>WNWU01000001.1:80925699-80938384 GCA_012654045.1 Ptyas mucosa
AACCCCTTCTGGTGCCTGGGGCATCATACGTAGGCAATATCTGACAGTCTCCATGTTTCCGGTGTCTTTCTTCCCACTTGGAACTGAACCCAGATGGACATTTCTTCCAACATGTTGTTGTGGGGTTTTTTTGTTGAAAAGCAGGCAGGGAACATGTGTGCATGTACTTGTGTGTTTCTCTGTGTGAGACTGATTGGTACAGGCAAACAGAGAAAGTCACTTAATTTTATAAATGGGGTAGCTTATTTACAGGCAATTAATTTTATTCATAGATATTTGCTCAAGCATTATTGCTACTAGATGGTGCTTTCCAGCAGGGATATATACACACGTTTACAAAGGAGAGGAAAATCTTCAGTGGTTTCATCTGAAATGGGCAGCCTGGAGGAAAGGAATCTGTGCATTACAAAGGACAATTAGCTGTGGGATATACATTCAGTAACAAACAGCTGCATTTGAATTTCATTACTGTTTTTGTCTATGATTAGCTACCTTAAGCTACCTCTGCCAGTGAAAAGAGGATAGATCAGGGGTGAAATGTTCCCGGTTCGGACCGGATTACCTGATCCGGTAGCGATGGTGGAGGGTGGTTCGGAGAACCGGTAGCAAAAATCCCTGATCCCCCCCATGCCCAGCTGAGCCACGCGATCATCAGAGGCTTTTTTTTTTACTTTTAAAAGCATTTTTTTTTCTGCCGAAAAAATGCTTTTAAAAGTTTAAAAAAAAAAGCCTCTGGTGATCGCATGGCTCAGCTGGGATCATTAGAGCCTTTTAAAAGCTTTTTTTCTACAACCTCTTCAGCAGAAGAGGTTGTAGAAAAAATGCTTTTAAAAGTTAAAAAAAAAAAAAGTTGGCCACGCCCACCCAGTCACATTACACACACCCCCACGCCCAGAGAACCGGTAGTAAGAAATTTTGCATTTCACCACTGGGATAGATATATAAATCCTGGAAAGAATGACATGGATACAGGAAAATAAAAGACAAGTGAAATTTGCTGAATGGTTAGAGAATGTTCCCAGGCTGCGTTTCTTTGTATGCCAGGGGAACTTGGGTAATGATGTCAAAAATAAGAAACATGGTTAAAACGGATGGTGTTCACATTAAAATAAGTTATACTTTATGTAGCTATGGATTCTCTACTTAGCTAGAATAGGCTGGATGCATAGATCAGTTTTAGGCATATAAGCAGACGTGGGCAAGTTTTATTCTGTTCAGTCGCTTGCCCTAACAACCGTCATTAGTAAAGATCTCTCAAAACTAGAAGTTCTGCTAAAAAGAATGGAAGTGTAGCTAGGATAGACAGTTCTTTATTAGTTAATGTAATCATGGACAGAGTTATTTATTTATTTAACAGAATAACATAGCTGAAAGGGACTTTGGAGGTCTTCTGGTCCAACCCCCTGCTCAAGCAGGAGATCTGTGATGGTGGATCTATGGCACGCATGCCAGAAGTAGCACGCAGCACCCTCTCTGATGGCACGCAAGCCGTCGCCCCAGTTCAGCTCTGCTGTGCATGTGCGCGCGCCTCCCGCTGGCCAACTGGTCTTTGGGTCTGCACGGGGGGCTGTGCACATGCGCAGGGGCCATGCACGCATTGCATTTGGGGCAGTGGTGGGTTTCAAAAAATTTTACTACCAGTTCTGTGGGTGTCGCTTGGTGGGCGTAGCATGGCTTGGTGGGCGTGGCAGGGGAAGGATACTGTAAAATCTCCATTCCCTCCCCAATCCAGGGGAAGGTTACTGCAAAATCCCCATTTCCTCTCGATCAGCTGGGACTTGGAGGCAGAGACTAGATGGGGGCGGGGCCAGTCAGAATTTTTACTACCGGTTCTCTGAACTACTCAAAATATCTGCTACCAATTCTCCAGAACTGGTCAGAACCTGCTCCCATCTGATTGGGGGGTTTGGGCACACATGTGCGCATTCTCATTTGCACATGGCGCCTTGGGCACTCGGTCCAGAAAAGGTTAGCCATCACTGGCCTATACCATTCTAGACAAGTGGCTGTCCAGTGTCTTCTTAAATGCCTCCAGTGATTTTTTAAATTTATTCACCCATTTGTTTTTGTGACTTCAAGTCAGTGTTGCCTCTTGGCAAACCCTTGGATTAGTCCTTGCACTTTTTTTGTTTTTTGGAACTGGCTTGCCCTTGGCTTCTTTTTCTTAAGGCTGAAAGAGAGTGACAAGCCCAAAATAGTCCTGAGGCTACCTTCCTAAACTCTTATGAACAGCTGAACTCTCTCAGCCTTAGGAAGAAGGTAATGGCAAACCACTTCTGAAACCTTACCAAGAAAACTGCAGGGACTAATCCACATAGTTGCCAGGAGTCAACAATGACACATGCGCAGCCCCTCAAAGACTGACTCCATCCTGTGGTGCCATCTGTTGAAGGTAACTGCTAGTATTATGACCTTAAATCAGCTTCCCTCTTCACCAGTTGAAAATCAGTGTTCAAACAGTGGGGCCAGCAGGAGGGTTTAAGTATCCCTTTATTTGGGATTCTGCATTCACCCGGTTTACCCATTTTGCCAGCTGTGCTGAGAATGGACCGTATTCAATAAGATAGTGTCGAACTATCACTTTAAGCATTCTTAGACTTGTTGATAATGGTCAATGTCTCACATTCCACACTGTTCTCTAAATAGACTCTTCTCTACAGGAGACATTCCTGGTTAGTTGGGCTCTTCCCAATTCAGCAGAAGGTAGCAGCTCCTGATGCCAAGGAATAGGGGCAGAGTGTGGTGGGGAGCAAATGGAATGAATGTATTCACCTCCTCGTTCGGCCCTTTTCCTAGGTCTTCACTGATGCTTCACGTCATCCTGGATCTTTCTGACATATGGTTCCTGCAGGTTGCTCTGCTGTCTTTATTTTCCATTACCAACACCACAGCCACCGAAATGTGCTTCTGTGCATTTTCTCTTCTCATCTGCCCATGTGTAGTAAGCATAATGAGCACCCCCTAGAGCTGAAAAACCAGAGTATCAGGTGCCTCTTGGGATCATAGTGTGTTCAGCAAAACACACAGCTGCTGGCTCTAAAAACACAGAACATAATGTGAGGTGTGATATAACAATGGGCTTAAGACTTCTTTAAGAAGTCATCTAGGCTATTAGCAATTGTGGCTTGCCACTAGGACAGAACCCTTTCCATATTGTGAGCCACCCCACCTCGCCCCAGCAATGAGAATGGTTCAAAATTCAATTAAAAAAATGAAGACCTCTGGAAGATTCATGCAAAGCCTCCCCCCACTCCGAAGATGAGTAGCAAAACAATGTAACTCTTTACTTCTGAGACAAATCACAATCTTTATTTTGATGAAAAGAATCATAGCACTACTACAAGTTCAAAGCTCTTCAACAAGTTGAAGCCAAGGTGCCTTACCCAGGTGCAAAACATAATATTTACTCAATAGACACGTGTAAGGAATGCAGTTCGCAACTATGGGAGAAGGAAGAGGTATCAAAAATAACTTGGGTTCCGGACAACCTACAGAAGTGCAGGTGTAGATTCTGTATATTGCTAGGCAGGGGTGTCTGTGGGGCATGGACAAAAGAGTCAAGATGATGGCCATGATGGTACGATCAGTTTCCCCTCCTTTTGATATGTTGTTAGGTATTTTGGAAACAGGTTATGTCCAGTGGTGGAATTCAAATAATTTAACAACCAGTTCTCTGCCCTCCATTGACCGCTGGATGGGCAATGAGGACAATCTGGGTCCTCATTTTACTGACCTCAGAAGGATGGAAGGCTCAATCAACCTGGAGGGCGTGGCCAGGTGTATGACAGGCCGCACTCAGCCTCCTGTACCCCCCTGGGAGCAAAAATGGGCTGGAGGGGACACACATTGCCCCCTGCACCCTGTTTTGGGCCTAGGAGGCCTACCTGAAGCCTCCTAGGAGCTAAAACAGGCCACGAGGGGGGCGCACTGACCCCCCATGCCTCATTTTGGGCCTAGGAGGCCTCCATGCACTTACCTGGAAGCCAAAATGGGGCACATGGGGACTCCTGGAAGGGGCGGGGTGGTAAGGGGTGGAGCCAGCCAGCAATTTAATTACTGGCTCACGCAAACTGGTCTGAACCGGCTGAATCCCACCACTGGTTATGTCAGGCCCAAGCCCATAGATGGGTCAGTGAAATCAAATCAAGTCCAATCCTTAATTTGCTTACACCTAATGGACAGAATTTTCCCAAGCTAAAGCTGTAACCATCCAACATACTAGGTATATCCTGAGAGGTTCTAGTCGGAGATACATTGAACTCTTCCCTCCTTCCCCATCCAGCTCGGAACTACAAAGTCACTTAACCCAGACCTCTCTCTGGGAAAGCTCTGGGTTTGCCAGAAGACCCTTCCTCCACTCCTCTAGGTGCACATTCCATCACAGGCCAGGATGTCTTGTCTATCTGCTAATACTGGCAGCTGCAAAACATTTCCCTTTGTTTTGGGGGCATTTATTAAACCCCTTCTTGCCCACAGTCCCTTGGGTGAAAGAGAATTTAATAGCAATAGCATTTAGATTTATATACCGCTTCACAGTGCTTTACAACCTTCGCTAAGCGGTTTACAGAGTCAGCATATATTGCCCCAAACAATCTGGGTCCTCATTTTACTGACCTCGGAAGGATGAATGGCTCAGTCAACCTTGAGCCAGTCAGGACTGTACTCCTGGCTGTGGGTAGAGTTAGCCTGCAATACTGCATCCTAACCAATGCATCACCACGGCTCTTAATACCTAATTATTTGTGCCTCCCCCCCCCCCCCCCCCCCCCCTGCATTCCCAACTCTCTTGTCAATTTCCAGGGTGATCTTATGGGAGGATTCTACTTTAATTCTTTCTAGTCAGTTCTACAAAGCCCCTAAGAAGCTCCTCATAGGTGGGCTCCACATAATTTAACCACGGGTTCGCCTAGTGCAGAACCATAAATGTGAGCGTGCTGCTTCAAACATATGGCGATTTCATGCGTGTGGCTTCCAGCACAACTTCTCGGTGAGTAGAGCGGGCAACGTGTGGCAATCAGCTGGGCTGCGTGAGCAGGGTGAGCGTGCCAGAGAATGAGATATATAGGACGGGATAGCACCAGGGTAGGTGGGCGGGCCCAGCCGGTGGTCGGAATTACCGCTTCACTCAAACCGGTCTGAACCAGCAGCAGCCCAGCTCTGAAGCTCCTGGCCTGATGCTCCCTGCTACGATAAGTAAGGCACTCTTTCCTCCGACAGTGCTCCACCGAACCAAGTCTGCAGTATGAAAATTATCTCACTTCCACCCCACTCAAGAAAAAAAACACCAAACCCCACTAAATCTAACAGTGTGCTGAAAGGGGAAGCTGGCAAAAGAGCTGGCAATGACAACCCTCTCCCCCTTTCTGTTTGGGCTAGAAAAACCCAAACCACTAGGTGGAAAAGGAAAAATCCTTTACTGCCATCTAGTGGTCATTTGTATCTTTGTAGCCCAGATTAGAGAGCTCTGGTGGCTCAGTAGACTAAGGCAGTGATTAACATCCACTTACATCTGCTGCCTGCAATTACTGCAAGTTCAAATCCCACCAGGCTCAAGGTTGACTCAGCCTTCCATCCTTTCTAAGGTGGGTAAAAGGAGGACCCAGATTGTGGGGGCCATAAGCTGACTTTGTATAAATATACAAAAGTATGAAGGCTATTGCTTAACGCATTGTAAGCCGCCCTGAGTCTCCAGAGAAGGGCGGCATATAAATCAAATTTTTTAAAAAAAGATTGCAGCAGTTTGGGGGCAAATGCAGAGGTTAGTTACATTAGCATTTCATTTATAGGTCCCTTAAGTGCAGAAGCTAGGAAAAAAGGCAAGAGTTCCCACCAATGAAGAAATAAAAAAGCTGCATTTTAAAAAATATTCTATCTTTGCAGCAATATGCTGCCTGCACCTTAGTCAGAAATAATCAGTTCTCTCTCCAATGTGGGAACGTACCAATCTGGGGTTGTTTTCAAACTGATGTAGAAGCCTCCAATGGTAGAATAGAGATATTCATGAGCTATGTTAGAGTTTGGCTTATATAAAGTAACACTCTGATAACCACACAATGTGTGAGTCCAAACAATTCTACACTCCTCTGAGATCATCAGTGAGAAGGAGTTGCTTTATGAAAGAATGCGAACTGCCACCTAGCAGGAAGCCCACAAAAGTTTCTATCACAGCTTGGAATCTCATGGGAGGCTGAGAGCTTTTCATTAAAACGTCTTAAAATTTGAGAGGGGAGGGAAGGGACTTCTGTTTCTTTAAATGGGGATTACAGAATTCTCTCTTCATATAGGCACTTTGAAAAGCACTGCTGTCATACAAACTTACTTCCAATCAGAATCTTCCCTTTACTTTCAAAAAACAACACCACTAATCAGCAGCGGTCATTGTAAGCACGCATCCTGCTCTTGAAGTTGGCGCCATATCAAAAATGTCAAGACGCTGCAGCTGTGTGGAGATGAAATTGGCCTTGTGCACAGAACAATCACATTAGAGCATTGCTGACTCTGAACTAGGTTTGACTTCATGTTAGGGATAGCTTTTTAAAAAAGCAGAAATGTAAAGAAATGTTAATTATCTAAGATTACCGTATCCAGTTTACAGAATTTCAGGAAATCACTAGATGGCAGCAAACATTTTTAAAAAACGATTTGTTGCCATCTAATGCAGGAATCACCAACATTTTAGACCTCAGGGACCACTAAATTCATAATTTTAAATCCTGCGGACCACTAATATGTGCTGCCTAATGACTGGCTGGGTGGGCATGGCTAGGTGGTCATGTGACTGGGTGGGCATGGCTAACTCAATGTTACTCGCGTTGAGGGGCGCCTTGCCGGCCTCTACTCACCCCTCCCCTCCCAGCCACTCCTCGCCTGCCCGCCTGGGCTCCTTAGGGCCCCACAGGAAGCAGTTGTTGGAGCTAAGCAGACACCACAAGAAAGAGTTGGCAAAACAGCTGGCTCAGTTCAAATTGGATCTGACTGAGAAGGAGGCTCAGCAGAAGCACCTCACTGAGGACTACGAGCATAGGCTTTTCAAGCAGAGGGAAGAGCTGCAGGAGTGCAAGACCAGGTACCGGCACCTAGAGGCTCAGCGGGCTGAGATGGTCAACCAGTTCCAGGCCATGAGGCAATCCCACTGGGACAAAGCCCTCCAGCTCTTCGCCACCAGCGGCGCTTCCCTCCAGCCTTCGCCCAAAGCCCCACACCAGGAGGCTGAAGCAGACCCTGAGTCGGAATTTCTGCCCCCCTCCAACCCACACAAAAAGACCCCGAAGGGGGAGACTCTCTGCAGCAACGCAAACGTTCATTGCATATATCCGGTCCTGGGGCCATAGTTTGAGGATCACTGATTTAATGCAATATAAAAAATGCAAATAATTTTTCTGTGGACCAAAATTTTCTTGTAGACCATCAGTGGTCCACAGATCACCAGTTGGTGACTGCTGATCTAATGGACACCATACTTTTGCAATCTGGTAGCCTTATAATCTCCATGAGTTCTTGTTGATTCAGCTATTGATTAACTTTGCACAAGCTCTCCTGAGAATAATTGAAGTACGCTCCAGGGAACAAATCCCCATTTTGTTGCATCTTTTCCCCCATTTCCCCATAGTTTAGATTTCAAATTTTCAGAACAGTCCTGCAAGCATCCAAATTGGAGAAGGGATTTCAATGCAGTCTTAACATCAATCTTGGACAATCTAGCAAAAGCCACAAGGGTTGGATATAGTTAGTACTTGGCTTGTAGACCAACAGGAAATCTGAGATCTGCAGTTCATATTGACAAAAACTACCTGGTTGTTTTTTGAACCTACCAGGAATTCAGCTTAGCTCAAGTAAGTCTTAACTTACTATTTAACAATGGTGGGGAAATGTATTTTCTTTTATTACTGATTATTCCTTTTGAAGAACTCTTAATACATTTCCACCAATATCAACATTCTTCCAGAATATAATCTGGGGTGGTTCAGAGAATGTTTTTAAATGGCTCCTGGAAAGAGGTCAGGAGAGGCTTCTGCCTTCCCCTTCCTGTTGCTGCTCTTTGCTAAATGACAAGTAGATGAGGAAGCAGAGAGCCCAGAAGGTTGAAACTGGGGCCTGCAGATTTTAGTTTTCCAGTTGTTACATCTATCCATTATTTCTTGTCCTGCCTTCAAGTCTTTGGAGAATAGCTTAAGCCCTCTTCTTCGTGGCAGCTCCTTAGATAACAGAACACTGCTATCATATCACCCCTAGTCCTTTTTTTCATTAAACTAAACATCCCCAATTCCTGAAACAGTTCTTTGTATGTTTTAGCCTCTAGTCCCCTAATCATCTTTGTTGCTGTTTGTATTCTTTCTAGAATCTCAACATTTTTTATATCATGGTGACCAAAACTAAACTTAGCTTCATGTGAGCCCAGGGTACTTTTTTTTTTACTCCCTTGTGAACAATTAAGTGCCTGACACAGAGCAGATAGTACAGAAGGCACAATTTGTGGTTGGGAGCTCCAGCCAAACTTCTGGGTTGCAGAACATCCAACACCTCGGCCAACATAGAGCTGAGGTGGTACAGTGGTTAGAGTGTTTACAGTGGTTAGAGTGTAGTACTGTAGCTACTTCAGCTGACTGCTAGTTCAGCAGATCAGCAGATCAAATCTCACCGGCTCAAGGTTGACTCAGCCTTCCATCCTTCCGAGGTGGGTAAAATGAGGACCCAGATTGTTGAGGGCAATATACTATTTAGTATACTGTCTTTGGTGTAAGCTGCCCAGAGTCCTCGGAGAGTGGGCTGCATAGAAATATGACTAATAAAAATAAAAATAAAAAACAATGCTGTGACATCTTTGAAGGGATGAGCCTGGAAAAAAAACCCTCTTTTTTTGCCTATGGGACAGTTTTAAAGGTAGGGAAGGAAACAGGAAGCCACTCAAAGGCAAATCAAAGTCACATTGAAAAATGTGTCAATGTTGCATAGATGAAATCTGGCAGTTTGCCATTTAAGATATCTTATAATACACTTATAATACAATATATGCTATGGTAATCTGAAATTGCAGAAAAGGTGGAAGGGAAGGGTTTGTAATGCTCTTACAACAGGCTCAGAATCATTCCTGTTGCATACATAATCCATCTGCCAAATTATGTCCTCCATGCAGAGTTGAAGACTCCCCTAGTGTCCTATTTCCTGTCTTTTTTCCACTATTCTTAGTACATAGACGTGTAAAGGTTTGAACAAGAAAATGCCATGCCCTTTGGGATTATTCTTGCTCATTAACCAGACTTCTTACGAGTGGTTTTAGAGTTCTGTACCGTTTAATATAGGCATTTACATATAGATCATGTAAATTGGTCATCTGTTATTCTTCCTGCCTTTGCCTTTTTGATGTTTGCAAATGTTTAAGGAATCAATATCAAAAGCCATCACTCTGCTAAATAAATAATTCCCTCAACACTGTCAAACTAGTTACTAAGTCTGCATTACTATTAATCTTCACATTGTTCCTATCACCCATCTCCTCCCACAAGGTATGACTGTAACCTTGTTACTGGCATCCTTCCAATTTATATAGACTGTTTCCTAATATGATTTGATTGCTTATTTGTTCCCTATGACTATCATTAAGTGTTGTACCTTATGATTCTTGATGAATGTATCTTTTCTTTTATGTACACTGAGAGCGTGTGCACCAAAGACAAATTCCTTGTGTGTCCAATCACACTTGGCCAATAAAGAATTCATTCTACCTACCTACTTACCTACCTACCTATCTATATCAAGCTATATTTTTGGCCAGGTGTATCGAGTGGTGTATGTGCTTGCTCAGATGTGTTGAATGGGAATGCACACTAAATTGGAAATTATTCACAATTCTTGCCTTAGCTTTGATCTAGGGGCTTTGAAGAATGAAGAGAATCTTTCATCCAGTGTTGTAAAATTGGTTTTCAAGAATATCCATACTTGTTTGTTTGTTTCCATTTGGGAAGGTGGCGAATCTGAGCATCCATAACTGGCAAATCTCAAACAAATCACACCAACCTTTTCTAAACATTCACAAATGAAGAATAATATTCAGCAAAGGCTGGACATTTGCCGTGAATGTCAATCTACTGAAACAGCAGGTGCTTTTCTTATTTCCTTATGTTCTTTTAATGTCAGATACAGCTTACCTGCTTTGACCTCATATCTTGTGTTTGCTTTACTATCTCACCTCTCCTCTTGCTGAGCTGCTAGAAGATGCCGAACAAGAATGGAGAAATGAATGTAAAATGTCATGAATTTAAGACAGGGAAATGAAGTCTTTCATGTCATGGAATGAATGAATGAATGAGATATGCAAATGAAAGCACAGGGCAGCAGGTGTATTAATTCCACATATGGAGCCCTCCTTTGTATCAGAAGCATTAATTAAATAAATAAGAATTTATTAAATAAATTAACTGGATTGACAATGCCCCCAACAAAAATTGATGCCTCCAATCACACAGTTCAACATGCCAAGCAGAGGCATGGGGGATACAAAAACACAATCATGTAAAGTCACATCTGCAGCTAAAAAAAGGAGCAGTTGCAACCATCATCTTAAATTTTTTTTATACCCTCTACCCCAAATATGCATCTGCTTAGAGTGTTGCCAAAATGATGCTTTAGCTGACAATTGGTGTTAACTGTGGTGATTTTTTTGTGGTTCAGTAGGTTTTGTGAACTAGCTATACTGCAAACCCAGAGTACACAATGAGCCTAGAAAACGAGTTGGTGTCCAAGTGAAGCATTGTTGCATGAGTTTTCCTGCTGTTTTACAAATCACAGCACACTATACCTTCATGTATTCAATCATCCTTGTCACAGTTGTCCCTTACGTTCCCATTTAATCAACAAAGGAGAATATTTGTAGCTTAGGGTTGAAAGGATGAGTCCTTGGTGCTCTCTGAGCTTGCTTGTTTCCTTGCAAATGTTTCATTACTCAAACTAGGTAACCTCATCAGTCCTAGTTTGGGTAATGAAACATTTGCAAGAAAATCATAAAGCTCAGAGAGCGCCAAGGACCCCTCATTCCCATTTCATGCCTACCATTTGCCAGTCTGAACTCTGGGCCACTCAGCCTCCATCGTGACTGAGATTTGTTTGTGGGCTGCCTAGCAGGTATCTGGCTAGTAAATTTAACAGTCTGGCATATAAATTGGATGGATGGATGGATGGATGGATGGATGGATGGATGGATGGATAGATAGATAGCCAGCCTCCGTATATGGAACGGGAAAGGCGGGAGAAGCATTGATGTACGAAGCATTGATGGCGGAGCGATGGGGGCATTTCCCCCGTGCCCCCATTCCTCATCTTGCTTGCTCGCGCGAAGCTGCGCCTGCGAAGGGAGGTCTCCGGCCCCGGCTCTCCTCCTCCCGGGCGTTCCCAGCGCGCAAGCCCGCCCTCCCCCTCATCCGTTCTCGGCCTGCTTCTGCTTTCTCCTTTCCCCGTCGCCCAGTTCCGTCTCGATCGTCCAGACAGCCCCCACCCCGTGAGCCGGGGAGCTCCAGGGGGGCAGCGCACGGGCAAGCGATGCCGCCGTGACCGCCGTAGGGAGCGCGGAGCCCTGAGGCTGGTAAGGCCGGCTCCGTTTCGCGCCGCGGTGGTTTGCGTAATTGCGCGCGGTTGCCTCTCGCCGCCTGGGAAACGTTAGCCGAGGGCGAGGTGCGAAGCGACCCCTACAGGGGGGTCGGGGGTACTGTGGGAGGGAAAAAAGCGAAGAGGGAGCCCCGAGGGAAGAAAGCGGCGAGAGGAGACATCCGGGCGGAAAGTGGGCAACTGGCCCGGGCCCGCTCCGCAGAGTTCAGGGTATGTGGGTCGTTTGAAGGCAGAGAGGCTGCCCTTTGCTGTGGGGATCGGCGAGTGGTGAGGGGTGGAGGGAAGAGATGGTGTGAATCCAAAGTGGCTGCGGGAGAGGGGAAGGAAGCCAGAGAGATTCCGCGCAACGTATAACACGTTCACACGGGTGCAATAGGACTGGGTGTTTTGTTGATATGATTTATTGGGTCAGGGATTTTCTATCTTCACTGCGAGTCGTATTGTGTTCGGGGGGGGGGAGTACACTGAGGGAGCTCAACCAATCTCACTGTACATGTGTTGTGCACTGACAATAAAAAATTGAAATTTGAGGAGGGGGGCTAGAGCCATCAGCCTTTTCCAGCACTGTGGCGTGCTGGCTGCGGAGTATGGGGGGTGTAGTCCAATATAGCTCGAGAGTAGCTGGAAGGGAAAACAGCAACTAGTTGGGCGAAGGGTTGGATGCGTCCGAAAAGTGGGGTGCGTTTCCGAAGGCAAGGAATTAACTAAAGCTGGAGGAAAGCGACCGCGCCAAGGGGGAGACTAAACGGGAGGGCAAGGAAGAGCAAGAACGGGAGGTGAGAGCCGGGCAAACGGTCTACTAGTGAGTAGTAAACGACTTTGGGGAGTGGGGGGTGGTGGTGGTGACCCAGGCTGAGGAACTGGGCCGTTCTCTGGAGCAGCCAGAGCGGCTGAGAGAGAGAGAGAGAAAGAGAAAGAGAGAGAGAGATTCGAGGTGCGCGGGGGTGGGGGATGGGGGAAGCTTCTCCCGGCTAACGGAGGGTGGTTGGTGGGACTCGAGCGAAGGAGCCGCGATTGTGCGCCCGGCGCGGTGGATGTCAGGTGGATGTAAAGGCGGCGTTCACGTGTGGATGGGGGGGGGGGGGGA
>WNWU01000001.1:80938484-81018180 GCA_012654045.1 Ptyas mucosa
TAAAGGCGGCGTTCACGTGTGGATGGGGGGGGGGGAGAAGGAAGGAGGGGAGGAAGGGGGGGCTGACTACCCGAGGGAGGGATCCAGACGGAGGAGAGGAAAATCGGAGGCGGCTCACCTCTGCCCCCTCTGGGGCCGCCCCTTAGAGATGCTAATATCGTTCCAGTCTTCTCCCCCCCACTCCGCTCAAGACCCCGGCCCCGAGACGGAGGGCTACAACAAAAGCCTCGTCTTTGGGGCCCTGGCAGGATTGCTGAAAGCAGCGGCGGCGGCGACAGCAGAAGCAGCAGAAGCGGGAAGGGTGACGTTTAGTTCCCCGAGGCAGGTGAGATTTCGGGGTTGGGGCAGGAAAGTAGAGGTGTCCGGGACGCAGCTTTGGAGGATCCGGCGCCTCGTTCTCACGGCCCTTAGAATAAAACTCCCGCTGAAAGCGAGGGAACCCCGTCTCCCTAACCTCGTCTCCGGAAGCTTTCGGTGTCTCCCTGGCCCTCTTTCCCACTTTTAAGGTGCCGCGTTTGTCTTTCTCCAGCACTCAGCCTCTCTTCCTCTTGTAAGCCCACCTGTCTCTTGGAAAAGAAACGCGAAGGTGAACGCTCTCCCCCCCCCCCCCCCCGCTTCCCTTCGTTTTCGTTTTGACTTGGACAATGGAGACAAGCGGGGAGGAGGACTAGTCAGTTTCATTGTTTGTCAATTGCGCGCGGCTCTAATCTTCTCTGGTAGCTATAAAGTAGTAACGTTATTGGGAGGGGAGACAGTAGGAAGGGGATTGTTTTAGCAAAAGCTTTGGGGGTTGTTTCCCTTCCAAATGGGCTCTTCCTTAGAAAAAGTTGAATGCCTCTTTGTGTTTGTGCCTCTGTGGGAAAGATAGGCAACTTCAAATGCATGGCTACTACTTCAAATGCATAACTACTAATGCATGGCTTTAGAACTGCAACTGATCAGTCCCGTTCGAAGCTTGCTCAAACTTGCTCTTTGAGTAGCTTCAGAGGAAGCATTTGTGGTTGGGCAGATGAAGAAAGCAGATCTTCCAAGCTTTAGAAGGTAGCAAAGTTTCTGTCTTCAAGGAAAAAGAGGAGGATCAAATCAACTATGAAAGAATAGAATTGCTATTCTCATGGCTTAGTAGTATCTCTTCTTTCATCCCTAATATTCTGGTTTCTTTCTCTCCCCCCCCCCCCCCCCCCAGTAAAGTAAGGCATGAGCAACATCTTTCTCAGAACAGCTAAAGAGGAGAAAAAAGTTTATAAGGTAATATGTTCCTACAAATCATTTACTAGTGAACTAATAATCATGGATTACTCAGCTAATGTAAGTTTGGTGGGGTTGCCATACATTAAGAAACTAACGGGCTGCCTTCACACAATATATTGGGCTAAAAATATCCCTGGCTAGTTTGTGTTTCAATGATTGAGTTCTTATAATATAGTAGATTGGATAAAAATGAAAATGGATCATTCGGGATCCAGCTGTTGTTTTAGTACTTTGTGTAAATGAAGCTCTCAGATTAGGTCAAGGTTTGCGGGTGCATAGCACGGAACAAATAATTCATACACTTTTAATACGGTGTATGCAGGACCTGAGTGCATCCTTTGTGTGAATGTGCTTTATTGACTACATGAAGCTTGTTCCTTGGCATCTTTAAACATTTATGTCAGCTTTGCCAAATCCTGTTAAGGAAAATATTGCAACTATAATGTTTCCAAGTTCTCAGAAGCTCAGTGTTTGAAGCAAACTCTCCGATAGAACAAAAGATTATTCAGAATTACAGTATGGAAACTCTGCTAATCATGTAATTGTTATTCCTGGACACAAATGGGAGAGGGTCCCGCATTGCACCTTTCTCTCCCCCTCTTCAGATCACCTTTTGAAAGTAGAGAAGTGGGGGGTTTGTTTTTTTTTTGAGGTTTTTTCTCATGAGGGTTGGGTGAGTTAATTGGTCCATAGTACCCTTCTCTAATCTCCATTCACATTTCACGGAATAAAAACTGGTGGGTATGTGGGTTCCCCCCTTCCCCTTATTAGTGGAAAGGTTTGTTATGGAAAGACCCCATTACAAATGAAAACATTTAAATGTTCACAGTGTCCAAGTATGCTTCAGGGCTATTATCATAAATTTCTAGGGCTTTCCAGGCAACTTTATCTTTGGCTGAGCTTTTCTGGAACTCAGCCTGGTTAATCAACCCTCTTTCTTTGCAAATGCAAAAGAGGGTTTTAAAATTATTGGAAGTATTGCCTGACCTGAATTGATGCTTGTGGGACCATGGGGAGATGGCAGTGATAAATGTTCAACTGCCTGGCACTGGGTGGTGCAAATGATTGCTCTGCTCAGCAAATGAGGACAGTTATCAGCTGTAAAACTGACTTTCTTGGTGACCCTTGAAGTGGCTTGTGACATGATTGACTGCCACCATGGGTGCTGCATGCTCCTTTGTGTTCTGAGCTTCCCCTTAGAGATTTTCTTCTTGTGTTGCTCTGCTGAAGCTTCTTCGGGCAATTTGTGTTCAATTTATGAGACCAGAGACATTGTAAAACAGCTGATAAGTTGAAAATGGTTAGGAAACAAAATTACATTTTGTCTGAATTATTCTTCTGTGCTCATTTTTTTTAATTATCTACTTGATGGATATTTAGAAGCAACTTTTCTTTACGATACAGATTGAATTGTTTTATGCATCATGCTAAAGTATGGTTGGTATCATCATGATTTACTGAATAAACAACAGTGTGTCCTTAGTGAGATACATAAACCCAGCCATTGCTTCTGTAAGAGACTGTAATTTGTGACCTAAATGACTCATATTTGCTCAACTCATCATTAGATCAGGATTGAAATGCTAGTAATAAGATTTAAAGCTAGACAACCATATTTTATCTCAGGATTAGTAGTTAGCCTTGGGTGCACATATTGTGTACAGCCAGATCAGTACAGGTGAGAATTATTTAGTTCAAAACAGAACAAGTTCTACCATTCCTTTTTCCCCCAGATATTGCAAGATGATTTCATTTCCCTTTTGCTGACTTTTCTCCTATGAATGGGTCACCTTCTTGTATTTGAGAAGTTGCAAAAAGTCTACCACAGTTACTCTTTACTTCCACTGAATAGAAAAGATTTCCAGATGACCAAACCACAGAATAATATAGAACTGAGTCAAAGAAGTTTGGATTTTGCAGCAATTGTAGATTTTTATAACAGATAGAAATTAATAGGATCAAGCTACATTTAGAAACCGAGGAATCTGAAGTGATAAAACGGGGAAAGTTGCTATGTTGGTAAGAAAAGGAGATAAGAGTTATTTGTGTTTTTCTGGTTTACTTGAGATCATCTTGCTTTGGATCCTGTACTAAAAAGTATGGAATGATTCATTCATAAGCCAGATTGCTTAGCCATAGTTTATTGAAGAAACTGGTGGCTGGATAATCTAAATACGTGAAGCCCATATGCCATTTATAATTTATCATACACAAAGAGTACAACTGAAAATTAACAATATTCCATCATTTTCAGGAACACCCTGAAATAGACATAAAACAAAACAACTATATCCCTCCTAAAAGTGGAACCCCTTTCCCAATTTCTGCTACATGCATAATTATATCTATACCTTCTGTGGTCCATAAATCCTCAATGATGGTTCTTGGTCACCAAAATATGTTCTCTTGTGCTTAGCATTTTATGCAAACCCAATTAAGTAACCTAAATATAGTATGCTGCATAAACTCATCCTACAGCTGGGTTCACATAATACAATATGCCATAATTTCAAATGCAAATGGCACGTCTTATGCAACATGCTAAAGCAAACCAGCTCACTTCAATGTATGAACCAGTGGTGAAATCCTCTGCGGGTTGCCACCAGTTTGCTGCCTGCGCATGCGTGGTGCGCGCCAAATGTGCACTTCATTCACACATACACAGTGTGTTCCAAATGCACGGTACATGCACAATGCGCACCAAATGCACGTGTGTGCATGACAGTGTGCACCAAACATGCAATTCGCACAGAAAAAGGAGCTGTTTGAAGGTAAGTAGAACAGCAAGGGGGGGGAACAGCTGTGCCGCGTGATTTAGATTTTCTAGAAAGCAGGATTATAAATCACGCGGCACAGCTGATTGTTGGAAGTACAGGTTTGGATGAACCAGTAGCTTTTTTTTTTACTACCAGTTCGCCCGAACCAGTGTGAACTGGTAGCATTTCACCCCTGGTATGAATCCAGTTAGAATCTGACTTTCTAATCAAGAAGATAAAAGCCTAGTTTCCTATGGTGAATATAAATGTCTTCCTGGTGACCACCCTGAAGTGGTCTTTGTTCTCTCTTTAATCCAGCCCGTTAGGACTGTGCAACTCTTCAGATTCAAAGACCCAAAAGTGCTTTGAAAGGTAAAGGATGCTAATGTAAATCCATCTGCCATTTGTTAAACTAAATGCTTCTTTTTCTGAGATTAAGGGAACATGTTTCCTTTAAGGAGTTGAGGACAGGTTACAGCGATCGTACAGCCTGGTATCCTGAAACTTTTTTTTTTTTGCTTTTGAACTTGAAGTGCTACTGGGCTGGCCGGCCTGTTGCTTATTACTAATATGGAAACATATGACAAGAAAGGTTGATAGAAACATGCATGACTCACCATAGACCATCTGTTCCTTACTGAGTGCCTTCCACATGTATGGCTGGAGCAGCAGGACGTGATGGAACTTCAAATCTAAGTTATTGGGGTAGAGCAGGGGCCTCCAAATTTGGCAACTTTGACTTATGGATATCAATTCCCAGAATTCCTCAGTCAACGTGTAGCAACCTGGCAACTTTACAACTTGTGGAGTTTGAGACTCCTGGGGTAGAGGGACCAACACATTACGGGAGGCTGCCTGCACCAGAAGGATCCTTGTGGCTTTGCCCTCTTTCACAAACCGGTATCTGAACTGCTGGAAACAACTGGTACGAAGTTCTGCTGGTGAAAATCAAATACCTGATGGTTGGGAATTGCCTGACTTCCAGACAATTAATCACACCTGCAGCCAGCAACATAATAACTGAGAGCAGTGGGAAATCACAGAAGGATTTTCCTGTCTTGGAAGAGCCAACTAGGTTTGTTTTGGAGAGCAGCATTCTCATCAGCACTCCATAGAAATTGGTTTGCTTAAAAAGGGTTGAGTTTTGGCAGAGCAAGCCCAGTTTCATGGATGGAGAGTGGCAGTTCAGCAGCACCATAGTGATTCTATGGGTGAGATATCTGGGGTAACCTTTTTTTCAGGTTTTAATGGGGGAGAGGGGCCAGGAGGCCAAACCTTCCCAGCTTTAAAGGGCCAGGACTTCCCCTTTTATGATTCTTTGGGGAGGGCCTCAAGGACTGCAGTGGGAGGAACTGACTTCCAAAATCTTCTGAATCTGATCTTCTCTCCAAGATGACAAAGCAACTAAAATGGAAAAAATTAATTAGCCTTAGCATGGGAGATGGGATGTTAAAAAGGGAGTATGAAATGTCATGCTGCTGAATTGTCTTTATTGTAACACTAAATTTCAATTCAGGGGGTTCTGGAGCTCCCACCCACCCACCTAAAAAAAAGGTGCTGCTGGGTGGATTTCATGTAAGCTATTGTCCCTTGCTTTATCCAAATTTGAAGTGAAGGCTTAAGCCTGGAGAAATCAGCTTAATGCCCTTCCAGTTAATTTGCTAGCTTTTCACAGACAAGATTTTGATGTCTTTGAGGGAGAAGCATTTTCAAACCATGATTTCGTTTGCACATGCACACTCCTGATTGAGTGAATATGTACAAAGTTCCCAGTTTATTGCCCCCCAAATAGCTGGCTTTTTAATTGAAGCTACAGGCTTACAATATAGTGGCAACCTGAAATGGTTGCCATGTTGGATTGTTTATCAAGCGGATGTTGCAACAAAGAATAATCCTCAGATCTAGCAACCAATTAAGTTCCTTTGGATAGTGACATGGGCGGCATATAAATTTAATATTTAATATTTTAATATAAATTTGTCTGTGTGTTTTTTGTTTTCTTTGTGTAATAATAAAAACTTTAATAAACAAATTAAAAAAAAAAGAATGATCCAGGAGGCAATTTGCGGTTCAAATGTCATAAGTCTAGCTTGTTGAAAAGTTTTATGGAATGGGTTCATCTGTGTAAAAGAGATCCATATACCCCGTTTCCCCCAAAATAAGACATCCCCTGATAATAAGCCCAATCGAGCTTTTGAGCACATGGCAAAAAGGCCAAGCGCTTATTTCAGGGTTCAAAAAATATAAGACAGGGTCTTATTTTCGGGGAAATACAGTATGTGCTGGTTAATTGAGTTAGGTGGTTATAATAAATTTAAATGCACAGAATAATTGAGGTGGGGAGTTGAGCATATTTTGTAGACAAAATTAATATTTCACACACCTGGAAGATCTCCAAATAGGGGGGAAAATATTTTGAAGGATAAAAGTAGCAACAAAGCTTGGCAACTTACCAGAAGCTGGTGCAAAATCTGTTGGGAGAATTTGTGCCGTTCCACATCTGTCGGGAAAATATGCAGCCTTGGATGCCAGGAGCTTTCTGGGAAGGTGACGTTTCTAGAACTGGAATAACATTGCAAAGTGTTAGGATGATGGATGGGGCTTCATCTTTCAGGGTGGGATTTTAAGAGAATCCTTAAGATTCTTAGTTTTAATCCTAAAATAGGCTTAATTAGCATTTACACTGTTGTTTCCTACCTCAAAATGGCAGGAATCTGCTGCTGATTGTCACTAATCATAAATACAGGAAGATATAGAAAAAGGGTCTTGGGTTGTTTACTTACTTAAGTACTGGGAGACTGTTTAGTGTGTGATTTATTTTCAAATAATCCTGCCCAGATTGGGTGAAGATGTTTTTTTTATCCCTTTTAAGTAGTTCAGAGATATTTTCATTCATATATATGTAGTTCTCCATCACTTCTGCTCAATTCTGTTGCTGGTCCAGCTGTCTGCCCCTGAGGTGTGTTCAGTGGTGAAATTCAATTTTTTTTACTACCAGTTCTGTGGGCGTGGCTTGGTGGACGTGGTGTGGCTTTGTGGGTGTGGTGTGGCTTTGTGGGTGTGGCTTGGTGAGTGTGGCAGGGAAAGGATACTGCAAAATCTTCATTCCCTCCCCACTCCTGGGGGAAGGATATTGCAAAATCTCCATTCCCACCCCACTCTGAAGCCAACCAGAGGTGGTATTTGCCGGTTCTCCAAACTACTCAAAATTTCCACAACCGGTTCTCCGAACTGCTCAAAATTTCCGCTACTGGTTCTCCAGAACCTGTCAGAACCTACTGGATTTCACCCCTGGGTGTGTTCCAAGTATTTAGAAGGCTTTCATGTTCCTTTGAATGGAAGCAGAATTCTCTGCATCTCTTCCTCCCTTTTGCAGACTTATAAGTAAATGTTGATTTAAAATAAGCCGATTCTATTGTTAGTAGTTTCTGGAATTATCAACTCAATCACCTACCTCTTTGTGAGCTTTCGCTGGAACCTTTAAGTTTGCAGTGGATTTGATCTTTACACTTTAATAAGCATTTCTCACAGTCCTGATGGTTGATAATTTATTTTGTCTTCTCTTTCCTTGCTGAATTAAGACTGGAAAGAAATCTTCTACACCTAGAACCTCCTTTCATAATCCTTCAGATGAGTTGGTGAGTGTTTCTATCATTACCCAGCCTTTTGGCTATTGATGGAAATGTAACCTGAGGTGGCGCAGTGGTTAGAGTGTAGTACTGCAGCTACTTCAGCTGACTGCTAGTTCAGCAGATCAGCAGATCAAATCTCACCGGCTCAATGTTGACTCAGCCTTCCATCCTTCCGGGATGGGTAAAATGAGGACCCAGATTGTTGGGGGTAATATGCTATTTAGTACACTGTCTTTAGTGTAAGCAGCCCAGAGTCCTCGGAGAGTGGGCGGCATAGAAATATGATTAATAATAAAAAATAATAATAATAAAAAAATAGACCAACCATCTGAAGGACACTGAGTTAGCGAAGACTATTCTGAGTGTATAATTTTTGACTTCCCTCTTAACTCAGGAATGAGAAAGAGAAAAGAAAAAGTATTTTAGAATAATAGAGGAGTGATTTGATGGCTAAACATGACTCCAGTTTTATATGTGTTTGGCTGAATGGGTAAGCTTGGCTAACGAATGAATGCCCAGATATGTATATACTCACACTAAACTAGTGTGTATACAAAATATTTTCACCTAGGTTCTTTATAGTATCTGAGTCCAGTGCTTTAAACTGGGACTAGCAGTAGCTGTGGCAGTGAATTTTTCCCTCCATTTCTCTGCTATCTAGAATCATTTTAAAGTTAGAACTTTGCAAATGCCAGAAATCGTTTCACTATATTTAAGCTTGATGTACTGCATGCTATTTCTCTGTTTTCCTAGAAAATCTCTTCAAGATTTCCCTGTAATCTAGCAGGGAGAGAAACAGATCAAGAGATTTGCTCAGTTTGCAAACATTGTAAGTCCCAACTCTGTGCTATTTTGAGTGATTTGAGACTGGTTAGCCAGTGCCACTCCTATTGCTATATTTTGTGGAATGGCCTTTTAGAGTTGGGAGGACTTTATTCCTTTGTGAAGAAATGTATCACTTCTTATTCTCTCTTCGGGAAACCTGATGTCTTTCACTAAAATCTACATGGAACCCAAGTCCGGGTGAATATGATTTCTCTAGGCCAAGGTGCCAGGTGGCGGTACTCCAGACAGATATTCAAAGTCAAGGCAAAACACGCATACATGTGTGAATGTGTGTGTGTGTGTAAATATATACCAATATGTAATTTAATGCCTTACGTCTACTTTTTTTCACCTCCTGTCATATTAGAAAGATTCTAGTTTCATTATAGTTCCCAAGGGTTTTGAAAGCGACGTCTAAATCTTCCAAAGACCCGTGTGTAATCCCAATGCCTGATTTAAGGGTAACAGGAGTTTTCAGGACAGCTGATACAAGGAACTTGTTTGGCAAGCTTATCTAGCTAAGCACTTTGTTCCAAGTTCTCCTATGTTCTGAGATGCTTGTAAGCTTTTGTTTTGCTTTGTTTGAATTTTGAGCTTGGGCATCCAAGTTATGCAAGGATGGATGACTGAATGAATGGAGTATGTGAGGCTTACTTTGGTGGCAATGATGGGGAAGGGGGCTCTGTTGACATAAACCAGGGGTCTTCAAACTTGGAACTTTAAGACTTGTGAACTTCAATGAAGTCCACAAGTCTTAAAGTTGCTACGTTTGGAGACCCCTGACATAAACTATTGGGAAAGTCTCTTGAGCAAATTTTGTGCCCTGGAGAAAACCTGGGCAAAGGTGTTTGCCATTGCTCTGTCCCTGCAATTGTCCCCTGGACCAGCTTTGCCTGGCACCTGATCACACTGCATCCATTTGTGCATTTCTGGATAGGTTGTTATTGAGAGTTGACCCTGTCCAAATTCCTCCAGCCATGTTCTCAGCCACTGGGCCATCTGGAAGAAAGATACAAGTCTGCCTATAAATACTGCCTATAAATACTGGGAGGCAGAATGAAGCAACCTTCCCTTTGGTTATTTACTTACATAATATAATTAATTTTGCATCTTACACTTGAAATACCTGGGAGATTATTTTGGTAGCCTCTCTAATGTTAGGGTTCCTACTTTTCTTTTAATTTTTGTCCTCCTTTTATTTCTTTAAAAGTAACTCAAGAAGGCGAACGTAAATAATATTAATTCCTCCCCCCTGCCCACCCAATAATGTGGATTGAGCTGAAAGAGAGTAACCCAAAGTCACCAGTTGGTTTTCATGCCTAAGGCAGAACTGAAACTCACAATCTTCTGGTTTCTACCAGAATCATTGGCTCTTATATGTACCCTCTTTGCATATCCCACCCACCACCAAACTTGGGTTCTTAATGTTGAGTTGCAAAAGATTGTTGAGTAATGAACATCCTGAGCCATAGAGAGGAGAAATCTATAACAGTGTTTCTCAAACTTGGCCACTTTAAGATGTATGTCTGGCTCTGGGAGTTGAAGTCCCCATATCTTAAAATTGCCAAATTTGAAAAATAGTGATCTATAATCTGAACTATTTTTCTTCTTTTTAGGAGCATTGTTTTCCAAATGGACTCTTAAACTTTCTGGACATACAATAAATGTATTGTGAATTCTGAGTACCTATTGTGAGTCTCCTCATAGGGGCCATGACTGGTCACAAACCAACATCCATTATCACAAGGAATATTGGTGATGTTGTATCCACCTACGTATCTCTACATCCAAGTTTCCTTTTTTTTTTTGCCTTGGGCACATGGTCACACTTCCAAGAAGGTTGTAGCCAATTTGCCCTTTGTCCCCCTTGGAATATCTTTGAGTTTCTTGTAGGGTGCAGAAGGTTTCTTAGAGATAAGATGAGAGAGGAAGGTGGCACTTTGTATTACACTATACAAGCTTCCCATTTATTACTTTTATGTAAAAAACACATACCGTCAAAAAGTTGTTTGAGATTAGGATCATGCCAGTGTCAAAAAAGATGTGTAGTTTGCTGGCTTAGTGGGCTAAAAGAGTGGGATAGACTTCTGGCTTAGTGGGCTAAAAGAGTGGGATAAAGAGTTAGGAATAGAGGTTGTGTCAGTGGTGAAATCCTCCGCGGTTGGCCACTGGTTCGCTGCCCACGCATGCACGGTATGTGCCAAATGTGCACTGCATGTGCGCATGCACAGTGCACACCAAATGCACACTGTGTGCGTGCGTACGTGCAGTGTGTGCCAAATGCACGCTTTGTGCGTATGCACAGTACGCACCAAACGTGTGCTTCACGTGGAAAAAGGACGCTTAACAAGGTAAGTAGAACAGCGAGTGGGGGGACAGCTGTGCTGCGCTATTTAGATTTGCTAGAAAGCAGGATTTCCTGCTTTCTAGTGAATATAAATCATGCGCCACAGCTGATCGTTGGAAATACTGGTTCGGACCAACCGATAGTTTTATTTACTTCGTCGAACTAGTAGATTTTATCACTACTGGTTTGCCTGAACTGGTGTGAACCGGGAGGATTTCACCACTGGGTTGTGTTTAAATTTTGACTCTAGTTTGGTATGGCTGTAGTAGACATAAATAACTTGGCACATAAAATTGAAGTAAGAGTCCGCTTCATATAAGCTGGGAATCTCTTTGCTAAAAGTCAAGTTTCATAGGGGAAGTGCAGGTGTGTTATTATCAAAAAAATTGAATGCCTGCTTTATTGTGTGTGGGAGGGAGTTGTGCTATGATCTGCAACTAGAACACTGAATAAATTGGCAATTCCCTGGACAACCTCTCCAAGGAAGAATAAGCAGTTGCTAGGAGACAGACCAATCTTTGCATGTCACCAGGACACTCACATGGCTTTATGCTGTTGTTCAGTGTACACTGTAAACTTGAGGCAGGCCTTTCCAACTATCAGAATTTAGACTGCTTTCTTAATCTGGGAGTTTGGTCTTGCCTCAGTTCCCCTTAAAACACTTCGCCCCTTGCTGCTTATTTATTGGGTGTAAATGGCTGTTCTTCAATGATCTTGGGTGACTTTGCATAAGATGATTATTCCTCTCAACTTTATTTACTAGAAAAAGAAAATCTCTAGCAGGGTTTTGTGGGTATTGCCCATATCTGCTCTGTTGGGTTCTAAAATCCCTGATTTCTGGTGTAACATACAGCAGAGCTCGTTGTCTAAATAAACTCTAAAAGAAATCCCACAAGAAGTGCTGTTGGAATAGTTCATTAGAAATCTGAGTAATGGATGTGCACTACAAGAGCAGGATGTAAATCTTTATATAAAGCAAGGATAATTTTTGTTGTCTGGAAACGGAACAGGTCTGATCAAACCTGAATTAGTCCCTTCCTTCCATCAGTTAACTTCTATGCCCATGATGGTGAACCTATGGCACGCATGCCACAGGTGGCACACGGAGCCATATCGGTGGGCTCGTGAGCATTGCCCTAGCTCAGCTCCAGCACGCATGCATGAGCTGGCCAACTGATTTTCAGGCCTTCTGGTCCTACTGGAAGCTGGGAAACTGGCCTTTTCCGGCCTCGGGGTGTGGTGGAAAAGGCTGTTTTCACCCTCCCCGGGCTCCAAGAAAGCCTCTGGTGCCTGGGGAGGGTGAAAAACAGGCCTACCATGCCATCCTGTGCCAAAAGTGGGGGGAGCGCAGGTGGGGTCACACGCACTTGCGCGGGGTGTGGGGTGCAATGAATTATGGGTGTGGGCATGCACACGCACGACCACCCCGCATTCCTCCCTCTTTTGGCACGCGACTGCAAAAAGGTTAGCCATCACTGTTCTATGCTGTCTCAAACTTCAAGCCTTACATCGTTTGGAGACAGGTTATTTGAAGGACTGCCTCTCCCATGTTACACCACCCAGCCCACCAGGATGGGAAGGCAGGGCATGTTGCAGATTCTATTGATTCGGGATGGTCATCTGGTGGGACCTCAAAAAAGGGGCCTCCTTCGTGGTGGCTCCTTCTTTATGGAACATCATTCCTCCTGAAGTATGGCGGTTTCCGCCCTGTTGCTTTTCTGAAACATGGTTTTGTCAGCAGTCCTGGGGACCACGAACGGAGACAGATCAAGTGGCTGATTTGCTTGTATTGTTGCTGCCATGGAGAAGTGCAGGAGGCGGGGGAATGGGTTTTACTATACGGTGGGTTTTTAAATTTTATAGACTGTCTGGTGTCACCTACATGTGAGTTGACAGTTATATAATTTTGTTTAATAAACAAAAATAATAAATGATTAAGTTCCTTGCTTATAGGAGTGGCCTAAAAAGATTTAATATGAGTAAACTTTCTGAATGTAATTTCCCCACGATTAAAGTGCTCATGAAACTATGTAAGATGACTTTGCACATTGCACTTATTTATTAACAGAATAACAAAATAACAGAGCTGGAAGGGACATTGAAGGTCTTCAGTCCAGCCCCCTGCACAGGCAGGAAACCCTAGACCAGTGATGGCTAACCTTATTGCCATTGCGTGCCAAAAGCTGGGGGGAGTGCGGGGCGGTCGCACGCGTGTGTGCCCACACCCATAATTCTATGTGCCCTGCCCTCCCACGCATGCACATGTGACCCCCCCATGCTCCCCTCACTTTTGGCATGTGAGGGCCCGGTAGGCCTGTTTTTTGCCCTCCCCAGGCTCCAGAGGCTTTCTAGGAGCCTGGGGAGGGCAAAAACAGCTTTCCCCACCCCCTTCTGTTTGCCGACTTCCGGTGGGCCCAGAAGGCCCAAAAACCAGCTGGTCAGCACGCACATGCATGCTGGAGCTGAGCTAGGGAATGCTCGCATGCCCACCAATATGGCTCTGCATGCCACCTGTGGCACGCGTGCCATAGGTTCGCTATCACGGCCCTAAACCATGTCAGACAAATGGTTCTCCAATCACTTCTTAAAAATGTCCAGCGTTGGAGCATCTACAACTTCTGGAGGCCTCTCTAGGAGTCTCTGGAACCTGGGGACAGCAAAAAAGTCACTTCCTATCTAACCGGGAGTTGGGAAATGGACCATTTCAGGCCTCTGGAGGACCTTCGAGGCAATGGGGAAGGCTGTTTTTGCCCTCCCCAGATGCATAGAGAGGATCTGGAGCCAGGTGAGAAAGAAAAATGGGCCTTCCCCCCTCCCCCTGGCCCTCCGGAGGCAGGAAACAGCCTGTTTCCCTACTTCTGGTGGACCTAGAAGGCCCGAAAATCAGCTGGCCGGCTCGCCCATGTGCGCCAGAGCTGAGCTGGCGTGCCCACTGATATGGCTATGCATGCCACCTGTGGCATGCGTGTCATAGGTTCGCCATCATGGCACTAGGGATTCGAACTGCTGAACTGCCAAACTTTTAATCGACAAGCTCAGCCACTTAGCCACTGTGTCCCTTTCATTAAACTAGACATACCCAATTCCAGCTAAAACATTTAGCCTCCAGTCCCCTAATCATCTTCGTTGCTCTTTGTACTCTTTCTAGAGTCTTTTTTACATCGTGGCGACCAAAACTGTATGCAATATTCCAAGTACGGTCTTACCAAGGAATTATAGAGTGGTATTAACACCTCGTGATCTTGATTTTATCCCTCTGTTAATGCAGCTTAGAACTGTGTTGGCTTTTTTGGTAGCTGTAGCACACTGCTGGCTCATATTTAAGTGATTGTCCATTAGGACTCCAAGATCGCTCACAATTACTACTATTGAGCCAGGTACTACCTATATTATACCTGTGCATTTGGTTTTTCTTGCCTAAATGTATAACATTACTTATTAAGTGTTAAATTTATGTTTTACTGACAAAGAAATAAGGGGAGACTAGTATAGATCTATTTCAAGCTATTTAGTTCTCATCAGATAGCCATACCCTTCTGGGATTCAAACATGGGCTACTTGCATATTAAGTAGATGTATTAACCTCTAAGCCACAGGCTCTCCTCACTTTGTCAGCTATACCAGGAGAAAGATTGTTTTTTATCAGGACAACCCAGGCTACCCAATTATGGGATGGAGCATATTGTTTCCGCCCCAATGGAATTAAATACTAAGGGGCTGAAAGGCGAATGCAATATGCTCCTTTCCATAATTGGGTAGACCAGGTTGCCCTGATAAAAAAACACTTAATCTTTCCCCTGGTATAGCTGACAAAGTGAGGAGAGCCCATGGCTTAAAGGTTAATACATCTACCTAGTATGCAAGTAGCCCGGGTTCGAATACCAGAAGGGAGTATGACTCGCTGATGGGAGCTAAATAGATCTGTACTAGTCTCCCTTTATTTCTTTGTCGGTAAAACATAAATTTAACACAAAAATACCGTATTTTTCAGAGTTTCAGATGCACCTTTTCCCCCAAAAAAAGAGGGTGAAAATCTGGGTGCATCTTATACTCCAAATGTAGCCCCACCCAACCTCTCAAACGGAGGTTTCAGAGCTGAAAAAAGCCTCAGAAACGAAGCTTCAGAAAAAAAGCCTCCAACAGAGCTTCAGAAAAAAAGCCTCCAACAGAGCTTCAGGAAAAAAACCTCTAACAGAGCTTCAGAAAAAAAGCCTCTGAAACAGAGCTTCAGATGCTTTTTTTCTGAAGTTATGTTTCGGAGGCTTTCAGAGGCAGAAAAAAAGCAAAAAAAAAAAGGCACAGAGCTCACAACCAACAAATCTGTTGCTAAAATTCACCTCTGGGAACAGCTGATTGGGGGTATTCCGGGAGGCCAATCCACCCGCCAATCAGCTTTTTTCTTATTTTTGTCCCCAAAAACTACAGTGCATCTTATACTCTGAAAAATATGGTAGTTTGTCGTGAAAGGGACTGCCTGTGAAAGCCTCTGGATTGAGGCTGAAAGGCAAAAGTGGAAGCAGTATGCTCCGTCCCATAATTTGGTAGACCAGGCTGCCTGATAAAAACATTTAATTACTTATTAAGCCACAGCCATAAAGACTTGGTACAAAGATCTGTGAATTTTCTGGTATACAGTTGGGAGGAGGGAACTATCTCCCAAAGCATTTACTTTGAATTGGGTCTTTCTCTTTCTGTAAATTTGTTTTTCTTTTTCCTGCTTTGACAAAGCATTACTTCAAACACCTAGGGAATCCATGAGATGCAAGGGGACGGTTTCTCCCTGCTTACCTCAGCTAATGCTCTTTAGAGGAACTAAAGAGATCGCTTGCTGGATGAATGGCTGGAGCTCCTGTTTAGGGAAGGAGATTGTTTACACAGAGATGTTCCCAAGTGCATTGCGTGTGTGCTTGAAGAAACTAATAGGAGCATTCTACACTACTCTAGTAATGGGAATTCAAAGAGTATATTATTATCATATGACCTTGAATACAGGTGGAATATTCATGTGTAGCAATGAAGCTTACATGCAGCCGCCTCCTATGCATTGATCCCGGGATGCACTTTGATTTACTGTGGGGCTCTGGGAGATAAAGTGCCAAAAGAGATGCCTGGGGTACTATTGGATGAAGAAGTGTGTGTGTGTGTGTGTATGTATGTATGTATGTATGTATGTATTTATTTATTTATTTATTAGTACAAACAAACATACAAACAATAACAAAACATACAAAACAAACATAAAACAAATCTTTACATCTTCTTTTTATTAAACTTATCGCATCGGTAATCTGTATTTATATTTATACCTTTTCTCTTATCTTTTTCTAATATATCTCTCGTATCTATATTTCTAGTACATCATCTCTGGATGAAAAAGTGTTTTTTGGTAAGACCGGTCTATCGTGGCAACCTGGTCTACCCAAATATGGTACAGAGCATACTGCTTTCCGCTTTCACCTTTCAGCCCCAATCCAGGAGCCTTCACAGGCAGTTGCTTACACGACAAATTATTTTTGTGTTAAATTTAAATTTACCGACAAAGAAATAAAGAGAGACTAGTATAGCTGTTTCAAGCTGTTTAGCTCTCATCAGCTAGCCATATCCTTCTGGGATTCGAACCAGGGCCGCTTGCATATTAGGCAGATGTATTGGATGAAGAGTTGGAGTGACTCTAACTGGACATGGATAAAAGCCCATATTAGGGATTACCTTGGGGCAACAAGGATTGCAAAATGTCAATAGTTTGCCACCCTTATTGCATCCACTGATAGCCATCCAACAGCTCTGTTTTGGATAACGCGCTTCCTGTAGGGCAGGGGTGTCAAGCTTGATTTCATTGAGGGCCGCATCAGGGTTGAGTTTGACCCTAGGGGGCTGGATAGGCATAGCCAGGGTGGGTGTGGCCAGCTCAATGTCACCCGTGTCAGGGGCCTTTGTGGTGGCCTGACCGCTTGCGGCCCTCCCAAGCTCTGCTTTTGCTGGCAGAGGGTTGCAGGAGGCCATCACAACCGAAAACAGACTTTGGAAGGGCTGTGTGTGGCCTTCCCAAGCTCCATTTTCGCTGGGAGACGCACCGCAGACTGATCCTTTGCTGTTTCCAGGGCAGTCCCGCAGACCAGATCTAAGCACCCTGCGGGCCAGATCCTGCCCCTGGGCCTTGAGTTTGACACCCCTGCTGTAAAGAGCCCCTTAGAAGATCTATTGAGCTTCTGTGAAGATTATTCAGGCTATCTGATGGATAATGTTGCTCAGATTCACTCTGACGTGGACTCTGGCTGAGCAGAACAGGCTGAGGTGCCTAGGACATGGTCTGGAGGTACGATCTGGGATAAGTTTGAGCTGGTGACTCCCAAGAAAGTGCAAATCCTGATATTTTGTACTTTTTTCCCCCTAATTGTTTTTCCTCAATTGTAGCATCATCTGGAATAGCAGCATCAATGTACTAGACTTTCTTCTTTTCAGTTAATGTTATCTTAGGCGTGTTATGAACAAAAGGCTTGTGTATTTGGATCTTAAAGTTCTTAATTTGCTCATTTTCTAAAACATTCTCAACTTATAGTGTCAGTAGTTTTTTTAACCAATTCAGATTCAAAATTCTGGCAAAATTTCCATTGAATAATTCTGGTAATTTGTTCGTGACACTGCTTGTGGTCAGTGTGTGAATTTTTGCTAATCAAATTGTCAATTATTTGATTCTTTTTACTACAAAATCAACGAATTTGCTGTTGTTATGTTTTAATTGTTGCTTTCATGCAATTAATTGGCAAAGCTTGTTTTCAAGGCACTAAAATAAAGCCTATTTTAACCAACACCATGTGGGTTTTTTAATCAGCTTTTCTTTCTACATCTTTCAGGTATTGACCACATATTAGCTTGTTCTTCCAAATAACAAATCAGTTTTAAATTGTTTCTTTTCTATATTCAACTTTCCATCTTTGTTATTTTCAAGATTGACAGATGTCAGCAAGGATTCTTGGCTTTTCTTAAAGGCCATGCTTTTCTTCCTCCGGTTTGTTTCAGCTGTAAACTCCTATATTATGTAATTTTGGATCTTTATGATTAGAGCTAAAGTAACGTAAATAAGTAAAGTAAACCTTACATATGAGGTTCATGGTTTAGGGCAACCAGTTGTCTCTCTGCCTCACCTATCTCACAGAATGTTTTGTGGATTGGAAACTGGAGGAGGGAGAATTCTACATGCTACCTTGAGCTCCTGAAGACAGGCAAGATACAGATTTCATAAATGATAGCAGCGATATGCCACCTAAACTTATATTATGGGCAACAGATGGATTGCCCACTCTTACCCAGCCGGTGTTCTCATGTGAACCTAATCTTGCTTACTTGGTGTTCTCCAAAGGTTCTGGATTTCAGTTTCCAGAATCCCAAGATAGTTTGGTCGGGTAAGGGATTCTGGGAATGGTAGTCTAAAACATCCGGATGGCAGCAGATATCCTAGCTCTGTTTCTGGATGATAAGACCTTGCTCCCAGGCAAAAGGGGGAAAAAATAGCTCTGATGATGACTCGAAATGGAAACTTCGTACTTTTCTGTCCATGCGTTACCTATGAATATTTAATGAAATCACTTGTAAATAAAACGGGTGGAGAAAGATGAGAAGCCTAGGAGAAGAAAGTAAGAGGAACTCCATACTCTTGAAACTGCCTTCCAGGAGGGAAGTAGATTCTAGTTATAGACATTTCTGATAGGATGCCTGAATGGGGCACTTGTCTAGCTTTGAATAAACAAATAAACAATCTAGCACACAATTCAGGTGAGGCAAATAGTGTTCAAGACATTATAGAGGTATACCCAGGGACAAAGATCCCCCTGAATATTGTATTGCCTACTGTGTCTTTAATTAGTGGCGTCTGTACATTTTGGATGAATTTCTCTATGTGTAATCGATGCTAATGTTTTTACCAGGAGTGGTCAGCATGAAATATTGTTTTCCAAGATTTCATTACTAACCAGTTTTTTCCCTTCATCTGGCTTGTTTACAGCAGCCTCATTGGTAGGAGACAAACATTCTCGAATATCTAGAGACTTCACCTTGTTGGTTATCCTTTGTGAAAGTCCAGTCATTTTAATTAGTTGCAATAAACACTGAGAATAATTAACAACTTTCCTTGTACTGTCTATCTTTTAAATCGAGATGCAGATAATGCACTGATTTATTGTATCAAATGTCTATTCCCTTTCTATTGTGTCATACTTCCATTACATAGACTTGGCCTTTATTTATTCTTCATTTTACAATATTGTGGTCTCTAAGCCATGATGTATAGCTTAGTTACTGGACTGTGTCAAATCCACTTGTGGAGTAGCAAATCAGAAGGCAATCACAAACTATTTCTGTTCTGTTGCTAAGATAACATCCCGGTTGTGTCCTTGAAACCATCAGCAGCTGAGCTCAATTCAGAGGTGACTTGCCTGGAACTAAATAATAGCAAACAGATACTTTTAGGAAGTCTATTAGCAGATTGTCAAGACAGCCTACAGGCCACTTCTTTGTTCCTAGCATTAAATTACATCTGTCTTGAATATACAGTATGGAGATCCACCACTTTCTACCCCTGCCCAGTCTTACTATGTATTCACTTCATTGGTCTACTCTGCACAAGGCTGCCTCCTATAAGGAGAATACTGTATGTAGTTAATAGTCTGACTTCTTAGCTGTTACACCTAATAGGCAGGTAAACCTCTTCTATTCCATGGATTTTACGAAAGCCAGCTTTCTCACAGATTATGTTTTCTGTATAAATTGAGTTTTAACTTCCATTATTCCTAACACATATGGCCAATGGGGACAATGGAGGGCACCGAGATGGGTATGGCCAATCTGATCACTTTCCAAGCCAGCTGCACATTATTGCATCAAGTGTCCTTATGAAGACCAAATTTTGGGCGGATTTTTTATTATTATTATTTACATTAATTGGCCGCCCAACTCCAGTGGGCTCTGTACTGTTCATAGGACAACCTGAGCCACAAACCAGCCGACTATGTTATCTCACAAAGTGTTGTGCAAATTTAGGAAATTGAGCATGATTCAGTTAATCCTAAATAAGCATATCATGCATACGTTAGACATCAGTTCTGCATTTGTGCAAACATTGCTGCTTGCATCTGTTTGGAATGGGGTGCCAGCCCATTTGATTGCATGCCTGGAGATCTGTAATTATGAAAAAGAGGAAAGCGTCCCATCCCCCCTTTCCATGCCTATCATAATTTTTATAAAGCTGTCTAATACCCTCTTTGTCTTTCCTCAGAATCTTTTTGTTTGCTTTTCCCAAAGCAGAGGTAGAAAATCTGGGGTCAGAGTGTCATTGGCTCTTCCTTGACGTTTCCTGCCTGTAACGCAGCCAAGCATGCATCTGTGTATTGGCACTTGTTCACATACAGCCCTATCTAACCAGCTCTTTCTTATTCTAAGGCCATTGGAGCTGATTTCCAATAGATTAGAGCAGGGATGGCAAACTCCATTTCATTGAGGGCCACATCAGGGTTGTGTTTGACCTGGGGGTGGCAGGGGGCGTGGCCAGCATGGCATCATTCATGTTGGGGGGGGCGCATCTGGTGGCCTGAGCACTCTGCCAGCAAAAATGGGTTCTCAAGTTCCATTTTCGGTGGCGACAGCATCCTGCAACCCTCTGTCAGTGAAAGCAGCTCAGGAGGGCCGCGCATGACCCTCCCAAGTTCCATTTTTTCTGGCAGAGGCACCATGGGCCAGTCCGTTGCTGTTTCCAAGGTGGCTCTGTGGGCCAGATCTAAGCACCCTGCGGGCCAGATTTGGCGCCCGGGCCTTGACACACCTGGATTAGAGTATCCCACCCCCATTGTCCTTTCTGACCAGTACTGGCCCTCCAACCTTGTTTCCAGGCCTCTGTTTCTTAGTATTTTTTTAATTAGTATTTCAAAATAGTGTAGGGTAAAAGGGAAAAAAGAAAGAAAAGCATTGACTTCTGGCTCTTTATAACACAATAGAATAAAATAATACCCATTTCCGTAACAATAAACCTACAGAATCAACAAGACAAAGTTTTATGTCTTTTTGTCCTTTTTTAATTCACATTTTTAATATTTTTGTCTAGTAATAACTTTTCTATTCTAGCAAGCTTTTGACAGCTCAAGAGTGTTCAGACTGTTCATATTTGACAGGAGTTCAGTTGTGGTATTAGGCCAGAATACCACAACTGAACAACTGAATGCCAACCCTTTATTACATGGTGTTAAAGTCCCCCCAAGAATCTATATCCAAAATTCAGCACCAAACCTCAAATATATTTTCCTTCTTTTAATTTTTTTTTAAAAGTGTCACATTTTTGAGTGGCTCAATCTCCGTATTTTATTTTTTTTAAATTAAAAAAGTGGTCTAACCCCTCTAATTTGACTGACTTATGTGCAGTACAAAGACAGACATGAGGAAAAGGATTGTCTTTCTTTAATTCTCATTCTTCTTCTAGAACACAGATCACAGAACATAGAATAATAGAGTAGGAAGGGACCTTGGAGATCTTCTAGTCCAGCCCCCTGCTTGAACAGGAGACCCTATATCTTTTCAGACAAAACCTCCAGTGATGGAACATCCACAACTTCTGAAAGCAACTATTCCATTGGTTGATTGCTCTCACTGTCAGGAAATTTCTCCTTAATTCTAGGCTGTTTCTCATCTTGGTTAGTTTCCAACCATTTTTTCTTGTCTTGCTTTTTGGTGCTTTGGAAAATAGTTTGACTCCCACATCTTTGTAGGACCGCTCAAATATTGGAACAGTGCTATGTCCCCTACTCCTTCTTTTCCATTAGACTAGACATACCCAATTCCTGTAATGGTGCTTTGTATGTTTTAGCCTCCAGAACATTTTTTGTGTTCTTCTCTGCACTCTTTCCAGAGTCTCAACGTCAGTTTTGTATTGTGGTGACCAGAACTGGATGCAGTATTCCTAGTGTGATCCTCCCAGACCAGTATCATGAGAGTGACCATTCACTCCTTCCAGAGAACTCTAAATTATGGCAGAGACAGCTATAAAGAATGCAATTTGTTTTAAAAAGGAGGACTGGAAGAGATAAGAGATTTCTTATCATTCTTAAGCATGCTTTTTTGCTCCAAAGTATATGTGGGAGGTGTTGGGGGGTGGGTGGGCGAATTATGGAGGCATTTCACATTTTGCTGTTGGCAGTTAAGATAAAGTTTGCAGGAGATGAACTGAATTATAAAATTGACCTCTGAAGAGGTTGGCTTCTCTGCAATTTAGATAAGACTGGCAGTGGAGAAAGGCAGAGCCAGCTGAAAGGCAATTAACTGCCGAATGTTGTTCAACAGTAATGATCTTGATTAGGTGTTTGCTTTTGCTATCTGGCTGGAAATGTCTAAAATAATACTTGGCATGGAACGGATGGGAAGGGATAATTCAAACATTGCCAAGAAATGTGAGAAAGAGACCATGAAACAAGTGAGGAATTATTAAGAAATCGACCTGGCTCACAATTGCTAAGCTGTATTTCATTCTCAAACCTATCCATGTTGGATACAGCCCAAATATACTTGTGCTGATGACTGAGGAATACATACAATGTGATCTAGCTTCGTGTTTTAGTGATGATACTAGCCTTTACAAAACTTTTGGTCAAAGATACCCATCCTGAAGTCAATACTGTTTATCGTGTTTATCATGTCTCTGTCCTACTGGTGACTTTATTAAATCTGGTAATAGCACTGATGCTGTGTGCTGTATAATATCATGAGTTACAGCTACAGATTTTGTTACTTTGAATATAGAGCAATTAATATAACTTGTCATGCAACTTTTAGTTTAAAGTTCTTTATTTTATGGTTTTATAATTGTTAATATTATGTAATTACATCAGTTATTTTATTCTGTTTGTACTATTTAGAATAGAATAGAATTTTTATTGGCCAAGTGTGATTGGACACACAAGGAATTTGTCTTGGTGCATATGCTCTCAGTGTACATAAAATAAAAGATACGTTCATCAAGAATCCTATGGTACAACACTTAATGATAGTCATAGGTTACAAATAAGCAATCGGGAAACAATATCAATATAAATCATAAGAATACCAGCATTTTTAATTATAAGTGGTTTATATAAACTGCTACTGTTGTCAGGGGTGATAGGGCAAAAGAGCTTAACTTTTATTAGGACTATCTTTGAGATATGGTCAGTGAATACAAACCGTCTTGAAAGTGGATTTTCAAATGACAGGCTACAAGATAAAGATGCTACGTGGATAAAGACACTACACTGGACATACAAAAGAAATCATATTTAATTATTAAAAACAATATGCAAATAGCAAACCAAGAGAGTAACCTGGATAATTTTCTTCTTATATTTATAAAAGTGGCTTGTGAGATTCTTCAAAACTTTAACAAACCATTTTAAAAATTTTATTATAAGGGTATTTTCAGCATTTCATATGTATGGGGGAGGAGGCATCTTATATGTTTGGTGGTGAATACAGCTCACAGGTGTGGAGGAAAGCATATGAACATGTGTTCACTGTGGGGCAGTGAATTTAGTTAATCTGAAAGTCTGGATTACTTAGGTAGATGTTAGATCATTTGCAGGCTGATCATCCAATAAAGGGGTTTTGTCCAGGATGGATATAGGTCACGGAATGATTTTAGCTGTGACCCATTGGCTATAATAGCATTTCATAACAGTTTATCACTGGGTACTAATTTGGTCTTACTTTGTGTTTTATATCTGTGAGCAGGTATTGTTAAAAATATTTGATTCATATCCATTACGAATATATCTTTTAACTTAGGGGTCTTTTGGTTTACATATCACACTAAGACACGGTGTGCTTATTCATGGAATACTGCATAAATTAAACTTGGCAGGGTTTATCAAGCAGGATAAGTCATGGTTGAAGTGCTACAATGGCTAAGTTCACAAAGCGTGCTAAACCGAAACCCATCTAGCTAAGCCCACTGCATCCTTCGCATTCTTCCGGGTGCAATTCAAGGTGTTGGTTACCACCTTTAAAGCGCTCCATGGCTTAGGACCTGGGTATGTACGAGATCGCCTTCTGCCACCAATAGCCTCCCACCGGCCAATACGCTCCCACAGAGAGGGACTCCTCAGGGTGCCGTCAGCTAAACAATGTCGACTGGCGACACCCAGGGGGAGAGCCTTCTCTGTGGGGGCACCTGCCCTCTGGAATGAACTGCCCCCGGGGATTCACATGATCCCCAACTTTCGCCGTGCCCTTAAGACTCTTTTGTTCCAACAGGCCGGGCTGGCTTAGAAAATGAATTTTAAATTGGGTGTTTGTAGCTTTTAACGTAAGGGCCAAATTTTATATATTTTAAATTGTTTTTAAATTTAATGGGTATATGTTTGTTTTAATATGGCTGAACACCACCCTGAGTCCTTCGGGAGAAGGGCAGTATAAAAATTTAATAATAATAATAATAATAATAATAATCATCATCATCATCATCATCATCCTAGGACTTCATTGCAGGCAGTAAATTTTATATATTCTAAATGATGGCTGAAAATATTTGTTCAAAACTTTAAATCCAAGAAAGTGCCTGTATTGTAGATATATTGCTTTCATACATTCCTCAATGTAAAGTTGAGATAGTTGTTTAATTCTATGGACTCCAACATCTGGAGAAAGAGAGCAAGCAAAAGGAAACAAATTTCTACTGCAAATAAAGAGTTCACACATCTGGGTCATAAGAAGTTATACTACTGTGAAGATCTTAAATTTCTATAAAAAAATGTGGGATAGCACAAAGTTGCAGTTTTCCACAACAATTTATAATTTGTTAAAATATCTGATTTAACACATAGTTTGGAAAGGAAAGCCCTAGTTAAGCCAGGGTCAGGAGAGGCAGTCAAATCAAGATCTATTATCACCACTTAAAGCTAGTTTTGCAAGCTATAGCTTGGTCAGCTTGTGACTTAATATATCTAAAGTCACATTTGCCTGTGGAAGAGTCCATTGCTTAGGAGAATATGCCAGGTTTCTCAAAGAAAATAGAGAATGAGAACTGCATAAAATACAATTTACTTATGATTGAGAGTGTAAGTCTTGATAATGATGATAATAATAATAACAACAACAACTACTACTACTACTTTATTGTCATTATACGTGTATACACACAGCATACAACGAAATTCACTTAACACCCAAAGACCAGATCCAACACACGTAACAATCCCCAAACACACCCCCGCCCACCACAAATTTCCCACCCCTAAACCACGCAAAAATCCACACAACAGACCAAGTAATGCTGTCCAACAGCTCACTAATGGTGGCCCTTTAGTTCATTGTTGAGTGCAATTATAGCTCTGGGATAAAAACTATTCAGAAAACATGTGGTCTGAGTTTTAATTGTTCTGTATCTTCTGCCAGAAGGCAACAGTCCAAAAAGATTGTAAGCAGGATGGGAAGAGTCTCTGAGAATGTTATGCAACTTCCTCAAACAGTGAGATGCGAAGATGTCATCCAGGGCTGGTAGCTGGAGCCTGATGATATTCTGGGCAGTTTTAATGATTCTCTGTAGAGCTTTTTTGTCAGCTACAGAGCTGTTCCCATACCATGCAAGAATGCCGTATGTCAGGACACTCTCAATGGTGCTGCGATAGTAGGACAGAAGTAGATGCCGAGATAGATTTATCTTCCTGAGCATTCTCAGGAAGTACAGCCTCTTCTGTGCCTTCTTCACAAGCATGTTAACATTCATAGTCCATGAATAATAATATGTCTGAAATGTATTCTGTGGGGTTGGTCTTCAGTTGTAGTCGAGAACTGCAACTGTTCGTTCTGTATGATTCACACAGGAGTGTTGCTATTTCTCTTTGTGACTTTCTTCTCTTTTCTTCCATCCTCCTCCTCCCCCCACTAAACAGTGAAGCTTGGTGGGCTATGGGATGGATGAAGCTGAGCAGGACCAGTACGAAGCCCATCTCAAAGAGCTCTTTGACAGCTTCGATGTCACCGGCACTGGCTGTCTGGGGCAGGACGAACTGACTGAACTTTGCCACGTGTTGCATCTTGAAGAAGTAGCTCCAGGAGCATTGCAGGAGACCCTTCTTCAGGATGGTCTTCCTAGACAGGTAAGATCATACACTCTGTAGGATGGGCACAGCTGTCTTTCCCAGCCTTTGAAATCTGCACTGGTGGATCAGTGCAAGGTGTTCTTGGATCCAGAGGGAAAATGGGGATTGGAATGGAAGGAAAGAACAAAGTAGAAATAATAGAAGGAAAAGTTCAGAGATGAAAAGATAGCATGCCACGTCAAACCATAACGTCACCATACATGTACCAGTGTGACTGAATTCATATATGATAGTAATAAATAATGGCTTACAAAGACACTGGACTATAGTTTAATAGACTCACATAGAACACAAAATTAAAACCCAATAAATATCATTATAGATAGTCTTTACTTACAAGCACAATTAATTCTGTTTTAAATTATTTTTATCAGATTTCAGTAAAAATTTGTGTCTGGAACTCTGCGCTTTGATATGGCCCAAGGGCTAATCAATAAAGCAAACTAACTACAACCACAATTGGTTGTAGTTCCATCATAAGTTGTTGTAGTTGTCAAGTCAAACCCAACTTCACAACAATTTTTGCAGTGGCCATTAAGCAATTCCAGCTTCCCCAATGGACATTCCTTGCTAGAAAGCCCCAAAAAAGCTTACAAATTGCAGGATGCCACAACTGGTTGTAAATGTGAACTGGTTGCCAAGTGCCCAGATTGTGATTATATGACCACGGAGGTGGTGCAACCATGATGTCATAAGTCACTTTTGCTAAGGCCGTTGTGACACTGAGTCATTGTTAAATGGTATTGAAGTTCAGGACTTCCTGTATGGTCTAGTCAGGGTACTGCACATAAAACAAGGTGGAGTTTGATTTCATCATTATGATTGCCATCTTGACTTTTTTGATCTTATCCTGTGATCTTATCCTTATCCCTGACTGTAGTGTAATATACAAATGATGCTAATGTGCTTTGCTGATTTCTATTGAGGATGATATGTTAATCTAGCAGCCCCCAACCTTTTGGGCACCAGGGACTGATTCCATGGAGAGAGGTTTTTCCACAGACCTTTCCACAGACAAGGAGTGTGATTTCATGTGCTGCTTGCATCCCATGGATGGAGCTTCACTTGTATGCATGGCCCGGTTTCCAGCATGCTGCGGACTGGTGTCGGTCCATGGACCAGAGGTTGGGGACCACTATGTTAGTCCATTACACTGGAGATCTTCTAAATCCAGCAGTTCCCAACCTTTGCAACTTGGTGACCCAGCTGGTGGGGAGGGGAGAGGGGAACTGGGCTGTGGGAGCAACAGGCACCCGCACACAATCCTTGCGTGAGTGGTAGGTTGGTGCAAATGCGTGCTGCTCGATTTGCCTGAGTGAGCACACACGCGAGTGCCTGACTCCTTGCCGCTTGCGTAAGTTGAGTGGTGCATGTGCATGCTCCAGCCAGTCACTCGTGCAGCCCAATTCCAAATAGGCTATGGCCCCGATGTTGACCCCTGTTCTAGTCCAACCCCCTGCTCAAGCAGGAGACCCAATATCATTTCAGACAAGTGGCTGTCCAATCTCTTTTTTTTAAAAAAATGTAATACAATAATTCCACCTTCAATTAAACAGTGTGTTGTCCGGATACCAATATCTTTATAAAATGATAATCAAAATTTTACAATATTCATTACTGTCAGCCCTGGAGGCCATCTTTTCTTTTGGATCTTCAGGGCTGCCACACTTAGTCTGTGGGAAACTGGGAGGGGGGTTTGCATGGAGTTGGTAGATAACAACATTCTTTTCTCTGGGAGTCAAGGACGTTCAGCCTGCACCTGGAGTGGCGTGACTGGGAGGCATCTCCAGTTGGGACAGACCATGTGATGGACATGTGGGTGCAGGGGAAGGGACTTTGATTTTCCTTTGGGTGGGGAAAACCTGGGAGCTTTCAGATTCGGGTTTTCCCCCGATGTGTCAATATGACATCTCTAATACTGGTAAAATGGAACTTTGAGGAACTGCTGGCCTTGGAGTCTTCATTAGTTGAGGGTGTTACTTGGAACTTTCACAATTACATTAGCATTAATTCTATAATATTAAAATGATAATATGAAACATAAAAATCCAATCTCTTCTTAAAGACCTCCAGTGATGAAGCACCCACAATTTCTGAACGTAAGCTGTCCTACTAGTTAATTGTTCTCACAATTAAATGGCTTCGGCCATTATTGCTTTTTCAACTCTCTTGAAACCTTCTGACATTATTTGTGAATGCAATCACATTGAAGCACAACCCACAAAATAGATCTTCCTCTCCCAACCCAGCATCCTTCCTGGACTACAGTTTCCTTGCACCTAACAAGTATAATCATACTGATGAGGAATTCTGGGAGTTGTTCTACAACTCATGGGGATTATGCCAAGTTAGGGGAAGGCTGAAATAACTGATTTCTTATCTCCCTAAGTGTATTCTCTTTCTCTCGCTTGTGTTTCTACATCTACATTTTCTCATTTTCTATCCCCATCTCTCGTAATAGGCATTTAGAAGAAAGGCAGCTCCTTCCACTTAATGTATAATTTTATGGCCATTGCATTATGGGTCTCTAATTTATTACATGATTGATCCTTTGTGCAAATGTTCCTGCACCTTTGTATTCTTAAACCAATCTCCCTTAGGAAAACAAAGCCCACCCTTGCTCCACTCAAAAGAGCCCTTTTCTGTCTCTTCCTTTGGAATTAATCTCACTCTCGCTTTGGTCTGTAATGTTAAGAAGTGAATCTCTAGGAATGGCAGGGAAGAAGCAAGAAAAGAGCTTTCTGGCTCAAACTGAGCAAATCCTTTCTTTCTGAAGGGAGGAGGGAGGCTTGGAGGGTTCCAGTCTCCCTGAGGGAAGAGTCTGGGTGTCTTGAAGGGCACCTGGGAATTTGCACTGTGCAGAAAAGGAGGGGGTTGGATAATGAGTAGCTTGCAGTGCCTTTATTGTGTTAATAAGGGCACTGGCTCTGAGTTACCCTCCTTCTCAAATGGAATCTCCAACATTATTTCCTTTTGCTGCCTGGCACTCAGAAAACTCATCACTCAGATGAGAACCAGAACACAAAATACAAGCTGAGTGGACATGACCTTGTAGATGACCCTCACTCTGTCAAGGACCTTGGAGTACTCATATCTAATGATCTAGGTGCCAAAGCCCACTGTAACTACATCACCAAAAAGGCATTAACAGTTGTAAAGCTAATCTTGCGTTACTTCTTCTCCGGTAATATCACACTACTAACCAGAGCATACAAAACATTTGCTAGACCAATTCTCAAATACAACTCATTTGTCTGGAACCCGCACTGCATATCGGACATTAATACAATTGAACATGTCCAGAAATATTTCACACTCCACTCCTCTGCTCGCAACAAAATACCTTATGCCACCAGACCTGAAATTTTGGGTTTAGAAAACTTAGAACTACGCTGCCTTCGGTATGACTTAAGCGTAGCTCATAAAATTATCTGCTATAATGTCCTACCTGTCAATGACTACTTCAGCTTCAACCACAACAATACATAAGCACACAATAGATACAAACTTAAAGAAAACCGCTCCAAACTCGATTGCAGAAAATATGACTTCAGCAACAGAGTAGTCAATGCCTGGAATGCACTACCTGGCTCTGTGGTTTCATCCCCAAACCCCCAAAACTTTAACCTTAGACTGTCTACTGTTGACCTCACCCCAGTCTGTAAGGGGCGTGCATAAGAGCATCAGCGTGCCTACCGTCCCTGTCCTAAAGTTTCCTCTATTTGTATCTATTTTATGTATCCAATCCATGTTTATACTTATTACCTAATATGTTCTTGACAAATAAATAAAATAAAGTTCAATGTAGCACTAACTAGCATTGTGGAAACAAGCTGAACTCTCGATATATAGGACACCTTGCTAATACTATCATCTTTACAATTTTCTTTGGCTTTACCATCCTCAATGCTCTTTAATGGAAAAGATGAATCTAAGCTAGGTACATAATAAAATCCATCACTTTTGACTTTTGATGTGGGTGAGATACATGGGTTTCCAGGGCTGCATTTTTTTTTGCACTTGCGCTTTAAATGAGGCTTGTGATATCATCTAATAACTCTTTCCAAAGACATTACCTTCTCCTATGCCAGTGGCATAAGTTATTTTAAGTGATTGCATTGATTTAGCTTTAGAGAAAAGTTTTTCGGGGATCTAGTCTTTCCAGTCTTGAATTGATTTTTGGTCATTTTGGATTTCTTCCACACTGCCATACAATTCAAGGTTTCGCATGATTGCTGCTCCCTCTGAATGGTAGGTTTTAACTCCTATCATAACTTCTCAGTTATGTGATTTAGCCTCTCCTAATCATTCTTCCTTTGACCAATCAGTTTTCCCAAGTAAAAATCACATGCCTGAGAGAAGCAGAACTGAGGACATAATGCATCCATTGCATCTAGTAGAGCCTATATGCTCTAGAATGAGGTTTCTAGACTGGGTTCAGGAGGACCCTAGAACCTGGATGGGTTCCACAAGGGGCCTGGCAGAGGGGACCCTCAAATGTAGTAATCTTGAATGCACAGACAGTCATCCCCTCTGTTTTTACCTCAATCCTACTTTTGCCGTTACACTGCACCAGTGTTTGTATCCAGGCCACATATAGGGATTCGCTACCTTTCCTTTCCACCACTGAAATCTTCCTACAAAACGACTTCCTAGTTGTCTCCAAACTCCAACAAATATTTTCCTCAGTGGCCCAGGTTTTCTAAAGGGTGGCAGAGGAAGGTGAAAGAAGAGGTGGGAGCATCTAATTTAGCAGCACAAGAACAATTATGGTGAGTTCCTCACTCCCATGTTAATGTTGAATTTGCACCCATGTTAATGTTGAATTTGCACCAAACAGTTTACTTTGTTATTTTATTATCAGATTTTTAACGCTAGAATGTTGCCTCTTGATCAGGATTTCAGAGGCAGTGGGTTTTTGTAACAAACAGGTTCCGTGACCTGAAAAAAATTGAAAATCCCTGTTCTAAAACAGTGTTTCTCAATCTTGGTCACTTTAAGATGCATGGACTTCAACTCCCAAAATTCCTCTGGCAGCATGGGAATTCTGGGAGCTGAAGTCCACACATCTTAAAATCACCAAGGTTGAGAAACACCATTCTAGAACTATTGGAATGTGTTAAAGGAGGACATTCAGTATTGCCTTGTCTGTCTGAATGCAGCAATTCAGACAGCTCTACTCAAATATCGTAGCTATTGGGTTCAACAACAATGTAAATGCTGCAGTAGCTTTCTGTAATTTAGTTACAGGAGTTACTTTATTTACTTTCTGTAATTTAGTTCCTCCAAATATGATGGATCTAGTACTCTGGAATTTTGTCGTGCCTAGTGGGAGTCCTAGACATTTTACTCCCAACATACCTGAGGAATGGAGAGATTTTATTTATTTATTTACCGTATTTGATTTCGATGGATGCGAACTCCAGAAGGATAGGTTTACAGCTCAAAGTTAGGTCTCATGAAAACACTACTTGTACCTCTCTCTCTCTCTCTCTCTCTCTCTTTTTTTTACCTTTTCCTACTTTATAAGCTCAACACCACCTTGTGTAAATTTTGATTCATACATTTTTAAAAATGAGCCTCTCGGAGTAGAAGCTGTGCTTTTTTTTTTTTTTTGACTCCAGAAAACCCAAGAGGGACTGACATCACAAACACTTTGAAGGGAACATTAAAAATGTATTTTAAGTTTCTTTGCACCGTCTTTGCTTTCCACCCTACAGTGCTTGAAATTTTAACTTGCTGTGGTCTGGAACTAGCAATGTTTTTGCACTGAACAGGCAAGTGTACTCAGTGTTCATATCTGATGTGGTGTCTTTTGACGAAGTTGGACTAGCAAAATTTTAGCCTTAAGTGGGCACCAAATTAGCAAAAACCTGATGCATACCCTGTTTCCCCCAAAATAAGACATCCCCTGATAATAAGCCCAATCGGGCTTTTGAGCGCATGGCAATAAGGCCAAGCGCTCATTTCAGGGTTCTAAAAAATATAAGACAGGGTCTTATTTTCAGGGAAACACGGTAGTTATTGTGTCATTTGAACTCTATATTGGGGTAGATTGTGACCACTTTAGAGCTTTTGTTTAGAACCTCTGTTCACTAATACAGGTAGTCCTCGACTTACAACAGTTTGTTTAGTGACCAAAGTTACAACGGCACTGAAAAATGAGACCTATGACGTTTTTCACAGTTATGACTTTCGCAACATCCCCAGGATCATGTGATCAAAATTCAGACACTTGGCAACTGATTCATATTTATGACCATTGCTGTCTCCCAGGGTGATGTGATCACCTTTTGCGACCTCCTCACAAGCAAAGTCAATGGGGAAGTCAGGTTCACTTAACAATCAGGTTACTAACTGATCAACTGTAGTGATTCACTTAACAACTGTGGCAAGAAAAGTCATAAAATGGGACAAAACCAGTGGTGAAATCCAAATATTTTTACTACCGGTTCTGTGGGCATGGCTTGGAGAACGTGGTGTGGCTTGGTGGCGTGGCTTGATGGGCGTGGCAGGGGAAGGATACTGCAAAATCCCCATTCCCTATCCACTCCTGGGGGAAGGATATTGTAAAATTTCCATTCCCACCCCACTCTGGGGCCAGCCAGAGGTGGTATTTGCCAGTTCTCCAAACTACTCAAAATTTCTGCTACCAGTTCTCCAAACTGCTCAAAATTTCCATTACTGGTTCTCCAGAACCTGTCAGAACCTGCTGGATTTCACCCCTGGACAAAACTCACTTAATAAATGTCTCCCTTAACAACAGAAATTTTGGGCTCAGTTGTGGTCATAAATTGAGGACTAGCTGTAATCCCTTTCTGATCTTGTTTTCTTCTGTGTCCAAATCCCATGACTAGATTCACACATGGGACAGTAACTGCTGCATTTTCCAATGCCAACCAGACAGTATTTATACTATAATACACTTTGTTTTTCCATGGCCCCCTGGGCATATGCTGTAACCCTCCACTACATGTCCTTCACCTGTGGCCCCTCTGAAATATCCTGTGGCCTTGGGTGAAAAGCACTCCTTTAGAGCATAAAGGCCCTTTCTAGTCTAATACTAAACCTCATTTATAATCCTAGTTCTTTTTTCCCTTATAGTGAGCTGTACAATGTTTCCCCAAACTGACCCAAAGGTCCTTTTTCAAAAGGCAACTGGACTTCCTGGTTTTTCTTTGTAGATGTTTCGCTTCTTACTCAAGAAGCTTCTTCAGCTCTGATTTCCCCAAACTGATTTTTAAGTCCTGGAGAAACGCCTCAAGGCACAAAGGTGTTAAGACACTTTCAGCTGAATATGCAGACTGAGATGTATTATTCTGAAAAACAATGGTGCAAGTGTACATTTGATATATTCTACAACAGGCCCAGAGCATAGTATTTAATATAGCATCTCGCTGTTCTTGTGTCTAATTGTTTGCAAAAATGGTCTGGCTTTTTTTTTTAACATGTCTTGTGATCCATCCGTGTGGGCCAGGCTGCATTCCAGGAACAGAAGGATAGTTCAGAAAAGAATTGACACAGAAATCCAGTGTTAAAAATAACAATGAATCCAATTGCTAGAGTCTTGATTAGAAGCAACGAAGAAAGCCTATGCGGGGCAACTTTGATCCATTTTCCACTCAGCTCGCCCTGTCAAATTGTGATATTGTTTCCCTCTCCACACCCCCACCCCTTCTGAACTTGGTTTAAATTCACTCTTCTTAATCTTCCCTTTGAGCTTCAGTCACGGTAAAATTGCTTCATGTGATCCAAACCCTGGCCATCTGTTCTGCTTGCAGCTGCAATTTCAAGGAAGGAATTTCAACCCCAACAGAGAAATGTTCACTTCTTCTACTCCATCAAACGAAATACCCTTCCGCCGTCTCAATCCTTTCCTTTTTCTCTTTTTAACATTACCTTAAAATTTAGTCCAATTGCATAATAAATAGTGGAGCCCTTGAGGCTCTCTAGGTTTGGTTGTTTGCTTATAGACATTTCATTACCCAACTAGGTAACATCATCAGTGTGAGGAAAGGGAGGGGTTGCTCCTTGTCTATATACAGAAATATGTCCTGCCAATGAGATAGGAGTATTGTTTTCTCCTTGGTAGTTCCTTGATTAGAGTATTGCTTTAGACAATGAATCGTCTGCAAGAAAACAAGCAAGCTCAGAGAGCACCAAGGACCCCTCATTTCAACCCTGAGCTACAAATATTTTTTTATTGGTAATATTGCTTTCTTCTTGATGGTTTGTCTAGCGTTACTCCTTATCTAGGTGTGTGTTGCTGAATGTGCCTGGTCTTTTTTTCCTTCTACCAGTAGCTTTTTTATTGTCTCATTTTAATGATGCGTAAATGTGGTTTATTTCAGTGTGTCTATTGATGGCTGATTTGTCTGAATGTCAAGCCTCCAGGACAGTGGTGGAATTCATTTTTTTTTACTACCGGTTCTGTAGGCGTGGCTTGGTGGGTGTGGTGTGCCTTGGTGGGCGCGGCAGGGGAAGGATACTGCAAAATCACCATTCCCATCCCACTCCAGGGGAAGGATACTACAAAATCCCTAATCGCATCAATATTATTTCTGGCAATTTTACACAATATCTGAGCTAAAGGGTGCCCTTAGCGTCAAAGTTAGGGCTGTCCACGGGAAGAATTTTTTAAAAAAGAATCCACTAACTTCACTAACATATAAAGTTGGCTACACGTACCATGCTAAGTCAAAATGTAGCTTGGTTTTGGTTTAGTATGAACCCAGTATTGTGGTTTGTAAACCATAGTTTATAGCTTACTATTTTAGGTGAACAGATCTGTAATGTATTGGACTGCAGTCAAAACAAATTAAGGCCTGGCAATGAAGCTATTGTTTCACCACAATTTATTGAATAAATCACATTTGTCTAGGTTCACCAATATGCTAAGACATATTGTGACTTGTTTTATTTAGGTGTATGTGTAGACTCATCCAGTAATCTTTAGTCCATGACTTCATTCTGTACTTAATCTGACTAAAAGCAGCTAAGGTCATTCTCATCTCATTTTAATTTTCAAAAAACAAAGTGGCAGAAAATAAGTGATGGGATGCCATGATGAAAAGCAAGAATTCTGTTACTGAACATTTTCATTTGCTGAAATATCTAATCAATAAAGAGCAATTATTTCATTAATTGCAGAAGCCAGGAATCAATGAAAACTGCATATGATGTCTCCATAAACAAACAGGAAATTTAACATTGATGGTAAAGTTCAGTCCAGTCAATCACAGAGAAGGAACAAATTGAAGTATATTATTTCCTTTATCAACAAAACATTCATGCCTTAAAAGGAGACAGTTGAAATACAACCAGCTGAAACCTTAGAAATAACTCAGCATCTCCCCTACCTCTTTTCTAAAACACTATTATTTCAATATAAGGGAATACATGTAGCTTAGGGTTGCCTGGCCAATTAACCCACTATAGCACAACCACCACAAGCTATGAAAAAGACAGTTCTGTCATATATCAAAAGCATCTCAGAAACAACCAACAGACTATAACAACCATACAGAATCACTGTAGATACCAACTAAAGTCATCCAAAACACCTTAAATAAACCAAAGACCCAGTACAATAACCCAGAAGCAAAAAGAGGAATCATCTAACATACACTGTAATAGTCACTATGTATGACAGACAAGCAGAAGGCTAATGCAGCGTATCCATGATCACCAACTTGTAGTCAGAAGACATGATGAATATGTGGGCAGACTCAACCATATTTTCAATTGGGAAACTGTGAGCATCCTAGACCAAGCTTAATTCAGGAATTCCTGGAGCAGGCGTGCTATTCAGCAGGTTCTGGAGAACTGGTAGCAGAAATTTTGAGTACTTCAGAGAACCAGCAAATACCACCTCTGGCAGGCCCCAGAGAATGGAGATTTTGCAATATCCTTCCCCAGGAGTGAGGTGGGAATGGAGATTTTGCAGTATCCTTCCCCTGGAGTGGGGTGGGAATGGAAATTTTGCCATATCCTTTCCCCAGGAGTGGGGAGGGAAAATAATATTCACCTACTTGACCAAGTAGTTAGTGAAATTAACATGTTCAAAATTTTGTGAACACTGAAAGCATCTGGGCTCAAATTTATGCACTGCCCTTTGAAATATTTAACATTTCCCTAACTGTGACCCTTGGTTTAATTGTTAATTGGAATTCTGAAAAGTTGCCAGAGCTTTGAATATTTGAATTTTTGCAGTTTGGTAGCACCTAAGTTTGAAAGTAAGTAAATAGCACCTTAAACCCAATGGACCTGATTACTTCTGTTATAAATGTTGGCAAGTGTTGTGTTACACTTCTTAGTTAGTGCAAGTGTGCTATGGATGAGTATAGATGACTAGGTCTTACAAGTTCCCCACCCCCCATGATTAATTGTAATGCACAGTGTGCTGTGCACAGAGCCCTGCATAATCTAACGCTCCCTCCCCTTATAGTCAAGCTCATTTATTTTAAATGTCAAGGTATTTTTTTTTAATCAGGAAAATCTTCCTCTCTGCAAACTGCTTTCTTTTAAGTACACCAGCATTTTGAAATATTGGTAGGATGAATGGCAGCTCTTAATGTATAAATGAGGCCACTGCTATGAAGTTTAATTGAGCTGATTCCCAAGATGCTTTTAATTACTTCTTTGTGATATGCACCAAGATCTCTACAGCTAGATTGTATGTTCAGTTCTGAAGTATTTATTGAGGTGGCACTGTTTGCGTGCATGTAGGTACATGCACAAATGGCATTCATAGAATGGCTCCATCATACAGCTTTAGCTTATGCTAAGCTAAAAAGGGGCTTGGTGTTGTGTCAGCCATTGCCTTAGTAAGTTGTGTGAAACAGGTTGTTGCTTTAAGCCACAATATGATTGTAAGGGATGCGGGGAAAGAGGAAGCAGAGAATGCTGCATGTGTTTTGTTAATTCAGGTTTGGTGATAAAATATTATACAAACTCAACTTTAGGGCTGATATAGTGGTTGAAATATTATCTCCAGAAGCAGAGAAGGGATCATTCAGTTTTAGAGAGAGAGAATTGGCAAGCAATGTTTGCACAAAACCCTTAATTAGGTTACTACCGGTATGTAGGGTGAAGCCCTACACCTTGCCAGCATAAACCCAGGGAAGGACACGTCAAATCAGAATAAACCACAGGGCCCTTCCATAGTCAGCTGTTGTGTGAATATCACAGGACAGTAAAAAGTGAAGACTGCCTTGACTGCACAATACTGTACCCCAAAAAACCCTGGAGCTGTAGAGTTGCTGGAAAAGCCAGTGGGAGAATGTGGGAGAGTGGATTGCAAGTGGGGGGGTGGGATCCCTGGGAAGTTCTCAACGTTTGTGAGACTTGGAGAAGACACTTCCAGAAATGTTTGCATGATGGAATAAGCCAAATTTGGCACCAAGTACTGGTAAGGCATGTTGTACTACAGTATACCAGATGTACTAATAATTCCTTCTTCTTTTTTTAAAGGTCCACTTCGATCAGTTTAAAGATGCACTAATCCTCATCTTGTCTAGCACATTAACAAATGAAGAGTCCTTTCAGCAACCAGGTAAGACCTGTTTTGGAAATGTTGAGATTCTGACAACCACCAGGAAAGGAGAAGTACATAGTGCAACTATAATCCATTTAGAAAAGTTTCCGTGTTTATAATGAAGTGTGAAGCAACATTTGGGCCAAGTGGCTTTGATTTCCTACACTAAGTTCTCCTCCAAACAGGAACTGGTGGCTTCATTATATAAATATTCTGCTTAATTTATATGCAATTTAGAAGAAGTAGCTGCAAGCAGAAGGAGGGATATGTCACCTCATCAAAAGGTTAACAGGTTTTGATTAGTTGGCAAATGGGGATTAGAAATATTGGTATGAAACAAATTCAGGTATTCACAGCATACTTTGATTTAGTTTTTAAAACTATTTTGGAGGAAGTTGCATGCAACATGCAACTTCCTAATACAGTGTTTCTCAAATTTGACCGTTTAGAGGTGTATGAACTTCAAGTTGAAGATATGCTGGTCTCCAAAGAAGCAATACTTGTATAGGAGCCTGAGTGGCGTAGCAGGCTAATGCCTCCTACTAAGGCAGCATTTAACATCCAGCTGCCTGCAATTACTGCGAGTTCTAATCTCACCAGGCTCAAGGTTGACTCAGCCTTCCACCCTTTCTAAGGTGGGTAAAATGAGGACCCGGTTTGTGGGGGCAATAAGCTGACTTTGTATAAATATACAAAAGTATGAAGGCTATTGTTTAACGCATTGTAAGCCGCCCTGAGTCTCCAGAGAAGGGCGGCATATATATATATAGCTTCATAGTGCTTTATAGCCCTCTCTAACCAGTTTACATTATCTGCATATTTCCCCCAACAATCTGGGTCTTCATTTTACCGATCTCAGAAGGATGGAAGGATAAGTCAACCTTGAACTGTTCAGGATCAAACTGTTGGCAGTCAGCAGAGTTAGTCTGCAATAGTGCATTCTAACCACTGCGCCACCATGGAGCAGTGGTAGCTGAAGTCTGCATATCTTCAATAATAGATTTTCCAAAGACCTGTAAAGTATTTGTTTCCCCAGATTCTGTCTCTGAGACCTAGATCACAAAATGTATTAAACTTTTGCATGACTTTGATGTAGTCTGTTACGTAAAAATACTGTAAGCATTCGAGAGTTAGTCAACAAACTATAAGTACAGTAAACAAACTATGGCTTAGTGGAATGTATGAAAGCAGTTTTTATGTGATCACAGTTGTTTTCTTTCAGGGTGTAACATATGACTCTTTTCCTTTGCATTCTGGTATTCACCTTTATGATCTCAGAGACAGGCTATGTGAGACTTCTTGGCTGATATTCCAGGCTTGCCAGAATAAAGCTATTTTTGACCATCTGTCAGAGTTTTTAAAATGTATTTATTCAATTTGTATGACTGCCCATCTCAGACATGACTCAGGGTGGGAAGCAACCATAAAATCAATTAAAAACTGAAATCAATACTAAACACAATACTAAAATATTGTGAACTGCAATCACAATATTAAAAATTAAATACATACACAGCTGCCAAGAAAAACATTATAGTCTATATAGTAGTTAAGGAAGTGCTTCTTTTCACAAAATGACTAAAGTAAAAATGCTTAGCATTAATGAATCTGTAAATCAAAAGACAGTTTAGAGAAGTGCTTCTCAATCCCAGCAAATTTAAAATAAATGGACTTCAATTCCCAGAATTCCTGAGCCCCAACCTAGGTGACTGAAGAATTATGGGAATTTAAGTCCACTCGTCCTAAAGTTGCTGAGATTGAGAAAGACTGGCTTAGAATAAGGAAGAAGAGAGAGACAATTGATAGTAAATTAAATGGAGGTTAGCCTCTTGGGCATGAACTATAGAATTAAAGGTACTGTCTTCTTTCCTGGGAAAAGGGTTTCTCTGAGTAAGTATGTAAAATAAGAGCTAGCTTAATGTAATGCAGTTAAACTTTTTACACTTTAAAATATGCTCTAAAATTAAAACATTATTGCAAAGCTAAGGAAATATTTTGGATGTCTTTAGTAACTGAAGGGACAGCCAAGCTGACTTTGTTTTAAAGAAATAAGTTTTAAAATATAGTATAACAATAAGGGTTGCAGCATAGTTAGTAATTGCTTACAAAAATAGCTACTCAGGCTGATTAAACCTGACAGTAGTTAGCAAAGGAAAGAATGTGTGTTGGGACATTTCTTCTGCCCAGTCCTCGGGGCAAAAACTATATGTTTGTGCTTGCACAGAAAATATTTTTAAATTGACTGGATTCATCTTGCTGAGTAGATACTTTACCAGAGGGCAAATAAAGAAGATTCATCCGGGGCTTCAAAAACCCTAAGGTTTCTTTCCTTTATATTTTCTGACTGCCTCTTGGAGAGTCTCGGTTTGAGTTTTTTAAGCTGAAGTTTCTGAAGTGCTAATAATATGTGTGGTCTAATCAAAGAAGTAAGAGTTCTTAATTCTAACTCATTTAGTCAATCAGTTGGTTACTCATGTTCATATCCTTGCATTTAGAAAGCCAGCCTAAAATGAGTGAGAGCGGGAAAAGGAGAAAATAATTGTCCCATGGCTGTAGACTATGGACCCATGATGATGAACCTTTGGTACACCTGCCCAAAGTGACACAAAGCCATGTCACCTGGATCACGCGTCCTTGCCTGTTTCTCTTCTGGCTCGCATGCACGCATGATGATCAGTTGTCTACGCGCGGCAGTGCCGAAAACTGATGTGCACATGCACGCTGGCCAGCTGATTGTCAGGTGCACATGCGCACCAGAACCCAGAAGTTCGTCTTTTCCAGAGTGCGATCCCTTCATGCGCGTGGCAGTGCCAAAAATCGGTCTGCACATGCGCATTGGACAGCTGATCATCAGGTGCGCATGCATGCTAGAACCGGAAGTATGGCTTTTCCAGAGCATGGCCCTGATGAGCATGCGCATGCATGTGCAACGTTTCTGCGCGAGTGCCGAAAAGGTTCGCCATCACTGCTATAGGCTATACTCTCTCACACACACACACTCAAGCTAAATCTTTTATAAGAATCATTTTCTCAAAGGAACCACCATCTTTGGTAGCATAATGTTCAAACTTTGCTCATGGAAGTTTTGATTTTTCATTATTTCTAACATTGCTTGTCCATGACTTGACCAGCAAATCTACAAGAAGCCAATGTGGAATGACTTCCAACTCACATGAAAGCATTGTGGTGCATATTCAGATGTTAAATATTGTAGGCAACCATTCTGTAAAGAGGAAGACAGTCTTGTCTCTGGAGATTCTTAATCATCCAGCTCATGGTCATCCCAGAGGTGCTTTTCCAAAAGGCAACTGGACTTCCTTGGTTTTTTTCCTTGAAACATTTTGCTTCTCATTCAAGAAGCAGCATCGGTTCTAATGAAGTAAAACATTTTCAAGGAAAATGTCTATGGAGATTCTCAATCATCCAGGTCACGGTTGTCCCAAAGGTGCTTTTTCAAAAGGCATCTGGACTTTGTTTTTCCTTGAAGACATTTCACTTCTCTTCCAAGAAGCATTCTCAGTTCTGATTCCATTCCCCAGCATTCAGTCAGAACTGAGGATGCTTCTTGGATGAGAAGTGAAATTTCTTCAAGAAAAAACGAAGTCCAACTGTCCCTTTGGGTTTTCAAGGAAAAAGAGCAAGAAAGTCCAGCTCCCTTTTGGGAAAGCACCTTTGTGATGAAAACCGTCTTCTTCAATATAAGAGAATATACATGGTTAAAGTTGAACTGTGGAATCCTTGGTGCTCTCTGAAATTGTTTGTTTGTTTACAAACTTTTTGTTATAACATGAAACCAACTAGCCTCTCAAGTGGCTACTGACCTTGATGGTCATCTTGTTCTGTTTCTTTTATGCATATGGTCTGTCTCAGACTTGCTCTTGTTTTTATTGTCCTTTGTATGCTGTGTTTTTTTCCTGACCTTTGAAAACTTTCCATGTATCCATCAGTCCTAACAATAAACTGACTACATACAAAGCGGTGCTTTTTGTAAGGGCTACATGTGTATTGCTTCAGAGGCGTGGGTGTTTTGTTCTTCTGTCCAACCCAACAAAATCTTGGAACGAAATTATGAAAAGGGTCTTTGGGACCCAGTCCATAGCCAGGGATAACTCTTTGAAACAAAACAGAATTGGGACAAATTTGGTATAGGGTGAGAAGGTGGCCAACCAGAAAAAAGACCATGAGCTACAAATATTCTTTTCTAATGGGGTCAATACATATGTTTATTCGCAAATTCTCTTTTAGGAAACCATCACTAAAATTTGCTTATCTAGAGGGCTCTCCAGTGTATATTCTGCTTGAGAAGAGGAACTAGATTGGTTTTTTATCTGATTCGGTAGGTTGCCTTGGTGTTTCCTTCATGTGCTCCTGTGAATGGGCACCGCCCAGCAGGAGCTGGAGATCTCTAGTATTAGGTATTTTAATGGCTTTATCACTGGATGGGTATGGTAATATGACATACAGTTGCTCTTCTGAAATATAATATCTGCTTGTTCTGAGCTATGTATCTATTTAGTAAGATAAAATCTTCTTTGAATCAAGGTCAGCTCCAGGGGATTTCATGGACAAATCTATGTAATATTGTTAGCAACCATAGAAAATTGTTGTTTCACTGTTATCTTCAGCAATGTTTTTTTTTTACTTCCCAGTTTATCCTAAAGCCATGGTTTTTCATCCAGATGCTGAGCACATTCAATCCTCCTCAGTTTTTCAATATTACCCAAATATGTCTATGCCCTGTTTAACGCCTGTTAACCACTGTTGCCCAATGGTGATCATGTGATCAGACTTCAGATGCTTGGCAACTGGCATGCATATATGACGGTTGCAGTGTCCCGGGGTCATACAATCACCTTTTGTGACTTTCTGATAATCAAAGTCAATGGGGAAACCAGATTCATTTAACAACCATGTTACTAACTTAACAATAGCAGTGATTCACTTAACAATTGTGGCAAGGTCATAAAATGGGGCCAACCTCACTTAACAACTGTCCTGCTTAGCAATTGGGTTCAATTGTGGTTGTAAGTCAACCTTACTTCCATTTGTACTGTTAATTGCTATGAAGAGTAATGTTTCAGCAGCTTCCAGGAGAATCTCTGTTGGTTTTAGGCAGCCTTACCCATCCTGCCTCTCTTCCAGGTGTGTTGACAATACAGCTGCTAGGATTCCCAGCCAATGTAGAGAAAAGCCATGCTGGTCCTCCTGGGGCCCACAATGCGGCTGAGTGCCAGGTTTGGAAAAGCTGCATTATCCCCAAAAAGCCATTCTGGGAAAAACCTGGCAAGCAAACCAATCAAAGCTATGAATAAATAAAATACCTTTTAAACGTATGACTGTTTTATAATCTCTGGCACTGCAGTCTGAGGGATTTTTTAAAAGATAAAAGAAAAATAAAAGCGATGTGAAGCTCATCATCGCTCGGCGGGATGGGCATAAATATTTCATGGCCAGACCCTTGCTAGCTCAGAAATCAAGAGCTTTTTTTTTTCCCCACAGCTGCTCGGCCTCCATCCACCCCCCACCCCCCAAGCTGAGTGTGTGGAGGAAGTTAATATCGGAGGGTGGGGGTTGTCCTGATGGAAAAGCCTTGGCATTGAATGCTGATACATAACAAAGCATAGCCTCCAGCAATGGCTGATTGAGGGTGTAGTCAATCAGCTGGGTGGAAGCCCACAAAAATTCCCCAACTGAGATCTGATTTCATGCACTTGAGCCCACAAGCCCCCCACCTCGCCCCACACCGCAATTGCCTCTGATCTCAGCTAGATTCCAGCTGCAATGCTGGCAGGAGCCCAAGGCCTCTGACATCAAGGAGGGTTTTTTTTCCCTGTCCATTGAATGATCTTTGGGATCCCTCATTTCAGTTTAAGGCAGAAAATCTATATTTAACAAAAGCCACAAGGAAGGGAGGGTGGTTGGCTTTCCTTTCTGTGCCAGCCTCCCTCTCAGTCTTGGTCAGGAGGAAAGAGGGGCCTAGAAAAATAATCCTTCCCTTCCTTTCACTCTTTCAATATTCTCTCTTACCTTTTCAAAACATCTAGCACTCTTTTGTGATACCCAAATAATTAATTTTATTATAATTGTAATACTAGCTATATGTAAGGTTAAAAATAAATAAACACTTCATTATACACGAAGGTCTAGAAAAGAGAAGGTTGAAAAAAGCAAACGCAGTATTAGAAATATTCCTATTTTACTAGTCTATTAATATTAGTCTAGTGAAAAGAAGGACCAGGGGAGACATGATAGCAGTATTCCAGTATTTGAGGGGCTGTCACAAAGAAGAGGAAGTCAGCCAATTCTCCAGAGCATCTGAAGGCAAGACAAGAAACAATAGATGGAAACTAATCAAGAAGAGATGCAACCTGGAACTAAGAAATTTCCTGTCAGTGAGAACAATTAATCAGTGGAACAGCTTGCCTTCAGAAGTTATGGGTGATCCATCACTGGAGGCTTTTAAGAAGAGACTGGACAGCCACCTGTCTGAAATGTATAGGGTCTCCTACTTGAGAAGAGAGTTGGACTAGAAGATTTCCAAGGTCCCTTCCAACTGATATTCTATGGTCTGCGTTATGTGCTTGCAGCCACATAACTCCAACTATATCAAGGGACAAGGTAGACACAGACGGAAAAAGGAACCTAGATATAGGAAAAGGAAATTGTGGTTGATAACTTATTTTCATATACAATGTATGAATGTATGGGAAAGGTTTGCTTGAATTGCTGGACAAAGCCCCTTATAAAATGGCTGATTAATGTAATTGTAAATTGCTAAGTGAGGCAACAACAACCCCTTATACGATACTAACACGGGAGCGTGACTCAATGCTTCTTGTCCATTATAAAAATTGTGGGCAGAAAGGTGAAAACACACAAATTTTGGGAGAAATCTCCTTGAGTCCTTTTTTCTGTGCAGAATAAAAGTTTTTCTAGACTCGGCCCTAGTGTGTTTTTCATTGGGATTTCATATACTGGGCACTAATCCAGAGTTTCTGGGACAACCTCTGCACCAGTGTATTTATTAATGACATCTATATGGCCACCCAACTCAAAGCAATGAGACTCTGGGTAGTGTAAAATTTGTTTAAAATACCAGCTAAGCCATAATAGGTGGGGTTCATCTATTCCAGAGGTCTTCAAACTTGGCAACTGTAAGACTTTAAGCTATGCTGGCTGGAGAATTCTGGGAGTTGAAGTCCACAAGTCTTAAAGCTGCCAAGTTTGAAGACCTCTGATCTATTCCATCAAACCAATATTGTGGATTCATGCAAAGACTGAAACCATAATCCATTGCCCAGTTGCTATTATTATTATTATTTATTTCATTTTATTTATAAAATAATAATTATTTTTATTTATTAAATTGGTTTGTCACCCAGGTGACTTTGTGCAGTTTACAAATTATGTGAAAGATACCTGTCTATTGATGTGGGTTATGTTGTGACTGATTTCAAACTTTGCATGAAGCCACAATATTGGCTTGATTTTGGCTTGGTGGCTTGGCTTTAATTCCGAAAGAGATCTTGATGACTTTTTCAACAACTCATAGCTTAAAAAAAAAATTGACTTAATTTGATGCATAAATCTAGACGATGTGTCCAAGTGTGATCATCATTAAGGGCATGTTGGCATCATTTACTGTAAGTTTTTGCGTACTGTACATTCACTGAATAAAACCTAGAATGCTTTGAAGCAGATCTAATTCCGTAGTGCCCTTATATATCTATTGAATCCCTTCTACCATCCTAATAAGTTTCTCTCTAAAGCAAGGTGGGGGGAAAAGGAATGAGACACAGAGAAAACCTGCCGTTGCTAATATGCCAGAGATGATAGTGGTAGGGAAGCAGTTGCCAGCAGCCCAGCTTTAATGGTAATGATAAGGTTTGCTTTTGTTCTTTTGGGTCTTATTTAATCAGCTCGACTCGTTTCTGATTTTTCCTATCTGTGTGTTTCATCCTATGGCTTTTATGCCCAGGCTCCCAGCTGCAGGAAACCTTGTTAAAATTGCCTTCTTCAAACACAAGCGCCCGCTTGCATTCCCTAGGGTTTGTAATATGTATGGATGGGGTAGAAATCCAGGGGAAATGAGAAGGGGGTTATCAAAGGATTTCTGTTCCTGTGTATTTTATAATTCATTGCATAGCTAAGCTAAAGAATACATTTTCACTAACAAGGTCTTGAGCAGAATCTATATAGAAAGGGTATTCAAGATGACATGAAGAGGTTGGATCTGAGCCCCTCGTATGTTCCTCGGCGTGTTTGAACATGCTTCTTGCTACTTAGCTTTAAATCCCGACAGCCTTCATCAGGATTCTCTTAAAATCAAATGTCATCTAATTTTGAATCACATCTTAATCATCAGCACAACCACAGTACATGACATAAAATCACTGGTATATGTATAAATATGGATGTGTATTCAGTGTACTTCAAAATACATTCTTTTCGGTGAAGTAGCTCATACATTTTGATATTTTATTCAACCCCTGGAATTGAGAATGCAGCAATTTTAACACCATAGTCAGTTTTCCCTTTGCGTTGTCATGTTTAATAAAACTTGACTATCTCCCCTTTTTTATGGGTCGGAGCTGTCAGTGCCATTTAGAATTTATGCAAATCTCAATTAAAAGCTAAAAATAAGACTAAAACGTTTAGAGCAGATGGGAGATTAAAGGATTGAGTAAATAAAAATGTATTTGCTTAATGCCAAAAAGACAGAAGCTTTCCGGGGTTCCTGGATAAGATCTTAATGTCTGATGCTGGATGAAACTGTTGGTTAGAATGAGTCCTACCATTTGTTAAAGAGGGGAACTTCCCTCAGGCAGCAGATTCGGGGAAGTAGCAATGATGAATCATAGGATGCCACTTGCAAGAAGCAAGAGTTGGTTTTGTCTAGTGGTTAAGGCACCAGACTAGAAACCTTGAGGTAGTGAGTTCTAGTCATACCTTAGGCAGAAAAGTCAGCTGAGTGACTTTAGGGCAGTCAATCTCCCTCAGCCCAGCTCATCTTGCAGTGTTGTTGTTTGGGAGAGGAAGAGGAAGGAGTATTAGATGCCTTTTGCCTTGAGTTATCAATAGAGGGAGGGTGAGTTGCATACACGTACAGTACATACACACGCTGTCCCATCAGCAGCACTGATGAAAGTTGTGGTTGCCACATGGACAAAGAGAGTATAATACTGCCTTTTATCTCACTCAGATTTATATGCAAATCTAGTCTATTATTATAATAATATATAATGTAGTGTAGCGTAATGTAATGTAACATCATATACCTCTGTCTTTTGCCTTGAGATATGTAATCCTTCCTTCAGAATCAGCAATGATATGCAAAATACAGAAAAGGGGTAAAGAATAGTAAGCCTAAGAAATTAAATGTATGAAATAAGAAAAAAGCAAAGGAAATAGAACTATACCTATTTTACAACAATGGTATTCATTATAATTTACCATACTATTCCGAAGTATTCTTGCCAATCATGCTTGCTTTCCCCCTGTCCATACATCACTTTGTTCTTTCAACTTCTCATTTTTCTTTTTCAGAATCTCATCAACAATTTTCAGTCTTGAATTTTTCAATTGTCCTTCCTCAATCAATCACTTTTCTTTCATATACCTGTTTGATGATTTGATCTTCATTCATTCAGCCATTGTGTACAACCAAGCCACTTCAGTGTATTTCTTTCATACCAGTCACTCATATATCCAATCAGTATTCACATAGTACTAATTCATTTTGTAGTTCAATTCCACACAACTCTGACACCCTGTAACCTGATTATGTTCATTCTCTTCCAAGCAGCTTCCACCTTTTTTTTTTGTATCCACTTTCCATTCATTTTGTTGGGAGATTTATCTTCTGACTTTTTTCAAACCAGGAAAAAATTATCTTCCTGAAATTGCTCTACACTGACTTTTGTTTATTTCACTTCTTTCTCTTTCTTCCCTGTCTTTTTTCCCCCAAAATCCTTTTTTTCCCCCTTCAATTTTGAATTTCAGAGCAGCTATTCTGTAATATTGGCAGGTCCTTTTGCAACACAGAATGAGCTATAAGCACTAAAATAGTATCTTTACAGAATATATATTTCACAATGTAAACCGGTGTATTGTGAAATGATTTCCTGGTATCTCTCATTATGAGAGACTTAAATGCCCAGAATCAATGAGTTTCCCCTACACTCACCATCTGACCCTTTTGTAGAGAGGGGAGGTGATACATTTTGACTGGCAGATGACAGAAAGAGACATCCAATATAATAAAGCTGTGAGGAAGGGAGATTCCCTCAGAAAGTACCCTGCAATGCAGTTGTTGTGAAGAAGTGTCAGTTCACGAATTAGTTGCAAGAATGCATTAAAAAAAGAAGCGCCAAAAGAAAATAAATCTTCGCATTAGCATTTTTCCTGCTTATTTGATAGTGTAGGTGATGAAGAACTCATTAGATGTGTCTGGGATTGTGATTTTCCAGAAGTTAACTTTTGTGCGAGATTTACTACAGCAGCAAAAGCAATATTTTTTTCCAGTGTTCTTCTGTATAGCAATAGCACTTAGACTTATATACTGCTTCATAGTGCTTTTACAGCCCTCTCTAAGCAGTTTACAGAGTCGGCATATTTCCCCCAACAATCTGGGTCCTCATTTTACCCACCTCAGAAGGATGAAAGCTGAGTCAACCTTGAGCCTGGTGAGATTTGATCTGCTGAAGTGCACCTAGCAGTCAGCTGAAGTAGCCTGCAGTACTGCACTCTAACCACTGCGCCACCTTGGCTCTTGTATGATATGTTCCCTCAAATTAAAAAAAAAATGGCACAGTAGAGGGAGAAACCATCCTTCTTCGTTTGAAGAGATTCGACTTACTTTTACCATGCCAAGGCTCTGGCCCAGTTTGTAATGCTGTAGGAATGCATTTCATTATAAGCAATGATATCCACAGAGGGGTGCCCAAAAAAATCAATACGGAACCACAACCATGCAGCGGAAAGCTAAACTCTTGTGAACACCCTTGTGAAAATGGGATCAAAATTGCTACCTTGGAATAACTTTATCTAGTGTGGTATTTTCCAAATGACTATACTGACTATGGATGAGTGGTGTTGCAGTTCAGCCCAATTGCAAGCTGCCAGGTGAACAAAAAACATGCATTGATCTATTTATATTCAATAAATAAATTGTATAGGGCCATCTAGTTGATTGGCAATTCAAAGCAGTTTCTGGCAATCTAACCCAATGTTTCTCAACCTTGACCCCTTGAAGATGTGTGGACTTCAACTCTCAGAATTCACATCTTCAAGGGGCCAAGGTTGAGAAATACTGATCTAACCTATTTGCTGTTGCAAACAGGCTACAGTCTATTCTGTTCTTAACATCATGGATTCCATCTCATCTCTAGATTCTTCACCTGAAGCCCAGCCCAAATACATCAAGGATGGAAAGCGCTATGGGAGGCGATCCTTGCCAGAGTTCCAGCAATCCGTGGAAGAATTTGCAGAGGTGACAGTGATTGAACCTTTGAACAAGGATGCCCTCTCCTCCCGCCTCTCCAACAATGACTGTGATGAGGTAAGGGTTTAAAACCAAGCCAAGTGGATAAGGAGAAAGGAGTCTGGATCTGAGATTGAAAATCCTTCTGTGTGCATGTGTGGAAAGCATTTTAATGTTTCTTTCAAGAATTATGGCATTTTAAAATATCTGGACTATAGCTTCCAGAATTCACTAGCCAGCATGCATAAATTCAAAGTTGCTGAAGTTGAGAAACTCTGCTGTGGACAATCGGACGAAAGTTTTGTTTCCTAAAGTCCATCTCTTCATATTGCAGCTTATTATAGTTTCTGGCTTTATAAGCACTATGGAGAAGCACATTGAAAAAAACTTTTTTAAAAGGAATTAAAAATGAAGCAGAAAATGCAAAATGTTGAGAAACTTAAAACAACATAATTATGTTGCATCTTAAAATTAACAGGTTACAGTGGCATCGGTCTGCATGGATCCTGATCCACTTCATAAGATAGGCACAATTATACTCTTGAAAAAATAATATTATATAAGGGCCGTGCAAATCTGGGAGAGTTGCTTTGATTCATAGTCATAGACTTGCAGGTGACCTAAGAGATCTTCAAGTACAACTTCCTGCATACTGCAGGACTCACTACATTATTGCTGATAAATGGCTATCTACCCTGTTTAAAACCCCTAGCGAAGGAAAGAAACCATTTCCCACAATAACCTATTCTACTGATTGACTGTTCTTAGTGTCAAGACATTCATCCTTGAAACTAATCTGCATCTACAACCTAGAAATTTCATCCCATTAGTTCTACTCTTGCCCTCTGGAGCAAATAAGAATATTCAAAATAATATAATATTCCCTTGGATATTTGAAGACTGGTGGCATATTCCTTTGAATGTTCTCATCTCAAAATAAACATACCTAGATCTTTTAACATACTTACATTCCTCCTAGGACTTCGTTTCCAGTCCTTTCATCATTGTGGTAGCTTTCTATGGACTTGCTCAAGTTTATCTGCTTTTTTTTTAATAGAGTGTGCAGAATTGAATGCACTGCTTCAAGTAAGGCTTGTTTAAGCAGAATTGGGTGGGACAATTACTTCCTATGACTGGATACTATGCTTCTCTTGATGTTCTTCAACATGTCATTGACCTTCTTTGCAATTGCATTATATTGTTGGGACATGTTGAGCTTGTAACCTGTTAGTACATCCACATCCTTCTCATGTGTGCTACTCTTGAGCCACATTTTCCCCATCCTGTACAAGTTTCTTTCATTTTCCTAAGCTTGCCTAAATGCATAAATTTTCATATCTTCCTGTGAATTTCATTTGATTTGTTTCTACTCATTGTTCTAGCTTAAGACTTGATTTTCCCCCCTCTCCTCCCTAAACTCCTTCTGTGGAGTTTTGAGCAAAGAACCCTACAAACACACATGTTCACACACTTTTCAATGAACCAAATTTAAAGTTAAGCAAGCTGTCACTAGATCTTAACCTGGTTAAGCAATTAAGTTAAGAACCAACTACTGCTTCACTTACCACATTTCTGGCCCCAGGTGGCTCCCCAAACCCCCAATGCATGACTTTGCAGGAAGAATCCAGAAGCATTTGCTTCATCTCTGGTCTTCAAGAAGCCTATTTCATTTCTCCTCAATGTTGTTACAAAATTGTTTGTTTACCTGTAAGCTCTTTGAAAATTAGCAAGCCAACTATTCTCTGAGATTTTTTTTCCTTCCCAATCCACAGTATGCTCATCGTATTGCTTCCATCCTCATTTGATGAGTTAACTCCATCCCATCCCATTACTCTGTGTTCTGGATCTCTGCATTTGGTTTACATCTGTTGGCGGAATTTGTTCAGCTTTTTTGTGGTTCTGTATTTCAAGTGTTGCTTTTTTTGAGAGATGCTCTGAAGCAAGAGACAAGAGCAGTGGCCACATCATTTTACTCTTCACAAATATCTATGTGACCTGCAGAATTACCATTTTCTAGTGGGGTTCTCTCCTCTTGCAGCTGCTTCTTTGGGTAGAAATAGACCAAATGCCTGAAATGCAAACGTATTCAGTGTGAAAAGTTTAAAATTAGAATTGCTCATGTAGAAAATACATTACAAATGCAGTCTAATTGCTATCCAACTTTCTTTCTAGTTTTAAAATGCCAGAGTATCATCCAATTTAGCAAATGTCAAGATCTTACTGAAAGATTGTCAAGATTCTAAAGCAAATAGTTTAAAGGTTGGAGCAGATGAGGAAGATCTTAGCTCTTCTCTGGCCTGGTTTTTTTATGCCCCAGGTCAGGTATTTATAAACTTTTCCTGATGACCCAGCATTTGTCAGGGACACTGAAAGAATGGCTGGAGGGAAAAACCAAGCCTTCAGTGCAAATGCAGATTGCCCAAGGACATCATCCACTCTAAGTGGTATGGGGAGAATTGATCCCTTGGGCTGTACTTCCATTCCTGCTTGAGGGTCATGTACAATGGGAATGTGATGCCCATTAAGGAAAAGAGATCAAGGAAGTCTCTTGTTGAATTGGAAGTTACATTGCTGATTCTAGCAGTTCTCTCTCTAAGTGGAGAGACATTCTCACATATATTTTAACCCATGTGTGTGTGTACAAGCATATATACACAATCCTTCTGATAAAGATGATGCAGTCAAACTACCTGAGACTTCATAATAGCACCCAAGATTCATTTTGGAGTATATTCAGTCATAGAGCCTGAGTGGCGCAGCAGACTAATGCTACTGTTAAAAGTAGTACTTAGCTTCCAGCTGCCTGCAATTACTGCAAGTTCAATTCTCACCAGGCTCAAGGTTGACTCAGCCTTCCATCCTTTCTAAGGTGGGTAAAATGAGGACCCGGTTGTGGGGGCAATAAGCTGACGTTGTATAAAAAATATACAAAAGTATGAAGGCTATTGCATAACGCATTGTAAGCCGCCCTGAGTCTCCGGAGAAGGGCGGCATATAAATCAAAATAAAATAAAATAAATAAAATAATAAATAAATAAATAGAACACCTCCGAATATTCCCTGTGATGGCTTTCTTTTCTACTATCTTTTTGCAGTAATAGGCAGAAGAATCATAAGTGAATTATGACCCGCTTGCTTGTGGGAATCATATAGAATTGATAAGGAAAATGTGTTCATTCACTAAGTCATGTCTGACTCTTCACAACCCTTTGAACCATAGCATGCCACACCCTCCCCACTGTCTCCCAGAGTTTGCTCAAATTCATGTTCATTGCATCTCATCCTCTGCTGTCCCCTTTTGCTGATGAGAAAAAGGTAAACTGGTAAATGCTTCAGCAGGCAATCAATAGTTAGGGAAAAAAAACCACTACGAGTTATCCTGGTCAGTCACTAGTACCGGAATTGCCACCATAAGTCTTGTTCTACTCCTAGGTACCTCCAAAATTCAAGGAGGATGAGCACTCACAAAATGGTGGCAAGTATGAATGGAGCTGTGGCCCAGGACAATTACTAGTGGCTTTTAAACTTATGGTGAATGTCTTCTTGCCTTATTTGTGCTTATCCCTTGCCTCAAAATGGAATGCAGTTCCAGTCTTACTTTGCAAAGAACATCCAGAGGGGACAGAAGCAAACTAAGAGGATTCTTAGTACATTCAGAGAGTAGTTTATTGGCTGCCAAGATTGAACTGCTGGAACTGCTGCACATGGACCAGGAGCTACAGTTAGTGATCTCTTTGATAGCTCTCGGAAAGATTATCTTTGGACAAAGGCCAGAGTTGTAACCACTGAGCGTAGTCCTCATGCAACTTTAGGAAAGGCAAAGCTGAGCCAAAAGAATATTACATAAATACTTTTCAGCCCAAGCACTAAGTTGCTGTGGTTGAATTATAAGTAAGTCCGATGTCCCAGTGAAGATAGTGAACTAGGTTTGAGGAGCTCCAATGTTTCCTTATAGTAATGGAAGGTTACAATATGATTTAGGACTAGACACTCTTTCTCAGCCAACCTACCTGAAAGGATTGTTCTGCAAAAAAAAAAACAACTGGAGGACAGAATGCACTATATGTTTTGAGTTGCTGGAAGAAAATAGGCTACATATCAAGCAAATAAAAATCTGACAAATTGAAGAGTAAGAGAAGGAAATAAATGATGGAATGTTCTTTTTACAACCCCATCCATCTATCCATCCATCCATCGTGGAGTTGGAAAAGGCCTTTAGGGCATTGAGAAACCCTTGCTCAGTGCAGGAATCTAAATTAAAGCACTCTTAACAGATGTGTGCCTGGTTTCCAGTTGAACATACTCATCATCTTCCTGGATAATTGGGTCCATTGTCAGACTGTTCTTATCATTAGGATTTTTTTTCCTAAATGTTTGCAAATCTCTCTCTCTCTCCTTCTCTCTCTCTCTCTCTCTCTCTCCTCTCCCTCTTTCTTTCTCTCCATCTCAGCTGTCAACTGGTGAAACATAATCAAGGTCTTTTAGAATTAGAACTAGCTGTCCTATCACTGCAGTGGTCAGATAGAAGTCACCAGGAAAGCTCACAAGACGATTCAGTGCACAAAACTATGCCTTCGCTTGTTTGCTCTGAGATCCAGCAATCTAAAATATACAATCTCTAATTATAAGATTTGGCATAGCAATTAGACTATTTGAATGAATTTGCACAACATGTTTAATTGGTTGTTGGTCTGATCTATTGTATGAGTTGGCACAATACTTTCCACAGGCTCATATGCTAACCAAATGAGCTAAGTATGCACAACGTGCAAAACCAAGCCAAAAACTAATCTTGTTTAAAGATAATTTGATGTAGTATGTTGGGCAAATGCAGCTGTTATTTATTTATTATTTATTTAGTTAGTTAGTTTGTCAAGCATGTATGAGAAAACAAGTATAAGTAAGAACATAACATGTAAACATATAAGTATAAACAGGTATAAGTATATACATAATAAATGAGTAAGAATAAATGGGAAAAGTAGGACAGAGACAGTAGGCACGCTGGTGTGCTTATGCACGCCCCCTTACAGACCTCTTTGGAATGGAGTGAGGTCCACGGTAGACAGTTTAAGGTTAAAGTTTTGTGGGTTTGAGGATGTAACAACAGAGTCAGGTAGTGAGTTCCAGGCATTGACCACTCTGTTGCTGAAGTCGTATTTTCTGCAATCAAGTTTGGAGCTGTTTACTTTGAGTTTGTATCTATTGTTTGCCTGTATATTATTGTGGTTGAAGCTGAAGTAGTCATTGACAGGTAGGACATTGTAGCAGACAATTTTGTGTACTATGCTTAGGTCAGACCGTAGGCGGCATAGTTCTAGGTTGTCCAGCTCCAAAATGTCAAGCCTGGAGGCATAAGGTATTCTATTGTGAGCAGAGGAGTGGAGTACTCTTCTCGTGAAATACCTCTGAACTCGCTCAATTGTATTAATGTCCGTTATACAGTGTGGATTCCAGGCAGATGAGCTGTATTCAAGAATTGGTCTGGCAAAGGTTTTGTATGCCCTGGTTTGCAGTACCATGTTACCGGAAAAGAAGCTTCGCAAAATTAGGTTTTGTTAAACTGTTAGTCTTGCTGAATGTGGGGCTAGTAAATATTTTACTTGATTTAAGACATTGGTTGGGAGATTGGTGTCCTATGATTATAAAATAGGAGTACAAGACAGCTGGATATCTTTGTCTATATTCAGAAATTAAGCAAGATCAGCCTGGTTAATACTTGGATGAAAGATCAATAGAGAAGCCCAGGGCTAATTTTTTTAATGCAATAGGAGCTGAGCTTCATTTAAAGGCACTTTGCCTTTTTATCATTGTAAAAAGCCGTGCGCATTTCACATTATTGTGATTGCTTAGGGCATCTGGAATATAACTCCATAACAGGTTCATTACAAAATAAATAATCCAAGTTAAGCATAGGCTTTTTGACCCTGTAGCTAAGCATAGACCTTTTGACTACAAGGACTTAAAGAACTCCTGTTTTTGCGGAGGATCTGAGATGGGGAGTGGGATAACTTTGCTTTTTTTTTTCTTTTTCTTTGGAGACAGCCATAAACAATGGCTTCATTTAGCTAGGGATTAACAACCCCTCTGAAAAGAAGATGTGACTCAAGGTCAGCGTGCATCAAGAATGGCTCACTCAATGTATCGAAACGCAAAATACGTCTGTATGTCTGAGGAATTTTCAGAATCGCCAAGAGTTCTATTTTGCTAAAGGGCAATGCAACCAAGAGATGTTGATGCGTTTTACATCAAGTGGGCATGATTTTAGATTCGTGTCACATGAGTCTGAGTGCCTGGACATCACGAAATAGCAGCATGGTATCTGGGCATTTGATTGTTTTAATTAATGATATATTCTGGGGGGAGAAGAAAAGGCTCTCATGTGGCAGCAGATGGTCGGGTGGAAGAGGGAACTCTGAAAGAAGGGAGGAAAGATTGCATTAAGGAATTCTCAACCACAGATGCTTCTGTAGGTTTTGAGTTTGGTCATTGTGAAACTTTCAGCCATCTGTTCTTTGGGCTAGCAAAGGCTTGGGTCTATCAAAGTAATATATTCCTGGAATCTCGCATGGGCAAGGACTCCCCCCCTCCTCCCTAATGTGTGTGACCCTCATCCAGCTGCAGAACAATAGCTGTCTGTATGAGAGTACCTGGCATGGCTGGCGGGGGGAGGGAGGAAGTTTATGGTCCACAGAATCCATAGAGAGTGTCCCCCTTTTGTCTTAGCTGCAATCTGTTGGCTTGCCTTTGGGGGCAGCCATTTTGGGTTTAGTGACCTCTGACCTCATTTGCTTTCCCTTCACAATGAAGCTCTTGTTGAGCATCGGGTATGGTAATGAGGAAGCGTGTGGTGCAAAGGAGATATGCCAGCTGAGACTGGTGTGGCAGCATCCAGATACAATGGGGGGCCCTTAATACAATGGGGGGGGGGGGCAAGTGGAGATGCTTGTAAAAAAGCAGACTTGCCAGAGCTGGGTCCTTTGTGTAGATTGGTCATCAAAATTAAGTTGAGGTTGACAGGTGTGTGTTGATCATTCTACTGTTGATATGGATTTTCAGAATATCATAGGAAGGTTGGGTGTTCTTTGATGAAATCCATCTCATAGGAAAACGGCCAGAACATCATTGTCCAAAAGGCCCCCCCAGTTCATTTCTCCTGCTTTTTCCTTCCCTCTTCTTTTTCAATTATCCTCAACACTTTTCTGGAATTTCACACAGAATTTTTTTTCTTCTTCTTCTTGCGATGTTCTGCTTTGCAAGTTGCAAATATCTAAACACCTTTGGGCCTAATTTGAGGCTTTGCATCTCCCGTTACAAACCTCTCCGGTTGTTAAGATCTGCAAAATAATTTATCTCAAAGATCTCCTCATCGCAGCCCTACTCCATAGGGGGCTTTGACAGCTGATATTGCCCAGGGTGAATTAATGCCATCACGTTGTTTTACTTTCCTGTGATGTGATGTGATAGGATGTGATGATTTTAAGAGCTAATTTGTTGTAGTAGTTAAGGAACCAGGGTAGAAAACTAGAGACTGTGAGAGCTCTAATCCCTCCTTAGGCAAGAAGCCAGCTGGGTGACCTTGAGCCAGTGACACCTTCTCGGCCCAAGGAAGGATGTCAAACCACTTCCAAAATCTTGCCAAGAGAACTGCAGGGATTTGTCCAGGCAGTTGCCAGGAGTCAACACTGACACAGGCGCTAATTTTTTAAATGATTTTACTATATTAATTTATGGTTTTAAATTACATTTACAATTAAGAATGTTCAAAAACTATGGTGAGTCAATTGATTTTAGTCGTATATAAAACTAACAAATATTTTGGACATGCGGAGGAGAACCTGCTCTTGCATTGCTCCAGGCAATGAGTGCACTCCTTTGGGAACTGTACAGGTAGTCCCCGGCTTACGACCACATTTGAGCCCAACATTTCTCTTGCTAAGTGAAACATTTGTTCAGTGAGTTTGCCCCATTTTACGACTTTCCTTGCTACAGTCATTAAATGAATCACTGTTATCGTTAATATAGGCAAACTGTTGTTAAATGAATCTGGCTTCCCCATTGAATTTGCTGGTCAGGAGGTGGCAACATGATCTTGGGACACTGCAACCGTCATAAATATGAACCAGTTGCCAAGGATCTGAATTTTGATCATGTGACAATGGGGATGCTTCAATGGTCATAAGTTACTTTTTTCAGTGCTACTGTAACTTTGAAAGGTCACTAAATGAACTGTTGTAAGTCAAGGACTACCTGTATTTGTTCTCCATATTCTTTCAATAGAGTATTTCTAAAAGATATAATCAGGCTAGTTTGCTAGTTGCCCACATGGATTATTTTCCGTGCATGTTTCTTAAAGTTCTCTTTAGCAAGATTTATTGAGTTGAAAGAAGTAGGAGTAAAAGAATTTCAGCAAGTGAAGTATTTTTAATTTTAAAATAACATATCTCCATGGACTTGCAATTAAATTAACAGAGTTGGAAGGGACCTTGTGGGTCATCTAGTCCAACCCACTGCCTAAGCAGGGGACATTACACCATCTCCGACAAATGGCAGTCCAATCTCCCATTGAAAGCCTCCAGTGATGAAGCTCCCGCAAGTTTCAAAGGCAAGCTGTTCCATGGGTCGATTGTTCTCACTGTCAGAAAATTTCTCCTTATTCCTAGGTTGAATCTCTCCTTGATCAGTTTCCATCCATTATTCCTTGTCTGGCCTTCGAGTGGTTTGGAAAATAGGTTGACCCCTTCCTTTCTGTGACAGCCCCTCAAATATTGGAACACTGTTATCATGTCTCCTCTTGTCCTTCTCTTCACTAGACTAGCCATACCCAGTTCCTGTAACCGTTCTTCATAAGTTTTAGTCTCCAGTCCTCTAATCATCCTGGTTGCTCTTCTCTGCACTTTTTCTAGAGTCTCAACATCTTTTTATAGTGTGGTGACCAAAACTGGATGCAGTATTCTATGTGTGGTCTTACTAAAGCTTTATACAATGGTTTTAGTACCTCCCTTGATCTTGATTGTATCCCTCTGTTAATGCCTGAGTGGCGCAGCAGACTAATGCTACTGTTAAAAGTAGTATTTAGCTTTCAGCTGCCTGCAATTACTGCGAGTTCAATTCTCACCAGGCTCAAAGTTGACTCAGCCTTCCATCCTTTTTAAGGTAGGTAAAATGAGGACCCGGTTTGTGGGGGGCAATAAGCTGACTATGTTTAAAATATACAAAAGTATGAAGGCTATTGCTTAACACATTGTAAACCGCCCTGAGTCTCTGGAGAAGGGCAGCATATAAATCAAAATTTTAAAAAATGCAATTTAGGATTGCATTGGCTTTTGGGGCTGCTGCCGCACACTGTTGGCTCATATTTAATTGGTTGTCCACTAAGGGTCCAAGATCCCTCTCACAGTTGCTGCTATTAAGCCTGGTTTCACCCAGTCTATATGTATACTTTTGGTTCTTCTTGCCCAAATGTAAGACTTTACTTTTCTCTACATTGATACATCTGGATCTTGAGCCTACCATCTAGGGTGTTGGCTCTTCCTGCCAACTTAGTATCATCTGCAAATTTGGAAAGTTCCCCTTCTATTCCCTCATCTAAGTCATTTATGAAGATATTGAAGAGTACTGGGCCTAAGACGGAACCTTAAGGGTGGAGACTTTTTTATTCTCTTTCTTAGAGACTTCCTATGAACCAGGGAAGAGTGGTTTGCAGCTGGTGGTTTGTATTAATAGTCTCAAAATTATCTGTCTGGGAACAACTCTTTCATTGTACCTCTTTCACTAAGTTTTAAACCATTCAGTTATTTCAGAATCTATTTAGTATTAATTTGAATATATGTTTTAGTATTTTAAATTCCATTTTTGGTTTTGAAAAATAAAGTGCTTGCCAAAGTAGAAAGACAGGGAATTAATAAAACAAATAATTTCTGTTTACATTGAAGAAAGAGAAAAAGATTGATAAATAGAAGGAGGAACTACAGTACATACAGCCAAAGATTATACCTTCTTAACAATTTAACCCAAACATTATCCTGTGTGAAGCGTGTACAAACACTTTATTGTGACTATTTCCAAAACATTAGTACTGAGAAGTCTAGCCTGTTAATATCCAGAATGGTCAGAGGTAAATGACATAATATAAGGCAGTGTTTCTCAACCTTGGCAGCTTTAAAATGTATGAACTTCCAGAATTCTCCACCCATCATGCCCTTAAGATGGCTACAGTTGAGAAACAATGATCTAAGATATGTTTTTTTTAATCTCATGCACCCAGATGAGTTGGAGTTCAGTCCCTTTATTTCTCCATCCACTGTAGACTGAAGATCTTCTTGCAACAATTCTCTCACCCATATAAACCTGTGAACTGGGAGGGTTGCAATATTGGAATCTCAATGCCTTCTCAGCCTTTCGGATGATGAATAACAGAAACTATAATACAGAGCTTGTTAAAGGCAGAGGACCTGATCCAGTGCCCATTATGCTCCTCGTAGTGTAGTAAAAATAAACATGATTTCAGTTTTGCCTTAGGCAACAGTCCCCAACCTTTTGAGTACCAAGGACAGGTTCCACGGTAAACATTTTTTCCAAAGACCGGGGAGGAGGGGGATGGCGTGGTTTTCATGCACTACCTAGATCCCACGCATGTGCAGATGAAGCTTCACTCACTTGCATGGACCGGTTCCTAATGGACCGCAGACAGATATTGGTTCATGGACTGGGAGTTGGGGACCCCTGCCTTAGGGCATTAATACATTTCCTGGTACTTTGCCACTCTTCCCTCAGATCTGTTGTTCATATAGATTCAGTTTCTTGTTTCTTTTGCTTTGTATCAACCAATGGAGCAGCTTGCCTTCGGAAGTTGTGGGAGCTTCATCATTGTAGGCTTTCAAGAAGAGATTGGATTTCCATTTGTCAGAAATGGTGTAGGGTCTCCTGCTTGGGCGGGGGGTTGGACTAGATGACCTATAAGGTCCCTTACAACTCTATTAATCTAATTTTAATTATATATATATATATATAATGGCTCAGTGGCTAGGACGCTGAGCTTGTCGATCAAAAGGTTGGCAGTTCAGCCGTTCGAATCCCTAGGGCCGTGTAACGGGTTGAGCTCCTGTTACTTGTCCCAGCTTCTGCCAACCTAGCAGTTCGAAAGCATGTAAAAAATGTAAGTAGAAAAATAAGGGACCACCTTTGGTGGGAAGGTAACAGCGTTCAGTGGGCCTTTGGCATTTAGTCATGCCGGCTACATGACCATAGAGACATCTTCGGATAGTGCTGGCTCTTCGGCTTTGAAACGGAGATGAGCACCGCCCCCTAGAGTTGGGAACAACCTGCATATATATGTGAGGGGAACCTTTACCTTTTATACCTGAGATGCTGCTTTAAAACTCTGCAACCTAAATATCCTGTTGAATGTATGGGCCATTTTTTTTTTTTTTGGCAGCTGTGGATATAAACAGTGAATTGCTTCATAAACAGCCGCAGAGGCAGATCTCCTAGAGTCACACTGGGAGATATTATATCATTTCAGTTACAACTGTGTTTTGATGCCTGTTTTAAAAATAAACCAACCATTACTTGTCAGATCGGCTGAGTCTTTGCTACTGTCGGATTCTTACAGCCCAGAGCTCTCCATATGGAATGACAGATGTTGAGCCCGAAGAAGAAAAACAAGCTCCCAAATCCTTGAAGCAATCATTTGTTCTAGTTCTAGATTTGCAGGGATTAGTTTATGGAGTCCTCTCTTCCTGATGCAGTTTGGAAGTCGCATGCGTATTTGAAAACTAGAAATGCATTTGTTGGCTCCTCGGCCCTGTCCCTTTGCAAAATAAGATGGTCTAAATCTTGCAGGAAAATCTGAGTAAAAGGGATCTGCTGCTCTCCTGCCCAACTGCTTGGGTTCATCTTTTCAAAGGGTCACAGCATGATAGAGCGCACTGGTCTCATCCCTTTCCCCACTATGCCTTTTTAATGCAAAAATGGACCTCTTTTCTGCTGTATATATGAATGGGGATAGACATGTTTTTTAAAAAACCCATATCACATTTGCCCCTTAATGTTTTTTTAACAGGTCTCATGAAGGAGAAGGTCTCAGAGTCCTGATAATGCAGAGATCTTGTCTTGGTATTCAGCCCTGTCCTTAGATGGCTTGTTTGCTAGGTGGTGACAGGAACATCTGGTTGTCTAATGTCTATGGATGTTCTCTATTATTCAAGTCATGGTTGTCTGATCTTTCTTGTGTGTGCAGGAAGCTGAGAGGGGTTTCCTAACCTTCTGTGAACAGCATTGGTATATATTTCTATACTGTAGATCAGCACACGTGTACGGAATCTTTCTTTCTGCTCCTCCCTTTATTTTTGTTGCACTACGACTTTCTTCTCTTGCCTGCTTTTGTCAAGGGAAGAGATGTGATGTTTACCTATCCGCAGGAAGATGTGCTTTTTCCCACAGGACCATGAAACATTTTAATAGGCTAATTGGAGAGAGAGGCTGTCTGTTATTCATGTACTTACATTACATATGAAATACTTCCATATTACATCATTTGTTCATTCTTGGCACGATGCCATTGTTATGTAATCTACAGACATGACATAAAGTGGCACAAAATTACACAATTTGTGTCACATGCTTGAAGACACATTAAGCAAAGGATGTAAATTCTCGCCAGAATTGGGCCTGTTGCATGTAGAGTCTATTCTGCTAAGATCTGCTAAATTGAATTTACCCTGCATTTTAAATCCATCCATGCCATGTGAAGTTGTATAATCCAGGACTCTGTAATAATCCTGTTTGTTGTATATCCTTTGGGGGGGGGGGATATCCTTTTACTGCTCATGCTCAGGTTCTGAATAGATTGTATAATCCTGATGTTGGTTCTGCTCTTTGTATATTTGAATTCCTAGGGCTTTGATTGGGGAGGAGTAAGGAAGAAGGGCATTTACTGTGGCATTAATGTAGTAACTGTTCTTGAAAATTTAAGAATGCTGCTCCCTGGGCACGTGCCTCCTTGGTTCTCCCCTCTATCAACTGGGAATGTTGAAACATTCTTGCATGTCCTAAATGCTGTGATAGTGCAGTGGTTGGAATGCAGTATTGCAGACTAACTCTGCCCACTGCCAGGAGTTCGATCCTAACCGGCTCAAGGTTGATTCCACCTTCCATCCTTCAGAGGGCAGTAAAGTGAGGATCCAGATTGCTGGGGGCAATATGCTATTCTGTAAACCGCTCAGAGAGTGCTGTAAAGCACTATGAAGCAGTATATAAATCTAGGTGCTTTTGCCAGTGCTATTGCTGTCGGTAAAAAATGGCATATGGTAGGGAATATGCCCAGCATGATCTTTCTTTCTTCTCCTGCCATTTTTTTCTTTTATATCAAGGTTGCCCATCCCTTCTCTCTCAAATTTGAGGCACATAATTCCTTGAAAACAAATAACCTAGTCCCCCTATATAGGAAGCATCCACATGTATTAATTGTGTCCACCTATCTGACAGATTATTTCCAAACAGGCCCCTTTTCAGCTCTTTGTATTTCAAGTACTTTTATTGCTTAAAAAACAGCAGCTTGGGAATGGTGAGAGGGAAAGTAACTTGACATCTACTTTGCAAATAATGTTAAAAGGAGATGTAATCTTTTGCATGAGAATCAGGAAGGTTCTGTCAAGAACCTTCATGAAAAGTTCAGGGATAAAAGATAGAGTAGCAGAGGGATACAAGTACCGTAGCTGGGGCCAGAATTTCCATTGTTAAACAAGGTGTTTGTTAAATGATTTGCACCTGAATTTACACCAATTTTTTTTTTTGGTCAAAATTATAAAGTAAAACATGCAGTCATTAAGTGAATCCAGGTTTCCCCATTGACAGAAGCTGATTGGGAAGGTTGCAAATGGCAATCACAAGATTTCACGATGCTGCAACCATTGGAAGTACCATTGCCAAGCCCCTGAATTTTGATCATGTGACTGTGGGTGTCCTGTGTGAAAACCATTCATAAATCACTTTTTTCAATGCCATTGGAAGTTGAGGACTCCCTGTATTTCTATTATTGGTGGTGTATAATTGATTGTGGAATTGCTTTTTCAAAATACCATGAAACAGACATTTTCATGGGGAAGAATCTAATTTACTTAGCTAAATGAATTGAAGTGCTCTCGTTATTAAATTTATCTACATCTGGAGTAGGAAAATATTGTTTGGTCTTCATCCCAGTTATCTGTTACATTTTTAATGTGTCACCAGGTTGGCACTAGAGACCCAACAGCTTAATGGGATTGTTTTCTTGTTTTGGGTGTACATAATTACTGCATTAAAATAAAATCTTATTTTCTTTCTTAGAATTGGCAGTCACAGGACAGTGAAGAATATGAAGCTGAAGGTAAGAGAAGATGATGCCAGTTTCTTTTGAAATAAATGGAATAGAAAATGGAATGGGAGAAGGATTGCTTGATTTGGGAGCAGGGAAAAGAGGGAGTTTTTATTTATTTTCTACATTTAAAAATTGTTTTAACTTTTCAGAGCTTCAAAATCGCTAACTTACAACCCCATTTATTTAACACATTACAATTCTGCCTTTCACTGTATTTATATTTTTAGAGAGTGTACAATTAATTGTAACAGAGTACAGATGCAACAATAAAAGTAATTTTCTTGGTTCAGACATTGTCAAGTGCTTTTGAACAACACATTATAAAGATTCTGTCAGGCCCAAAACCAAATATAATACATGAAGATTCTTCCAAATTGAGTTCTTTATTGTTTCACACAAAATCTTGTAGACAGGGCATTCTAATGTCACATCTGCATCTACAAAATACTGTGAACTATTAGGGAGGGGCTGCCTTCACCCTCTCTCACACACACAGAACATCCAGACAGAGTTGCCTCTTACTCTAATTACATTGGAATGCACCCCCTCACTCCTGGAGATCCACCACCTGCCTATATTCCATCACAGATACAGTCTGTCTTCAAAATATCCATACTGAACAGAAGCCAGACTAGAAGAGGTACCGTACTTTTCGGAGTATAAGACACACTTTTCCCCCCCTAAAAGAGGGTGGAAATGTTGGTGCGTCTTATACACCAAATGCAGCCATTTCTGGCCTCCCAAAACCCCACCCTGCACATCCCGTTTTTGCCAAAAACAGGCCCGTTTTTCGCAAAAATGGAATGCACAGAGGGTTTGGGAGGCCTGCAGAGTGCTCCTGGGGGCTGAGGAGGGCAAAAACTTTTTTTTTCCTTGTTTACCTCTTCGAAATCTTGGTGCGTCTTTTACTCCGGTGCGTCTTATAGTCCGAAAAATACAGTATATAGTTCTGATCTGCATGTTATTGGGAAGTTTTGGAACTGTCCAAGGTGGCCCATAGGACCTGAACAGATCCCAGCACATAATCAACTAAATTTTTAATAGAACATTCTAGATTAGGTTTGCAACCAGCAGTATTGAAAGAAGAGGAATAGAAGAAGAGGAAAATTGGAACAATGGAAAGCAATTTTAAACTGTCTCCGCCAGAACTAGAAATGAGATTAAGGCAACGTCATAATGAAAAAACTTTGTATGACACAGTTGTATGATGCTGTTCATGCCACAGTTAGAAGGACATGACAGTTAAGTTAGAAGTTAACATAAGGACAGTTAGAAGGACCTATGGTTAACCTACACCAAAAATATTTTCTTTAAACTATACCTTAATTTAATTTAATTGTTCAAGGAGTTTATTACATATTATAGTGTTGACTCTCTATAATAAACAATGTAGGATGTGTAAATTATTTAAAATAAGCAGTAAGGAGCCTGGTTTAGCTCAGCAGACTAAAAGCATAGTGATTAACACCAGCTGTCTGCAATTACAGTAAGTTTGAATCTCACCAGGCTCAAGGTTGACTCAGCCTTCCATCCTTTCTAAGGTAGGTTAAATGAGGACCCAGTTTGTGGGGGCAATAAGCTGACTTTGTATAAATATACAAAAGTATGAAGGCTATTGCTTAATGCATTGTAAGCCGCCCTGAGTCTCCGGAGAAGAGCGGCATATAAATCAATTTTTTTAAAAAAAGGAAAAGCAATCATCTTTATATTAATATAACTAGAAAACATCAGGGAGAACATTGATAAGAGTTTACACTTTTTGAAAGATTCACTAATTTTATTTGTAGTTTTTCCTCTGTTTGCTTTTTTCAAATGTAGGGGTGTGGGTTTTTTTCCCTCTCCCAAATCAAGCTTTGTTGCTTTCTTTTTAGGCCAGTTGAGGTTCTGGAATCCTGATGACTTGAATACATCTTCAAATATCTTCCCCTCTCAGGATTGGATAGAAGAGAAGTTACATGAGGTTTGCAAGGATCTTGGAATTTCCCGAGATGGCCACTTTAACAGAAAGAAGCTTGTCTCCATTTGTGAGCAGTTTGGTTTGCAGAATATTGATGCTCAGGTACCTAATAAGGATTCTGCCCTATCCTACCCTATGTCAATATAACTGCTGGGAACTGTCATTCTTATTTCCCTAACTTTGCAAATTTAAATATATTTCCATGGTTTGGGGAAAATATTCTGAGGTTTATAGGCTGCAGGCAACCCCCTAACAAATTTTATAGTTCATCAGCACTTTGCTGAAATTTAGTAGCAAAATCACCAGTGGCGTGGGTTCCCTTGATTTTTGCAGAACATGAAATAAAGCAAGTCTCGATACAAATTCCCCGTAGAGAATAATGAAATGACCATTCTCCCTTCCATCTCTTCAGAAACATCAAAATCTTTCTACCCCATGCCCTGCATCCTTCAGTTGACAAAATAATGTTAACATTATGATTTTGTTAGCAAAATAAACAAAGACAAACAGTATCGCTACTGTCTATTTTATAATTTTATATACTTTTTATAAAATTATTTTATATACTTCTTTTCCAAAACTACAGGATTTGTAACAATCCCATCTTTATATTACTTTGGCATGAGGTTTTTTTTTTTTTTAAAAAATTGGTCCTTTGGGGTAGGAAGTTTGCCACAAAAGCCAAGAAAAAGCTGCAGAGACTAATGTATGATTATCCTATGCATTTGTGGAAACTTTTATTAAAGTTGAATTCTCATGAAAAACAAAGTTACAGAGCCATTCTTTAAATGACACAAGATCCAGGTTACCTGTGCAACAATAGCTCTATTCTCAGCTTAAATGTTCAGCATTTAGAACAAGTTTAAGACTGAGTTCAGTAAGCCTAAAAACAGGAAAAGTCTTTTTGGCTTCAACTTGACTCCCAATGAAATCATGGATGCATGTGTGCTGTTTCCTTGGCAACAGTATGGGTTTGTCATTGACTTCTGGGATGCTTTGGGTCTCCCCAGTTGGCCCTACAGTCCTGGGATTCTCAGAGAGTTCCCCGTCTATAGTAAGTATTAACCAAGATTGACCGTACCTAAGCGCAGATGAAGTTAGCCAGATGCTGCCACCTGCTGTTCCCTAGTCTCATTTTTCTGGGTTTCAGACGGCATCAGTGAATTTCGGTTACACTGAATTTTCTTAATTATGCTAGGATATTTTTTCCCCCATAAGGTACTACACATCTAATTTGAAACATTTGCTTCCTCTTAGATGCTGGAGGAAGTATTTCGCAACCTTGACCACAACAATGGTACAATGAGCATTGAAGACTTTTTCTACGGACTCTTTAAAATTGGGAAGCCTCTCCCACCTTCTGCTTCCACTCCGTACAGGCAGTTGAAACGGCATCTTTCTATGCAGGTAAGTGCTTTCAGTGTGCTTCCTCTATGCACGTCACTAAAATGTTCTGCTTTGCTCTCTAACCACGTTTAATTCAATCTAGGTCAGGGGTGTCAAACTGGCGGCCCACAGGCCAGATGCATTACATGCAGGCCACACCCACCCCGGCTCCACAAAGGCAAAAAAGTTGCAATACGTCATGTGACATCACGTGATGCGATCGAGTTTGACACCCGTGATCTAGGTCACGTTTTCCGGTGCTTTGTTTTGAAAACAGCACTTATAGCTAAACTATTAAAGACAGAGAGGAAAATATTCTTGTCAAATATTTGTATTATCTCATTGCTTTTTGGCATCATGTTTTTTCCTCTCGACTGAGTTTTCCTATTCCCAATTTTTCTTTCTTTTATTTATCCCAGGAGTTTATTGGATATTTATGGATGCTGCTGTTTAATTGACTGCGGTTGGCCTGATCTATATAGTCCATCTTCATCAGCAAAATTGTAATACTCATCTGAAAAATGAAAAATGAAGCGCCTGTTTGGCCTTTATAAAACAAAAGAAAGGCTCAATCTTAAATATTATCCTGAGGCCTTGTTGCACACAAATATCATAGGATTATAGGGAAAGACTAGCACATCTGTGCGAGGGGATCTTTTACCTTTACCTTTTTAAAGAGCCACAAGGCTCATCTAGTTCACTGTTTTTCAGATTTGGCAACTTTAAAATGTGGGGACTTCAACGGCTGGCTGTGGATTTCTGGGAGTTGAAGTCCACATGTTTTAGGGTTGCCAAGTTTGAAAAACACTGATCTAGTCCAACTCTCTGTAATGTACAGGAAGACCAGTTAAACTGTCCTTGGGGGGGTAGAAAGCCTCAAGAGGTGGAAAATCTAGATATGCTCAAGGGTTGCTTGTTTGGATTTATTGTGAGAGAGAGCAAAACCATATCTATAGCTTAAATGTTACTGAGACATGAGACCTTTGGGTTATACCATTACAAATATGGAAGGTGAGGATGCTTAAATAAAAACACTTGCCTTCTTCTGGAAATCAAGTCCATCAAGAAGAAAGATTCCAAATTAATGTCCTGAATGATTGTTTTTTCCCCAGAGGGCACAATTTACAGGCTAGAGCAGTGGTTCTCAACCTGTGGGTCAGGACCCCTTTGGGGGTCGAATGACCCTTTCACAGGAGTCGCCTAAGACCATCCAAAAACACATATTTTCAATGATTTTAGGAATAATTTTATGATTGGGGGTCACCACAACATGAGGAACTGTATTAAAGGGTCGCGGCATTAGGAAGGTTGAGACCCACTGGGCTAGAGAAAAGCATATTTTTTCTCTCTCTTTCTCTCTTCTCCTCCCCCCACCCCACTGCCAGGCCTTCGATGAAAGTGGGAGACGTACCACTCCTCCCTCAGCAATGACAAGTACAATCAGCTTCCGTGTCTTTTCCAGCCTGGATGATGGGATGGGCTATGCTGCAGTGGAACAAATTCTTGATACTTGGCAAGAACAAGGCATAGAGAATAGCCAGGAGATCCTGCAGGTAATGTATTCCATGGTTACCCGGTTACTAATGCAGTTTCAGAAATATATCTGAACTGCAGATTCAAAGTACTATTCAGAATCCACAAAGGATTTTAATGGGATGCCACACATTTCAATCTGGGGAGGATGCTCAGAGCGCTTTGTCAGGAAGCTTTCATCTTCCCCAACACAATTACACACCCCAGGGCTTCTGGGTGAACTGATGTGGTGCAGTTAAAATGTGGATTATTCAGGCCTTTGTGAGCAAAGGGAATTCCCCATTGCAGTCTAAGCTGCTCATCTCCTATGCAACTCCCAGCTGTTTCTGAACCTCTTTTAAACATTTCAGCCCAGCATGCAGTTGGATTGAGGTTCAATCAGGGCTGCAAACACTGCAGGATTTGATTGGCTATTCCCCTGTTTCTTGTTCCTCCCACCTGTGCAAGGAAGGCAACCCTCATTGGCTAACCCCTGTGCCTGCCTTTTCTTTTTAGAGCAGTGTTCCTCAACCTCAGCCACTTTAAGATGCATGGACTTCCAAGTCCAGAATTCCTCAGCCGGCCTGCTGTCTAGGGGATTCTGGGAGTTGAAGTCCGCACATCTTAAAATAGCTGAGGTTGAGAAGCACTGTTTAGAAATTATTCCTCCCCCATTAGTCTCCATGCCTTTGCTTTAGTAGAAGACAGCTTTCACAGATGTTTGCACATGGATGGCTTTCCCTTCCCTTGACACAAACAAAGGTTCTTCTGTTTTTGTTCCCCCCCCCCCAATATTGTACCATCAGTGCTTTGAGGATTCATTAATCAAAGCAAAGGGGAACGGATTGTCTTTTCATTCCTACACACAACTATAAGTCCGAATAAGCTTTATGACAAGGAAGAACTGCTGATTCAGCATCATACAAGCAAAAATAACATGTTTGAAACATGATAGCTTTATTCCAAGGGTGAAATGCTCCTAGTTCAGACCGGATCGCCCGATTTGGTAGCGATGGAGGCGGTGGTTCAGAGAACCAGTAGTAAAAATTCCTGCCCCCCCCCCCCATACCCACCTGTGCCGCACAATCATCAGAGGCTTTTTTTTTACTTTTAAAAGCATTTTTCTACAACCTCTTTGGCCGAAAAAATGCTTTTAAAAGTTAAAAAAAAAGCCTCTGATGATCGCGTGGCTCAGCTGGGATTCTCAAAGGCTTTTAAAAGTATTTTTTCTACAACCTCTGAAGAGGTTGTAGAATTAAAATGCCTCTGACGATCCAAGTTGAATTGCCTGATCGTCAGAGGCATTTAAAAGCAAAAAAGCCTCTGCCGATCAGGCAACTCAGCTGGGATCGTCAGAGCCTTTTGAAAACATTTTTTACAACCTCTTCACCGAAGAGGTTGTAGAAAAAATGGTTTTAAAAGTTAAAAAAAAAAATTGGCCAGGCCTACCCAGTCACATTACCACCCCCCACACACCAAGCCATGCCCACAGAACTAGTAATAACAAATTTTAGATTTCACCACTGCTTCATTCCAACATGTGCATTCAGATTTAAGAAAAAAGAGAAATACTCTGAATAGGGACAAAGCTGGTTGAGAAATTCTGGGAGTTGAAGTCCACAAGTCTTAACGTTGCCAAGGTTGGAGACCCCTGTTCTAGAGCAATGTTTTTCAAACTTGGCAACTTTAAAATGTGTGGACTTCAACATCCAGAAGTCTGGGAGTGGAGGTCCACACATCTTAAAAGTTGCCAAGTTTGAAAAAAACATTTGGTTAGAGGGTGGGAAGCAACAGGACAACTTAATGGCCCATCACTGTATCAACTGCAAAATAATTTTAAAAGGCAACTCCTGACCAGCAGAAAGGATTGGAGCCAGGACAAAAGGGCAGCAATCAGTTGCTGGAGTGGAGGAGGTGTGCGAAGCACTGTAGACAATCAGAGTTATTGCTATATTGGAATGAAGCACTAAAGACCATCTGCTTGGAAGGGCTTAAGAGGACTTACATAATGCTTTTAAAGTAGAGATCCAAAACCCATGTGATGGGGAGGGGTGCCTTTGTCCAAGAGTAAAGCAGGGAGTGGAATGTTCTGGCAATGGGGCAAGCAGAAGGTATGGATCTTCCTCATCTGTCCATCTCCAGTCAGAGGTTAGTCTACCATTTTCAAGAGCAGCCGTTATATGCCTATAGCAGGGGTGAAATCCAGCAGGTTCTGACAGGTTCTGGAGAACCGGTAGCGGAAATTTTGAGTAGTTTGAAGAACCAGCAAATACCACCTCTGGCTGGCCCCAGAGTGGGGTGAGAATGGAGATTTTTGCAATATCCTTCCCTCTGGAGTGGGGAGGGAATGGAAATTTTGCAGTAACCTTCCCTTGCCACGCCCACCAAGCCATACCACACCCACCAAGCCACGCCCACAGAATCGGTAATAAAAAATTTTGAATCCCACTACTGATCAGACTGTATGGTAATTAAATGTCTGCAAGATAACCACCAAGCTCAGAGAGCACCAAAGATCCCACAGTTCAACCCTGAGCTACAAATATTCTCTTCTATCAAAGCTGACGCATTTATCCATCCTAACTTTCTTTCAGGCCTTAGATTTCAGTTTGGATGGAAAAATTAACCTGGCTGAACTGACTTTTGCCCTGGAAAATGAGCTTCTCATAGCAAAGAATGGGATATACCAAGCAGCACTGGCTGCTTTCAAAATGGAGATTCGGCATTTGATGTGAGTATCTTAACATAAATATGTATACAATGAGATGGAGATAGTAAATCAGCTTTAACAAAATCCTGAAATGTAAGGTGGTGGGGATTCCCCAAGGAGGACTTCACTTCGACAAAGCTTCAGTCAAAACACCTCTTCAAGTGCTAGATCAGAGTTGCCTTGCGGCTTTGGTCTGAATGCTAAGCGCAGAGGCCCATTTTCAGCTGGATGAAGTCTTTAGCTAGAGAGAATCTTTCTGTTTTGATGCAAGGCATAGCAATAGCATTTAGGCTTATATACTGCCCTCTAGTGCTTTACAGCATCCTCTGGGTGGTTCACAATAAAGATGTATTATTTGCATATTGTCCCCAACAATCTGGCTCCTCATTTTATTGACCTCGGAGAGATGGAAGGCTGAGTCAACCTTGAACCCCATCAGAATCAAACTCCAGGCTGTGGGCAGAGTTTGCCTGCAATACGGCACTGAACCACTATGCTACCTTGCCTCGTTTGGCACTGCAACAAAGCAACTGATGAAAAGCCAAGAAAAATCTGTATAAGCCAAGGCTGACCAAGGCAGGAAGATAATAAGGAAAGATCCCTTTACTTTCCAAACTGGGTTTGATTCCTAAAGACCGGTGAAATCCATAACTGTGTTTCATTGCCTTAAATGATTGTGGCAGGAGAGAATTAGCAGACTGTAGTCCCGGAGCTTCATGTTTTCCACTTTCTTGACACTCATAGACATATATCAGTTAGAGTGGCAGTTTTTTATCCTTACAAAAGCTCTGAACTGGGCTAGCCTGCTGGCTGCAGCATTTTGTTCAGGATCAGAGGAATTTTTGGCAGGGGAAGGGAACTCTTTTAAATAGTAAGCCCATTTGTAGCAGAAGCAAGACCTTCTTAACTTGCTGCTCTGTTTCTTAGCCATTCTGTTACCCCAGCAAATAAGCATATGTAGACCCATGCGTATTCATTTCTCCCATCACTGTCAGTGCCAACCTACTTTGACGCCTGTGATTCTCTAGAGCTGTGATGGCAAACCTATGGCACGCGTGCCCAAAGTGGCACAGGAAACCATGTCACCCAGCATGCGCAGCCTTGCCTGTTTGTCTTCTGGGTTTCTGGTGCACATGTGTGTGTGATGATCAGCTGTTCTTTACATGCATGGCAGTGCCGAAAACAAGCTGATTGTCGGGTGCGCATGTGCACCAGAACCCGGAAGTTCGGCTTTTCCGGAGCGCGATCCCTTTCTGTGCGCGGTAGTGCTGAAAAACACCCTGCGCATGTGTGCCGCCCAGCTGATCGTTAGGTGCGCATGCGTGCTAGAACCTGGAAGTTCGGCTTTTCCAGAGTGCAGCCCTGATGAGCACGCGTGCGACATTTCCGCACAACCTTTTCAGCATTCCTGAAAGATTTCACTCTTTGCCTGATAATGATTTATAAACTTCAACGAGTTATTTGTGCATCCGGGTAGACGTACTCACAGGAGTATGCTTGGAAAGTGTCGAACTATTATCTTCTCTGCCTTGCTGGCAAGTCCAGCCAGCATTATCTGACAACTGAGGTTTATTTTTTAGAGAACGGGCTGATCTGGTTCTAAGGGAAAAGGACAAACTACGTCTGGATTTGGAGAAAGTGGAGAAAAGAGCATCACTAATGGCCACCGAAGTGGATGACCATCATGCTGCCATTGAACGCCAAAATGAATACAACCTAAGGTATGTTGCCTTTATTTCAGGACTCACAATCTCTGTTCATGGAATCAATGTAACTTGAGCGGCAGCTGGGTCTCTTCAAATAACAATTGACAAGGCTGGCCATGGGTCTAACTGAGCCATGAATGTTAGAAACAGGCTGGGAAGTAGATACATCTTTAGCTTTTTGACATATTTGACAGAAAATGTAGGGAGGCTAGACTAAGAACTGCAGGATGAGGCATCTTGAGGAGATTCATAACACCCTTGAAGGAAGATAGGAATACCACGTGCTGCATACAACCTCTAAATCCATTTTTTTACTACTTCTTATACCCCCAGGATCAAAATTAAATATCCTTGATTATTAGTGGTGTAATTTTTCATATAAAAAAATCTTAAAATATATGCATGAAATCTTCAAGTGACTTGCTTTCATTCCCATATAGAACAGAACAGAATTCTTTATTGGCCAAGTGTGATTGGACACACAACAAATTTGTCTTGGTGCATATTCAGTAACAAAGATGAAAAACAAATGATTATAATAAATGACAATACATAGCCATTTTACACACCGAAGAACAATAGACATTCAATGAAAACATATTAAGAAAGATCAACCTCACAATTTACCAGCCTTGTGAAAGCATCAGGTTTTAATAGCTTTCCAAAATTGCAACTGGACTGGGACTAAGCAAATCTCAAGAAAAGCACGGTTGTAGAGAAAAATAATAATAATAATAATAATTATTATTATTATTTATTTATTTATTTATTTATTTATTGCTATACAGCCCTTCTCTCGAAGGACTCAGGGCGGTGTACAGCCTATTAAAAACACAAAAAATATACAGACATCAATTAAAAATAATTAAAATTATTAAATAATTTCAGCCCAAATTAAAACCTAAAAATTTAAAATACCCAATTTAAAATCATTTACATTGATAACCCGGCCTGGCGGAACAGCAGGGTCTTGAGGGCACAGCGAAATACACGGAGGTCAGAGATCTTGCACATTTCCGAGGGCAGTTCATTCCACAGGGCAGGAGCTCCCACAAAAAAGGCCCTCCCTGGGTGTCACCAGCCGACATAACTTGGCCAATGGCACCATGAGGAGCTCCTCTCTGTGGGAGCGGACTGGCCGGTGGGAGGCTACTGGTGGCAGAAGTCGGTCTCAAAGGTACCCAGGTCCTAAGCCATGGAGTGCTTTAAAGGTGGTAACCAACACCTTGAATCGCACCCGGAAGACCACTGGGAGCCAGTGCAGCTTGTGTAGGAGAGGTGTCACGTGGGCACAACGAGTCGTGCCCATAACCACCCGCACGGCCGCATTCTGAGAAGCAGTCAGAAATGGAGAAATACAACAATTTGCACCTATGAAAGAATATGGGTAGATCTCAACTTACAACACTTCATTTAGTGACTGTACGAAGTTACGATGGCACTGTAAAAAGTGACTTACGACATTTTCACACTTAACGGCTGTTGAGGCATCCTCATGGTCACGTGATCAAAAATTCGGACGCTTGGCAACTGACTCATATTTATGATAGTTGCAGCATCCCAGGGTCGTGTGATTCTCTTTTGCGACCTTCTGACAAGCAAAGACAATGGGGAAGTCAGATTCACTTAACAACCACGTTCCTCACTTAATGACTGCAGTGATTCACTTAATAAATGTGGCATGAAAGGTCGTAATATCCAGCAAAATTCACTCAACAAATGTCTCACTTAGCAACAGAAATTTTACCTCAGCTGTGGTTATAAATCAAGGGCTACTTGTATACCGTTCTCAATTCATCCAAATTTCCACATGCTGTCTTGGGGGCATCCAGGATTCTATAGCAGTTTCAAACATTTAAAAATTCAGATGTATCATTTCTCTTGGGAATGAGAACTTCGTTTTTAAATCCTCTCTGGTGAGGATGCCCTGGGATTGAGGCCATTTACATTATCAAGAAGATCCCAACGTGAATGATCATTTTACTAATAAACACCACTGAATCTATGAGATTTTTGTTAGGTCGCTGCCAACCACTGATTTCCAATACTCAATCCCTGGCTTTTCTTAATCTGTGTGCATAGCAAGCTGGATGAGGAGTACAAAGATCGTGTTGCAGCTCTCAAAACAGAGTTTCAGAAAGATTGCGAGCGCATACAGCAGCAGGCCAGCAAGCAACAAGCAGAATTGGAGCAGGAGATAGAGAAGATGAAAACCGAAGAGAATTATCTTCAGGACCGCCTTGCTCTGACACTGAAGGTAACGGCTGGCTTAAAACAGGAGGGCACAACTTATTTCATACCACAGACCATGCTTGGCCTTTGAATGCTTGTAGGGAGTTTTACAGTATTCCCATGTAAACATGGCCCAGCTAAAAAAAGAAGCAAGAGCATGACAACAATTAAAATAATCTAAATGCAATTCTTACTACTTCATGTATATTACCGTATTTTTCGGAGTATAAGACACACCGGACTATAAGACGCACCTATCTTTTTTGGTGAGGAAAACAAGAAAAAGAAATCTGCCTCTGCCTCCCAGCAATTTTGCCTCATTGCAGCAAACAGCCTGCTTTACTTTCATTTTCGTTTTCAGCATAGCTTGATTAGCACAAGGGAAAAAAAATCTGCTCCAGCAATTTGCCTCCTTGCAGCAAGCAGCAGAGGCTGGCGCAAAACAGCTGAGAGCAAAACAGCTGAGAGTCGGGAGGCCGATCCAATGAACTTGTGCTAATTAGGCTGTGCTGAAGCTGAAAGGTGCTGTTTCTTCTTGCTGCTTGCTGCAAGGAGGTAACTGTTGGGAGGCAGAAGCCAAAGGGTGGGGGCCAGTGGATGGGTGGGACTACATTCAGTGTATAAGATGCACCTAAATTTTCACCCCCTTTTAGGGGGGGGAAAGGGTGCATCTTATACTCCGAAAAATACGGTAAATAACTTTGCCACACTCATATTTATTTGATAAATGCAACAGGCTCCCAAGCTCCCTCCTGAGCTCCGTTTTCACTGGCAGAGGGTTGCAGGAGGCCGTGGCAGCCGAAAACTGAGCTTGGGAGCGTGTTTCCGCTGGCAGAGCGCTTGGGCCACCATAGATGCCCCCGACAGGAGTGACGTTAAGCTGGCCACACCCACCCCAGCCCCCCAAGGTCAAACACAACCCTGAATGCAGCCCTCAATGAAATCGAGTTTGACACCCCTGATTTAGAGGCTGTACATGCATCTCAGAGCTTTAAAAAAGTAAACCAGTTCCTTAAAAAGGATACCAGTGTAATATGAATGTCTGTTTCTGTATATGGACGGCTTTTATTACATGCACCTAATTTTTAATGTGCAAATCAATGGGCTGACATTTTTGTACTGATGGACTTTATTAAAAAAGCTTGATGTAAGCTTTTTAAATTATGCAAAAAAATTAATTCATCCCGGGGTTGAAGGAAAGGAGGAGGGATGGGAAAGATGAAGATCATCTTCTAACATGATATTCCATGCGGCATCTGCAGATTCATTTGAATGCATAAACTGAAAGTTAATTTTAAGGCAGTTAATTAGATTTTAGAACAAAGCAAGGGGTTTCTCCTTTAAATATTATAATGAACCTCTGGAGACCGAGCAAGAAATGAAGACGTACAGTACATTCCCTTAGATTTTCAAACTCCTCTGGGCCTGAATAGCAGCCTTTTAAATATTGCCTACCCTGTTCTAATGTCACTCAATCTAGTGCCCTTTTTATTTAGTAGAACTATAATTACCTGCATTTTCAATAAGGCTGCATGAAAAATCCAGACGTTGTTAATAATATCAGGGTGAAGAAAATTGAAACTAGGAAAACCACAGTCACTTTATATATTGTTTGGGAACCAAACTGGATACTTTTGAAGACTCTTGGAATTTCTTTTTAGGAAAACAGTCGCTTAGAGCATGAGCTCCTGGAAACTGGGGAGAAGTTGGTGAAGTATGAAAGCATGATGAGCAAATTGCAGAATAATTGGGAAAACGTCTTAGCAGACAAGGTAAGAAGCGGTTGGGGATTAATTCAGCATACCAGGTGGTTGGCTTTTAGGACAGGAAGAAAGCAAAATCCCAGAATATATTACAAATGTCCTTTGACTTTATGAAGAGTTAATAAAGGATTTTGGATCTGGATAAATCTGGTGCAAATAAAGCCAGATGCAGATATTTTGAAAGTTAAATAGTAAGACTGATACAATAAAAGTCCACTCAGCCATCTGGAACTCTGCAAAGATGTTTGGAAGTATATTTTCAGACTTGCAGTTCAATCACTTCAAAGAAACAGTTCAACCCCTTTAGCAAGTGACTGCAAGAATAAGAATCGTTTTACTACCTTCACCCTAATTATGGAGTGGTCATCCTAGAGAGGCACTTTTTTCTAGTGTCCTTCAAGTCTTGATTTTCAGGAGCTTCATGATGTATTTTTTTGTAATCAGGTGGAGGGTAGTGTTTTGAATCCACAAATCACCATGTAAGCTTTTTATTATACTGCAGCCTATAAATATACCATACTGTGGGGCACAATGGGTGAGTTGTAGGTTTTTCAAATTTGTTTGCCATTTTATTGCTGAATATGATTTAAATCAGGGGTCTCCAACCTTGGCAACTTTAATCCTGGTGGACTTCAACTCCCAGAATTCCCCAGCCAGCAAAGCTTAAAATTGTCAAGGTTGGAGACCCCTGATTTAAAGGATAATGTAAGAAGTAGTCCTAGTTTAATGACTGCTCATCTGGCAACCACTTGAGATTACTGTTGCTGAAGAGTGGTACTTATAACCTTCCTCATTCCTATGATGGATGCAGTATCCCTATGGTCACATGACTGCAATCCAGGTGCTTGGCAACCAGCTCACAGTTACGACGTTGCAGCATCCCAGAGTCACGTGATCATCATTTGCAACCTTCAGGGCTGGCTTCTGACAAGCAGAGTCAGTAGGGAAGCCAGCAGGAGGTTGCAAAAGGTGGACCATCCCGCTTCACAATGTTGTGGGATTCATCAAATGACAGCAAGTGGAAGTACCGCAACTGCTGTCACTAAGTGGTGCAGTCACATGCCATTGTGCTTTATGACTGTGTTCCTTAGCAATGGAAATTCTAGTCCCAATGACTTAATTACTTAACATCGTTAAGTCAGGACTATATGTATTACACATTATATTTAATATGCTACCCAGAATTACAGAGTTTGAGATGGACAGTATAACCAATTAAATACTACATGTCTATATGCTACCGGTACAGATATCCTGGTAGCAGCACTTGCCTTGCCCACCTCCAGATCTGATCTCTGACATATTTTCTAAAGCAGTATCCCTTAGCTGGGTGCCCTCCCTCTATTCAGGGCACCAGATTTCCTTTCAAATCCAATAATAAAGCTTCATTCCCTGGACCATCACCTAAGTGCTGTACCAGTGAGGAAAGCAGGCTGTCTAAAGGCATGGAAAAAATGACCATGTGTTCTTTGGTTCTAGTTTGGAGATCTAGATCCTGGCAGTGCCGAGTTCTTCTTTCAGGAGGAGCGGCTGAGTCAGATGAAGAAGAAATACGAACAGCAGTGCAGGGTAAGAACCAAATTTCAGCTGGAAGACAATAAGGTTTTTCCAAGCCTATGCCTAGAGACTCCAATGAATCACTTTTCTTGATGTCATGTGTCTACATAAAGAGAGCTGCAAAATCATTTGATCAAAGTGAGTAGATTTACAAAATTAACAGGATTAAGTCCCATCATGTGTTCCAGATGTGAACTGGCCTGCTGACTACGCAAGCCTCAGAGCTTCATTTCTTCCTCCCACCCCAGCATCTAGGACTGAACTACTTCCCAAATGGCAACACATAGCCAACCTTGCTTGAGCCCCCCCCCCCCCAAACGCTAAAGAGTCAGACCTAGTTAGGATTTTAATGGCAGGCTCCCATGAATGCCGAGGTTTTTAAGATAGAGGAATTAAAGAAACAGCCTAAAAGAAGGCAATGAAGAACTGTTTCCAAACTGTTACCAAGAAAACTGTATGGACATGGACCAAGCATCCAGAGAGTCAGTTTGGTTCAATCTTTGGACCCTTCAAATAATGTCATAGAACTTGTCTATGGAGATTCTCAGTCATCCCAGGTCATGGTTGTCCCAAAGGTGCTTTTTCAAGAAGCAACTGGACCTTCTTGTTTTTCTTTGAAGACATATCACTTCTTATCCATGTATCTTCTTCAGTTCTGACTGGCTGGTGGGGAATGAGAGGATTTATATTTCTTGCAGATGATCAGCTGCCTGCAAGGAATATAAATCCTTCCATTCCCCACTTTCCAGCCTCTAAAATATCCTCTTTCCAGTCCTCTCATTATTTAATCAATATATAAAAGGCCTCTCTTTCACTTGGTGTTTTAACAATTGTATTTTAATATTTATTGTTATTTTAATATATACTTAGATTTTACTTTTTGTAAAAAGGCGAGATATAAAAAAATACATAAATACCTCTGAAGTCATTAGCCATCCAAGAACAGAAGGTTCTTCTTCCTGACCTGAAACTTACCCATGAGTTTTTTCAAAGCTGCTCATTTTATGTTGATCTCAAGACATATCACTACCCAGACAGCTATACATTGTAGCTGAAGAGATGGCTCTAATGCTTAGTCCCCATATTGCTCTATTTCAGAGCAACTAAGATGATCAAAGGCCTGGAGACTAAACCATATGAAGAACGGCTGCAGGTTTTGGGTCTGGCTAGTCTAAAGAAAAGAAGAGTTAGGGGTGACATGATAGCAGTATTTCAGTATTTGAGAGGCTGCCACAAAGAAGAGGGGGTCAAATTATTCCCCAAAGCACTGGAGGGCAAGACAAGAGACAATGGATGGAAACTAATCAAAGAAAGAAGCAACCTGGAATTAAGGAGAAACTTCCTAACAGTGAGGACAATTATCCGGTGGAACAGTTTGCTTTCAGAAATCATGATTGCTCCATCACTTGAGGGTTTTAAGAAGAGACTGGACAGCCAGTCTGAGATGGTATAGGTTCTCTTGCTTGAGCAGGGGGGGTGGACTAGAAGACCTATTCTATTCTGTTCTGTTCTGTTCTGTTCTGTTCTGTTCTATTCTATTCTATTCTATTCTATTCTATTCTATTCTATTCTATT
>WNWU01000001.1:81018190-81089606 GCA_012654045.1 Ptyas mucosa
ATTCTATTCTATTCTATTCTATTCTATTCTATTCTATTCTATTCTATGGTCTGGTCTGGTCTGGTCTGGTCTGGTCTGGTCTGGTCTGGTCTGGTCAAGCCAGGGTTCAGTTCCAGCCTCTCATGCAAATACATGTGGATTTGCTGCTGTTCAGTTCTCTTGGGTCATAAGAATATTGCTGTTCCAATTGATTGTTTGGCTGGGTTGCTCCTGATGAGATTGCATCTGGAACTTTCAGGAACTTCAGGATCACATAGATGAGCTTCAGTCTCAGCTGGAAGAGTATCAGATACAAGGCAGAATTATCCGACCTTCACTGCAAAGCTCTCTCTATGAGGAACTAAACGACGTCGGAATGAAAGGTAATCAAGTTATAATATGTCCTCCCTACTATATATTACAGGGGGATTTCATTATTTTGGGGGGCAATCGAGTCATCTTTCCAGGTTTTATGTAGCCAATATTGCAAGAATGTACCAACACTTCAGGGAAAAGCTAAAGCAAGTGAGCAAGTCTCTAAGAGTGTGAGTCTGGGAAGTCACAGCAGTATATGCAAAAGAAGTTGGATCTAAGGATTAAGCAGATTAAGCTAACAAGACTGCCAAGTGCCTCGACTGGTGCTGCTGAGGGCAGCCTTCTAATACTTCGTAATGTTTTAATATTTACGTCAATGTGATCCATCATTGACTAGTTGTCCAAAAGACTTTCATTTCTTTTTTGCTACCCTGTATTTTAGAGCCTGCTTCTGAAGACTGCAGCCGTCTAAACATGAGCATAGAAGCTGAAATAATTATTGAACAGCTAAAGGACCAGCTGCACCAGGATATCTACAACTTGCAGCAGGAGCTTGAAAACACAGTAAGTTGTCCCCACTTTAGCATGAAGCAGAAGTGCTTGCATCAGAGATTGTTATTACATTTGCCCAGGATATGTTTTTATTTAATAAAAATCTGCTGTTTTTGTAATCTTTAGTTTTCTCTTGAACAATTAATTATTTTGGCTTTTTGGAGCTTTTGGATGATTAGTTGTGAGCTAAGGAGTATCGAAATGAGTGAAAATAAGTGCAGCTAAAACTGGAACAGTGAACAGACATACCTTCTCCAAATAAGGAGAAGATGGGAGATAGCAATAGCACTTAGACATATATACCACTTCACGGTGCTTTACAGCCCTCTCTAAGTGGTTTACAGAGTCAGCATATTTCCCCCAACAATCTGAGTCCTCATTTTACCCACTTCGGAAGGATGGAAGGCTGAGTCAACCTTGAGCTGATGAGACTCAAACTGCCAAACTGCTGGCAGCCAGCAGTCAGCAGAAGTAGCCTGCTGTACTGCATTCTAACCACTGCACCACCACGGCTCACTTGTGCTCTGGATAGCTGCCACTCATAAAGAAACTACAGGACAGTGGTTTGAGCACCAAGAGATAAAGGGAAACATCATGCTCTCAATTCTGACACTGAGTTTGCTAATTCATTTTCTAATCATTTTCTGAAATTGCCTCTTCAACTACCTTAAGGACACTAGAGATTTTCAAAACAGCAAGTTTCAGAAGAAACCTGAAGAAGTTTACCTTCATTTTTGAATAAAAGAAAAAAACATCTTAAGAACTTAAAAAATTAGAAGTATACACAAACAGCTAAATTAAAAACTGATTTAAGCGAGTTGTAAAATAATTAAAGGGCCAGACAAACTTGGAATACTGGAAAATTAGGACTTTTTCTACAAGATTTTGGAAATAATTGTAGATATGATCAGCAGATTTGTGGGAACCAACTTTTGTTTAGTCTATCTTAAGTCAAAACAGCAACATGAGACTTTATGATTTTGGAAACTAAACACTAGAGGGGACTAAAGATTCCAGGCAGAAAAGTGTCTTTCATCAGCACTAAAACATAAAAAATGATAGAAAATGCTTTGATATTTGAAATACTTCAGCAGGTTTTTGAAGAGTGGGGTAAAAAAATAGAAGCCTCAATCTCAGCAATGATGTATACATCTATGACTAGATTATGTCCTAAAGGTATTAAGAAAGAAATTACTGATGTGAAAGAGAAATTGTGGAAGATTTACAAGATAAAGAGATGAAAGAAAGTTTGCCTGATGTAGAAATATCAGAATAGAAAACAAATTGCAGAAGTACTGGAAAATATAAAAAAAGGACTAGAAAACAACTAAAGTGGAAGTACAAATGACAAACCAATAAATTGACCTAGATAAGAATGTTTATGTCTTGAAAAAATCTTCAAAATGAGATAAAGAAAAAGGGAAGAGAGATCAAATCCTACAATAGCATTTCAGTGAACTAAAGATCAAGATTGTTAAAAGCAGAAGTTAGGACAAAGTTAGATTGTTTGACCAAGGTTAAAATAAGACATGTTTGTATAAATCTGGCATTCTTTATAGACTTTTTGCTAACACTAGGACTGAAATGTTAATGGTTTATGGTTTTGTATATGGGTTATGTAATGTTGTGGAGGTGAGATATTATTAAATGTGTGCTTGTAATGAAGATCAGAAGCTTCAGAGAACTGATGATGATTTCATGGATCACCAGTAGGGGCGGGTTTCAAAACCCATCGCTACTGGTTCACTCATGGGCACATGTGCGCTCACTCGTGTGTGCGCAATGCTTCTGCGCATGCGCAGAAGTGGGCAGGTGGGCGGAGCTTCCCGCCACCACTACTGGTTCGCCTGATCCAGTGCGAACCAATAGCAACCCACCACCAATCACCAGATAAGGCTGTCCTTTGCAAACCTCTAAATTAAGCTTAAGAGTCATGGTGGCACAGTGATTAGAATGCAGTATTACAGGCTAATTCTGCCAACAGCCAGCAGTTCAATTCTCACTGGCTCAAGGTTGGCTCAGCCTTCCATCCATCCGAGGTCGGTAAAATGAGAAGCCAGATTGTTGGGGGCAATATTGTGACTCTGTAAACCACTTAAGAGAGTGCTGTAAAGCACAATGAAGCGGTATATAAGTCTAAGTACTATTGCTATTCTATTGCTATTGCTATTGCTATTGTTATTAGGAGACTCATCAGCAGAGAATTTATTATTGAAGATAGGCTGTTCATAAAGTAGCTCTTGGGAGGCAAAAGTACAGAGTACTTATTTCCTCCCCTCTCTTTGTCCCTGATGAACACAATCACCACAGAAGGAAACTCTATCTAGAACAATTACAAAGGCTTATTGAATGAAAGTTTGAATACAGTTATCTCCTTAATAGACTCTCCAGTTCCAGCACAGCTAATTAGAGATACACACCAATCAGTATGATTTTCCCAACTAAAATAAAAGGTTAGCTAAATTACAAATCAATAGTTACAAACAATTGTCATGTAGCTCTTTGATTCCAGAAAAATTTTCCAAGAAAAATAATGAGAGAAGTAGCAGACAAAATGCACCAAACAAAATAGTATGCTATAGAATGGAAATGCTTTACATAGTACATGCAACCATAGCATTCTTCTTTTGTCACCTATTTTATACCTAAATGCTTTGGACTCTGACAAACTGGTTTTCATCAGCCTTGTCATGAACTATTGTTACAATTTAGAAAACAATTGGGGGGAGACTCTATCAAGTCTTGACTGTGAAAGTTCTTGTCTGAATCTTGGTACTTTTATCCATCATCTTTGATGTTCTCCTGATAGCTGACACATTATTGTTCTCAGATCCTGTTATATATCCATGCATCTACCATATGCATTCAGATGGACTGTATGGGTTTTATAAGACTATATAATCATCCTAATAGTTCATTGTCCATCATGGTCACTAGCAGAAGTCAATGCTTGGCAAGCCTACAAAGAGATTTTATTCTGTTCATGCTTTTCTCTGGTTCCCTGGGTTTCTGTATCTCCAAGTATTCTTCTAATGGTAGCTGGCCTAAGAATTGATTTATATAGTTTGTTTCATTAGCAGCTTCCAAGCAGCAACTGAAAATTTGGAAGCCTTTTATAAAAGTTATGCTGGCTGGACATATTGCAAACACACCTGGAGGGTATCAGGCCGGGAAAGTCTGCCTTTTTCCAGGTTGAGGAAATCTGCCCTCTTTTTAACAGATTTTAAAAGGTTATGAGTGATGGAGGTCAAGTTCATTTTCAGTTATATCTGCTATTGAACCAAACTGTCTGGAATTGTTTATGCAATGCTTCTATTGAGTTATGAAAAAATGCTAATCATAATCCTTCACTTCACTTAGGTATGCCATTATGAAAAGCAGCTTGAGGAGACCAAGGCCAACTATGAGGAGGGACAAGAGAACCTCCAGGAGAAGTACTGTCAGGAGAGACAATTGTTAGAAGAACAAATTGGGTGTCTGCAAGTCCAGATTTCTGAGCTTCAGGGACAACTGGCAAGCCTAAGGCAGGCCAACTCCCAGCAGAATGTTGAAGGGAACAGTCTCCAGATATGCATGAATGAGAAGGCTAGCTTTATAGAATGCCTGAAGATCGATCATGAGAGGGAGCTCCAAGCCAGACTGAAAGAGGCAGAAGAAAACTTTAGTCATGAGAAGGAAGAGTTGATTCAGTCTAAAGCCTGGCTGGAAGAAAAAATGAGAACTTTAACACAGGCCATCCAAGAAGAAAAAATGGAGCTAGAAAATGGCTTCCATGAGAAGTTGCAAAGATTGATGGAGAAGCATGCCCTGGAGATGGAGCAGCTTCAACAAGAGCTACTAAGAGAGCATCAGCGAGAGCTCCAGGAACAAAAGTGAGTAACTTTTTTTTTACAACAGCATAGAATTTACCTTGAATTTACCATTTTATCTTAAGAACCCTGACAACTGCAGTTCTGGGGTAAGCATTGGATAGCTTTAGATCTCTAATGGAAGCTAAATCATATCCTTGCTAATGAGTGAAATGCAGAATCTTTTAGAAGATTTCTGAGTTAGGATTTAAGAAAATCCAATAGAGGAAAGCAAGAAAAAACGTAATTGTATTTGTATCTGATAAATTATTTTTATTTATTTTATTTATTTATCAAATTTTGTAACTGCCCATCTCCTTCAGAGGGTGGCTCTGGGCAGCGCACAAATAAAATATCAAAACATAAAAAAATCAGTATAATCAGTATAATTATCTTTCAAGAGTGTATAATAGTATCTACATTAATTATATTGATCCGGTTACTTTGTATATTGTGGGGTGCATTGAATTGTATATACATCTACATATATATTGCATTGTGATAAAGTATATTTTAAACAGTTTTTTCAATATATCATTATAACAAATCACTATTTTTGCACTACTTTATAGTGTGTTTCCTGTCTTGCACGATAAATTTTTTGTTTGTTTTTAAATGGGTATTTCCGCCTCCAAAAACAAGCTTTGAATCTAAACCTATGCAGCCCTGCAATGATGACAAAATCTTTAGTGAGATACCTTTTATTGTTCCAGCTTCTACTGACAAAATTGGTTGTGAACGATTGAATGACATTTTCCATCTGGGAAAAGATCTGTAGATCTCATCACGTGCAGCATATATTAATATTTTAAGGGGACCACTAATTTCTTTTAAATACTACTATCTATATATTAATATCCATTAATATTTTACCCAAGACTGAGAACCATACTTACAACAATATCCCTTGCTTGGACATTATTACTGTTACAGTTATTACAACTAGTACAATATTCTAGTCACTGTCAAAGATTAGATATTAGCTCAAAAGGCAGAACTTCTTAATAAAATAGGTTTTGAGACTGGCTATATACACATGAAGGACGGTATTATAGATACATCAAATGTGCTCTCAATGCTTTAAAACAGGCCAATATTATTATTATATGCCAGAGCAAGTAAGAAAATAAGTCTTGACTTATGGTAGTGGTACAATACTGCTTTGTTTGATCATGGATCTCATATGTCGCCTCTGTTCAGTTTGATCTGCATAAATACAGTATCTCTTGTACTGTATACCCTGATTGATTTATTGTTTGCTCTGCCCTATAAATGGCAGAAATCCCCAAGCAAATGATGAACTGATTTCAACAATATTTGTCAAGCCTTTGATGCCTCTAAATCTGTATTACAAACACACCTGGCATCCACCTTCTTTTCTTTGCAGAATGAAAGGAAAGTCCAAAGGCAATGGGCCTTTGACTTGGGAATTTAGCCCTGTTTTCTCGAGATTATACAGTATTTCCTCTGGTCTCGTTGCCTACATTGATAACTGAATGGAGGCAAGTGAACCTTAACTGTGAATGGGATTAATAAGCCTTACAATAAATACATGAGGTCTCAGTTTGGGGATGCTTGACTTGGAGGGTCTTATAGATCATAGCCTATAAGAGACTCGAGGTCTCTGATACAATAGACTGAAATTCAGGACCAGTGACATCATACTGAAATGGTTTACAACAAGCAAAGAAGCCTTTTTTGGCCAGAGGCTGTCATCTTATATGTAGACACTTGCAAAGGGACTGCCTTTGAAGAGTACTTGGCAGCTGCAACTGGGCCAGAAAACAACATCCTTGGCAGTTATAAGCACACCTTGGAATAATTCCAGGTGCAATTCCAGGTGTTGGCTATGATCTATAAAACCCTTCATGGCATAGGGCCTGACTGAAGAACCATCTTTCTCCTATTGCTTCTCCCTGACTGGTAAAATCTGCCAAAGGAGCCATGCTCCAGGGGTCCATCCTTAAAACCCATTCCATGTGATGTGACTTCAGCAGCTACCTGTTGGGTCACCTTCCCTCTGGATCCTATCTGAAAATTGAATTGCTCCAATCCTGCTGTCCTTCCACAAGCCTTACAAACCTGGATCTAATCAAGCACTTAATTAGGATCATGTGCCTTGTTATTTTAGTCCCTAATTTATTGCTTTGTATTATTTTTATATTGTACTGAATGTGTGCCACCCACAATAATTTTCAGGCAGGTTGGCCATTAATCTCAGCAAAGAATGAATAAAGAAATAAACTGTACAGACAATTTTGGCAATTGGATAGGACCAGAGGTGGGTTTCAGCAGGTTCTGACCAGTTTTGGAGAACTGGTAGCGGACGTTTTGAGTAGTTTGGAGAACTGGTAATAAAAATTCTGACTGGCCCTGCCCCCATCTATTCTCTGCCTCCCAAGTCCCAGCTGATCGGGAGGAAATGGGGATTTTGCAGTATCCTTCCTCTGGAGTGGAGTGGAAATGGAGATTTTACAGTATCCTTCCCCTACCACGCCCACCAATCCCTGCCACGCCCACCAAGTCACACCCATAGAACCGGTAATAAAAAAAATTTGAAACCCACCACTGGATAGGACTCTTGGTCTTACACATATCTGGGGCTTCAGGATGCTCATCCTTAGTATCTAGCATCTCTTGCTTCCGGTTCTACTGGTCCAGTAAATCTGGCTAGCTCTTTTTGTGAGTTACAAATTGAGTATGGACTTCAGCAATTCCAAACATCAGTAATATATAAATATGAATAAACCTAAGAAGACAAAAATCTTTTTCTTTTTGGATTGTGTTCAGGCTATTTAGGAAATCATTGTACTCTGAGCTGATAATATATTCATTCAAAATATATATTTACCCTTTAGATGATAATTTATTATACTAAATAGAGTATCCTGTATTAAGAAAACCTGTAATTATTTTGCTAGGTCATTATTCTTAACTTAATAGGCTCTAACCTGACTGAACATTTTAAAAGGAAAAAGAAAAATAAGCAGGGAACAGGAATTAATCAGGCTAGGATTAAAAATAAAAAAATACCAGGCTAAACATTACAGATGGCCATTGTTGCAATTTGCGGCTAAAACTGCATTCCAAGTCTAAGACATCTAAAAACTAGTACAGTAGGTGGTCTACAACCCTTTGTGCCTGAATGTGTAGAGATTTCAGTAATGTATTGTGTTGACCACATTTAGGATAAAAATGGAAAATGAGTATAATGGAAGAATATTTCAGAGAGAGGAATGGTTCACCACTGAACAACAAACACTTGCAAGAAAGTATGAGGAAACCATAAACAAACTTGAGGAGCAGCATCAACAAGAATTGCTTAAGCTCGCCAGGCTGCAGTTAGATGAGAAATCCCAATGGGAATCTGAAAAAAATGAAATTCTCCAGGAAGGCATTGAGGTCCAAGCAAAATGGAAAGAAAAGCTGGAGAAAGAAAAAGCAATCTCTTCATTACTGGAACAAGACAAGAAACGTCTAGAGGCAAATTACAAGGAGCATGTGAACTTGTTGATCTTGGAGAAGCAGCAACTTCAACAAGACCTTCAGGACCTGAAAAAGCAAGAAAATGAATGGTGTGAGAAACTTCTGAAGATTCAATCCAGCCATGAGATGGAGCTAAGGAAAAGAGAAGAAATGCCAACATCAGAGGAAGAACAAAGGCAATTTAGCAAAAAGCTTGGAAGACAAGAAGCAGAATTTGTACATGAACAAGAAGAACAGAATTCTAAGGCTTTGGAGTATTTGAAGCAAGAGATGCCCAGCAGAGCAATAGAAGAAAAAAACGAATTGAAGTCAAAGATCTCCATGCTTGAAAATAAAATAGAAGATCTACAGCAGGAATTGCAATGTCAGTCCAAACTGCAAAGCAATCTTGTTTCTTTAAACAAGGATGAAGAAGCAAAAGGAAGTGATTTTCTAGAATCTGTCAAGCACCAGGACTCTGGAAAGGAGATAAATGTTCTTTCAAAACAAGAAATAGTTCAAGATCCAGGAGAAGAAAATAGTGTAGGAACTACCTCTTTGATGGATGACTCTTTGAAAGAACCAGAAAGAGAATCAACCCAATACCCTGGACTCATCCCATTAGTTCCAGAAACATTTGTAGATGCTCAGCTCCTAAGTGTGACTGGCAAAGACAGTCAAGTTGTAAAAGAAGATGGAATGAAAAAATTAGACAAGATTGCAATTCCAAACATGAAAAATGGAGGGACAACAGTTGAAGAAACTATGGACACTTCACATGTCTTGCAGAAGGCCTATGAAGAAATGTTGGCAGAGAATGAAGCCCTTAAACTGCAACAGAAACAGCTTCTGGAGAGGATCGTTCTGTTAGAAACTGAATGCAATCAAGCAGCTCATGCTCGACAAGATATGGCTTCACAGGTTCAGAAGGAGCTTGAGGAGATTCTTAAAACTATCCCCCAGCCTCATGTGTTGCCATGTGCAAGTGATGAGAAGGGGGGAAGTTTGCATTGGGAAAAATTGCCTACTGACAGTGCAACAAAAAACCAAATGCTCTTTGCTGAAGCTTTGGATACTGATTTAAGTGTTGAGGAAATAAGTGCCTACTCTCTTTTATTTGAGGCAGATCATGGAGAAGAAGTTAGAACTGACAAGGGAGACCTCCATGATGTAGTATCAGAATTTTGGGGTATGGATATGGTGGAAGATGCAGACTCCAGAATAGGACCTAAAATTTTCCAATTTCCAGAAGAACTCAAACTAGAAAACCAAGCCCTAAAAACAGAGATAATCAAATTGCTAGAACGTAACAATAAATTGGAGGGATACATGCCAATATTTATAAGCCTGCAGTCCAGGCTAGATGAAACCAACCAAGACTGCTTCACACTTAAGGAGGAGAAAGAGCAATTGCTGCAGAAAGTGAAAGACCTGGAAAAGAAACAGGACCAGTTGGTGATGGAAAATGCCAACCTGCAGACTTCCAAGCTGATTTTGCAAAGCCAGCTTGGCAAACTAGATGAGCTGATGCTGACTCTGCAATCCCAGAAGAGTGGACGGCTGGGCCGTTGTGAGAATGTCACCAAAGATGCAGAAGTGGACAGGAAAGGGCTCCATGAGCTGAACAGGAAGCTCAAAGAGAAAATAGCAGTGCTCCTGAAGCAGAAAGGCACCCATACGCAGGAAAAAGAGAGCCTGAATGCTGTTCTTCATGGTTTGCAGAGCACCTACAATGAGCAGCTTCAGAAGATTGAGTTCTTGAGGTAATGTGGAATCCTTCCCTGGTCTAAATCCTGTCACTTGGCTCTGCTTTTTGGAACTAACTACCTAATGCTTCGTTGTCCACCTCGCATGACTTGGATTAACATATAGATTAACTTTGCCTAGAAGACAAGTGCTCTGTGATTTCTAACATGAATTAATAACATTTCATAAAGATTTGAAGAATAAATAACCAAGTATAACTTTCATGGAGTATTAGAAGGCTGAATTGTTTAGACGGCAGGCTTATCTATGTGCAAATTGCATGAGACAATCATAACTGCTTAGCTTAATGCTTTTATATATCCTCATTACAATACTACCTTTTGTATCATTCCTCTTCTTCTTCCTCGTCTTAATTCCTCGTTTTTAAATGATCATAATTCTGATTAGTTAACCATTACCACTTTTAATGTATTTTGACTCAACATAATTTCATTGTAGACATTTCCTATAAAATAGAACAAGTTATTCTGTTTGCTAACAATATGGTAAGAAAAACATCTTTGCAGGTTGATGGCCTGCATCATAAAATAATATCAGAGCAGAATTTCCTTCAAGTTGATGATTTCATAGACATGATAATGGTGTTTTTTAGGCAATAATATGGCAGTGGTTTGCTACAGAACGTTTCAACTTCCCACTCCAGTCTACAGATCTGGAATTTGCTAGTGGTCTCCCACTCAGCTACTAATAAAGTTTAGAAGCTTGGCTCTTTAAAATTATCTAAGATTAACTAGAAGAAGCTACCTAGCACAGGCATAAATAATATGCATTTCAACAAACTAATTCAGGCTGAAAATAGTTCAAAGTATCTTGAGTATTCTAAAGACTATATTTTTGCATCCCAGATGTGAGCATCTTAGAGAGGAAAATACTGCCAGGAAGATTGAGATTGACTTATTAAATGAAAGAATCATCTCCAATATATAACCGAGGGAGCCTAATACAGGTAGTCCTCAACTTACATTGAAGTTACAATGGCATTGAAAAAAATTAATTATGACCATTGTTCACTTATGACTATTGCAACATCCCCATTACATTTGGATGCTTGAAGACTGTTTCATATTTATGAGGGATGCAATGTCCCAGGGTCATGTGATCACCTTTTGCAACCGTCTCACAAGCACAGTCAATAGAGAAGTCAGATTCACTTAACAACTGTGTTACTAACATAACATCTCCAGTGATTCACTTAACAAATGTGACAAGAAAAGTCATAAAATGAAGCAAAACCCACTTAAATTTCTCACTTAGCAACATAAATTTGGGGCTCGGTTGTGGTCATAATTCGAGGACTATTGTACTTAAAACAATATTTCAGCTGTTGTGAGATGCTTCTATAAAGAGGCTTCTTTATATTCACCCACATAAGCAGCAACCTTCCCCTTTCACCTTCCAAAATATTTAGGCAGCCTACCATTCAGCCTCAAAGTATCCAGATAGACCTATTTGAGAGAAAATTGCCATACTGTTGAATGTGATAGTTCTATGTACTGTGCATTTTTAGGCAAAAAACAGAGACCGTACTGAAGGAGAAAATGGCCATGCAGAAGATAGCTGAAAGCTTGAAGAAGCAGGTAGGATTTTCTATATTTAGGCAATCTTGGTTGGCCAAAAAAACCCTGAATTCAGATTGATTGTAAAATTGATTGTAATTATATAGGTCCCTTCTCAGTTTCCATCCCTGTACTTGTAGTTTTACATTAATATTTTAATTTAATTTTACTTTAATTCTATCATTGTTTCATTTTTACTTCTATTTTAGAGTGAGTGTTATATTATTAGTTTTATACTGATCTATGAAAGAAATGAAACACAAACTTTGAATCAAGGGCGATTGAGAAAGGGGGTTAACAACAACAAAATTCACTGATGGCAAGTGTTAATATGTTCAAATATGAACTTTACTTCCAGTCTAATATGCAGATTGGAACTTGGCTATTCCCCGGCTTTATGCTTGCTCATCATAAGATAGGATTCATGAGTTAAACCTTCTCTTTTCAAAGTGCACTTTTTTTAAAAAAATGTTTTTCTGGGTACTATGTTTCTAAATAATTATTTAGCGATCAAAGTTATATCGCTGCTCCTCTCAGAGGCTCTGAGCAGAAAGCAAGAATCAGCAAGAATAATAAATAAAAATAATAAATGTATAACATAAATTTAAGCCTTATTAATAAATATCATAAACATGAAAATATAAAACACAAGAGAAGGACGATAAAAGTAGCCACCTCAACAATGGAGCCATCTGAGCAGGTTACCTGGGAGCCCCAGACTTGGGGCCAAGACTTGTGGGCTTTGGGGAATATCAAAACAGGGATGGAACTAGTCTAATTTCAGATGGGTGGGGGGATGTTCCATAAGGCAGCTGCCATGGCAGAAAAAGGCACATCTTCTGGAGCCCATCAAATGAAGATCCTTGGCTAATGTTACTCACAACCTGCCTACTTTGCTATACCGACTTGGACAGGCTGATGTAATCGGGAGAGGCAAGTCCCTCTGATAACTCAGTCCCATGCCATAAAGGACTTGAAAGGTTAAAACCAGAACTTTGATTTGGACCCAGAAGCAAACTGGTAACTAATGCAACTTGCAGAGCAGAGGTGGCACTGCTCACCTCTGCCAGGAACACACAAATAGCTTTTATAGGCCAGCTTTTTACTGCATGAATCCTAGAGGTCAGGATCAAGAAAGGTATTGATATTTTGGTTGGGGAACTATGGAAAATAAAATTCTGCTCATTGGGAGAATATTAGATTTGTGTTAAAGTGATAGGCAGTAGTCTCAACTACTTACAATCAATGCTGGCTTTTTCAAGAGAGTACAGTATGGCCCAGCTCTCCTCATATCCTGAAACCAATTACGGTTGACTGAAGAGTAATCTTCATTTCCTTCTCCACTGTAATTATTTTGCAGAAGGAAAGAGGCTTGAAAAAGTATGGTTTCCTTTGTCCAAGGAAATTTTTCTTACCATTAATTTTTGTTGGGTTCTTGTTTCCTAATCAGGTATCTGAACTGAAAGCCAAGAATCAGCAATTAGAATTGGAAAATGCTGAACTTGGCCATCGAAACTCTCCAAATCGAGCAGATGTACAAGATTCTAACCAACAGTTTATGAAAACATTTCGGCAAAAGGAAAAGGAGGCTAGGAAATACATGTCAGAAGAATGGGAAAGAGAGAATTTCCAGCTCAAAGAAGAATTGGAGAAGTCTAAAATTCAGGTACAAGAGGCTACAATGAGTTGAATAGTAAGATGCCAGATTCAGATCTTAGTTTGACCTCCGTCATTGACCTCCTCCACTTCCTCTTAATATTTTGAGAATAATAATACCCGCCACCATTATCATCGTCATTATTATTACTATTTCAATGTGTGTAATAAAAAAAGAGACTCAATGTGACATAAAGAACAAAATAAAAGCACATTTTAAAGAAAAAATATAAATTAAAATTTTATTTTAGCCAATTCTTAAGCTGCAAATTAACCAACCTTTGAGGCTTTCTGAAAAGGGTATTTGCCTCAACTTTCGCATTTAATTTAATTTTCTTCAATTGACTTCTAGTCCTCATCATTGGTCTCATCCTTGGAAACAGAGCTAGCTCAGCTCAGAATTAAGGTTCATGGTCTGGAACAGGAGAACCATTTCCTCAAAGAAGAACTGGAGAATGTAAAACAGGTAATGGTGGGCAGAATGTCTTTCTTCCCAAAGGGAATGGAGATCTGTTTCTGGGAATTAGTTAGTTTATGAAGGTCACCAGTGGTGGGTTTCAAAAATTTTTACTACCAGTTCTGTGGGTGTGGCTTGGGCATGGCATGGCTTGGTGGACGTGGCTTGGTGGGCATGGCAGGGGAAGGATACTGTAAAATCTCCATTCCCACCCCACTCCAGGGGAAGGATACTGTACAATCTCCATTCCCTCCCCAATCCAGGGAAAGGTTACTGCAAAATCCCCATTTCCTCCCGATCAGCTGGGACTTGGGAGGCAGAGAATAGATGGGGCGGGGCCAGTCAGAAGTTTTACTACCGGTTCTCCAAACTACTCAAAATTTCTGCTACCGGTTCTCCAGAACCGGTCAGAACCTGCTGAAACCCACCTCTGAAGGTCACTTCTGAGTTGCAGACAGCCTCCATTTAGCTGCAAACATTCCATAGACATTATTGAGAAGTTCTTCTTGAATGCGGTTTAAACATACTCATCTCAAAAATTAAAACAAAGATTTTTCCATAGCTACCCAGTTGCCTGGATCTTTCTGAGCTGGAGAATGAGGTTTCCAGTGTCATCATAAAAAATGAGAAGCTACTGAAAGAGAAAGAAGCCCTCAGTGAAGAGCTGAACCGGTACATAGAGAAGGTGAGGGGCACACAATAATGTCCCATCCAAGTACACTCTTTATTTCAATCTACAGATTCCAACCCATTACTTTTGGGGGTGTGGTGCTCATAGCCACCTTCCTTGGTCTTTTTTTGTTTTTAAACTGTTTTTACTTTCTAAGATCAAAGATCATGCACAAGAAACCATCCCTCTTCATTATGTGTAAGTCCAAATAGAAATTAGGGGTAGATGCAGTCCATTGCTTCAGCAGAAACATATCCAGCCATCCAGAAAATAATGATAATATGGGGAAACAAGGGAATGCCATACAAAAGCCAGGGATGCTATCTGGATGACTGGAGGCAATGGCAAGATGACCAGAATGCATTTTCCCTTTCTTTTCCACCTTTTAATCTCCTTTGAGCACACAGTGACCAAACTGATGAAATGTGCATTGTGACATTATAACACAAATTTCACCTCTTATGTATTTATATGCAACATAACGATGCAACTACAGAAGGGATGGAATTTATATCATGATGCACATTTCCCACTTGGCCTCTCTTCGTTCCCTTTTGTAGATGTCCGTGCCTTAGTCTTTCCATTAAGGTGTTGCAGAGCACTGATTGTTCAGCAACTCAAGTGGTTCACAAACATAATTTGATCCAATTACTTTAGCATTGAGACTGCTTGAGCCAGAAGAAAAACTATTGAGGATTAGGCACTGATGGTACATTTGCAGACTGCTAGGGTCTTGGTAAGCTGACTGTAGATACTAATAGCAGTCCTACCTGGGCTTTACTATCTTTACAGACAACTAAAGTTGCTTTGCTAGAGAGCCTCAATGCTTCTTTGAGGGAGGAGAACTCATCTTTGGAGCACCAGAATCAGCATCTGAAAGCACAAATGGCAGTATCACAAGACAAGGTGTGTTATTGTCCTGTTAAAACACTTATGAGTCTAATCTAGACTGTTGATACATTTACCCACATGTTGATAAAAATGGCTTCTAGATGGCTTAGAATTTAACAATTAATTTGTTTTTGTGCAGTTAAGCTGCAGCTATGATTTCTCTCCCGCAAAAGCATTAAATTAACATATTTGTGGAGAAGAACAATATCATCATTACAATCTTTGGTTCCCTTCCGTTTGCTTGCTTCCACAATAAACCAAAAAGTACTCTTTTTTCCCCTCTGCTCTTGCCTATGTATTTATCCATAGATGTCTCTATCCATCAACTAAAGATTAACTTTATTGAGCAATAAAATGTCCTTCATAGTACTATATGTTCCTTTCATCATTTAAAAAAAATCTGTTGAATAGGTCATGCTGGCTGGTTCTGAGTTATCTTTTCCTTCAGTTCCCACCTGTATGAAAGAGTTTATTCTGCATTATCTTGATTACTTCACTGTTTGAAAAATGTCCCAAGAACAAGAACTGTTTCTATACACTGTTGCTTTAAAGGAGAGAAACTACCCATGTGTCTTTCTTTACCTGCAAGAACAGAGAAAGTGTCTTTGCTCTTATAAAAAAGTTTTCTCATCCTGAAATATATATGAAGTAGTAAAGTACATACAGTACTTTGTTTGAGCAGGGAACAAGTGTGTGGGAAAAGCATCTTGTCTTTGCTGGAATAACAGTCTATTTCATGCCTCCAACTTCTTTTTTCTTTGACCCTTTTAGATTCAGAATTTCGATGATATTGTGCAAAATGTTAGTCTTCAGGTATCCAGGCTCAAATCAGACCTGAGGGTCACCCAGCAGGAAAAAGAGAATCTAAAACAGGAAGCGATGTCATTGAATAAGCAACTGCAAATGGCCAATGAGAAGGTACACCCAGATGGGAGGGTCTGATTTCAACAGTTGCTGTGTCATCCTGATATTTATTTAAGGGATAAATGGGCTGCTATTGAGAAGCAGAAGTCTTCCCACATCTTTAAATACAGGTGTTGACAGGTTTAAATAAATTGACATGTTTTAAGCATCCTTTCAAAACCCACCTTTTTATGCTGACCTTTCCTGCTGTTGATTAATTAATATATTTCTTTTTGATGAATTATCTTTGTTCTCTGTTTTCTGTTCTATAAGTACTGCTGACTGCTTCAGAATTGTTTGTGATGAAAAATGGCACACACACACAAATACTAGTACCACTCTCTCTAAACCCATTGCAGGATTTAGGAAAATGACGACAATTTAATATTTGTTCAGTTACCATGAGACTAAAATAGCTGCATGAAATGCTTTATAGCTGTTCAACAGAATACCTCACAGTAATTAAATTCTAAACCAATTCATTCTTCAATTATTCACACAGCTGGATTGAAATCAAAATACTTTCAGAGTTGTCTTTACCATTAGAGTAAATGAACAATGTGGATTAGATAGTCCTTTCTAATTGGAAAAATATCTGTTTAGTTTGGGTATACCCCATCTTTTCTCTTCAGAGCCCCAGGTGGCAAATGGAGATCTCCTCTTATTTATTCCCCAGCCAGAATTTGGTGAGGTAGATTAAATACCAGTGACTCTCAAATTTGGCAACTTGAAAATGTATGGACTTCAATTCCCAGAAATGCACAGCCGAAGGAATGGAAGTTGGAAGTTGAATTCCATCTTCAAGTTATCTAGGTTGAGAAAGCCTTGGGTTAGACTGAGACAAAGTGATTAGCTTCTCCTACCTTAAGGATTCCAAGCAGCTTTCAGATCAAGTGACAACCTGAATCCAGGTTTCTTCAGTTCTAAACTAGACTAAACTATAGTATGTGTGCTTTTTTTTTCTAAATTAAGTTCTAGATACATGTCATAATTATCTTTTTTCAATGGAGAGCAGTGTGAGAAATTGACTTCCACATTTCTTTTGTTCCATTAATATAAGCAGTTGCCAATCCATACCCTTTGTCTTGAATGTTAAAATGATTTCATATACTTCATAAATGTTTATTCACTTTCTAGCAATTATGTGCACCCCATCTGGGTTTGATTGAATAGAACACTTTCAAACGATTTCCACCCCATTCAAAATTCTTCACCATAAATTCCCAGTGAACTTATTTGTTGTAGGCTCATGGCTATATTAACCTTTAATTGCAGAAGTTCACTTTTGTTTTGCCTTTCCAATAGTCCTATAAGGCAGCACTTTCTATTTCTTATGCTTTTTATGGGGATGTATCCAAGTTAAGAGGGAGCGACTTGCTCATATGAGTCAAGGTAGAAAGTGGCTTTGAATCCACGCCTCTGAGCAATCAATCTTCCTAGCCTGTATCATAAGTTTGACTCTGCTATCTGCTTGCTTTCTTGCTTCAGAGTCGGTTCCTGGAAGCAGCCGTGCATTCATCAGGGATACAGAACCAGCAGAAGAAGCTTTGTTGGGGTGAACTGGAGCTCATCAAGCAGGAACAGCAGCTTCTGAGGCAGGAAAATGAACAGCGGCAGAGGGAATTCCAGGGTGCCAAATCAGAGCTATCTCATTCTAGGGAAAAGGTGAATTGGAATAATTGACAAGTGCTAATATGTAGGCAGCCCACTTTATTCCGAGGTCCAGAGGTAGTTGATCAAGTCTCTTGTTAGATATTTGAACGACCAGCACTAGATTGACCCAAAATTGCTGACGTTAATTATTTCATCATTATAATTTCTACTGCTGAAACAAAGAAGTTGGTTAAAGAGAGTGGGAGGGATAGGAAGTTTTGTTTGATTCCGATATTAAAAATGATTTACCATTTGAGTCTTACAGCTATATCTTTTTGCACCAGGCTCTGCTTAGTGAGCTTAAATAAATGAGAATAGTTCCCACAAGATTGAATGACTATTCATTCCTGTATAAAATCACTTCTATTCCTATTTCATAAAGAGTATTAGGCCTGGGGCCTGTTTTAATAAGTTACCATGAACCTGGGACTGATACAGAGCAATTAACACAACGATGTAGTGAATTTAACTCCTTTGCTGCAAGGATTCAAGTGAATCTGCAGTGAGGAAAGTAAAATCACAATTGCTACTGTTGTTGATGATGTCCTTGGTTCATGGTGCAATCTAGAAGGTTTCCCCTCTATCAGTAGAGACAACATTGTAGGGAGAAGAGGGAGGTCCCACATCACATACACTTAGGTAAATGTATAGCAAGTGTGGGAATTCAATTTAATTTAGGAATCTTTTCTGATCTTTGTCTATGTCAGAGTTCTTCAATCTTTTGCGGGGGAGGGGGAGGGGGAGGGAGAGGGGATGGTTCCGTGGGCAAGTCTTGCTTGCACAGTCCATTTGCCTGAGTGGGGATGTGTCACATATCCTCGCCCACCACTTCTGCATCCTGGTTCTGAAAGGCTCAAGGCCTGGTAGAGGGCTGCAGCCTGGGGATTGGGGACCCCTGGTCTATGGAGATTCTCAATCATCCAGATCATGGTTGTCCCAAAGATGCTTTTCAAAGGGCAACTGGACTTTCTTGGGTTTTTTCTTGAAAGCGTTCTCCTTCTCATCGAAGAAGCTTCAACAGGTCTGATTGAATGGTAGGGAACAGAAGGATTTATATTATTTTATGATCTGTTGTACAGTAAATCATTTAGATTTATTAATAGGTCCCAGTGTATCTCCTCTTACCCCTGTTCTGTGTGTGTGTGTGTGTGTGTGTGTGAGAGAGAGAGAGAGAGAGAGAGAGAGAGAGAGAGAGAGGAAGAGAGAAAGGATATTTAATTTTAGATAGAGTAAATAAGAATATTACCAATCAGACATAAATGCATGTTTGATGCTTTGCTGTGTGCCGACACTGATTTTATTTACTTATTGTGCTTGCCAAATATAGCAGCTCAAATCTACTATTCCAGGGGTGTCAAACTCAATTTCATGGAGGGCCACATCAGGGTTGTATTTAACCTCAGGGGGCCGAGTGGGCGTGGCTGGAGTGGGCGTCAGGCGTCACTCATGTTGGGGGGCCTGTGGTGGCCCAGGCGCTCTGCCAGCAAAGACAGGCTCCCAAGCTCTGTTTTCAGCAGCAACAGCCTCCTGCAACCCTCTGCCAGCTAAAATGGAGCTTGATAGGTCTGTGTGCAGCCCTCCTGAGCTCTGTTTTTGCTGGCAGAGGAACCGTGGGCTGGTCCTTCTCTGTTTCCAGGGTGGCCCTGCAGGCCAGATCTAAGGACCCCATGGCCGGATCTGGCCTGCAGGCCTTGAGTTTGACACCCCTGTACTATTTCAACCATCAAGCAACAGAAACACCAAAGCCAGTTATTCATTGAGCAAGAGAAGCTGAATGTGAATGGCTACAGAAGGAGCTACAGAAGGAGTTTGGCCAGCAAGATCAATTTTAGGTGGGAGGGAGGCTGACCTAGAAAATACACTTTTCATTTTGCACAATTATTTTAAACTTTGAATTTATCACTTAGTTTTATTCCATCTTTTAAAATCTGCCAAATTATAAACAGTTTGTTGGTTCCATTTATTTTTACAGTGCACTTCCTTGGAACATATGGATAGTTTCAGACTAGTTCCTATGTTCCAAAAACACAAGCAACTATTTCTTGTAATTGTTTTTATAGCTGGCCAATTAGCTGCAGTCTCTGCCATAACCAACCAAATGGCTATTTATCACTATGTAAACAGTTGGCTGTAGACCATCAAGCAACTACTACCAGCCATGACAGAAGATATCTTTATGATCAAAACCAATCTATACTGGTTGCTATAGAAGGTCAGAAGCAAGAGAAGGATACTGCTGCCATATCCTTCTTGTTCATTTCCTGGAGATCAGGGAATATTGGCAAAATGATTATTATACTTTAGATTAAGGAGGTTAATTTCTTTTCACCAAAGCAACATATGAAAGATTATAAAATCTAGACCATGGAGACTTTTGACCTGTTTTAGCTAGGGATCTTATATTCACAATTCCTGTATGTGCCAGTGATCTCCTATTGGAAGGATGGAAGCTTTATAATCAATATTTCATTCCTATCCCTATAAACCTTGCAACTCTATGGATTATAATGAAGTTCTAAACAATTTCCTAGATAACCTCTCTGTTGGACTATACTGACTATACTGACTATACTGACTATTAGAAAAGATCTATTTGGTTACATGCTGACTATACCTGCAGGTATGTTTTTTTTACCCCTTTGGTTGGCAGAGTTAAAACTAAATAAATCATGCCACTTTTTTCCCCCTAAAGTGATAGTAAAATCCTTGGGTTAGTCCAACAGAGATTTCCAAAATGGCAGAAGAATTAGCTGAACTTATCTTGATTTAGGAATTGACAGTCAGCAAAGGAACAGAATCTTCTCAGCCTTGAGTGAGACTGACCTTTCAGTTTTCACTGATGTAGATTTTGCCATAAGAGATGTGAGCATAACTGAAAGCAGATTTCAATTCCTGTTGGCTTGTGGGTTATATTGAGTGATTTTGAGCTATTTATTATACCTTCTAAATATAATTAGGGTGGCATGGTGGCTCAGCAGTTAAGAAACTAGGGTTGTTGTTTAGAAAGCCAGCAGCCCAGGCTCAAGACCTGAGTGCACCCAAAAGGGTAAGCTCCTGTCCTTGTCCCAGCTCCTGCCAACCTAGCAGTTTGAAAGCATATAAATGCGAGTAGATAAATAAATATCACTTCAGTGGGAAATTAACACCACTCTATGATGTCATGCTGGCCACATGACCACAGAAATATCTTCGGACAGCGCTGGCTCAGTGCCTTGAAACAGAGACAAGCACCGCCCCTATAGTCTGCAATGACTAGCAGAGTAAAATCAGCAGGGACTGCTTTTTTTATATACCTTCTAAACCTTACTACCTCAGAGTGATTGAAATAATAACATTATAGGAGATCTTAAAATAAGTCACCTTGAGTTTGGAAGGATATAAATGTAATAAATCAATATTTTTGTAGAAAAGGGAGCCACTGGGGGAGGAGAAATGCCGTTTGGAAAGTCAGGTTCAACATAAAATAGTTTCATTAAACTTTGTGATCCAAATGAATTCAGAAAAGTAACATTTTGCCCAATTTATTCTGATTCTACAAGTTACTGTATGTACGGCCAACAGCCATCCAAGGTTTGGAAGTCCATCCAATCCATTGCTGCTCTGACTACTAGAAGAGTGAAATATTGATTCAGCTCCCACCCACCCTTTGCTTCTGACATTTAATTGGACACCTCTTCACATGTTCAAACATCAGCCATAAGATATTGAAACCTGTTCTTACTTTTAACTCAAACCAAATCTCTTAGGAAGCTGAGTTCTGTGCATATTAAATGTGCAGGACGCACGTAGCCCAGCCTATATTCTCTTAAAGAGTATAATAGACTCAAAAGAGAGAGTCTCCAATTACATGCCCTACCAGCAGCTCTTTTCTGTTTCTCTGAAAAAGTCCTTGTTTTTTGTGTTTTATTACTCTTTTTCTGTGCAAGTTTCATTTGGCCCTTTTTTGCCCTTTGATTCCCATAATTGTCTCTCCATCTTACATTTTTTTCTTTTTCCTTTCTGGCTAACCTATACCTAGACCTTGGTGGCTGGAACTAGCAGAGACGAATGCAGTGCTCTGTCTGACTTAACGTGCGAAGGTAGAACCAACTCTTTTCTTCTGTAATCCCACTGCATGGAGAGAAAAGAAATGACATTACCTAGTACCTGCCATCTCATCTTTCCTTTCATTTGTTACAGACTTGGTCCTGAGCATTAAGGCAATAACCTGTCTCATTTGAAGGAGCTACTCTTCATTTTAATGGAAATATTAATGGTCTTGCTCAAGCATCATAGGGTAATAGGCAAATAATTTCTCTAGTTTCAGAAAGAAAGAGAAAAGGCTTATCTTTAAAATCTGCACTTTCCAAGAATATGAGACAGGATGCTTAATACAAAATCAAACTTCAGGGGGGAAAATGAAAAGTGGCTCTGAGATTCCATTTTCTTTTTCTTTTTCCCTATTTTTTGTTAATTGTTGGATGGATTGTTTGTTTCGTGAGATATCTGTTTCCTTCCATGGTTTCCCGATTGCATGTCCTTAGTGGAATAGTGAGATTGACATTTGCATGGCCAGTTTACTCATCTTTGATGATCTCCAAACTATATAATTTCCCCTATGTTTCTTTACTTTGTACAGCCGTGAGCCATACGCTCAGGGAAAATGCTCTTTGTAAGCTAATTGTGATTACAAAATTGTTCTCCAATTTGTATTACATTTTGAGCTCCAGCTAAATTTCCCATGAATGTTGTGCTGATGATGATTATAGTGGTTGATAGCTTGTATGGTTTTCCACAAAGTTCAGAGCATGTGAACTGGATGTGCATGCAAGAGAACAGTTGCACAGGCCCTTTCCACTTCATTAGTCTTCCATCCTACCATCACCAAAAAGACATATAAATGATTGTTTATATAATTCAGGTAAGAAGTAAATGCAGGTGATTTTTCTCAAAGGAATCATCACAGAACCTTTGTCAGACCTGGAAGTCATGCAGTGGTGAAATCCAATTTTTTTTACTACCGGTTCTATGGGCATGGCTTGGTGGGTGTGGTGTGGCTTGGCGGGCGTGGCTTGGTGGGTGTGGGAGAAGGATACTGCAAAATCCCCATTCCCTCCCCACTCCTGGGGGAAGGATATTGCAAAATCTCCATTCCCACCCCACTTTGAGGCCAGCCAGAGGTGGTATTTGCTGGTTCTCCGAATTGCTCAAAATTTCCACTACTGGTTGTTCAGAACCTGTCAGAACCTGCTGGATTTCACCCCGAAGCTATGATTAAACACAGTATAAATGTCTTATCTGCTGCTTCATATTTGAATTTCAACAAATATTGATTTGTATTATTTTTCTGTAATAGTTCAAATGCAACCTCAACCAACCTGGTGATTTCCAAATGTGTTGGAATACAACACTTAAAGACTGGGAACTTTGTCTGGGAATTCTGGAAGTTGCAGCTGAACCAAAGAACATCATATTAGTTATATAAAATTGTATAAAACTGTACCATAAACTGGTTCTGATATTTCAGAACAAAAGCTAGTAAAATATTCTAACAAATAAATAGCATATCAAAAGCTTTCCCACATTGTTCAAAATTCTAATATTGTAATTCACTACCACTTTAAAAGCTATTTTCATTATATTGCTGTATAGCTTTACAACTGCAGCTCCCTATAGAGCTCACAGCATAAAAGGATTACTTTTGAGTTTGTAATTAGCAAATTGTATGGTTGGTTTTATAATGAGAAAAATCTCCAACTAGAACTGCTGTTAACAATGTAATCCTGGAGTTTTCTCTTCAGAAGGCCTGCTGAGTTTAATACTATTAATTCCAAGGTAAAGATATATTCAATTGCAATCCAATCTGGGGAGTGAGGATTGGGAGGTGAATTCTTAATAACATTTGACAATCAATTATTTTTAAGCTACATCCTAGGGTCAACTGCTTTTAGTCTTCGTAATGTCTGAGTTGGGGATAACACAGAACTGGAAAGGTGTTTTTGTTCCCTTACGAATTTACTGTGGATGTCTTCAACATAAATAAATTTATTTTCTCAGCTCAATAAGTTAGAAGAAATAATAAACATGTTACACATTCTGTTTATATTAAAATAAATCTTTAGGGGTATGTGGTGCTTCATATCCAGAGCCAACAACGTTCTTTTCAGGGATATGAATGTGCACACCAGCTCTATTGGTGCCTCCTAAAGACTGATTGTTTCTATGCCATCAAGTCAGTGTTGAGGCTGAGGCTGAGCAACCACACAGAAGGCCTTCTTCAGAATGATGTGCCCCAACCGGCCCTTCAGGTCTCCCAGTGGTGCAGCCATTGTCTCTGTCTCTCTCTGCTCCTCTTGTCTTTCTTTTACCATTCCCAACATTGAGAACATATCAAGGAATTCCTTAAGGAAGCAACACTTTTCCTTGAGCTCGCTTTGTGAATCTGTGAGAAAATGTATTGAAGTTCTAGAGGCACCAAAATGTGTCCCTACCACTTCAAAGTGCCTTTTTGGCCTCAGCTCCAAATTGTGGCATTATCTTATGAAGCACGAATGTACACAGCAAACCTTCATTTAATAGAACAGCATTAGAAAAGTACTTTACTCCTGTCAAAGGCCATATTCTCTTTTTTTGCAATCTACAGGCTTCATGAAGCAAAAATTGTACAGGGAGATGCATGTTCTGAGGTTCTTCCAAAGAGGTTGCTTCTCCTGAAGAGAGACTTCCCTAACTAAATACTAAATGTGTTCAGCTGAAACTCCATCATCTCCAGTCAACTTGACTGATACTGTCTGGCTGATGGCAGCTCTAGTACAATACTTCTGGAAGCGACCTGATTGGATAAAGTGCCTTAAAGTAGCAACCTAATGTGTGGAGGGGAGGGCGGAGGAATGGGACTAGTATGGAACTATGTGTTGCAAAGTGTTGTGCTAGTGGTAGATTTAAATAGAGGGGAAAGAGGGGCACAAGCCCATGGTTAGCAATAAGGTATCTCTCCTTACCAGCAAGCTTTTTCTTTTTCTTTCCCACAACTCCATTCCTCCTTTGGTTTGGAGCATGGCAGAAGGTGGTTGAAGGGGGGGTTTTTTGGCCTAGATCTCAGATGAGAAGACTTACTTCTCCCTCATCCCCACTCCTTTTCTCTCCCTCTCCTTCATCGACTCCTTTGCCCCCCCCCCCCAAATCTTACTGCATGGGCTGTGACAGTGTGCAGTAGATTAAATTTGTATGGTTTATATTTGCACACACAACCTAAATGGAACGTTAGGCCAGTTACTGGGAGTCCACCTTTGCATTCTTCCTGACTGATCTTGATGCTCAGATGATGAGAAGGGGTTCTTGGTCTAGACTGCAAGGCATCTCTTTTATATTTTCCTACCCATCTTCTCTGATGCAGCTGCTTCACTCAAACTCCAGCATGATGCTTAGCCCACCCCAGCACCCTCGAGAACTGCAGGAGATCCAGCAGCAAGGATGTCCTGTTGTCCCATCCGAACAATACCAGCAGCTCCAGCACCAGTTCCTTCAGGCAGAGAGGAGGTGTCAACGCCTGCAGGAGGAGCTTGAGAATCGGCCCTTGGAAACGAACATGCCCCAGGTATGTTACAGTCTGTTTCTTCTTCACTGAATGTAGATTAGTCATCTACCACTTCACTTTTTCTTCATTATGTCCCTTTCTCTGTTTATGCCAGTTTCAAATTTCTAGTGCAACAGATATAATTTTTCCATATATTGCATCAAAGCATGCTTTCTTTGGACAAATGGTCTAAATGTCTAATATCAGTTAGGAGACCTCTGAGGAAGGGAAAGATGCCACTTATGATGGAGCTTATTCTATTGGTTGACAGTCATGCCCTCAAAAAAAATTCTCCTAATACCAGGTTTGAATTTACACCTCTGTGGTTTCATTTCATTGGTTCTTCTTGCCCTACCATCAGTGACAGAGATCATGCCCACTCCTTTCTTTATATGAATATCTGAAGAATCCTACCATATCTCCTTTGAGTCTAGTCTATTGCAAGCTAAACATAGCCAGTACTTTTCAACATTCTTTGAAGGACCGACCATCTTAGTAGCATCCTTCTGTACAAGCTCCAGTTTGCAGTTCCTAAAAGTGAACATAACAGAATTGGAAGAGCAAAATCTTTTATTGGATTACCTGTACAGCACAATTCAGTAGCAATCTAAGCTGCTGATATTTCTCAGTTGAACATGGCAATCATTTAATATGAGGACAATCTGCATAAGATAACTTTTGATTTTGCAAAGTATCTCTGCACCAAAATGATTACACCTTTATAATGAAAAATTCTGACAATCAGTAGCCGTTCAGATATTGGACTCCAATTCTAATCTGACCCCAGCAAGCCTGCCAGTTAGTCAAAATGCATGTGAATTATTTTTTAGTAACATTTATATGGCCACAGGTTTCTCTCTCACATCCAATTCTAGAAAATGGACTGGGGGCTTCCTTGTATTCTGCTTATTGTACCATTTAGTTATAAAAATGCATATCACTACTAATCCGTGGCTTAAAATTAAGTAACCATAGATAAAATGTAATAATAGAAATGGAGGATCCAGCAATAATTCTGATTTATGATAATTGTCAATATATAACCCTATTCTAGCTTCTATGTATGAAATAGTGGAAGGTAGGATAAGGGCTTTTTGCTTAACATATAGCTGACACTGAAATGTTGAATTTCATCTGAGATTTATGTTGCATCTTCCTCCTCTTCCTCCCTTTCTCTGCCTGATTCCATCTTTTAGATAAACCATTATGACTATTATATCTAAAATAAGATACTTTGGTTAACATTTTCCTCTAAACCTTAACTGAAAAGCAAGGTTTGAATGGGTTTCTAGTTTTGCAGTGCGGGCAAACTACAACATGTGTAAATGATCGGCGTGATCTGTTTGGATGTAACAATAAATGACGGCTGACCTAAATAAGGAATGGGGTGATCATGCAAAGAGAGGAAGAGATGTATTAGCCTGAGGCTTAGAATTGGCAATGAACCTCACCCCAATGTCAGAAAATAAGAGTCATTGGCTGTATGGTGTTTGCTCTTTTTAAAGAGCTATGGATCTTTAAAGAACTACTGTCTGCAATGCATGACCTATGTGGGTATGTGTGATTTCCTTGTTTTTGCAATGGGCAGTGAGAATAATTTTGAGGAACAAAAGAAAGAGCCAGCAATCAAGACAATGGTCAGATAAAAGAAACTTGAGTTCAAAGCAGAAATATAATTTGAGAAACCAATTCAGACTTGACCCCCAAGTTCTCTTATGGATAAAGGCAGGGAGTGGGGAGGTGATTTCAGACTTACAAGAGGCTGCTAAGGCAACAATATAATAAAAGTAGTAGAATTCATAATTTTTGTTTCCTAGTCTGGTCTTACTTGAAGGGCTGACATCCATCTTATTCATAAAAGAATTAGGGAGGGTCAAGTTTGACATGTTTTCTCAAATTACATTCCTGCTTTGGACTCAATTTCTTTTATCTGATAGCAATAGCACTTAGGCTTATATACCGCTTCATGGTGCTTTTCAGCCCTCTCTAAGCAGTTTACAGATTGCCCCCAACAATCTGGGTCCTCATAGTGAGAATCGAACTGCTGGCAGTCGTCAAGAGTTAGCCTGCAATTCTGCATTCTAACCATTGCGCCACCATGGTCTTCTTGATCAGTTCCTCAAAGTGAATCTCACAGCCCCTTGCAGTTCTTGTGTTTGTTTGTCTTGATGTGATGCTTAAATGGCACTGAGTGTTTGTGCTGCTTAAGTGTGATGTGCTGTTTTCAAAGGCCTGCGGGTCAAGTGTGTCCTCCTTGCCTTCTTTCCCCAGGCTTTGCTTCCGGAGCAACGATCATTGCATGCAGATACGTACAGGCGGATTGGTCATCTCTGACACCCCTTGGCTTCTAACGCACCGCATTCCTTACTCACACTAACTGGCATAAGCTGAGAAACCCAGGGATTAAATTGCATTTGTTGTTAATTTAAAATCATCTTTTTTAAAAAAAAAATCTGTCTTGTATTTTTCCCCATCCTTTATTTATTTGTGTCAGAATCTATTTTTATGAGGGGGAATGGGGAGAGAAAGAATCACATCTTTTTTATTTTAAATGTTTTAATTTTGTTATAAGTCAATTTCATTATTTATGCTATTTAAATATGGCTTAACCAGAGGAGTTTGGAAAGAGAAAAACTTATTTTCCCCCATCAGTTGTATACTGTAAGTATTTTTTAAACAAAATGGTACTAAATTTTTTATATATTGGATTTGGAGAAGAAATTTTGGGTTATTTATACAAAATTTTGTACAAGATGTATAAATACTTTTTAAACAAGGAAAGAGCAAAACTTTGGGGCTTGTAACTGGATAAATAAAATACACATTTTTAAATATCTCCTTGTCTTTTTGTCTTACTAATTAATAGGGTTTTTGGATGCATTCCTTGATGAAGCTGGAGTATTTATTAGGCTGAGTCATTTTGCCATGGAAGTTCAATTAAGGCAATATTTTCTTCCCTTGGCAACTTCCAGATGTGCCTATTTTAGTTCCCAGAATTCTTAGTAATAGTCATTTTAGTAATTTCTGAGAGACAAAGTCACACATCAGAGAACTGCCAAGTCTGGAAAACACTGAATTAAGGCAAAACCAAAGCTCAGTGATAAAGCACATATTCTATATGCAGAAAGTCCCATGTTTTATCTAGCATCTATAGTTATGAGTAGAATACTCGTCTGAAACCCTGGTTGCAATTAGTATCAACAATGCTAGTCTCTCTCTCTCTCTCTCTCCTTCCCTCCCTCCCTCCCTCAAACTATTTAAAAACAATCTGCAAGAAAAGTGCACTAGTTTTCCTAGCAAGACAACCACTTTGTGGGTTGCATAACTATGTTACCAGATCCCAGATGACAAAACCATGATTTTAGGCCCTTCCAGAAGATGACGTAAATCTGACATTGGAGAGAATGATACTGCAAAGAATAGGCGCCACAGCAGAAAAGACTCTCCTCCTGGGACCCATCAGATGGATCCCTTGGATGGAAACTGCAACATGCCCTTCCTGCCATACTTGATGGGATGGATAGATGTGATTGGGGAGAGGTGGTCTCTCAAATAACTGTGTTCTTAATAAAACCTTCAAATAAAGAATCAATCAATGGACTCTGATTCAGCTGAAGGAACTATATCTTTGAGGGTAAATTCAAAGGTAACAAAATAAAGCAGCTAGACTGAAAGATTGTAATTTTTAATTCAATGCCAGTAGTAGGAATGAAATGAAGATCTGTAATAGTTAATCTTTATTCATGGCAGAATTGGATTGGATCCTAGTAAGATATGACAATAATAAAATCTTAGAAAAGCCTAACAATTTGAGATATTCATATGAGACAGCTATCAATTTGTTATAGGCAAATGTATTCATGACAACAAATTATTCCCTATTACAATGACAAAAACTGATCCCAAAAAAATTCAAAAGGATTTCTTCATAATGGAATAAACACTGAAATTTAATTACTGAATTTAGAAAATTGGGGCACAAACCCTATCTACATACACAACTACATAATACATAGGAAGGAAAAGAAATTGTGACGTGAATATGGATTGTTGAATTAAAACATTGACTCTGTTGGGTTTATACAAAGGATAAATACATTTTAGGATATACTGGAAAAGCATCTGAAAAAATAACTTATGTTATGACATCCATACTCTTTTAGAATGTCTGTACAAAATCTGGGGTATGGTTTCACTTGGAATATTGTGAGTGGAGAGCTGCCACATCTCACCAAATGTATAATATTTCTGGAAAGGATGCAGAAAGGCTAACCAAAATTATCAATTAAATCAACATTATTAATAGAACAGGAGCCACGAATTTGGATGTTTTAAAAGAGGATTGAGAGCAGTTTGGTGTAGTGGTTAATGTTAGAAATCTGGAGATAGAATTGTAGTCCTGCCTTAGGCACAAAACTACTTAGGCTGGTCACTTACTTTCAGTCCTAGGAAGGAGGCAATGGCAAGCCACTTCTGAAAAACCTTGCCAAGAAAACTTCAAGGACTGTCAAGGCAGTCTCTGAGAATTGGACACAATTGAAGAAAAAAAAAGGATTGGAAAATTTAATGCAGAATAAGTCTATATGCACCTTCAGAACCATAAGCACTACATACTGGTATCTGAAAACTATCAGGAGAAAAACCTGATTATGAGCATAGCTGCACTTAATAACAATTGAACAGACAGCACATCGCAAAAGTCTCACTTTAGGATTCAGAGGTTTATTAGAATTTAAAGCATAGCAAACAAAGCCTTTGCTGTGGGCACTTATATCACATTGCAATGAAGGTCAATCGGACAAGCAATCAAAAGGGACGGCTTGAGGCCAATTGGCAACCTCCCATTATTCAGCTTTGTCTTTTATACCTTAAAACCACAACTCACATGTCCATACTGTCATAGCAACAGGGGCAGTGCTCCATTCCTTTAGCCTCAATGTTACAACATGGTTATTTGTACATGTACTTTAAGCATACACTTCCTCTTTTCCCACAGCCTCAGTCCCCCACTCCTTATTTCGGCATAAAAGGAACTACGGTGTCCATGTCAGCTACCATTTCATCAGATGCATAGGCTGATTACAAATTTTTCTTTATACTTGCATCAGGCAATTTATGTCAATATTGAACCCATTTCAGGTCCCCCAAACTTTACTGTGCTAGAAGGGGGTCCCCATTATTTTCCCCTCACCATACCAACTGCTGGTGAATAAGGAGTCAAGAGAGCCAGTTGCTTTGAGACTCTCTGGAGACTCTTTCCAGAGATTTAGCTGACTGCTATAATGGAGCCTAATCCAGCAGATTTTTAGATAAATAAAGTTTTAGATGAGCTTTGTTTTTAGTTTATGCTGAAAAGAATTACTGATCCAGCTCATCACCAGAATTTATGTTCTGTTTTATTTCTATGTTTTGTTTGATGAAAAATGGAAGAGTCTGCCAACTTAGTTTGGAATCAATTAAATGGCAATCAATTAAATAGGTTTTTTTTACCAAATGATGCACTTTTGATGAAAAAAGTTGTTTCAAATTATGCAATGGCCTCTAGGAGTGCTAATTCCTTTATGAGGTCTGGGGGCTATCTCATGACTACGCCTACTGCCAAGAGAGGAACTATGTTCACAGAATATGGTTAAGTAAAACATAGTTGAAACTCAATTGTGGCCTATTGAATCTATAAACTAACCTTAACATATGGTTAACTAGTTTGGTTCTAATGTATTGTGTGTGAATGCAGCACAAGACCCCAAACTGTTACTTGAAATAAATTCCTCTCCAATTCTGCTAAAGCTTTTTACTTCAAACGAAGTTGCTATTAGAAAAGTGTTCAATTTCACATGACAGACTGGAGACTCTTCCGGCCAACACAACTCTCCATAAATCAATGAAAGAAGATTGTTGCTTTAAGTAGAAAGTTGAAGGATTTACTATCAAACAGATGGAAATTGTTCAGCCCATCTAAAAACAACAGTACAGCTGCTTCCGCTCCCCCAGTTTCTGCAAAGACTTTGAAGGGTATGGTGTCCATATAATTAAGATGACCTTGGATATGTTTCCACAACACATTTGATATGAATAGTGAACACTGTACTCTGATTTCACAAAATACCGTACTTCAACCTGACCAAAGCAGGATGGGTTTGCACAATAACCTAAACTACAAAAAAAACCCTCTGAAACTTAACTCTTCTCCAAATTTAATATATTGCACACATGTTTTTTATTATATCTGGACCTAACTCATTGTGAGTTTTTAATTGCTAGGAACTGACAAGTAACACACACCCTACATCTCTAGAAGCAGTGTAGTTTGGACAGCACCTATTTAATTGTGGTTGCTCCTGGAAACCAAACAATGTTAGATTTAATACTACTTGTATGGGAGGCTACCAAGAAATTTAAGGCCATAGACTTGACCATGAAGTCAGGAAAACACAGCAGCAAATCCTCCACACATTGTTGACAAGAAAACTTTAAATCAGCAGAGTCAAGCTTAACTTTAGCTCTGGATACCATTTTTAGCTCTGGATACCATTTTTAGCTCTGGAGCAAGATAGACAATTGGGAATAGCTACTACCTTCAAGTTTGAGGGGGCACCATGGCTTAAGAGGTTTCATCTATTATCCACCCACCATACTGGAGGACCCGGATTGTGGGGGCAATAAGATGACTTTGTATAAAAAAGAACACCGCTTAGGAGGGGGGGCAAAAGCCCTACTAAGCAGGTATATACAAAAGTATGAAGGCTATTGCTTAACGCATTGTAAGCCGCCCTGAGTCTCGGGCGGCTTATAAGGGTGGCATATCAAACAAACAAACAAATAAATAAATACTGCTGATTCACTGAGATGCTGATGAAGTAGACTTTGGGCTGATCCAGTTGGGCTTTTAAGCTTTTTTAGTTTCATCTTCAGATTCTCAACAGATTCTCTCTCCCAGATCATTTCATTACACATTGAAAAGTAAAGCACGTGATTGGTACATCCTGGAAAAATGGTAGCACAAAGAATTATTTGTAAAGCCTTCACACATTCAGTTCTATGGAAAACCCTCCTGCTGCTCAGTTTTGTGGAGTTCCCTTGTGTGCATGGATCATGGCCATCTTGAAAGAGGCTGGAATCTGCCCATTCCTTTAAACATTTTTCTTGGATCTGAATATATTTGATAACTACTGTATTGCAACATTCCTGTTCTGGGGAAAGCTACATCAATGCAGTGATTGCTACCATCTGCTTTCATTTTAAACATTGTTTTTAGTAGATTTTTATATGTATTGTATTTATATTCTATATGTAGGTTTTTTCCCATTAATATTATATTGTGGACATTTTAATATACAGCGATCTTGTCAGCTGCCAAGAGGTTTTTTGATTGTATCAAATCTAATAAATAACTAAGCAAATTTGAAATAGAAAATGACATGTACGTAAGAAGTCTGTGTCTTTGGCTTGCTTTGCTTTCAGAATATCATTTTTATCTGTATAAATAACCCAACTATTTCTCAGTCTTTTGTTTTCAATTTTTTTTCTCCCCTGTAAAGCTTATGTTGAAAAAAGAACAGCCAATCACCAAGATCTTCAGAGTACTGTAATTTTGATTTCATGCACACATGCTCCATTACAGGGTGGATATGAGCAGCTACTACAGACTATGGAGAAACGCATGATGGATGTTGAACAACAGTTGAGGCTTGTGAAACAGCTTCTCCAAGATAAAGTTAATCAGCTGAAAGAACAGGTGAGAATTCTAAGTAATTTCTAAGTCAATGTGCCGTAGCTGATACCCGAGGATTCCTTACACAAGGTTTGAGGTAACATGACAATCTAAGGCTGGGTTCACACTAAACCATAAGATTTGGCAATGTGTTGTTGGAAACCAGCTAGCACTATGGTTTGCAAATCAATGTATAGCCAAGCATACAGATACATATTTTTCCAGACAGATTCTGAAACGTCAAAGCTCTCTTCCCTAGAGCTTCCAAAAATTGTTATAAATAGTAATTTGAATCAGGCAAAAACACCTTTAAACAAAATGAAATCAAGTGTGGTTTTGTCCTGGCTTCATTTACCACTTTTTGTAGTATAGACACGACATGTGCTAATCAGAAGATCAAATCTACCCCTTGGGCTCAACAAAGTAATGAATCCTTATCTTACCATGATTTGAAAAAAAGCAGGAAGTGGTGGTTTAGATAATAAACTGGGGTTATGCAAACCATGGTTTACTATATTGTGTAACTGCAGAATGAGACTTTTGGGGGTTGATGTTAAAATAACTCATCCCAATCCTATGTAGATATAAATAGGCTTCATAGTGGATGAGTCCCAAATTATTTCATTCTAATTGTGCTGAATGATCAATTGTTGGCAATTTATTCTAGATGGCACACACTTGTATCAACACTTAGACATGGCTTTATGGGGAGAAAATAGTAGCTAAAGCATTATTGTTATTTACACGTAATCCATCCAATATTTTTGACTGAGTTTGGTACTTTTGACTCTTGGATCCTTCCCAAGGATCTAGGATAGTTAAAATATAATTAATTTTGTGTATTTATTTTATTTATATGCCATCAACTCAAGGTGGCAAACATATTTAATATGTTTATCTCCTTCTATTTTCCACACAATAACAATTCTGTAAGATGAGTTGGGCTGAATGAAAATGACTGGCCCAGGGTCACCTAAATGGCTTTCATGGCTAAGGCGGAATTAGAACTCATAGTCTCCCAGTTTCTAGCCTGGTCCTAAGCACTAGACTAAACTATTTAGATTAATGCAACTGTTTATTACTGATAAATTCAGATTCTACCCATTCCCATTGTATCAAAATGCTTTTCAGATATTTTGGTATTATTATTATTTATCATTTATCTACTAAATGTATTTAGACAATATACAAAAGGATGACTAAGACCCTTTACACTAGGAGTGTCAAACTCACGATGACACATCATGTGATGTATCGCAACTTTTTCCCCCTTTGCTAAACTGGTAGTGGGCATGGCCAGCGCGTGATGTATCTGGCCCACGGGATGTGACTTTGACACCCCTAGTGTACAGAGACAGCTTAAAAAGTAATACTGAATTTAGCTACAACTGGAAAGTGCATAATTTATTTCTTTGTTTTGTCCTCTATGTGGAACAAATGTACCATTTCTTAACTATGTTTCAGCTTGTAAGAAACACAAAAGCTGATGAAATGGTGAAGGATCTCTATGTTGAAAACGCTCAGCTGCTAAAAGCTCTGGAGATGACAGAACGGAGGCAGAAGATGGAAGAGAAGAAGAACTATCTGCTAGAAGAAAAAATAGCCAATCTTGGCAGAATAATCAAAAATCTGACCTCCAATGTAGGATCATCAGCTCAGCTGGGATCTTAGTGCCTTTCTCCACTTGCATTTAACTATAGTGCAAACATGTCTTGACCATTTATTGCAAGGCATTACCTTCATCTCATCCCCAGCCAATGTGTAAAACTTTTTCAGTCATGTTTAGCTGTACCAGTGTTAAATAGTATTTCCCTACTTATTTTGACTTTAGGAGCAGCTCAACGCATGTACAATCTGATAGACTTACTGTATTACCTATTACTTTAGGGGAAAGTCGGATGACCAAAATGACTTGCAGCAAAGGCAATACAGGTTGGATAAGGATGGGCAATTGGATAGCAAATTTCATGCTGGTATAGTCCCCTGTGGACTATAGCTGTGGAAAGCACTTCAGGGGTGGGCAAAGACCCTAAACCTGCCTATTTATGCAGAATTATGCACTTTATTGAAAGGTGAACATTTCATCTATTTTAATGCTGCATTTTGATAGCTGCAACTTTGGGGCTGTGCTCAAAAGAAATCTCACTACTCCTCTCAAAAACAAAAAACTAATCTGTGTGTGGATACACACCAAGCATAAATCCCAAGTGCCTTACTTTATATTTTTTTGGTTTGCATGTTAGTTTGGAATGGTGTGAGGAGATACCACGGCCTAAGAGGTTTCATCTATTATCCACCCACCATACTACTGATTCACTTTTCATGAGCCGTCTATCCATTGTCCTGAATGGCCAAAGCAGAATGTAAATGGCAGATATGCCCTGAAACTTCCACCCTCTGCTGAAGTTTTAGAGACTGTGGTACTATAACCATACTTTGAAGGAAATTTGGAAAAGTGTACATCCTCTCAGTTTTCCCAGATCCATTCAAAGGAACAATGGTAGCACAAACATCACCTTTTTGCCAGTTTCTAGGATAGTTAGACTAGGAACTTTCCGCCCTTTCAACTGACAAACATTAGAAAAGAAAGGTTAAGAAAGTAGATGGACATCAGAAAGGGAGAAGAAAAATAAAAGGAACACCAGAAGAAGCAGCTTGATTCTTAAGGGAAACCACAGCTAGATCTCTTCACCCTCAAATGGTCCCACCCTCAAGAAAATCATCTTAATGAGTAAGACAGAAAAAGGATAATTGTACAGGGAATCCTCAGCTTACAACCATTCATTTTAACAACTGTTTGAAGTTACAATGGCACTGAGAAAAGACTGGAAGTTTTTAAGAAGAGATTGGATTGGAAATGGTATAGAGTTTCCTGCCTAAGTAAGGGTTGGACTAAAAGACCTCCAAAGTCCCTTCCAACTCTTCTCTTCTCTTCTTCCTTTCACTTACAACCATTGCAACATTCCAACAGTCACATGATCAAAATTTGGGTGCTTGGCAACCAGCATGTATTTATGATGGTTGCAGTATCCCAGAGTCATGTGATTGTCCTTTGCAATCTTCCCAGCTGGCTTCCAACAAAGTCAATGGGAGAAGTGAAACTCATTTAACAACTGCAGTAATCTGCTTAAACAACTGTGGCAAAAAAGTTGTAAAATCAGGCACAACTCACTCAACAACTGCCCTTCTTAACAATTGAAATTCTGGTCCTACTTGTGGTCGCTAAATCAAGGACTATAGAAAAGTTGTGACATAGGGATATATGGTATGCAAACTGATGAGAAAACAAAGAACTGAACAATTCCAAAATTCTGATGCTATCTGACACCAATGGTTTCTACTGTCAGCATCCACACTGCTGTGTTAATGGCTGCAGAGGACAGGAAAAAAATATCTTGATTTGCAGGACAAGCTATTAGTTGGTTGTAGTAGAACATTCTTTGCATGCAGAACATTCCTCTTAAGAATCTTAAATTCCAATAGTCTGTATATACAGCAGCAAAGCTTCATATGATTATTAAGGATTATAAACATCATGGCTGAGAAGTAGCTGACCTTCAGATACTAAATCTGAATACTGTTTGTATTTTTACTAACATTTTCAGGAACCCAAATTTCTCATATGTACATTTGAAGAAAGAAGATTGCATTCTTAAAGAGAGTGCTTCTGTTTGAAACCAGAAGTGACTAGCAATGAATTTTGGACTGCCTAATTATTTGGCTGGTTCATTTAAAATTTCATGACTTTATTTTAAACATCAATTTGATATTTGACATTCTGGATTTACTGTGATTTATTGTAGTCAGAGTTTATATTTATATATATGGATTATTAATCACCCAATCATTGTCTCTCAGCAATGGAAAAAGAATAGTTGCTTTCTCCATGCTACAGCTACACTGAATTTGTGACCTGTTTTTACCACACTACCAATTATAACCTGAATAAAGAATGCAACCAGTGAGGCTAAGGCTAAAACATGTTGTAGACCAAAATATCTCCAGAACATTTAATTAGCCAATTGTGCCTTATCCTGTTTGTAGCTGCTTCTACATGCAAAGCATGCTGATTCCACCTCTGTAATACTCATCCAGAATTCTGCAGAGGGAAACCTAATTCCTTCTAGTATACCAAATAATGGTCATTAGCATCAGAAAAAGGTCAGGGATCTCCATCCGAGCAATTTTGATGCACTTGCTTTTTCATAAAGAACACATGTGGAAAGACCTAACCAACCTTTGTAATTATTTAGTACTGGCTAGAATGGACAGGTTTTTTTGTGGATGGGACCAGAATTTCCTGGGAGAGGTTGTGGGGAATATGTTGTAATTATTATTTTAAATAATATTTAACTATCTTACACTCACTTCAGGACTTGCACTACCCCTTCCGATACTTTCCCATCTCAAAATAATTGAAAACCATGCCAGCAATTTCCAGAAATTGTGATTAAAGATGGGTATACAGAAGGAGCTACAAAAAAGCAGTTCAGGAGTCTGACTCCTGCCCTTAGACAACTTTCCTCAACTGGATGCAATCCAGATGTTTTAAGATCCTTTAGATTCTTAGCATGGTATCTGAGAATGCTGGGAGTTGCACTTCCAATGTATTTTGAGAGCATCAGGTTGAGTAATGATGCCTCCCACTTCTCTGAACTTTGAACAATAGTTCCCAAAGGGCTGCACATGCACAAAAAATTAGGTGATAAACATGGTAAATTTGTCACCCAAACAGAGCCATTAATTTTGTTTTGCATGGGGCTGAAGAAAACCTGACTCAACTAAAATGAGCTCTTTTTTCACTTTTTTTTTTGGTATGGAAATTTATCATTCCAAAACTAAAGCAAGGGTCTCCAAACTTGGCAACATTCTGTAGATTTCAACTCTCAGAATTCCCTGGTCAACTATACTATATTGGCTGAGGTGTTCTGGGAGTTGAAGTTCACAAGTTTTAAAGTTTCCAAATTTGGAGAGCCCTGATCTAAAGCAAGCAATATGGTAGAGTGGTTAAAATGCTAGACTGAAAGCAGGGAAACCTACTCCACTATGATCACTCCCATCCATGGGCACTCACCCAGTATCTCAATTTAAGCTACCTCACAGCAATTGTTGTGAGATAAATTGAAAGTAGACTCTGAAGTGAAGGAAGGATAATCCTGTGGGCTCCCCCAAAAAAGATAACTGATGCCAATGCTATGTTATTTGAGGCAATGTGGTAAGGCATTCTATTTGCCAGATAGCTTATCTTGCTATGGTGTCTCAACCAGCATCATAGGATTTCTATAGCTTCTACAGCCTCTCAGATTTGTTAATTGAGGTTAATGTTGCCATTTATCAGATTTGTATTTGATATAAGTATTTTGTTTCTATTGTACATTGCTCTAAAAAGTAACTGGAGGATGGACAGTATTAAATATTTTAAATACGTAAAATCAATCTTTGGTCTTATATTATCTCTTATTTTGCAGCAGCTTTATTTTACTCCCATTATTTCTACCATCAATTCACAAAATTATTTCATGACCCCTTGGTTAAGGCCTCGTCCTTGGGTATATCTGCATAGTCAGATATGTATACAGGCTGGACCCTGCATCACAGGCATCAATCTGGCACTGCAAAGTATAGTCTCCTGCGAGTTCAGTTCATCTAATGAATTCATGGATGTATCTGTATAGTTTTCTTGACAATATGGAAATAGCTTGCCATTTCCTTCTTCAGGGATTTATGTTGAATCAACACTTCCACCCCTGGAGCTCTCGCCTTTTTTCTGACCTCTGCTCCAAGATGGGATCAAAAATGCAAGGAGTATAGGCATTATAGCTGTTTTTTTAAAAACTTGGCAATGTTAACATGTTGTTGGCTGGGGAACACTGGGAGTTGACTTCGACACATCTTAAAACTGCTGAGGTTGAGAAACACTGTATTAGAGCATCAGCCTTAGCTGGGAGACAGCTAACCCATGGCTGGGTTCACATAATACATTTAACCTAAGTATTAACCCATTTTTCTGGGCTTGAACAATGCACTGTACACTATAGTGTATACTATAAACTATAGAGTAAGCAAATGATCTGAGTTCAAACAACCAAGTAAGCCTCCCAAAAACAAATAAATATAAAACAAGCTTTAACAAATTTGAATGTAGCTGCTATGTTGTAACAGATTTGTTGTCATAACTGGAGATATGTTGTATTTTGGCAAGAATGGCAATTGACACAAAAAGCTAGATCATCGAGGCTTTTATACTTTTTTTTACTATTTACAGTGAAGCTATATATGACTAGTATTTATAACACAGCCCCTGTTTACCCAGTATCAGGTTTCTTCCTAAGTCTCCCACCCACAGACTCTTTCCCTCTATCTCTCCTGCTAACAGTCTTGTTTTCCTCCCATTTTCACTCCAACTCCCTCCCCAATTTGAGGACTTAACAAGAGAGAGAGAGTGGGGAGGGAGGGAAGAATGTAGCTGGAATTTTACTGTCCGATGCTCAGCACAACTTGACCTCATGAAAATGCTCAGCTGAATGCTGGCTCTTCCACAGAGGGAAAAACCTCTCAGGATCTTCTGCCCAATCCTTTCCCAGAGGACAGGACTTTGCCACCAGCAATCAATCCTTCCCCTTTTGGGTCTTGGGTGAAGTTAATGCCTACACTCAATTGGGTTCCTCCTCATCTTGGCTAGAGCTTCTGTCTCTCCATTTTCATTTCCCTTTTTTCAGGAAAGCCACTCCTGGACCTTTCTTCTCCAACCAGGAACCAACAACTCTGCACTACTTAATTTCTCTTTCCAACTTTTCTCTCCAGCCACTAATGCAGTGACTTTTTCTTGCCTTCTCTCTCCAATTTTTATTCAGGCCAGCAGTATATTGCCCCAAGCAACTGAGAAGGTAAGTGCCTTTCCCAGAGCTCTGGTCTCCAACATTTATATACCAGGGCAATCAATGGGACTCCAGTCTCAAATCTCATCACAACAGCTCAGTCCTTGTGATTTCACACCTTCACTTCAAGATAAAAATTGGGCATTTCGCTCTTTTTACTCATTCTATATCCTGGCTCATGGCAACAGAACAGCAGTCTTGCCAAAGCATTAAAACCCATATGCCATACCTGCTTGAATGTGGTGTATGAATACAGCAAATAAATTACAAACTAGACATTTAATCTAGTGTGTAATGCAAACTCTATTGATTTGTCTTAGTATGCATGAGAACCCAGCAAACTGAGTTATTTGAGTTAATTGGGGGAAGTATATGGACAAACACTAGATAGTAAAGCAAATGCATAACTTCCAATGGTCCTGCTCCCAAATATGCCTGCATATTTATTGCAGGAGTAGCAATGTTCTTCAAGATGCCTCTTCATCACCACCAGAATTCAGTAGTAGTAAAGAGTCCCACAAGTGGATTCCCTCAAAGCTTAGAAAATTACATGAACACATCTGTATCATTTTAATTTATGTTTTTGCCCACTAGCAGTGTCAAAATCTCTGGTAGAGCTCTGGAAGCGCAGCAGACTAAAGCACTGTTATTAACTGTTATTAACATCAGCTGCCTGCAATTACTGCAAGTTCAAATCCCACCAGGCTCAAGGTTGACTCAGCCTTCCATCCTTTCTAAGGTAGGTAAAATGAGGACCCAGATTGTGGGGGCAATAAGCTGTTTTGTATAAATTATACAAAAGTATGAAGGCTATTGCTTAACGCACTGTGTAAGCCGCCCTGAGTCTCCGGAGAAGGGCGGCATATAAATCAATTTTTTTTAAAAAATCTCATTTCAAAAAGCCCAAATCTTACCAGTGTAATCTACAACCCTGGGTCTTCCTGTTGGTCTCAGCCATGAACACAAAGAGAGCTAAACGTGTCCTGTTTTCTCGGCTATAATGTTGTCCTCCGATGTCACAGATTAAAACTACAAATATATTTTATTTATTTATTCCATTTCTACTGATGCCCATCTCAGTCAACGATTCTGAGCGGTTTACAATTCAGAAAAAACATATCAAAAATATTTTTAAAAACGTCTTTAAAACAGTAAAATGTGAAACCAATATACACACTAAAAAAACCTTCCAACTTACACAATACACAAGAGCAAGATACTTGCCCAGTTGGCAATACAGCCAGGAAATGGGGCCCTTGGCACACTCAGCGCCCCAGGCTTGGGAACATAAAGACAAATTTTAGGAAAACTTTTAGGAAGAAGCTTTAGGAAAAGCTAACAGGGCTGGACCCGTCCTGATCTCCGACTGCAGTCTGCGCAAACTGTCACACCTGAGGGAAGGACCTTTCAGCGACAGCTGCTTCCAACTGCCAGGGAACTCCAAGCTTAACACGAGGAAATATAAAGCCCTTTCCCCTCCAAGCCATGAGGTGGCGCACTCCCAACCGCCAGGTTTGGTTTTGTTCTGGGGTGGTTTGTTTTTTTTTTCCCCGCCCGCGTGTGGTTTGCCATTGTCTCCTTTCCTAGGGCTGAGAGAGTGTGACTGGCCGCCTGACTTCATGCTAGAACATACGATCGCTAGCCTGGTGCCTGAACCATTAGTTTACGCCAGACTGACTCAGCCGGACACGCCCTCCACAATTGCCAGCTGCTCTTCCCCCTCCCTCCTCCTCCTCCTCAGCTATCAACGCTCCCAGCGCTTGCCTTCCCATTGTTCCTTGCGCGGGCGAGCAGCCGCTGTTCCTTCAGAGCTCCGGCTGTGGGCGGGAACGGAAAGTTTAGTCGGGGAGCTTGCGAGTGGAAGAGGGAAAAGGAGCGCGGGTCGGGTGCGCGGCCCCGCGCGCAGCCGCGCGCCTCCTTTAGAGAATTCTTGTCCCACCCATCCGACTCCTCTTTTCCTCCCCCCACCCCTTCCCCTCCCGCTCGCGCTCGGGACAGGGAGACGTGGTGCGCGCGCTTGGCCGGTCTGAGGTGAGGTGGGGTGGGGGGAAAAAAAGGCGAAGGCGGGCGATGGATCCTGACCGAGAAAGTGTCGCCCGGGGACGGCGGCGTTGGTGGCTCCTCCGGCGGCTGTGAAGGGGGCGGCGGGGAAGGGGATGCTGTCCCGGAAGAAAACGCGCGCCGACCTCTCCAAACCGGGCGAGGTGCAGGGCAAGTACGTGATCAAGGAGACCAGCCCGTTGCTCCGCAGTGAGTTTTGAGACCTGGTCGGGGAAAAGGGGAGAGACGAGGGAGGAAGGGAAAAGAAGGGGGAAAAGACCCCAAAACAACAACAACAACCCTGAGGGGAAGAATGGGCCGAGGGGGAGGGGAGGGGAGGGGACGGCGGGGTGGGTGGGTGGGGTGGGGTCTCAAAATCGCCGGGATGCTTCTTCCAAGGTGAGGGGTTGACTTTTACACAATGGTGACAGAAAAAGACCCAACGTTACTTAGGTTTTACATCCCCAGATCTTCTTGCAAGCTTTACTTTAAGCCATTCTACATTTCTTAAAATAGGGACAGCAGCTTCAAAAAAGCTTTTTTTTTCTCTCTCCCACAAATGAAAGCAAAAAAAAAAAAGATTTGAGATCTTTTGGAAAATCTTTCGATAAGGTTAGATCAGTAGAGGGTGCTGGTTCTCAGTTGTCTAATTATAACAACAAATACAAACTATTCCTTTTTGACCTCAATTTAAGATGCTCTTTTAAAACAAAAACAAAAAAAACCAGACTCCTTGGAGGGGGAACCCAAAGTCGAATATTTTGTGAACTGGTACTGCTGGCAAATAAATACCTGGGCTGAAATATGCTCAGGAAGACAATTTTTTTTTCTGAATTCTAAGTATATGTCTGTGAGCCTGTGTTTCATATGTTTTGGGGCCCTAGGGGGAAATAAAGTATAACTGCCAAGCCTGAAGTCTGTCCACCCCGTCAGAACTTCAAAGGCACAGATAGGAAACTAATTGGATTTAAATCACCTGTAGTTGTTGGTGTCTCTGTTCATTTCTTTAAGGAGTGAAATCGCTCTTGTTCCAAAGGCCAAGTATAGGCCATGTGACCTTAGCTTGTCACCTTATTATAATCTTTAAAGGATTATGCATGGTTAACCTAAAGCTTTCTGGTTTGGAGAGAAAACAGCTGTGACTGTGATCTCATTTCATTTGCAGGGGGAAAACAATTTTCTTTTGAATAAATTGGGGGAGAGATGCCGGTGATGATTATATAGACTATACCTTTCTTCTTAGTCATTTCTAAGTCTCATAGGAGTTCTCATATTTATGGTCTGTATCACCTGGGAAGCTGAGCAGGACATAGCTTGAACTGATTTGAAAGGAGTTCATTTTTTACAATGCATAATTAAATTGCAGTAACCTGCTTGAGTTGATCAAATAATAAGTTTCAAAACTGGTTTGAATTAAATCTGCTTGCCCAAAGAGGATACAGTTTTAATATTAACACACACTAAGGTTGGCTTTTATCTCTTTTCCCATAAACTTTCAATTGCTTTGCAGTAAGTAGAAATGGAATAAAGATCTGCCAGACTTTGGGTTTTATCTATCAAGGTAAATCATTAAATAAACACTGTGTTTATTGAAATGAAGTTATTTGATTAAAAGAACCCAGGTAGGGACCAGCAAATTTTCTTTGATTTTCTGAGTCCTGAATGCCCTGAAAGGTAGTTTGAAGTTATAATCTGAATTAGCCAAAGCTTTTTATTTCAAAAATAAATCCTATTCATTGGAAATGTTATTACAATTTTCAAAAAGCCTACATGATAATGGCTATGATAGGGATAATTAACAATTATTTTATCATTATAAATAATTAACCTTATTCCAATAGCTTGCTTAGATCCCTTTCTTTTATCTTAGAAAGTTAAGTTCTATCTCAGCTCAGACTTTTACAGGAAGTGGTAAAGGAGTTTGGAATAAAAATCAAGTCTGTCTGATCAGAGTTTAAAGAACATGTAACAGAAGAGAGAGACTACCGGAATTTCATATTAATTACTACTCAATGCTCTCTCTGACTGTCCTTAGCCTTGTGGGATAAGATTGCTTGGAAAGTGGCTGTTTTCCTGTTGACAAATGAAAAAGAAGCAAAATGAGTCACATTTAATATTAATAAAGCTAGAAATAGGTTTAAATCAGGTACTGTATAGCAGTCTGTGAGTGTAGGCTATATGTATTTATAAAGTCCCATTTTTGCAGCTCTCAGACTTCCTTCTGACCATCGTTATCTGAAACTGATAGCATAATTGCCTACCATTTTGAGGGGATAAATTGAAGATTGTAGGGTATGCATTAAAATGGCATAGTATGGGTAAAAATGAAACTCACTACTGTCATTTGTTTTGCAGCCCTTAGTTGCTCCTCACAAATACTAATTGTGGCCCAAGGCTTTAAAAAGGGTTATTCACTTCTATTTTAGATGAAGTAGATGCTAAAATAATTTGACTTATTTTGCCTTAGAGAAGAAAAAAAGGTTTTCTTACCGCTTTCCAAAAGTGTTCCCTGAGGTTCTTTTATTAAACTATTTATTCTAATGCTGTGGTGCTTAGTTCTGATTTTTGAAAAAGGGAAATTAGATTTTGGTTCGGTTTAGGTTCACATGTAGGAAAAGGTCTTCTCTGCACTGTTTCTTACCAGGTTACAGAAGTGTGAAGAATCTAAATAAAACTTGTTTGCTCAGAAGTTAGTTGATAGATTTAGTTATTTTGATGGAGGGGAAATTAGAGAGGGCTCATCTAAGAGAATCACTGCCAGGAGTGAAGAATCAGCTAGATTTCAAATGTTGTTGAACTTTTGTCTTCCAATAGCTTCAGCTTCTAGGCCATACAGTAGTATCTGGAAGGCTGCAGACTCCCTTCCTCTGAGAAAATGTTATAGCATTTTCTATGACAAATTCTCATAAGTGGAGATTTGGGGAATTATAGTCCCAACATAAGGGCATTATGTCAAGCAAGTTCACCCTATAGAGAAATCTATATTAGCGATATTCATAAGATAGTAGTAATGCATTTATATTAAATACAAAATAGTCTGTATCGGTTGTTGTCTACACACATTCATACATTCTTTCAAAATACCCTAGCTCCGTGATGGCGAACCTATGGCATGCGTGCCACAGGTGGCACACGGAGCCATATCAGTCAGCACGTGAGCTCAGCTCCGGCGCACATATGCGTGCCAGCCAGTCAATTTTCAGGCCTTCTGGGCTCACCAGAAGTAGGGAAACAGGCCGTTTCCGGCCTCTGGAGGGCCTCCAAGGGATGGTGGGGAAGGCTGTTTTCACCCTCCCCAGGCTCCTAGAAAGCCTCTGGAGCCTGGGGAGGGCAAAAAACGGGCCTACTGGGCCCACTGTGCCATAATTTGCCAAAAACAGGGGGATCACGCGTGCTTGCAGGGGGGCGCATAGAATTATGGGTGTGGGCACATGTGTGCGCGACCCCCACTTTTGGCACACGTTGGCAAAAAGGTTAGCCATCACTGCCCTAGCTCATGCTACATTATTATGGTATATAGGAATTATAGCAAATAATTAAGTCGTTAAATTTAGTAGAAACATCAATAATGTTTTATGTAGCTTGTAATTCCTTAATTTCAGAAATAGACAGATGATTATCATTTGTTTTACATATCGTGATGAGCCAGCATTTGGCTAGTTTGAGGGGTTTTTTACCTGTCTTGTAGAAGTATGTATAATTACTGATGATATGCAAAGCAAGTCATTAGGTAATGTAATATAACAACCATGTTATATTGAACAGTGCATGTACATACATCAGGAAAACTCTACAATCTAGCTATCTAATGTCTAACTGGATCATGATTCCAGAAATATCAAAAGTACAAGTTCTATTTCAGAACATCCCACAAACATTCTGAACATAATTTGGCATTCATGCTTATGATAGTGTCAAACCTGAATTTGATTGGGGTGTGGACGCATTATTTGCAACTTCACAGATAGATTCATAAAGTGACAGTGGAATACTTTTGACCTGGCCATGGCATTTATTCATGAAGAAGTGAAATTGACTAAGATGCATAAAATATATATAGAATTGCCTTACTTTAAAGAAAATAATATTAAAATTTTGCTAAAAATTTTGATTTCAGCATTACAAGCTTGAAACAAAGTTTAAACACCTTGAGATTTCTTCCTAGAATGCTATTGGAATTGTGCAGTTTGGAGTTCATGTTCATATAAAGAACCTCTGGGCTTTCTTTTTGTTTTACAGGATTTAACATTTAATGTATCCACTCTTCATTAACATTTGTAAATATCCTAAATTCTATGTATTTATTGTTACTATAACTTTCTGCTACAGATCTGATGCCTTCATTCATCCGTCATGGTCCAACCATTCCAAGGCGAACAGATATCTGTCTTCCAGATCCAGTGCCTTCTGCCTATTCGGCAGGCGGGGACGGCGCCCTTTCCAGACATCAGAGCTTCCTAAGGACTCCAGTGCAGAGGCCTCCTCATGAAATAGTACGGCGGGAAAGCAACAGGCTATCTGCCCCTTCCTACCTTGCCAGGAGTTTAGCTGAGGTCCCTCGGGAATATGGCTTATCTTCACAGTCCTTTCTAACAGAGGCCAACTCGGTTACTGAAAATGGAGATGCTGGATCCCGTTACTATTTTGGTCACTTTTATAATGATCAAAGACGACATCAACTGGGAGATCATGTTCAGGAAGAATATAGATACTATGAACATAATACTGACCTCATCCAAAGGATGTCACAAAATCAGGGAAGACACAGTTCAGGCAAGTATCATTGGGTTTTTTACACATAATTCTATTTTTCTTTTTTGGCTCTATGTGAAAACATCTAAACAGTATATTTTATGCTTTTTTTATGCATATTCAGTTGATATGATTGAACATACCAACATCTGAAGCTGCTTTGCATTGGGTGGCATAAGAACTGTGACCATGTTAATCACCCCTCGTATTTTTATTAACATTACCTTGATCCATTGACTTAAGAGTCAAATTATTGTGGAAACAGCAAAAAACTTGGGCAACAGCTGTGGACAACAACAATACCCTATTAGTGTGTAAGAGGATCTGAATTAAAGGGCTTTGGCATTTCCTCCACTAATATGGATAAAGAGTTGATCTCAAAGAGCTGGTGTAATTAGCATCATTTAATGAGCCCGCCCATGGACCCTTTTCAAAGATAAAAGTAAAGGTTTACTCTTTCTAGTCGTGTCCGACTCTAGGGGGCGGTGCTCATCTCCCTTTCTTAGCTGAGTGAGACAGCATTGTCGGGAGACACTTCCATGGTCATGTGGCCAGCATGCCTATATGCCAAAGCACAGAGAACAGTGTTACCTTCCCACCATGGTGGTATCTATTTATCTACTCACATTTGCATGCTTTCGAACTGCTTGGGGTACAGGAGCTGGAACAAATAACAGGAGCTCATCCCATTGCACAACACTCAGGTCTCAAACCTGGGCTGTCAACTTTCCAGCTGACAACTCAATGTTTTTAACTGGTGAGCCATCACACCCCCTTTTACGAGGACTCACATAGAATCTCAGCCAAAGAAGGAACCAACTCTGAAGGGATCTTTCTCCTAAGTTCCTTTGTGTTTTGCTTGTTGGTATTTGCTTGACTAAAAAATAGATTTATCATTCTGATTTAAATTTGTTAAACTAAGAACTAATGTAAAATTTTATTTATTCTACTAGACATGCTAGTGATTCTTTTATCCCACTGCCTCCACAGCATATTTCTTTCTTAACCTTTTAGTATGTTACATGTTTGAAGCTCAAAACTGAAAAGTTAATTTTTATCTTCATGACTGACTTTCATAATTCTTAGCAGTACTTTCTACTCTGATTCCTACTGTGTGGCCTGAGCCTCATCTAAATTTGGTTATATATAAAGTGCTTCTGGTTAAACAAACCATATTCCAAGCAGTGTACTGTTTCATCTCCTTATTGAAAATATTGAATCAATATTTGAGGGAAAGGTTTTTAATTTGGGGAAAACAACTGATATATTTTAATTTTATATTTTGCTAATAGCATTTTAAAGTATAAATTGCATACACATTTTTGTAAGTATTCACTCATTGGAAGTTTAGCACCTGCACTGGTATTAATTACTTCAGTTAATAAAAATTCTCATTAATTGTTCCATCTGTCTGTAAAACATTGTTCCAGTAATCTGCTGGATTATTCAAGTGGATTTTTGCAAACTTGAGATGGGTGGTAATGTGCTTTCTGGAGAGCACTAGTATTCTCTTCCCATACATGTGATTCTTGTTCAGTATTTTCATTATGGACTCATGAACCCCGACATCATATAATGCAAGAGTGACCTGCAGATCCATTGCTGTCAATTTAGAGTTGAATGCTACTTCTTGGAGAATTATATCCTTTGATCTTGGAAGACTAACATTGGTATTAGATTTTCTTTATTTATATAGTATCTATTGATCATGGATTGATGGAGGCCAAACATTTTGGCAATTTTTATAGTCATTTCCGGACTCAAATGTATTGACAACCTATTTTCTGTAACTTAAGAAATTTTGATTAGAACATGGTTCAAAGACATGACATGAAAAATGATATGTATGTGCATTTTTAATGGGAGAGGGACCCTCAAACTCATGTTTATCTCATTGATTGGAACATCTAACTTACCATCTTAAGAGAATTTCGTATTGTAGGACTGCACATACTTTTTTCCAACAAAGAGAGTGAATGTGGTGGTCATGTATTCAGGTGACCACAGCTAAGACTATAGTACAGTATGTTGTGTGTGGTTTATTTAATCGGAATCTGTATATTAATAGGAATTAAATGAAGCGCTGATCACATTGTTACAGGATCATAGATCTGAAAAGGGATTTTCAAGTTTTCCCCATTGTGAGGCCTATTCTACTGGATGACTTGTTTCACCAGACCAGAGATAGGCAATGTATGAGAGGCCAAAAGTCAAGTTCTGCTTCTGGGCAGGCTACAGGAGGCCATGGTGCTACCAACAGGAAAGAATGGGACTGCACAACTTGAAGGTTTTTATGTTTTAGAGATGTTTTAAAGATGAGAATGAAGACTTTGGGGAAGGTAATTCCACTCTCATCTTTAACTGTCCAAACATTAAAAAAAAACTGCCATCATTTTAAAGTATATCATTTATTCTCTGCATCAAATGGGTATATTTCAGCAGTCTGGTTTTGCCTCTCTGAGCCCTTTTACTTCCATTATGATCTGAATCTTGGAAAAGAAAGAATTGAAAATGTGTTTCTGAAAAAGGGTCATTTTGTTGCCAAAAACAAAAGGATTTATTGGAAGTGTGAACTTGAGGTTCCGGGAGATTGCATAAAAGCAACTTGTTGCCTATCCTAGCAAGGATCTTACCAAGATTTATTTGTGCTTGTATATTGAAAAGTCAACTTTTATCAAAAAACAATATTAAACACAAAGCTGGTTTTAGTGCCAAGGAGGAAGTTTAATGTTTTAGGAACTGTTATTAAAATGGTGTACTGAAGAGTAAGGAACTTTGAGAAAAAGCTTGATAGTAAAAAATATTTGTCTCAGAAATATGATTTTTTTTTTTTTTGGCTTAAAAACATGTCAGATTTTTTTAATGTGGTTTTTGTGTTTGTGGGATGCAATAAATGTTTGAGTACCACTTGTAGAATTGTAGCCCTTGGAAGTCCATAAAGTGTTCGAAGTACAACACATATTACATTGTAGTCAATGGGATATATAGACTTGTTACTATGTACTCCTCGTATCTTATTGCAAATTGTCTGGAGCAGTTTGAAGAGAGAGGGATATGAGATTGTCAATTCCCTTCTCCCTTTTTGCAAAATATGGTTTTATTTGAAGAATTTCTGAGCCTCAACAAGGCAGATTGTTTGTAGTCTTCCCTTATGTTTATATATAAAATCTCATCTTCCTGTAAGAGAACTAAAACATTCCTGGTCACTCCAGAGGGAGGGCTGGAGAGCTGATGGAAAGAGATGGCTCCTTTCTCAGTTCCTCCCTCACTCCAGAGAGTATGTGCAATATAGACTATCCTTAGCCATATATCTTTTTTCCTTCACTTTATTTTGCTTTCTTTTCCATTTTTCCCTGAGCAAAACCCAGGGCTAGGAAACTCACAGGTAGCATACATCAGAGCCCTTTTCTAATAGCAGAGGGTGAGCAAAAGGGTCATCTTTCAATTAGGCAACTATGCAGTCTCACTTCAATCAAAGCTGCAATTCCCAAGTCATCAGCCATGAGTCCCATCATTGCCCAACTCCCTCACCATCCTTTGCAAGAGTATAGTATCCTCATCTCCAGTCCCTCTTCCTCAGATCCCTCTCCTTGCTCCTGTTGTAAAAGGCAAGAAGCAAGCCACTTAGATATCATTGTGACACTTCCCTTCAAACCCATTCAGATAAGAGTGTGAACAGTTGAGGAAGGGAACCTACAGGCAGCCTTTGAGTCTCAGATTTTTTAAAAGGTAGGTTACCATGATTGCTCGGGAGGTCTGTAAATTCCTGGGCCTGGGAGATCCAGACCCTCATCTCCTTCCCAGATCTCTGATGGGTTTCCTGACAATAGAAGTCATGCCTGTGTTTAGCAACCCCACCATCTCTCTTTCTACAGAGCATAGTCCTTGGAGCATAGTGCAAGCCCTATTGGCAATGAAAAGTGTTTATTCCTTGCCCCTAAACTCTCTATTTTTCCTCATCCAGTTTAGACCTGCTCAAATACTTCAGTGCATCTTTTTGTGGCAACCCTGTTTTCAGGAGCTATCCTGAATAAATATCCAAAGCCCAGGAAAATTGGGAATTTACAGTGCAGAACACACGAGACAAGAATTTTAGCTATAAGAGGTTCCATGGGTATCTCAAGCTTTTGCCAGTTTTTTCTTTTCCTGTAGGCTAACCCAACCATCTGGAACAAAGGATATTCAGGTCAGACAGACAAATTAACCAAGTTGGCCACCTTCATGGCAAATATTAGTCTGGACAGTACGCAGTTCTCAGAGGCTCAGTGCCTAATATAGCTCCTAGAAGCAACTACTATTGAAGAACTCGAGTAGATTCTAAATCCAAAACATCTAATCCATTTGGTGCAGTCTAATCAAGACCAAGCATAAAAAGAAACCTCTGAGCTTAGTTTTGATAGGGGTTTGGTATGTCTCATTTTAGAATGTTCATAAAGGGTCTTTTTCTACATCAGAAACAGGGCATCAAGCCCACTCAGGAATTATTAGCAAAAAAAGATGAAACATCTATGGGGAAGAGCATTTAATTACAAGATTTTTATATTGTGTCAATCCAAAAAAACTAAACCGATGCAGAATCATTTTATATATTTTTTTAAACTTTTCTCTGATCTCTCTTTCTGGGTTATTTCAAAGCTGGGAAATTAGCTACCTCATTCCACAGGAAGCAACACCAGAAATTCTCCTAGTTCTAGCTTTGAAGCGAATGCATATAGAGAGCTAGGGAAATGGATTTGTAATAAATATTCACAAACCATAATGTAAACAAGGGTAGAATGGGAAGGGAGATAGTAATAAGAAGAGATTCACAATTTCTCTCTGACTCATGAGATATAAGAGGGAGAAGAGGAGAAGCACAACTGGACTTTAAGATTTTGTTATTATAGCCTTTCTCAATAAAGTATAGTTCTGGTCTTCCTGTGGAATGTGTTTCCTGATCTGGCCTACGTCAAAGGGCTGACAGTGGGAGAGAAATACCCACTTAGGATACCTATTGCTGTGGTAGAAAAAGAACTACTGTGGCAAGTCCAATGTAGCATTTTGGTTTGTTTGGGAAAATATGCTTGGTATATATAGCATACTCAGACTGTCAGATCTCGAAATCCAATTATGTCCATCACTTTTTATTGGAATCTGATGATCTCCTTCCTTGTTGCTTCATAGAATATAAGTTTTAAAGAGCATGGGCAACTTTGGTGTCACTGGGGTTTCTGTTGTGGGAATTTGGTGGTATGGCTGGCCTGACAGTGGAAGCAAAATGAAAAATTGCTGGGCTGTCTGGTTGCCTTTGTTTAATTCTGAGGTTTGAAAACAGTGACATTAAGACAGAGGAAAGGAAGGCCAAACCACAGCTAGTGCTTCTGCTTTCTCATGGTTTTCTTCTTAAGGCATTGAAATAAGAGAAAATAAGATGTTTCAGTGAAATGGCAGGAAATTACTTTGAATTCTGGTCTCAGAGTTTGGAAGGAAAAAAAGGAAAGTTTGCATGTTTGAGAGATTGGAAGTAGATTGTTTCTTTTACCATTGGCGAAGAAGCAGTTAATGTATGACTGGACAGAAACTAAAAATGTGGATTGTTTATTCTGTAGAAATAAGAGGACAGAATAGACATATTAAAATGAGGAGTGGCATCCTCAGGCATTTATTCTGGGGCTTAGATACCCCCAAAATATAATTCCATGTTGAGTAGGTAAGCTTAAATTGTTTTTTTTCACATTTTATAGAGGCAAAAGTTCTAAAAGAGGGCTTTCAAACTAACACACACTTGCTTAGGGATTATAGTAGAGAGGAGTTTTTACCCAATTACCCTAGTCCAGTGATGGCTAACCTTTTTGCCATCATGTGCCAGGAGGGGGGGCACACGCATGCGTGGCCACACCCATAATTCTATGCGCTCCCCCCCCCCCGGGTTCCCGAAACGAGAGGGGAAATAGGCCCATTTTTTGCTCTCCCCAGCCTCCAGAGCCTTTCTAGGAGTCCAGGAAGGGTGAAAACAGCCTTCCCCACATATCCCGGAGGTCCTCCGGAGGCTGGAAACAGCCTGTTTCCCTACTTCTGGTGGGCCCAGAAGGCCTGAAAATCAGCTTGCCAGTGCACACATGCACGCTGGAGCTGAGCTCACATGCCCACCGATATGGCTATGTGTGCCACCTGTGGCACGCGTGCCATAGGTTCGCCATCACGGCCCTAGTCCTTATTATGAAACTCTTCAAATTTAGGAGACATTTTAGTACTCCCAAGAACAACAGCAATAGATTCTATATATTTCTTAGAATGGCCTCAAATGGATGGCCTTTTAACACTTCAGTCAAAATGCATCTTGGATTCTTTTGCTGAACAGGATATTTTCTGGTGAGAAAAAGATAGGAAAAAACAGGAAAGTTCTTGTAATAAGATAGGTTACAACTGTAAATGATGCAATTCCCTCACCATAACATTCCTTGAATGAAGTTTTTGCATACCAAAAGTCTTGTCTGGAAGCAGTCTTGGAAATATCTCATTTTAAGAGAATGAGATTGTTCTAAGTCAAACCAGATGCTCATATTTCTGTCTCCAGGCCTTGTCTCACAGTCTCTATCTACCAAGGAAGAAAAGAATTTGTGCGTACAGCCACCATGACTCTTAAAAAAGCTGGAAAATGATACTAAGTGAATTAATGGACCACTAGTACCACACATCCCCAAAAGCATTAACATCAAGCAATGTGTTCAAAGGCAGTACCGATCAGCACAAAGAAATCTCTCATACAAAGCAAACTCATCCCCACCCTATGAGGTCAAAGAACATAACGCAGACCCAAAAGAAGATGGAGGGACAACATCAAAGTTACACTACAATAACATTCATTAACAGTGGTTGAGGCTGCCAGAAGAGCAAGAACCAGAACTTGTATCTCTTTTGACACCTGAAGCAGTAAAAGAGGAGGAAGAGGAGGAGGAGTGCCTCATGGTGGAGTGATATAGAGTTGCAATATTATTGAGCTGTCTAGGTGCAAATGAATGGATAACTATTTCCTGGAAGCAACAATTCATGTAAACAACCACTGAGGCTAAAATTCATTTTAGCCTCAGTTGTGTCATGCAGTATCTGCAACATGGTTGGCCTGTCCCTTCATGATGAGTGCACTGTACTAATGGCTTGGATAATTAAAGCTTTTAAAACATGTAAGATGATCTTCAGCAATTTTGTTTTTGCTTTTTTCATTCCCCTCCCCAAAATTAATCAGTGAAAGGCTTTGATCAGAAAGGCTATCTTCTCTTTTCCTTTTAAATTGGCCAAAGAAGCTGAGAGGGTCTCATAATTCCTGCCAGCATTTAAAATAAGTCAAATTCTCCTTAAAATCAAATACTTGGGGAGAAGCTAACAAGGATGCCTGTGGTCTTTGTGGCTTGATCACGTCCTGTAGAAAGTAAGGGCAGTGACCTTGACAGACATATGCAAAAATGTTACTTAGGCAAAAGGAGCTGTAGCAATCCTGAGGTAATATTTAATATTCAGAAGTGTGTCACGCAGATCCTGAATCATGGGACTATAAGAAGGTGAAGGAGGTAAAGCAAATCAGACTTGCAAGGTTCTATTATAAGTTATGTTTCAACTTCCTGTGCAATTGATTTCCTGGTTTGGTCTACCTAGAGGAGCTAATCAGAGTAGTAATTTGATCTGCTCTACAGTAACAGTCTCTTTCAGCCATCAATGTTTTCCTCTGGAAAACTTGAGCCAACTAGTCTTCTTGTTTAGAGCAATGGTACGGAACATCATTTCTGCAGGTAGCCGCTTTATTTTCTTTGACTTCCATTATATTAAGATAAACAAAAGTTCAAAGTGATTAGATGGTAGATGAGAATTAAGAACCTCCTCTCCCTGTCAACTTAGAAAATTGGTGCTATTTGGAATAGAATGTACTAAATTACAGGAAGTTTAGTTAAGCCAGTAACTGAACTTTCCCTAGATATTGGCTAAGGAAGCTTTGTATGCTTCATCTTTTCTGAGACTTCATGCCTAAAACCAAAGGAAGTCCTACTTACATTTTGTCTCTCTTAATTTCTCGGAAAACTTTGGTTCCAAGTTTTCTGACATCTTGGAAAACTAACTCCAAAATAAAAACCCTTTTGTTTCCAGACAATCAGTTCTATATGATTTGTGACCTCAAGTATCTATTTCTTTTTGTTTTCCTTATTGGAAAACATTTGAACTGGAAAATTTGAAAACTCCTTTTTAACTGCTCATTTGTCTAGTTTAGAAGATTTTATGTTTTTGACCATGTCCTTTACATTGGCCTCAGTGTTACTGAGTCTTCTTATGGGTGAAGGGGGGTTAAGCTTTTCTTCTAAGGGCAAGCTTGTGCTAAAGCAAACTCTGCTCAACAATTAATTTGGTCATATGGTCAGCCCCTGGCTTACTTTGGGCTTAGAAAGTACACAGATTTAGGCCTGGTTAGTATTTAGATATGAGACTACCAGGGAAATACTTGGGTTTAGGCTAGACTGGGAAATCAAAAACATCCTGGAAGAAGGCAGTAGCAAATCACAAATGTATTGTTACAACAATTTGTAATGAACTATTAAAACATTTGTCAATAAAATGTCAAAAATTGAACTGAATAAAATATACTTTTCATAGTTTATTGATGAGTATATGTGAATTTCTGAAAGCAAAAAGAGATCCCAGATACATTCTCCAGAACAGGAACATTTACACGAGGAAACAGGATGCAAAGGTAAATACATTATGAAACTGATCACAACCTGTTTTTCTGAGGAAAGAAATTACACCATTAAATATTATTTGGTTTATTAATAACCCGTTTGGCTTGGTTTTCCAGGCATTGGAAGGGTTGCTGCAACATCATTAGGAAATTTAACAAACCATAGTTCAGAAGATTTACCTCTCCCTCCTGGTTGGTCAGTAGATTGGACTCTTAGAGGAAGAAAGTACTACATTGACCACAATACTAACACAACACATTGGAGCCATCCACTTGAGCGAGAAGGTCTGCCTCCAGGATGGGAACGTGTTGAATCGGCTGAATTTGGAGTGTATTATGTTGACCACATCAATAAAAGAGCACAATATAAACATCCTTGTGCTCCCAGGTAATATACTTGTGATCTTCACTATAGAATGTTTGAATAGATAGAGATAACTGTGCTACAAATTATCAATTTCTTTATTGCTTGTATGTATCGTCTCTTACTTATTTCAACATGTCAAGACAATGTGAATACTATCAGCAGTTTTGTATTTTGGCATGTTTGTTCACAAAACATGTTAAAGTTGATTGAGCAAAACATTCCTGTTTGGCATAACGCTTCAGAAAATATCCCATGAATATAAATGGTTTTCTAGCGTTTTTTGAAACAATTGAAGCTTAACACTCTTTCACGCAAAAAAAAAATGGAACATTTCCAAACTTTTAAATCTACTGGATATTGAATACCCAACAGTTTATTAATATGAGGTATCTATTATCAATCCCCAACTCTCTTGTAGTAGAGAAATTGACATTATATACAATTACCTCTACCTCTGTTCTACACAGTCATTGAACTCTGAATATTTATTTGTTTACTCTGGCAAAGAAAGTGAGTAGGCCAATACTAATATTTTACAAACAGAAAATACTAAAATGGAAAGAATTGTGGTGTGCCAAACCTAGATTAGAAAACTTGAACTGAAATGAATTCAGGCTCTTTATAAAAAGAAAGAAAGAAAGAAAAAGAAATGAACTCAGGCTCCAGGTCTAGCACTGACTTCAAAAATTGTCTGGGTTGCAAGGTCAGAGAATAATTTTGCTTAGCATCCTTCTTGAAATCTAGCCATATTGGAAATTGTATAAATCCCCACAAATTTCTGAGAAGGATCATAATGTTTAATTTTATAATTGGCTCAAAATGAAGTCTTTAAAAAACAGTGCACTCAAGTCAAAATGTTCAAATCCTGTGGTAAAAAATTATTCCTATTATATTAATACTCCTAGATTTATGTCATTTTAACTTTGATATTATTATTAATTGGAGCTTTAACAAGAGGAATTGATAACTACTATCTAGAGTTGCTGGGAGTTGGGCTGCGTGTGAATTTTAATAAATTATTAGTAGTATTAATAGTTCTCCTCCTCATATGCACTTGTGCGTCTTACAGAAATTTTGCAGATCTGATGGAATGTAGGAGGTTGAATTCCCAGGAGGGAGGGGGTGCATTCCTAAGGAATAAGTGGCAGCTCAATCCAGATAGAGAAAAAGATCCAGTGTGTGTGAGAGAGGCTGAAGCCAGCCACTCCGTAATAGTTCTTAAAGAGTATATGATAGATGCAGATAGCAGAGTTCTTCAGTTTGGCAAGATTCTCTCTATAGGTAAGGAACAATAAAGAATTCAAGTTGGAAGAATCACCATGTGTCTTTCTTGGTTTTTGGGCCTGCCATCAATTGCTTTAATCCTCTTGGTTAGACATATTGGACTACTGTATATGTTAGAATAATTCGTATATAGGCAGATGGGTAAATATGAGTTTATAGAAATTAATAGTAAATTTAAATTATGACTCAATTGCAGCACTTAACCAGTATAGGCTGATCCCCCCCCCCCGCCCCCAAAGCCAAGAAGAGTCAGATTTCATTAGTATTTGAGTGAGATTCACCACCAAACTTGAATGCTCTGCTTTGGAATGCACCATTTAAAACCACTTTCATATTGTTGCCCTAAACCAGTGTTGGCGAACCTTTTCGGCACCACGTGCCAAAAGAGGTGCGTTGTGCGCATGCTGGAAACCGGAATAGCAGCTGCCCAGGGGCGCATGCGCGCACCAGGAAGATGATCTTCTGGTTTCCGGCGCACACATGAGCACCGGCCACTTGGCCTTCTCGTTTCTGGCACGCATGCAGCCAGCTGGTGCACATGTGTGCACCGGAACTGAAAGAACAGCCCATGTAAGTGCCGTCTCAGCCTCAGGAGCATCTGTCTAGCCACATCTTGCTCAATTTAATGTTTTCTTGGTCATATACGTTGCTAGATTGTGATAAAAATATTTGTTGTCTGGTTTTTGGTGTGTCCCTTTGCAGCGTCCCCCGTTATGACCAACCACCTCCTGTGACATATCAACCACAGCCAGTTGACAGAAATCAGCCTATCCTTGTACCTGCCAATCCATATCACACCGCAGAGATTCCAGACTGGCTGCAAGTCTATGCTAGGGCTCCTGTGAAGTGAGTATTGCTTAAACTGTTTTTCCTATGCCTGTCAATAAATATATTTTATAACAAATGTGTTATGTTGGAACCGTTAAGATACCAAGTGTAAATTATCAGAAATATTTCTTCTCTCTAAATCAATTTTGATATAATGAGAAGTGTTGAGTGTGCACTTCAGTATAGTGTTATAAATTAAAACGTTTCTGACATACTCAGTGACATTAGCCTTTCCCTTGTATGTTTGTTTTATATACTCCTGCATTTTCTCACAGATACGATCACATACTAAAATGGGAACTCTTCCAGTTGGCTGACCTGGATACATATCAGGGAATGCTGAAGTTGCTTTTCATGAAGGAACTGGAGCGGATTGTGAAGTTGTATGAAGCGTATCGCCATGCCCTCCTCATGGAACTGGAGAATCGCAAGCAAAGGCAGCAGTGGTATGCGCAGCAGCACAGCAAGAATTTCTAAGCTCCTTTTTTGCTATGGACGTTGATGAAGGTTATTAGAACTCTTAGGGACTTCTTGCTCTCCTTAAAAAAATCGTGAACGAGTGCTTTGGTTAAAAAGGCAGCTTTTCCCTGGATCTTGCACCTTTTGTAATTATCTTCTTTGTGCATCATGACTTTTGAATACAAAATGCTTGTTGTATAAAAAGTTAGTTTCCTATTCTGAAAGCCACTGTTGAGGAAAAAGGCAAAAACAACTTTGTGATTATTTTGTCTTTCATGTTTTTCTAGCAAATGGTTCTACTCTGAAGAAGCAAAATTTCCTTTTTCAAATGGGAAATGTCATTGCACATTTTTCTTGAAAGTAGGCACATGTTTTTAAGAAATCCTAATTCCCATTGCACAGCTGGTGATTTCACAGGTGGTCTTGTATCTGGGGGATAAAGAGATACTTCTGCTGCAGCAAATGAATTGTAAAGTTTGTAGCTTTCATACACAAAGTAACCACATAGGGGTTTTTTTCCAGTGGTTGCCTTGCAGAATAATAGTTTTCTGTTTGAACCAAGCACTTAATAAATTACTGCCTTATTTTGTTCAACTTTGTTCTGATTTGCTACTGGGCATTTGTTTGAAAAAATGCCATATGTAGGCTGGTGGAAGCAGTTTGTAGCTTTGGAAGTATTCCAGGCAAGTAAGGACTGAACCAGCATTTAAGTTAACTATAAACATGATGTTGGAGGACTGAGTTGTCTTGGCCATATGCAGTAAACTTTATCATAATTAGAGTAGCAGTGAACTGTTTTATAAAACCTGTATTTGGTGGGAAAATAGTTTTACATTCACAACTCCAGAGCAACTAATCTATTTTCATTCTGAATTGTTGCTTATGACTCTTCTATGACATGTTTTCTGTAAAATAAATGTTTTTGTTTAAAATTTGTAATATATTGTTTCTAAATTTCATCCTTTTTTGCCTTATCAACAAGAGGTGGGCTGTGGAATGGATTAGCCCAAATCAGATTGCATTCATTACCCCATATTGAAGAAATTTACCTTTAAATGCCTCTTGATGTGATAATGTAGGGCAAAACACCATTCATAGGCCTTGTGGGTATGTTTGTGCAATATGGTTAGCCAGATTACTGAATTTATTTGTTTTCTAGATTCATATATGCCACATTCCGTAAGCTTCCCTCATAGTCCAACTTTGTGTTTGTGTAACATACTGAGCTGCAAAAATCTAACTAGAAATAATCCTAAATTCACCCTATAAGAATTGAACACACAATTCAATTTTGATTGTTCTTTAAAAAGAATTTGTGCATATTTTTCCCCAAAGAGGCTGCTGTTAAGGAAAGCAGAATGACAAATATTGCAAGTGAAACAGATGTAGTGTAAATTCTTGTATTTAGTGTGACACAGGGAAGTTTCTGCATGACTATTCAGAAATTAATAAAACAACAAATAGGTAATTGTCTTAGGAACAAACTTTTAATCAACAACATAATAAAACTAGGAACACTCTTTATGCACTAAACAAATATATATATACAGTGGAATTTTCAAAGACATGTTAAAAAAGGCTTTTCCATTTCTTTAACATATCATAGCAAAAGAAATTTCTGCAACTTCAGAGAAGGCAAGTGAACAAGCTGTTGGAAGAAAAGTGTGAATATCAAAACCTTTAGGTGTATATTGGGCAATGTTAGGATAACCCACTTAAATAAGTGTAGAGTTTACAGGCAGACCATTACTTTTATTCATCAGGTTTGCCTCACAAAATCCTCCAAGTGCACATAAAGGTTTAATTTGCATACTTCTCTTCATCAAACTGCATGGATGTATCCATGATGTTACCAGGAGTTGAATTTGACTCAAAAGAGAGTCTTATTTTTTTTCCCCTAGAAAGCCTAAAATGGTCTTAATGACTCAAGGGGCTCAGACTCAAAGAAGCCCACACAAGCAGTTGTGTACATGATCATCAGCTGCACTGCTACTACATCCCATTCTTGCTTCTTTGGGATGGCATGGCTCAGCTGTGAGAAAAAAAATCTGGTGAAAGGAGAAACAATTAGTATCTCTGGCTCTGGCCTTATGCTCTTAAAAAGTTCTGAAAGTAACAGCATTTTCTAGAGAACCAAAGAGTACTGAGCCTGCAGCAAAATTAAGTCACTGCCTCCTTTTTAAAAAGAAAATGACAGTCATGCTGATTCATCCACTCTCAAGCAGGGCATTGTCCAAATTAAAGCAGCCACACTTAAGCCATTGGTGCATGTGAATGAGTTATCATTTTTCTCCATCTTCCGTTTTGAGGAGTGCCAGAGATTGGTACATGGATGCAGAAGTGATTAACGTGTTTTTAATGATGTATTTCTTGCACCTCTGTGGAAAGCATCTGGATTACATACTTTTCTTCTCTGTCCCTTCCTTGGGCTCTACCTTCTGGGCTGTAGGGAAAGCATGATGGTACAAATGTCTGTGTGTGGCAGCTGCGCTGTAAAGTTTGTACAAAGCCTGAAAACCAAAACATAAAAAAGTTTTCAGCTGTTCTTCTCGCGGACTACTCCTAAGCAGGCAGATGCTGCATGTATCCAAACCTTTTCGCTTTATCTCAAGCTAATGCCTTGCCTTTTCAATGACTGATAGAATTTATGTAAAATGTGAAAACACAATGCAAATTCCTCAGTTCAACAACATGTATTCCATTGGCTGTAGAAGTCTGCTTTTTGCCAGAGGAATTGATGTTTTAAGTTATTGCAGGGATGGTATTCTCTAGAGAGCTGACCCGGCTTCCTCTAGCATCAGGGACCTGGATCCTTTCCCAGTAAACATTACAGGGAAGAGCAGCATATCTAATGAATACACAGGGCCCTTCTCCTACTTCACTGCCCTGAGTCCTTCGGGAGAAGGGCGGTATATAAATTTAACAAAAACAAAAACAAAAACAAAATTTGTTTTGCTGTACAATCTGCGTGTAACAACTGGCTGTGCGGTATGCCCTGAGAGTCATATTAAGCAGGTTTTTTTGGTCTCTGATCTGAATTCCAAAATGAGGCAAGCAGTCAAATTCTGCAGCTGCCTTCCCAATTCCATCCTAGGATGGGAAAGATTTTAAAACTACCGGTAATATGAATACCCTGAAGTAATATGAACCCACGTGCACAGTTATTCATATATATGTATACTGGTGGAAAAGGAATTACTTTTGCATAACAGTAAGTTGGCTTACCTCATTTGTGTTGCCCTGCAGGAAAGGCAGTTGTAAAAAGAAAGAAAAAACCAAGGTGAGAGAAAGAACACAAGATGTCCTTGCATTTATATTCCCATTCCCACTGTACCCTGAAGCAGGCTGGAGAGGGTGCATTCGGTTTATTCTGCCTTCTCTTCCTCTTGCTAACTGATCCTATAAAGTTGCCTCATTCATTTTTCCAGCCACCAATTCATCCAATCAAAAACTATCTATTTGCAACACCGCCCTTCTATATTTAAGCTAAGTATTGACTTAATTATTTTAATATCAATTCTATATATTTGTTGTTTATTCTTTTACTTCTTTTAGGTCTCTTGAACCATCAATAAAGGAGAGAGTTCAGATTATTAAATACATGGTTTTCGTGATTTTTGCCTGGAAGATAATATATAAACCATATAAACACTAGATAAGCCTAAGATCTGAAGACAAGATTTCTAAGTGCATTATGCATAGATATTTATGCCAGGACTAAAACCCAGGAAGCCTAGTTCAACACAATAACATAATCTAAACAAACCTTCCTCAACCTGTTGGATTAGAACACTCTTTGCTATAGCCATCAGGTAACTGGGCACCATCTATCACTCTTGCTTATTTATCGGGGCACTCTTAGAAGAATCATCTTAGAGACTAATTTGGGCACAATCCAAATTCATGCATGTACTATACATTTGTTGTTGTTTTAATGATGTTCCATAACAATTCACCTTTCAACACCATCAAATTGGGAGTGATTTTTAAACCAATCTCAACTACTCACAAAGCAACTTGGCCAATTCAGGTTACAGGAGAGGGCCCAGCTGAAAAACAGACACTATAACACTGATCTTCACAAGAAGAAGATGTCAAGGCATCCTGGTTTATATGTGCCTCTGCTTTAATGCCATATGGGACTTAGACATGATTTTTGTTAAGGATTTTCTGATCAGAGATGCATTTGCTTTTAAATCTTTTAATTACTGAAAAGATAACCAGAGCCTTTTATGGCTGCCTTCTCATATCTAGAGGGTAAATCCATTGGGGAACACTAATCTTCCCTCAAATTCTCTTTATATTGACTAGTAGCCTCTCTAGGGCAGTGTTTCTCAACTGTGACAACTTTGAGATGGCTGCCTGGGGAATTCTGAGAGTTGAAGTCCACCCATCTTAAAGTTGCCAAGGCTGAGAAACCTGGCTCTAGGGCTTTCCATACCTGGAGAAGTCAAGAGAGCAAACATTATTTGACTTCGATCTTTTCATTTACCATTGCCTCTAAATCTCCTTCATAAGTCTCTGTGCAACTATCCCTGCAAAGTAAAAGAACAGATCCTTTTGAACAGCAAACCTTCTCCAAACTGAGAGGTCACCGAGAGCAAACTTCACTCCTTATTAGCACTGATGATATTATACCTAGTTTGGGTAATGAAACATTTGCAAGAAAGCAAACTCAGAGAGCACCAAAGACTCCTCATTTCAACCCTGAGCTACAAATACACTTCTTTATTGGTTTCTCCAAACTGCTGGCTGGGGGAGATTCTGGGAGTTGAAGTCCTCCAGGCTTAAAGTTGCCAAGCTTGGAGACCCCTGATCTAGGGGGACTAAAGGCTTGATAGGAATGCTAGTGTTAAGGCTCAAGAATGGTTAGTGAGCTCTTACCTGGTCCCAGAGTGCTGCTGCCACTTGGTCTATGACGGCCCCCAGCTCCCTGTACTCCCCGGAGTATCTGATGTATGCCCATGTGCAAAGGGTGATCAGAGTTAGCCCCATGATCATATTGCAGAGACTGGCTATGATGTCCAATCCAATGAAGCCTGTGACACCAGCAATGACGTAAGTGATGAAGATGACAACAAACAGGGTGGCTGGGGTGCGAGCGGCGTGGAAGATGTTTTTGCTGTCGTTGTGCTTGATATACTGGACATAGAGCTCGTCAATTTCTGCCTCCAATTGCTGGAGGTAGCGACGGCTGAACTCTTCACCCCCCATCTTTTTCACACCACGGAATTGCCGCACTGCCTCTTCCTTGAGCTCCAGGTGTTTATTCTGAAGGTCACTGGGTGCAAGAAAAGGTTTGTCACCTCCACACACCTGAAACAAGCAAGTAAAGCATTTAAAAAAAAAACATCACAGGGTAAACCCCTGACCAAAGAAATGAAGCATCCAGCAGATTTGTTAGATTTGAGTTCCCAGAAGTCCTAGAGTAGACAGTATGAAAAAACTAGTTGGGAATTTGAATTCATCAGGCTGAGAAAGCTGGCTTATTCCTTTATTTTATTTATTTGTCAAGCATGTATAAGATAATAGCTATAAGTATAAACATGATTATGAATACAGGAAATGGATACGGATAAATGGGGAAAGTGGGACAGGAACGGTAGGCACGTTGGTGCGCTTATGCACGTCCCTTACAGACCTCTTAGGAATGGGGTGAGGTCAACAGTAGACAGTTTAAGGTTAAAGTTTTGGGGGTTTGGGGGAGAAACCACAGAGTCAGGTAGTGCATTCCAGGCATTGACCACTCTGTTGCTGAAGTCCTATTTCTGCAATTGAGTTTGGAGCGGTTTACCTTAAGTTTGTATCTATTGTGTGCTCTTGCATTGTTGTGGCTGAAGCTGAAGTAGTCATTGACAGGTAGGACATTGTAGCAGATAATTTTGTGTAGTACGTTTAGGTCAGACCGAAGGTGGCGTAGTTCTAAGTTGTCTAAGGCCAAAAGGAGCCTGAGTGGCGTAGGAGGCTAATGCCTCCTACTAAGGCAGCATTTAACATCCAGCTGCCTGCAATTACTGCGAGTTCAATTCTCACCAGGCTCAAGGTCGACTCAGCCTTCCATCCTTTCTAAGGTGGGTAAAATGAGGGTCCGGTTTGTGGGGGCAATAAGCTGACTTTGTATAAAATATACAAAAGTATGAAGGCTATTGCTTAATGCACTGTAAGCTGCCCTGAGTCTCCAGAGAAGGGCGGCATATAAATATAAATAAATAAATAAATAAATAAATTTCAAGCCTGGTGGCCTAAGGTATTCTGTTGTGAGCAGAGGAGTGGGAGACTCTTCACTCATATAACATGTAACTAGGCCATCACCCCCCTTGCTCAGTACAGGAATTGTAATTACAAGATTAAAAGATAGACAATAAATGTCTATCTATGCTCTGCTTGATTCCATCAAGTAAAAGGAAGTTTTGGATAACTACCCTGTTTCCCCGAAAATAAGACATCCCCTAATAATAAGCCCAATCGGGCTTTTGAGTGCATGCACTGAGCCTCCTCCCAAAAATAAGCCCTCCCAAAAAATATTTAAACGCAGAGCTGGAAATCAGGTAAGACGGCAAAAGGAGCCTTGGATAGTACAGTGGTCTAAAGCCCTGTTATTAACATCAGCTGCCTGCAATTATTGCAGGTTCGAATCTCACCAAAGCTCAAGGTTGACTCAGCCTTCCATCCTTTCTAAGGTAGGTAAATTGAGGACCCAGTTTGTGGGGGCAATAAGCTGACTTTGTATAAATATACAAAAGTATGAAGGCTATTGCTTAGCGCATTGTAAGCCGCCCTGAGTCTCCCGAGAAGGGCAGCATATAAATCAAATTTTTTTTTAAAAAAAGGAGCCCCATCTGGCTCCACATGCCCCAAAATAATAGGACCTCCCTGAAAAATAAGGCCAAGCGCTTATTTCGGTGTTCAGAAAGATATAAGACAGTGTCTTATTTTCGGGAAAACACCGTAGTTCCACTGTTGGACTGCCCTTAACCTTTTAAAGGATAGATCATTATTACATGTCTTTCCCTTGGAACAAGTCTTGATCTGTTTGACATCCATGGGAGTTCACGGAATCTCTCATTTTGGATACTATAGTGATTTAACATCTTTAGCTCTTTACATTTTTCTTCATAAGATTTAGTTTCTACTACTCTGATCATCTTCACTGTCCTTGTCTGACTTGTTCTACTATCTCTGAAACCTTCTTAAAATGCAGGATTTGGAAATGGATTCAAATGGGGTCTGACCGAAATAGATTATCTAAAGTGAAACGAGTTGCAACAGGTTGTTCAACATTTTTAGTGGGATAAAGTATTTCAGTACAGGTAATCGCAGACTATCTGATTATGTTTTCTTAATCATATTAGTCCTATATGATATATTACATATACCCATGTTTCCCTGAAAATAAGACACTGTCTTATATTATTTTGAACCCTGAAATTCAAGGAGCCTTGGTGGCGCAGCGGACTAAACTGCTGTTAAAGTAGCACTTAGCTGCCAGCTGCCTGCAATTACTGCGAGTTCAAATCTCACCAGGCTCAAGGTTGACTCAGCCTTCCATCTTTTTGAGGTAGGTAAAATGAGGATCCGGATTGTTGGGGCAATAAACTGACTTTGTATAAAATAGAACACCGCTTGGGGGGCCCAAAAGCCCCACTAAGCAGGTATATACAAAAGTATGAAGGCTATTGCTTAATGCATTGTAAGCCGCCCTGAGTCTCCAGAGAAGGGCGGCATATAAATCAATCAAACAAACAAACAAACAAACAAACAAACAAGCAAGCAAGCAAGCATTTGGCCTTATTGCCATGCGCTCAAAAGCCCGATTGGGCTTATTTTCAGGGGATGTTTTATTTGGAGGGAAACAGGGTATATACCAAGCAGGAATTAGTATTGCAGTGTCAGTGGTCCCTTATCCCAATTAAATCAAATACATATTTTTAAAAGGAAAAGCCAGATTGAAATGTCCAAAATCTTGCAACCATATCATCAATTCACAAGATTTCAGATTACTTTTGGGGACAGGATGACCAGACCGTAATGCAGCAATATCGAATGAATTCTGGGGGCTGAAAAACTCAAAGACTTTCCCCTGAGATCCAGAACACATATTTTTGGAACTACACTGGCTCTTCAGAAGACAACAGATCACCCAAGGCCTTACATGGAATGAAGGAGCTACGGCTCCTTAGAAAAATGATGGGACAGAATCTGAGCCTTACCTCTTCCATTCGTTTGTTGTAAGTATCTTTTGCAGTGGCGACAGCTGCCAGATTGTTTGCTTCTGCAGTGGCCTGTAAAGGCAGAATGGGGAACAGGGACAAAGAGGAAAAAAAATGTTGCTGTGGAAACAGGAGGCCATTGACCATAACAGTTGGAAAATACTGTGAGTTTATTAATTGCAAGCAAGGAGGCTTTTTCTCCTAAAGCATCAGGGAAGCTCAAAGTCAGGATCAAGCAAATCATGTCAACCACTGGATCAGTGGTGAAATAAAATTTGTTACTACCGATTCTGTGGGCGTGGCTTGGTGGTGGTGGTGGTAACGTGACTGGATGAGCATGGCCAATTTTTTTTTCTTTTTACTTTTAAAACCATTTTTTCTACAACCACTTTGGCGAAGAGGTTGTAAAAAAATGCTTTCAAAAGGCTCTGATGATCCCAGCTGAGTTGCCTGATCGGCAGAGACTTTTTTTCTTTTAAATGCCTCTAATGATCAGGCAACTCAGCTTGGATCGTCAGAGGCATTTAAAAGAAAAAAAATGTTTCTTTTTAAAGCCTTTGATGATCCCAGCTGAGCCGTGCGATCATCAGAGGCTTTTTTTTTAACTTTTAAAAGCATTTTTCCGGCCAAAGATGTGGTAGAAAAAATGCTTTTAAAAGTAAAAAAAAAACTCTCTGATGATTGTGCGGCTCAGCTGGGCATGGGGGGGCAGGGATTTTTGCTACCGGTTCTCCAAACCACTCGCCTCCATCACTACCAGATCAGCAATCCGGTCCGAACCGGGAGCATTTCACCGCTGCACTGGATGGTTCTGGAGGAATCATTCTCACTCAGCAAAGAAAAAAACACATTTTTTGGAAGAAATGCTTTGCACATTGCCTTGAACGCTTGGAGCAAAGACAGGGATATAAATCTAAATCTTATATAAATAAGCACCCAACAGAACAGTACACAAATAGTTTCTCTACTACTTGTAAAAATTCTTTCACGGTGACTCCAATCAGTTCACTTTTTCCATTCACAATCCCTTTTCTCTCCTAGCGAAGGCACATTTAACCTGGGAAGAGGTTATTATATGCTTTAATTAAATACTTTCCACAAACTCTCTCCTCTAGTCCTCAGTTAATCAGTTAAGGAGCTGACAATAAAGCAGGGACTGTTTTTTTTCCCTACTGTTCAGCAATTTTGATATGGAAAGGGGAGAAAAACTGAGATAAGGGAAATGTCTATGGAGATTCTCAGTCATCCAGGTCATGGTTGTCCCAAAGGTGCTTTTTCAAGAGGCAAGAGGACTTTCTGGTTTTTCTCTGAAGACGTTTTGCTTCTCATCCAAGAAGTTTCTTCAGTTCTCAGTTCTGAGCTGAAGAAGCTTCTTAAATGAGAAGCGAAACGTCTTCAAAGAAAAACCAGAAAGTCCGCTTGCCTCAAAAAAAAGCATCTTTTGGAGAGAAAACAGAAGCCATTTGGATTGAGAGCATCAGGCAAGTTTCTGCAAGCTAAAGGAGCAGTGGTGGAATTCAAAAATTTTTACTACTGGTTCTGTGGGCATGGCTTGGTAGGCGTGGTGTGGCTTGGTGGACGTGGCAGGGGAAGGATATTGCAAAATCTCCATTCCCACCCCCTCCAGGGGAAGGATACTGCAAAATCCCCATTCCCTCCCCACTTCTGGAAGGTTATTGCAAAATCTCCATTCCCACCCCACTCTGGGGCTAGCCAGAGGTGATATTTGCCGGTTCTCTGAACTACTCAAAATTTACCAATTCTCCAGAACCTGTCAGAACCTGCTGAATAGCACCCCTGTAAAGAAGCCTGTATGGCAGTCAGTAGATGGAATGGAGGAACATCAGGATCATCTAGAACAGTGTTTCTCACCTCACCAATGTTAAGATGTGTGAAAATCAACTCCCAGAATCCCCCAGCCTGTTACTGGGTTGAGAAATGCTGAGGTTGAGAAACACTGTTCTACAGCATACACCTTTCACTTCAAGGCTGAAGTCCAAGGAGTTAGGAACAGGAAGTCTCAAAGGCCTATTTATAGAACTGAGAACTCTTTCCCAACCAAACTTTTCCCCAAAGTGTTAAATTACTATGCCTACAATTCCCAGACATCATGGAGAAACTTTGAAAGCTAGCATTTTGCACATCTGGAGAGTACTAGGGTGGGAAAAGTTGGCCTAGAGACACACTTAGGACTCCTTCCTACTTTATATCTTCTTAGGGCCAAAGACAAACATGTAACATAGATCTGGAGAAGGCATAACAAATGATTTTGACCAAGATGCCTTGCTAAGCAATAAGTATAAATACTTACTTTGTCCACTAAATAACTTTTATTGACATTTATGTTTTATTCCTTTGAAAGTAAACATTATTTTACTATACTTGAATAAAATTAATGCTTCAGTGTTTTTCAACCATGAGGATACACCCGTATACATTAGCAAAGCATCAAAAAAACTGGTTTATGGTTTATTCTGAAAGCAAGACTGGATTGAATTGTGAGTGTTTTTGCATGTTTCTAAAGAGAGAATAAGCTTGTCAATTGAAGGGTTAGCAGTTCACCGGTTCGAATCTCTAATGCCGCATATCGGGGTGAGCTCCCATTACTTGTCCCAGCTTCTGCCAACCTAGCAGTTTGAAAGCATGTAAAAAATGCTAGTAGAAAAATAGGAACCACCTTTGGTGGAAAGGTAACAGCATTCTGTGTGCCTTTGGTGTTTAGTCATGCCGGCCACATGACCACGGAGATGTCTTTAGACAGTGCTGGCTCTTTGGCTTTGAACCGGAGATGAGCACTGCCCCCTAGAGTTGGGAACAACTAGCACATATGTGTGAGGGGAACCTTTACCTTTACCTAAAGAGAGAGATCTCACTATGACCTCTTGGCCATTTGCACATAATAGTGTGCTCTCTATTATGTTCTCCCATCACTGTATTCAGTTCCATTAATTTGGTGCCCTTCCCAAATTAATGGGAAGTGCAAGATCTGAGCATCTCACACATCTTTTAAGGGACTTGATTCGTTCTGTAAGTCATCTCTCGTGATTGATAGGAATTGATAGGGAAAAAATGCTTTCTCCTTCCGATAGAAACATATGTTCCCAAACCCCCCAGAATGCAGTAATTACCTGCAACATTGATTTTGGATGAGGGAGTTCTTCTCCTTGGTAGATCTTAATATAGGCCTAGGAGAAAAACAAATTTAAAAACTCCAAGTGATATATGGAACATCATTTAAAACCTGCCCACAAAATATTATGTCAAAAAATGTCAAAAGTGTTTCTAAGTTCCTACTTATAGAGCTACGATATTAATTAACCATATTAACCGTATAACATCTGCTATGTCATGGATGCTATGCCTTTAATGGTGATTCTAAATATATCTAAAAAATGCTGACTTTTTTTTTAAGTTATTGAATGGAAAAGCTATGACTTCTAAATATGATTTAAGTGCAACTCATAGCAGTCCAAATTACTAGCCCTGCCACTAGAGATGGTAAAATTCTACTTCAGCCACATCTGAAGGGGTTTAAGCTCTAAACTGTTTCTGGAGAAATCTGTTCCCATAGAGATTGCTCTCTGTTCCTACATGAGCCCAATATGGCAAGGGGACCCTAGAAAATGGAGGCTTCGAAGCCAGAAAGCCCTCTCTTTCATACTTGCAGCTCACCTTGAAATATTCCACAAGGCCTCGGCAGGTGATCTTATTTCCGTTGATCTCCTTGACATCCAGGCTCTTGGGGCTCAATAGCCATGGAATCAGGATTTTCAAGTTTTTGATGAAATCATCATCTATTTCTGTAAGGGGAACATGAACTCTGTTTATGAGGGTGCCTTTTGTAATGCAAACACTAGAAACCCCAAGAACTGAGGAGATTTCAGAGTGAACCAATGATTATCTAAATCAAAATAATTAATTCTATATACCAAAGTGTCCAAAATACTGACTCCTAACTTATGACGTGGATCTTTTGGACGCTTTCTGTCAACGTATTTTTAATTGCTATCCATGAATAAGATATCAAGGCAGATATAACATAATGTCATTTATATGAACTTTTCCACAGTACCAAGTGGGGATGAAAAGCTCAGGATAGCTCAGGTAGACAATGCCTACTTCATTTGATCCAAGATGATAAATTTTATCACGGTCAGATGGTCAACATAATAATAGAAGTTTGGACAATCAGAAGACCAATTGCTCATTAATGTATTGGTGAGAGGGGTTTGGTTCATACATTGTGCTAGGTTTAAACTACAGCATGCTAAAGAAGCTACAATGACCAGGATCAAAATAAACCATTAACCATGGTTTAAAAACCAAAACTGCTAAATTGATTCAACACGCAACGCTAAAACCAAGCAGATCATATCATGGATTAAGTAATTAATTAGGAATCTGTTGGTGCAGTGGTTAGAATGCAGTATTACAGGCTAACTCTGACCATAGACTGGAGTTCAATCCTGACCAGCTCAAGGTTTACTCAGACCTCCATCCTTCTGACAACAGCAAAATGAGGACCCAGATTGATGGGGGCAATATGCTGACACTGTAAATCTCCCAGAGAGTGCTGTAAAACACTATATGGAGCACTATATAAGTCTAAGTGCTAATGCAATGGGTGAGCCCAGCCACCATGCTCCTTTTGTCTAGTCTGGATTGTCCTCACTAATATTTTATTGGTGGACCTTCTGACATGATCTACTATCTTTTATGTACTCCGAGAGTGTATGCACCAAGACAAATTCCTTGTATGTCCAATCACACTTGGCCAATGAAGAATTCTATTCTATTCTATTCTATTCTATTCTATTCTATTCTATTCTATTCTATTCTATTCTATTCTATTCTATTCTATTCTATTCTATTCCATTCCATTCCATTCCATTCCATTCCATTCCATTCCATTCCAT
>WNWU01000001.1:81089616-81237372 GCA_012654045.1 Ptyas mucosa
ATTCCATTCCATTCCATTCCATTCCATTCCATTCCATTCCATTCCATTCCATTCTCCAAACCTTTACCTGGAGATGGCCATGACTGTTAAGATCACACAGTTCTTGAAAGATTAATTCTGGAGGGTTGGAACCATCAGATCCATCATGCCCATCTTAACACTATACTGGGAATTAGGAGAGAACAATACCAGCAGTTTGTTCAAAGGTCTCCTCCTTCCCTAGACATTTCCATGGCATAGCCTGAGACGCAGCATTTCTCCAAAGAATTTGGCAGAATCTTACTTTCCTCCAAAAACTGTTGAAATCACTATATCGCAATAATGTCACTTTATTACTAGAGGGGCCCCTTTACAACCCTTAGCTTGAAAACGATTGATCAACAAATGTGTTTCTTAGGGCAAAAGAGTTTACTGCCTTTGCAAAACCTGGCTTGATGCCCATGAGCCCAGAGGCCAGTTAGAATGGCCCAATCAGAAACCTAATTCGATCACGAAATAAACCTTGTCCCTACATGATACTGCTGTGTTGTTCTCCTCTTCTGTGTAAAGGTCATGGTTTCCCCTTAAGCCGCAGTGGGTCTCAACCTTCCTAATGCCGTGACCCTTTAATACAGTTCCTCATGTTGCGGTGACCCCCAACCATAAAATTATTCCTAAAACCATTGAAAATATGTGTTTTCGGATGGTCTTAGGCGACCCCTGTGAAAGGGTCGTTCGACCCCCAAAGGGATCCCGACCCACAGGTTGAGAACCACTGCCTTAAGGAATAATCTCTAATCATGTTGAAGGTATCTGAATGGGTCAAGAGAAATTCTCTCAGAACGGCAATCAGAAGAGTACAAATTATCTGAGAAACTGTCTCACTCCAATGGGATGGCTTTGCCCCACCTGCCCCTTTGCAGAAGAGGACTCCCATTTAGACCCCATCAGCCACCAGAGGTAAGATCCGTCTCCTTTCAGAAGTGCCTTAAATTCCGGCTTTTCTGGTTGACCCAGGGTACTGATACGGGGGCGCTCTACGCTGGAAATGGTTGGTCAAGTGAGAGATAAAAACCCACCCCTATATTGCTTCATCCTCTTGGTTTTTAGCCTTTACAGGTAATCCTCGACTTACAACCGTATGTTTGGTGACCATTGGAAGTGATGTCACTGAAAAAATGGTCCTAGGATCATTTTTCACACTTACAAACATTGCAAAATTCAGATGCTTAGCAACTGGTGGACCACTTACAGCCAGCAACGATATCCCATCGCCCGGTTCACGCCCATAGAGAGGGCCTGCTCAGGGTGCCGGCGGCCAGACAGTGACAGCCGGCGGCCCACAGGGGTAGAGACTTCTCGGTGGGTGCGCCCACCTTCTGGAATCAACTCCCTTTGGAGCTCCGATTAGCACCTGACCTTCGCACCTTCCGCCGTGAATTAAAAACTTGGCTTTTCAAATCCCTCAACCTGGACTGGTGGTGGGGGTTTTAAGGGTTAAGTTTTAATTTTTTTTTTAGATTTTAGACTTTATTTTGTATTGTGGCTTGTGTTTTTATTATTGTGAGCTGCTCTGAGTCCATTGTGAGATAGGGCGGCATATAAACCGAATAAAATAAATAAATAAATAAATAACTGGCATGTATTTATGATGGCTGCAGTATCAACGGGAAAGCTGGATTCGCTTAACAATCATGTTACTAACTTAACAACTGCAATAGTTCACTTAACAACTGTGGCAAGAAAGGTCATAAAATGGGGCAAAATTCTTGCTTAGCAACAGAAATTCTGGGCTCAGTTGTGATTGTAAGTCGAGTAAGACTAGCTGTATGACTAGTGGTTAATTTTAATGTTTTTATAAATATGCTTTTATCGCATTTTAAGGCTCCCAGAGTCTCTTTGGCTAATGAGAGGGGTGGCATATAAACGTAATACATAAATAAACAAATAATGTATAAATCTCATCTAAGAAAAAAGGCACATAGGTATAATTAATTAAGCAGAAATAAACTGGAGACAGGCATATCTCCTTTCTGCAGAACATGCAGTTCCATCCATCTGGTCAGTTTCATTCTCTTTTGAGAATGAAAAGGACAGATTAGGCGAAACCTGGATCAAAAACAGAAACTGTGAGAGGGACCTTGGGATCCTAATGGACAATCACTTAAACATGAGCCAGCAATGTGCGGCGGCGGCAGCCAGAAAGGCTAATACAATACTTGGTTATATAAACAGAGGCATACAATCAAATTCATGTGAAATATTAGTGCCACTTTATAAATCCTTAGTAAGGCCACACCTGGAATACTGCATCCAGTTTTGGTCACCATATTACAAAAAAGATGTTGAGACTTTGGAAAATTTGGGAAAAGATAAAGGCCTGGAGACGAAAACATACGAAGAAAGTTGCAGGATTTGCGTTTGGCTAGTCTAGAGAAAAGAAGGTCTAAGGGTGACATGATAGCAGCATTCCAGTATTTGAGAGGTTGCCACAAAAAGGAGGGGGGGTCAACTTGTTTACCAAAGCACCTGTAGGTAGGACAAGAGACAATGGATGGAAACTAATCAAGGAGAGAAGCAACCTGAAAGTAAGGAGAAATTTCCTGACAATGAGAATAATTAACCAGTGGAACAGCTTGCTGTCCGAAGTTGTGGGTGCTTCATCACTGGAGGTTTTTAAGAAGAGACTGGACAGTCACTTGTCTGAAATGGTATAGGGCAGTGATGGTGAACCTTTTTGCCATCGCGTGCCAAAAGCGCCGTGGGGTCACATGCATGCGTGCCCACATCCATAATTCTATGCGCCCCGCCCCCCCGTGCTCATCCCACCTTTGGCACGTGATGGCACAGTGGGCCCGGTAGGCCTGTTTTTTTGCTCTCCCCAGGCTCCAGAGCCTTTCTAGGAGCCTGGGGAGGGCAAAAACGGCCTTCCACACACCCCCAGAGGCCCTCCGGAGGCCAGAAACAGTGTGTTTCCTGATTTCTGGTGGGGCCAGAACGCCCGAAAATCAGATGGCTGGTGCATGCATGTGTGCCGGAACTGAGCTCGCGTGCCCACTGATATGGCTCCACGTGCTACCTGTGGCACCCGTGCCATAGGTTCACCATCAGGGGTATAGGGCCATGATGGCGAACCTATGGCACACGTGCCACAGATGGCATGTGGAGCCATATCTATGGGCATGCGAGTGTTGCCCTAGCTCAGCTCCAGCGCGCATGTGTGTGCTGGCAACCTGATTTTCAGGCCTTCCGGGCCCACTGGAAGCCCACTGGAATGGGCTGTTTTCGGCCTCCAGAGGGCCTCCAGGGTGGTGGGGAAGGCCTTTTTCGCCCTCCCTAGGCTCCTAGAAAGCCTCTGGAGCCTGGGGAGAGTGAAAAACAAGCCTTCCAGTCCCACTGGAAGTTGGAAAACATGCCATTTCCCGGTCTCCGGAGGGCCTCCATGGGGGTGGGGAAGGCTGTTTTCACCCTCACCAGGCTCCAAGAAAGCCTCTGGAGTCTGGGGAGAGTGAAAAACAGGCGTATCAGGCCCACTGTGCCATCCCATGCCAAAAGCGGGGGGAGCATGCGGGGGTCATGCATGCATGCATGGGGGGGAGGGGCGCATTGAATTATGGGTGTGGGCACGTGCGCACGTGACCCACCCACCCGCGTTCCCCCTGCTTTTGGCACGCAACAGCAAAAAGATTGGCCCATCACTGTATAGGGTCTCCTGCTTGAGCGGGGGTTTGGACTAGAAGACCCCCAAGGTCCCTTCCTGCTCTATTCCGATTGATTGAAAATGAATGTTATCCCTAAAACAGCCATAGACACACACACACACTTCTGCAAACCCTGCCTCAAATTTGTCTATAATACAGCCACAGGTGGGCTGCTGCCGTTTCAGACTGGTTCAGGCGAACCGGTAGTTCCAAACACCGGCTGGCCCTACCCATCCTCTATCCCATCCTATATATCTCACTTTCTGGCTCACTCGCCCCACCTATGCAGCCCAGCTGATTGCCGCACCATGCCAGCTCTACTCACCGAGGTGGTGTGCTGGAAGCCGCGCGCATGAAATTGCCCTGTGTTTGAAGCTACACGCTCACATTTTCGGTTCTGCCCTAGGCGAACCGGTTGTTAAATTACGTGAAGCCCACCTCTGGATTCAGCACCTCCAACTCTCAGTTTTTGTGCTGCTTGGTTTCTTACTGATGCCAATGAACTCACCTCTGAGTTTCCCATCAAAATTGGGATTTGTAGCTACTTTCAAACCCGGATGAGGTAAAAGAAAACAGGAGATGTTGGTGAAACAGGAGTGTATATGCTTCCTCACATTCTGCAGCTCTTCATGCTGGTTTCCAGAAACCTGGGAACAAGCAGACAATTACTCTTGTTTAAGGAGGACAAGTATAAATCCGTTTGTTCATAACTGGGGATTCCATTGTTGCATCTTGGTACAGGTAGTCCTCGACTTACGACCACAATTGAGCCCAAAATTTCCGTTGCTAAGTTGTTAAGTGAATTTTGTCCCATGTCTTGATTTTTCTCACCACAGTTGTTAAGTGAATCACTGCGGTTGTTAAAAGTTAGTAACATGGTTGTTAAATGAATCTGGCTTCCCGGTTGACTTTGCTTGTCAGAAGGTGACAAGAGATGATCACAAGATCCCGGAACACTGCAACTGTCATAAATATGAGTCAGTTGCCAAGCATCCGAATTTTGATCATGTGACCAGGGAGATGCTGCAATGGTTGTAAGTGTGAAAAACGGTCATAAATCACTTATTTCAGTGGTGGTGTAACTTTGAATGAACTGTTGTAAGTCAAGGACTACCAGTATACAAAAAAAGCACAGAGAGATCCTTTCAAAGCATAGCCTCTACACCAATCTTTTTCAAATTTAGCAACTTTAAGATGTGTGGACTCCGATTCCGAGAATTCCTCAGCCAGAATCCACACACACTTATAGTTTGAAAAATACTGCTGTAAACTGTGCCCTGGAAATCCTTCTTAAGTCAATGCCAGCCTCTATTTATCTTCAAGTAGAAGACAAATTCCCTCTGGGTTCATCCCTCCTGCCACTGCTGAAATCCTGTATGCAGCACTTAAGGTCCAAATTCCTCCAAGTTTGATTGAAGAAGGCAGCTGCCACAAAGAAATCCTCACCTTCTCATCATGTGGCAGGAGAAAGTACTTACTGTGCTTTTGCACAGTTGCATATATGTTTTAAAAAACAGGTTCATTAATGCGTCACACTTCTACTGGCACAAAAGTCCTAAAGTTATCCATCTCTTATTTCATGCATCATCTTGTGGACAAAAGATTTTGCAGGAACCATCCCGCAGCTTGGAGGCAATCCTCAAAGCTCATTGTGCCCTCTCCAGACTGGGCTGTAATATTTTGATAGCAAAATTTCAAAATTTTTAAGAGTATGATTTTCTGTTTTTTAAGATTTCTTTGGCTTTAAAAATGGCAAAATAAATGCATTCAGTTCTCACAAGACTTAATGCAGCTTGTTCGCATTTTAACCATCCCAAACCTTAAAACAATTCGACCTTACCCACTTGACAAGATCATCACACACCAATCGATTCACCTTCTAGACTTCTTAGAGGTCTAAAAAACATCATCATCCTTGTATGGTCTAGCTAAAGAAAATGGTCTTCTCCTACCCTCCTCACTGTGAGCCACAGACATAAGAACTAGTCTGGAGAAAATCAGTCTGGAATAGGCGAAGAGATGATGCAAAGGCTGTAAGGTAAAGGTTCCCCTCGCACATATGTGTTAGTGGTTCCCGACTCTAGAGGGCAGTGCTCTCTCCGTTTCAAAGCCGAAGAGCCAGCGCTGTCCGAAGACATCTCCGTGGTCATGTGGCCGGCATGACTAAATGCCAAAGGTGCACGGAATGCTGTTACCTTCCCATCAAAAGTGGTCCCTATTTTTCTACTTGCATTTTTTACATGGTTTCGAACTGCTAGGTTGGCAGAAGCTGGGACAAGTAACGGGAGCTCACCCCGTTACATGGCACTAGAGATTCGAACTGCCGACCTTTCGATCAACAAGCTCAGCGTCTTAGCCACTGAGCCACAGCGCAAAGGCTGTATCAGGATGTTAACCTGTGTCAGAGGGAACGGGGCCAGGATTTTCTAGTTTTATTCCTATTGAGAGAAACTGCATATTTTCTTTTAAATGCATGAAGCCTATTTTAGGCTTGCAAAAAAAAAAAGGTTTTCATACCTTTTCATCATAGAAGTGCAGGAATTCACTTTTTTTCCCCAATCATGCCACCAAAATTGAGTGCATGTTAAGGGGCTGTAAACACCACACAGCGAGTGTGATGCTCAAGTTCTCATTGGTCAACCAGCCTTTTCCTCTCTGCTGCCCTCTGCAGTAAATTTAACAACAGTACCTTAAAATTGTGATTGATTTTTTCCCCCTGCAAGAATGACTCTAAATTGATTTAATGTTAACTAAATTTAGTTTAATTTGATAACCTTAATCTGTGAGGATTATTTCATTATTGTCTGATCTGTTTAACAAGCGTCTATTAAGCCGGAAAATAAAATGAGAACACGTGCAACTGTTAATACCAACCTTGAGACGTTTTTCCAAAAATTTGGCTCCACCTTCAGCCCCGTAAGCAAATTCATAGGGAAAACTCCAGTCACGAACAAGGAAAATAAGAGACTATAAATGTGATAAAAACCAAAAGCAAAGTGAATACAACGTACAAGCGACGAAAACATTGCATTCATTTAAATGCATTGTTTGGTATGGAACAACAGGGTGTTTTTACCTGTTTAATGTGAGGTTTAAATAAACTGCTTTATTTTGAAGAAATCAGCTGATTTGTAGCAAGTTGTTTCTTGAAAATTATAAACATTTGCGGTGCTTGTTTATTAACTTTCTATCCAGGAAACTTCCAATGCTATACACTCAAATTTCATTACTGAAAGCAACCAATATGGGATTTTATAGAAACAAAAAATTGGCCTCTTTGATGCCTTATACTTCTCAAAGGAAAAGTATTGTTGTTTATTTATTTATATCCCACCTTTATTATTTTTGTAAATAACTCAAGGCAGTGAACATATCCAACATATCTTGCTCCTCCTATTTTCCCCACAACCCTGTGAGATGAGAGTGACTGGCCCAAAGTCACCCAGCTGGTTTTCATGGCTGAACTTACAGTTTCTTTTAAACAAATTGATAGTTGAAACATCAGAATCAACAGAACTATGGTGTTGAAATCATGGAAATTTATAATTCCAGCATATTCTGCATTAATCAGATCTCACCTTGAATACTGAATTATATTTGAACCATATTCTACTTGTATCTTAATTAATATTGTTTAAATTGTTTTGATGACCAATTTGCTTGCTACCTAGGTTACATGGTGTCTTTATTTTGTATTTTATTGCATTTTGTTTGGGTATGTTTTAACTCAAAATTGTATTTTTATGTGTTTGTGTTTGTTTTAAAGCTCCCAGAAAGCTGCAGCTATTGGTCTGTTTAAACATTTGGAATGATTAGTTGGTCAGGTTTAGACAAGAGCAACAAAGATAATCGGGGGACTAGAAATGAAGTCCTTTGATAGAGACTGAAAATTGTTTAGGTTGAATCTTGAGAAAATATGAATGAGGGGGATAGGACTGTGTTTTTCTTGGACTGGAAGCATAGGATAGGATAGGATAGGATAGGATAGGGTAGGGTAGGGTAGGGTAGGGTAGGGTAGGGTAGGGTAGACACGACAGGACAGGACAGGATGCTTTATTGCCCAATTGTGATAGACACACAAGGAATCTGTCTCTGGTGCAGAAGCTCTGAATGTCACAGGGGGCATCTTAAGGAATGGCAAGAGGGACAGGCTGATATAAACTACCATGTTTCTCTGAAAATAAGGCCCTGTCTTATATTTTTTTTTGCCACAAAAAAAGACACCAGGTCTTATTTTGGGGGGGGGATGTCATCAACTGACTAACCTCAGTCAGGTTGCGCACATCATCCCCCGGCCTCCTTTTCACTGTCAGAGGCCTTTAGGAACTTCTTCTGCGGCCAGCAAGCCTTTCCTGAAGATCTCTGCAGCCGATAACAGAGCTCCAGATCGATCCAGAGCTTTGTTATCAGCTAGAGAGGCCTTCAGGAAAGCCTTGCCAGCCTTGCCATCTGCAGAAGAAATGGGCCGGCGAGGCAGGTGTCGGGGTGTGCGAGGCTGGCTACAACTGTCCAAAGGTAAGTAGTAGGGCAGCTCCACACACATACCCCATTCCCACCCTAGCTTAATTTTTACCCATGCACTCTGGAGTGGGGAGAAAATCTTAATTAGGGCTTATTTTGGGGGGTAGGGCTTATGTTGAGCGCACATGTGAAAATCAATCTAGGACTTACTTTCAGGGTAGGTCGTATTTTCAGGAAACAGGGTATGTTGCAAGCCCTGCCCTTTTCTGTTTGTCCTGTTGCTGCTCACCCACCCAAAAGAGACAGAGTTTGGGTGCCACTTCACAATGTGGTTCTCACTTTCAAAAGCATCAAGATCCTGCAGATGCCGCTCCTTGTCACCAAGAAGATCAGTTGTCTGTCATTGCAGAGGACAGGGCATGGAAGGATGATCTTAAGTTATGGCATGGCAGGTTTAATGCAGTTCTACAGTGGAATCAATTATCCAGAAAAGGGGGAGCTTACTGGATGTATTCAAGCAGAAGTTGGATAGTCATCTGCCAGGGATACTTTAATCTGGATTTCTGCACTAAGCAGTGAGTTTAATTTGTTGTGTGAAGTGGCTCCTTCTACATCCCAGATGCTGGGGTGTGTCGATACCTACAAAGCACAGAATTGTGCAGGGAATGGAAGCATAGTCCATGGCTGTGCGGGATAGGAACTGAGAAATCCAAAATATCAGAATAATATTGGTGCGTAATGCTGCAGCACTGAATAGCAACTTGATGATATAGCTGTACCCTAAGGCAATGGCAGGTGGTCGTTTTGAAGAACTGAGTTATCTGTTTGGAATATAGAGGTTTCCATTTCTGTTTGAGTGCCACCTCAAGATTATCTGTGCAGTTTACAAAACGTAATTTCTGCAGGTTGCACAGGAAATCTCTCAATTATTTTCTTACCTGAAACGGCTTCAGGAATGTTTCTTCCATGGCTAGCCTCCCATATTCTGTGAAGAGCTGAAATAAGAAGGAAGCCAGGGAGAAACAAGACCTATGTGTTAACAAATAATTTTGCTTATATTGCATTGACGAGTGCTTTATTTTTAAATTGGAGCTGAATATTACACTACTTCCATTGCTTTCAATTCAGAGTGTTTGTACTCTTCCCCAACTCCCACCCCAAAGAACAAGTTAAATCAGTAAAACCACAAAGAGAATCAAGGGGAGCAGGGAACTTAAAATTTAGTCAATTTATTATGGCATCAGCTTTTGCTGATGACACTTCTCTTGATCAGACACATCAAATGTGAGTGTGTCAATAGACTCCAGCCTGTAAACTTTTACAGCTAAGTGATTTGTTAGCTTTAAGGGGCCACAAAACCTATTGTCTTTATCTGGACAACTTTCATCCATAAGATTGAAAACAGGGCTTCAAGTATGAAACTGAAGTTGTATAGATTACAGTATGGTTGAATCCTTTTAATGTATTATTTTAAACTGAAGATACCACAAAGCTGAAGTTGTGACTTCTGTGTTATCCTTCCACAGCTCTAAAGGGATCTTTGAAGCTCACATACAAATTAAAGGCGTCAAACATTTGGCCGAAGTCGGCTTTAAAAGTACAAGTAGCTTGTCTGACGTGTAAATATTGTTAAAACCTTTATCCAAGGCACCTGAAGGCCAGGCAAGGAATAATGGATGGAAGCTGAACAAAGAGAGATTCAACCTGGAAATAAGGAGAAATTTCCTGACAGTGAGAACAATCAACCAATGGAACAGCTTGTCTTCAGAAGTTGTGGGAGCTTCATCACTGGAAGCTTTCAAGAAGAGACTGGACTGCCGTCTGTCAAAAATGGTGTAGGGTCTGCTTGGGGAGGGGGTTAGACTAGATGACCTACAAGGTCCCTTTCAACTCTGTTAATCTGTATCTGTATCTATCCTTGAGAAATTCCTATTCCCAGGCCTGATCACAAAGATATTGTTAGCAATAATAAGACTAATGGTAGTAAATAAACAGATGAGATCATCAAAACTAATTAAATACTAGCTGAATAAACAGTAATAATGCTAAGTCACAATTGTATATCTTTGCATCATAAGAACAAACAGTACAGAATTATAGCAAATAGAACTGTCCAACTCTTATGGACAAAGCAGGAGATGGGAAAGCAGCATAGACTTACCTGCAAGTGCTGAAGGTCATCTTCTTGTACGTTCTGTGACAAATTGTACACCTGAGTACAAAACAAAGCCAGAATTGTGTAAAAATGGCTGTGAAAATTCTTATCTTCTTGCATGCTCTGTATGTATGCAATTTATTTCCTGCTACCTATGTAATTGGAGTACTCTATTTGGAGTAATGAGAGCATATGCACCAAAGACAAACTCCTTGTGTGTCCAATCCAGAGGTGGTATACAGCAGGTTCTGACCAGTTCTGGAGAACTGGTAGCAAAAATTTTGAGTAGTTTGAAGAACCGGTAAATACCACCTCTGACTGGCCCCGCCCCCATCTATTCTCTGCCTCCCGAGTCCCAGCTGATCGGGAGGAAATGGGGATTTTACAGTAACCTTCCCCTGGAGTGGGATGGGAATGGAGCAGGGGTGGGTTCTAAAACTTTTTACTACCAATTATGTGGGAGTGGCTTATTTTGTGGGCGTGGCTTGATGGTCATGTGACAATTCTTTGGGATTTAGCAGAGGTACTGTTCTACCAGGCTTTTAACTGCTTGCAGAGCTGTACTGGTCTACCCATTTATATTTTCAGGCATCGGTCTACTCATTTGTTTTTGGAGGCACTGGCCTACCACCACACTGTAGGGCGGTCCTTTGAAGCCCCGAGGCAAGAGTTTAAACAGCTTTTTTCCTTCTAGCCAATCAGCTGGGACTCAGGAGGCAGCAATAGATTGGGGGTGGGGTCAAATAAAAGCTAAGAATAATGCGGGGGAGGCTATTCTATTCTATTCTATTCTATTCTATTCTATTCTATTCTATTCTATTCTATTCTATTCTATTCTAATGTCTCCCAACCTTAACAATTTTAAGACATGTAAGACATGCTGGCTGGGGAATTCTCAGAGTTGAAGTCCACATATCGTAAGGAGCAGAGGTCAGGAAACACTGAATTAGTCCTTATCAGGCCAGACCACAAGCCAACGACAATTGTTTCGGGCAATATGTAACTATTTTGTTCTCACCCCATCTATCATATAGTTTGGCTCGCTCATATGAACTATCACAATTTAGCAGTTCCACCATCACCATTTTGCAGTCACACATCCCTGTGTCTCCATTCAGGTACTAAAACGCTTGCATGCTCTGGCTCCTGCACTGAAAAGACTCTATGATCACTGGATCTTGCAAAAAGCAGGTCTTTAAAGTCTAGTTTGATGAAAAGAAGGACTAGGGGTGACACGATAGCAGTGTTCCAGTATCTCAGGAGCTGCCACAAAGAAGAGGGAGTCAAGCTAATCTCCGAAGCACCTGACAAGAAGCAATGGATGGAAACTAAATCTAGGAGAGAAGCAACTTAGAACTACGGAGAAATTTCCTGAGAGTTAGAACAATTAATCAGTGGAACAACTTGCCTCCAGAAGTTGTGAATGCTCCAACACTGGAAGTTTTTAAGAAGAGATTGGACAACCATTTGTCTGAAGTGGTATAGGGTTTCTTGCCTGGGCAGGGGGTTGGACTAGAAGACCCCCAGGGTCCCTTCCAAATCTGTTATTCTATTTTATTCTATTTTTAAAAATAATCAATCGTTTCAACCTTAGTAAGACAGTAAAGGGCATGTAAGCTACAAAGAGCACTGCGGCCTTAACTTTTCCCCCCTTGAAACCTCACCTATCCTGGGATCATGTAGAAGAGCAGAGAAAGCCTTATGTTGATGTGCTACTGCCTGGACAAGTGCTTGCAGTTTTTCTCTGCAAAATTTCAGAAATGGTTTTGACATTGCCAAAATTTGACATTCCTAGGGCTGAGAGAGAGTGGCTGGCACAAGATCATTCAACTAGCTTTGTGACTAAGGCAGGACTAGAACTCACACTCTCCTGGTTTCTAGCCTGATGTCTTAAGCTCTACACCAAACTGGCTCTTATATGGCCTATATAGAGTCAATATCCATCACTGATACTACAGGTACTCCTCGACTTACAACCACAATTGAGCCCAAAATTTCTGTTGCTAAGCGAGACATTTGTTAAGTGAATTTTGCCCCATTTTACGATCTTTCTTGCCACAATTGTTAAGTGAATCACTGTAAGTGTTAAGTTAGTAACCCAGTTGTTAAGTGAATCTGGTTTCCCCATTGACTTTGCTTGTCAGAAGGTCGCAAAAGGTGATCGATCACATGACCTCAGGACACTGCAAGTGTCATAAATATGGGTCACTTGCCAAGTGTCTAAATTTTTATCACACGGCCATAGGGATGCTTCAATGGTTGTTAAGTGTGAAAAATGATCATAAGTCACTGCATTTGACACTGCAGAGGCACTGCCACTGACATTGTCTATTACCTGGATGGAGCTGATCATGGTGCTCAGAGCAAAGACGGTGGCTGAATCCCGCAGTGTTGACTGGCTGTCGAAGGTGCCCTGAGTATCCATTAGCAGTACAGCAACCTGTAAAACCATAAGAAGGAGAGGAGAATAAAAAGATGAGGCTCTTAGGCTCTACATTTGCTTTAAAAAAATCAAAGTCTTTGGCTTCAGTTGTGTTATGGCACTGGAAAAACTTCAAATCTGACTCATTTAAGGAATGTTCCCAATAGATTTTGTCTGCAACAAATGAAGATCCTATTGTTTTTCTAAGCACTTCTTATTTGGAGGGCTAGAGGTAGCCTATATCGTCCAGGAATATAGGCTGAGGTGCTCAGAAGGCATTTTACTGTCAATTAATTACATTTCTTCCAAAGATGCTACACTGATTACTAATACATTACTGAGCTAAGTTGTCAATAACTTAGACAAAATATTGTTAATGTAAGGATAAGTAATATGGTACCCAAAATATGCCTTTTGGATGCCTTCTAGTTTCCTGGTCCATCTGACTTTTTAACAAAAAATAGACAGAAAGCTGATCTACTACAGAACAAAGCATTTGGCAGTTTTTAACTTTTATTATACAATATTATAAGCTTCCCAGAGTTACTGTATTAGTGAGATGGGCAATACAGAAATCCAATAAATTAGCTTTCAGCATCTTATTTATTTGCAAACATGGTCTGGGCTCCCACAAAATCCCACCAGAATGATAGAAAGCATGTGTGAATTGAAGGGTTAATTTACTATCTGGTACATAGGTGTTTTGTGATTGGCCACCACAACCATGGGCAATCCAAGTGTGAAATGCTCCCGGTTCGGACCGGATCGCGCGATCCAGTAGCGATGGCAGCAGGTGGTTCGGAGAACCAGTAGCAAAAATCCCTGCCCCCTCCCCATGCCCAGCTGAGCCGTGCGATCATCAGAGGCTTTTTTTTTCACTTTTAGAAGCATTTTTTCTAAAACCTCTTCGGCCGAAAAAATGCTTTTAAAAGTAAAATTAAAAAATAAAATAAAAAGTTGGCCACGCCCACCCAGTCACATTTACCGCACCACCACTAAGCCACACCCACAGAATCGGTAGTAACACATTTTACCTTTCACCCCTGGCTATATAGCATAGGATTGGATACCCGATAGATTATCTCCCTTTGGAGCCCGCCTAGAAATTGAAGTCAAGACAAAAGGCTTTCTAGAAGGTGCTGCCCTTGCCAGATTTGCCATATGACAACTCGAGGGAGAATATTTTTTTGATACAGGAGCCTGAATAATAGAATTCCCTCCTGGTTTATTACATTTGGCTGGCATCACCCCAAGACTCGTTAGCTTTCCCTCAGAATTAATCACCTCCTTATTCACCCAGCCTTTGGCTTACTTCATACTATGATATCATTTAATGTGTTGTCATTGTTGTTATGGTTCTCTTTGGTTTGGTTTTAACTCTTTCAAATCTTCTACTTTTTTAGGGATTTGCTTTGCACTATTGTATTCTGGATATTTGTGATTTAAAAAAAGAGTAAACAATCGTGTGAATGAAATAAATGTACAATCAATCAGCCTTGAGAGACCAGGGAAGTCCGCGGGAGTGGTCACAAATGGCAAATATCTGGGCAATCAAAGCTCATCCCCCTTTTAATGTGCTGTGCATACCTACCATGCACATAAAAGGGGCGGGGCTTCACCTATCCAGTCACACCCACAACTTTGACCTTGCTGACTACCTTTGCAGATGTCCCTGTCTGATGCCACATATAAAGCCAGTTAGTGGCTAACCAGGTCAATTTATCCATTCAGGGTAAACAGAGGCAATACTCCTCCCATTAGCAATGGAATCCTGTGTAGAAGGAAGGAAAGCCTTGCTATTTCAACACTGTCTGAGCAGTGTAAAAAGAAAAATTGCAATGGCACTTAGATTTATATACCGCTTCACAGTGCTTTACAGCCCTCTCTAAGCGGTTTACAAAGTCAGCATCTTGCCCCCAACCATCTGGGTCCTCATTTTACTGACCTCAGAAAGATGGAAGGCTAAGTCAGCCTTGAGCCAGTGAGAATTGAACTGCTGGCAGTCAGCAGAATTAGCCTGCAATACTGCATTCTAACCACTGCGCTACCACAGCTCAGTTAGCGATTTCCGCTACCGGTTCAGGTGAACCAGTCCGAACCAGCTAAATACCACCTCTGGATAGGATTCTGTTTTATATAACACAGTTGACATTTCCTTTTTCACATGTTTCCCATCTTGTTTGCATGCATTTCAGGATCTGGGACCTCAATTCTTCACTTCATTTCCACTCCAACTCTACATATTCTTGGGTTCTTTTAAGAATCTATTTGTTCAATAAAGCAAAGTAAAGAATAGAAGTGGTTGTAAACCGGATACCAACAATCCCAATAAGGTTGATTTTCTGAAAACTTGTATTTGTAAAGTTAGATAGTAAACAAGTTTAGGCAAACTGAAACCAATGGTTCGGTCCACACATCATGTTAAGCCATAACAAAATTTAGCTCTAATTTAGTGTGTTCTATGAAATGACCCACTGTGCTTTGCCTGCCTATGACTTAGTCTTACCAGGTAGTCCTCAACTTACAATAGTTAGGTTAGTGACAGTTCTAAGTTACAAGGGCACTGAAAAAAGTGATTTATGACTATTTTTCACACTTATGACCATTGCAGCACTCCCATGGTCACATGGTTTATATTCAGATGCTTGACAACTGGTTCATATTTATGACAATTACAGTGTCCCGGGGTGATGTGACAATCTTTTGCGACCTTCTGACAAGCAAAGTCAATGCGGAAGCCAGATTCGCTTAACAACCATGTCAGTAATTTAACAACTGCAATGATTCACTTAATAAATGTGACAAGAAAAGTCATAAAATGGGGCAAATCTCACTTAAGAAATTTCTCACTTAGCAACGTAAATTCTGTGCTCAATTGTGGCCGTAAGTCGAGGACTACCTGTAGCCAACTTATTCAATATATCACAGCTGGTTTAATACCAGCCAGTAGTTATGAGTATCCACAAGAAATCACCAACCTTGTTCCCATCTGGTTTGTCCACAAGGAAGACTTCACTCCAAATCTGGATGCCAGTTGTCTCCCGTTCAGATCCACCTCTCCAAGAAAATCCTGTGAGTGGTTCATTAAAATCCCCAATCCAATCAACCAACTCCTGCAAAGTAATGGGCAAGCAAGTTATTATCCTCAGAGCCATGGAAAATCATGTTTCTTTATCTTATTTAGCTTATTTCTAGTATTAGTGGTCACCAAAGAAGCTAGCAACCAAACAATTACTGAGCAGCTGGACATTTTCAGTGATGGTCCATTTGAATGAGAAGTAAGATGATCCATTTCAATTTGGACAAAGCATTTTACTACAGAAGAACTTAAAGTTTATATTTCAAATATGCAATAAAAAGTTTAATTGGCATTTTCAGATTCCCCACCAGGCTAGTAATGTCTGGGAATGATTCATCAGATTACAGAGGATTATCTCTACTTGTATGTGAAATAGTTGAAGACATTCTCAATTATGAAATCACAGATGCAAATCTACAAAACGAAGTCACAGGCTACACTTAGGCAGGTTATTGTTCTCCCAATCTTAAACCTACAAATAGCTATACACAGCTGTGCCATATCCTGAACCCTGTATATTTGCACAACATGTGGAATCCCAGCATGAAGTTTTGCTACCAGTTTGGATAGATTATGGCAGACGAATTCCACTTCCTACCCGCAACAACACATCTTGTCTCTTGTGACATTCTCATTATTCATCTCTCAAGTATGAAATCTAATATTCGAGGGCACTTTACTTAATTACATCTTCTTAATTGCACCAAAAGCAAGTCAGACATATATTGCAATCTGCAGGCTTGCTCGTGTATTAAGTTCCTGAGCATGAAGAATGAGGCCACAAACTCTTCAGCAAACCAGTGCAAACCTACCATGTTATGCATGTATCTCAGCATGAAGTCCATCAAGAATGATTTTCCCTTCCGAAAAGCCCCAGCCACGGACACAGCCACCACCTCCCGATCACAGACAGCTTTGGAGAGCAAGATGCGGTTGAGAGCAACTTCGTCCAGCTCAAAGGAGTGATCATCCTTCACAATGAGCACTTGTACTGGGTGGGCCTTCCCACCAGAGTCTTCCTCTTCTGAGCTCCATTCATAGCTTTTTTCCGAAAATCCACCTGTGTTTAAGACAACCATTGTCTGATCAATGTCCCAATGAGGTTACATAGAGGCTTAAGCTAACGTTGTACATTGACTTACCAAACATGGGTTCTTACATATCAGGTCACAGGAACATTGGGGGGCCAGAAAGGAGAAAGAATACAGCAGAGGGAAGGAAAAGATGCTTAGCCACTATCCTCCAGACAAGTTTAAAGCCTTCCTAATAATTGGCTGCCTCAAGGGAGAGAAAATTCCCTCTGACAATTACAGAAATAGACTAGCAACTGAATTTTACTTTATTTATGAAACATATTATATTACTGTCTAATAATATCTCTTGCTAGTTTTCCGTTACGTTAGTCATATTCTGTGCTTACACCCAAAGACATTAGGGTAACTTAAAAGTTAGAAGGATGCTCAGAAGTTGGAGGCTCCAAGATTTCACGTTCATTCTCTACCCGGCTTCTGACACTACAATAGACATCACACTCTGCATCACTGAAAGAGACCTTGGGATCTCAGTTTTTTGTTTCAGATGCACGAAAGAAGCCATTTAAATGGCCTGAGACCAATGGCTGCTAGGGAAATCTGGCAGCTAAATGAAGAGGCAGCCACTCCCTTCCACCTCTGGATTCTCTCCTACAAAATCCACTGCCCCACATTTGTTTCAGAAAGCAAACAAAATTCATAATATAACACCATATCCGCAGGTTTTCTCAGAAAGACTGCCTATACATTGGCAGGTCAGATAAATAAAATAAAGAAGCATCTTTGTTCTGGCTGGGGAATCATGCCAACCAAACAAGAGACTATCAAATGTTACCAGACAAGGAAAATTGGCAAACGCAGTCTGGCTGTTTACATTGAAATAATATATCCCAGGCAGATACAGTAGATAAAAGGATTAAAAAAACTCTGCACTAGGATATTGTAGGGACAAGACACGTACATGCAGCTATATTAATACATGATTGTTGTGTAATGAAAAACTGTCTAAACACTGAATAGTTTTCTTCCCATGTTCCAAAGAGACATAGTAGCTCAGTGGCTTAATGACGGTGGAGATGGTCTCTGCTCTGGCGGTTCGAGCCTGTCGGGGTGAACTCTTGTCACTCGCCTCAGCTTCTGTCCAAATAACAGTTCAAGAGCATGTTCTATGCGAGTAGATAAATAGGTACCACTTTGGTGGGGAGATGAGTTGGCACTCCATGCAGGCAGTCAAATTTCTGTCAACTGAACCTTCCCGGCTGCGGCACCCATTTGCAAGGCGTCTCCAGGAGGGAGGGGAATTGGATGACGCTACAGGAAGAGCTGCTCATTTTTCTTTCAGATGTGAAGTCAACTCACCCACCTGTGGCACATCTTGGGAAGCGTGACAGCTTTTTTTACAACAGAAACCTGGCAGGTTCTGGTACCTTGGCAGCCAAACTACTACTCTGCAATAGCATTGTGGTCTGATGGCCAATGTAACAATGCCATACGCTAATAATAATAATAATTCCCATGTTCCAGTTGGCCAATGCAGTTGCCTCTAATCACAGCAAGGCTCTTCTGAACTGGCATACACAGCTTCAAGTTTTCACCCATAAGATTCTATAGGAAAATACATTTCCATACCATCCTAGTTCTGGAATACCATCCATATTATACTGTAGAGTTTTACTTGGGCTGCTCACTTACTATAAATAATTTTCAGCCCCATACAAAACAGATCTAATTATACTAGCAGATATTTTCTAGATAGAGATCTTTCATATAACATGCTCGCTGAACCTCCAAATATTGGGGGGGAAGACATGGAGATTTTAGGGGAGATCTTAGACAAACATACACACACTACATAACAGTAGGCACATTAGCTAGTTTGCATTTCAGAATTGCTTACAAGAAAAACACCGATTGAAAATGAAACCTCCATCTGCAAGACCAATATAGCTAATAATACCATAACCTGGAAGTCATATATCAATAAACCGTCTTTCTCTGAAGAAAATGGATTCCTGTGGTTGGAAACAAGGCACTGGAGTGAAGAGCTTTTTAAAGGTAGTCCTTGACTTACAACAGCTGGTTTAGAGACCATTCAAAGTTATAATGGTACTGAAAATGATTTATCACCATTTTTTCACACTTATGACTACATCTCCATGGTCACATGATCAAAATTCAGATGCTTGGTAGCTGACTCATATTTATGACGGTTGCAGTGTCTCTGGGTCATGTGACCAAATTTTGTTACCTTCTGACAAGCAAAGTCAATGGGGAAGCCAGATTCACTTAATAACTTTGTTACTACCTTAATATCTGCAGTGATTCACTTAACAATTGTGGCAAGCAAGTTCGTAAAATGGGGCAAAACTCATTTAACAAAGATCTCATTTAGCAACAGAAATTTTGGGTGCAACTGTGGTTGTAAGTTGAGGGCAATCTATATTCATGCTGTCCACCAAGGCATCTCTTACAAATTTCAATATTATACTGCATTGTTGCCTACAGAATATCATACCACGCTTGCAAATTTTTTTCAGCTATGCAGAATTTGTGCTATTTAACTTCTATTTTTTCCCCCCTCTCTCTTTTGTTTAAGTGCAAAGCAAGCAGCTCTTTCTCCCTTCCCAGCTGCATGTTTAAGGGAGGAGAAGCAGAAGGAGGAATAAGAACTATGGGAAGAATTCTGTTAATCCTGACAACTGTTTCAAAGGAATTAACACTGGATGCTTGGCTAGAAAGAGAAGAATTTCTTCCTTAGTATTACAGCTGCTAGTATGCGATGTAAAAAGCATCCAAGGGGGCAGGATGGGGAAAGAGGCATGACCCTTCCCCAAATACTTTACTTTCATTTTTTCTTCTTGTTTGTAAAAAAAGAAACCATTTCCTAATATTAAATAACAGAGCACATGATTTTTGCAAATCTAATCTTCACCCTATCATCAGCATGCTAATGCTAAACACCAAAATTATGTCACAGTTCTGATTCTAGTTGCCTTCTATTACTTATAGTAATAGCACTTAGACTTATATACCGCTTAACAGTGCTTTACAGCCCTCTCTTAAGCGGTGTACAGAGTCAGCATATTGCCCCCAACAATCTGAGTCCTCATTTTACCCACCTCGGAAGAATGGAAGGCTGAGTCAACCTGGAGCCTAGTGAGATTTGAACTGCCAAATTGCAGGCAGCCGGCAGGCAGCAGAAGTAGCTTGCAGTACTGCATTCTAATCACTGTGCCACCGAGGCTTATAAAATATAATTTATGTTGTGAGGGTTAGCGCTGCACTTACAAAGCCCCCTCAAAGCAGTGGTGAAATCTGCTACCGGTTTGCTGGCCACACATGCGCAGTTTGCACCAAATGTGTGCTGCGCGCATGTGCAATACACACCAAAAGGAGGCTTGGGAAGATAAGTAGAGCAGCAAGGGGGGGAAATCAGCTGTGGCGCGCAATCTTGGGAACCTTTTTTTTTTTTTACTTTTTTAAAGTATTTTTTTACTACCTATTTGCCCAAATCGGTAGTAAAAAAATGCTTAAAAAGTTTAAAAAAAAATAGTTTCGAGGATTGCGTGTCACTCAGCTGATCATCGGAAGTTCTTTTTTACATTTTTTTACTACCGGTTCGGCGAATCGGTAGTATTTTTTACTACTAGTTCAGGCAAACTGGCTCGAACCAGTAGCATTTCACCCCTACTCCAAAGGCTTTATGACTAGTTTATCTGAAGGACCCCAACTCTGATTGTTTCTGCCCGTTTAATATACATTAGTAGAGTGGGTACACCGCAGGTCCCTTCAATTAATCAGTGTGAACTATCAGGATTTAAGAAACATAGCCTCTATAAAGGTAGTCCTTGTTTAGTGACTGCCTCATTTAGCAATTGTTCACAGTTACGATGGTGATGTAAAAGTAACACTACAACCAATCGTCTATGGGGATTCTCAGTCAACCAGGAAAAAAAGGTGCTTTTTTTCAAGAGGCAACTGGACTTTCTGGTTTTTCTTTGACGATGTTTCGCTTCTCATCCAAGAAAATGAAGAAGCTTCTTGGATGAAAAGTGAAACATCTTCAAAGAAAAGCCAGAAAGTCCAGTTGCCTCTTGAAAAAAGCACCTTTGGGATTTATAACCAATCCTTACATATATGTCCTTCATAGGTCCGTAAAGAAAAGGAAAACTGAAGTAAAATCAGAAACGCAGTTGTGCTTTCACTTAGCAATTGCTGAGTTGACAGCCCCAATCGTGGTAACTAAAGGAGCTGATGCTCTCTTCTTCTGGGGTGGTACCCTCCCAGAGATAGATGTGGCTACTACCCTAATGACATCGCAAAAGTCTTTGAAGACCTGCTTGTTGTCCCAAGACTTTGAGTAGAACCATGGAAACAGAACCTTCTCAGTCATTTCCTTGGTAGAGTCCTTGATGCTCTCTGAGCTTGGCTGTTTTCTTGCAGACATTTCATTACCAAACTAGGTAACATCATCAGTTCTACAACTGAACTCAGAGTTATGATGTTACCCAGTTTGATAATGAAACGTCTGCAAGAAAAAAGTCAGGCTCAGAGAGTACCAAGGACTCCACACAGTTCAACCTAGAGCTATAAATATATACTCCAACACTAAGCATTTCTCAACCTCAGCAACTCTAAGATATGTGGACTTCAATTCCTGGCTGCCTGGGGAATTCTGGGAGTTGAAATGCACACATCTTAAAAGTTGCCAAGGTTGAGAAATACTGCCTTAGAACAACAAGGCTGTCAAGCGAGCAACTGCTCTTATTTATTATTCCCATATTTCAGCTGGCAGAGTTCAGCTAACTACTAAGAGTTCTTAGTAACTATGCCATTAAGATTACATAAAGAGTTCCCAATGAGGGTAAAGTTTCAATCATAGTCTGTACATGTTTCTTTAAATTAACTAAACATTTCCCACATACCCATACAAAATACATATTTATCCGGATAAGCATGCACACTGTTGCACTATGAGCTTCTCAGATAAAACCATGCAGGAAATCCTATCTCCATCTATGATGTAGCACTATGTATCATATCAAGAAACAGACTCCACAGGAAGACAAGAGCTGCATTTTAATGAGTTAAGCTATATTAAGAGAATCTTGCAATCCCGATTGTTTCTATATTCTCTTCCTCTTATATCCCTGTGAATCAGGATGATTGATTGATTGCCCATCTTACCATAGGGTAATTCTGGGCGGCTTACAGTTACAGTACATAAAATCTAAAGCATAAAAAGTTAAAAACAAACATTAAAGTCAAAAACACATGGGGTAGGTGGGATCTGTTATTACCCAATCAACCATCTGCATTGCCAACAGCAGAGAAGGCCCTCCTCTTGGACCCCGCCAGCCAGAATACTCGGCCTAACGGGATGTACAGCATCGCCCTCCTGCCTGTATGAGTTGTATGGCCCAATCACAGAGGAGCGAGAGGGTCCCTCAAGTAACCTGGACCCATGCCAGGAAGGGCTTTAAAGGTGATCACCAATACCTTGAATTGCACACGGAAGCAGATTGGCAACCAGTGCAGCTCGCGGAGCACTGGGGCCATTCTTGAGGGCCCCAAAACTACCCAAGCCGCCAGACTCTGCACCAGCTGTAGCTTCCAAATGCTCTTTAGGGTAGCCTCCATGTAGAGCACATTATAGTAGTCCACTTGTGAGATGACTAGGGACTGAATGACTGAGTGCAGGGAATCCTGGTCCAGGAAAGGCCGCAACTGGTGCACAACATGAAGTTGTTCAAAGGCTCTCATAGCCAAGACTGCCACCTGTTCCTTGAACAAGAGTCGCAAGCCCAGACGAACCCGAAGTTTGTAGACCAGATCTTTTTGGGGCAGTGCCACTCCATCCAGAGTCAAAGATAATAAAGTTCCGGATCCCAGAGCTCTGTGAACCCAAAGCCTTTCAATCTTACCAGGGTTCAGTCAAAGCCTGTTGTCCCCCATCTAGGCCCCCACAGCCTAGGGTAGCTACAACATCACTTGGATCACCAAGAGTTGAAATATAGAGCTGGGTGGCATTACCTTGCTCCACAGGATTTAAGGAATGTTTTAGTCCTCTTCATTTATGTAATACATCTTGCCCATTTCCCTGTGTTTCTGATTATACTTCAGTTTTCCTTTTCTTTACAGACCTACAAAGGACAATCATTTCTTCAGGATGGTATAAGAACTAGAAGGTGCCTTCCAGCCCTATGATTCTATGTTTCTCTATATACAATGCCAAGACTGGTTTATCCTGCAACTCCTTAAAGACACCATTATGCTTTAAAGCTTCAAGACTGCATTTTGTCTACACAACATGCTGCCTATCCACATTTGCCGCCTGTTTCTCTCTCTTACAAAAAGATTTCATGAATGGCTGAAATCTGCACAGTAATGTAGTGCAAATTCTGCTCATGGACAATATTGAATTTCAGATATAAATCTTTTGAATTTGATCACAGAATCGTAGAATTGTAAAGCTGGAAGGGACCACAAGGATCATCCAGACCAACTCTCTGCAATGTGCAGGAAAATCAATGTAAATCATCCTCAAGCGATGTCCATCTAGAGTCTTCTTAATGAACCTGCATGGAGAACCCACAGTCTTAGACTATTCCACTGTTTTATAGATCTTACCATCAGGAGAGTGTTCATTATGTACGAAGAATATTGTACAAGAATTTACAACTTACAAAAATGGGGAGATGGATGGATGGATGGACGGATGGATGGATGGATGGATGGATGGACACACAAAGATTTTGCATCCCATTCTTCATATTAATCAATATCCAGTATCTATATGAGACATTTTCTCATTTAATAAGATCACATTGGCTAGGCATCTTGGGAGTTGTAGTCCCACAGCATCTGGACAATATTGATGGAAGGCCCCTGTAACACATCTTGATTCTAAGGGCCTTTCCAAACACCAAGTCATTATACTTGAGCTACTGTAGCAGAAGTCTATATTGGCATGAAATTTGTTGTCCCTATCACCAATCCTAAACCTATTTCTATTGTTTCTGTCCTGACATGTTGGCCAACAGATATGTTCTGATGATGTGTCTCCAGTGCATCTTAAATGAAGCAATTGGTTAAGTCGTTTGGCTTTGCTATTTTCTCTCTTCTGAACAGAGTGCCTTTGGTAGATGGGCAGCTAGCTATATGTTAGTTTAATAAATAAATAAATAGACAAACATCACCAGGCAGTGGAAAGAAAAAATCATTTCCGAAACACAGTGCTGCAGCAGCAGAAACGGGACAAGTCAGACTGTACACTGCCAATCACTAATTTAAAAAATTATTTATCTTTATTTTTTGACACCCAATTCCAGTGGATTCTTCCTAATTCTCCACTCCTATATTTCATTCTCTAATAATCCAGGTTGAATAATCCTTTGTTTTAAAAAATAAGCTTTATTACGCCATCACTCTGCTGAATGCCTAATTCTCACAATGCTTTCTAATGTCTATGTGCATTTTACCCATGTAGTATGGCTGTAGCTATATTATTTATCATTATTATATTCTTTACTCCCCCCCTTTTTTATTGGTATTATTATGATGATGATTATCATTACTCTGTTGCTTTGCATGTATACTGAGAGGTTCTGCATCAGACACGAATTCCTTGTGTGTCTAATCATACTTGGGCAAATAAAGTACTCAATTTAATTCAAAATCACAAAGGCAGCTGAGTCATTTAAGGTCCCTTGTATATTTCCTTTATACATACATACATACATGCATTTGTGTGTATGTGTGTATGGATGGATGGATTGGGAGGCACAGGGCAAGGAAATGCAGACTTATCTCCATCATTCTGCTTTTTTCTAAATTAGGAAGGCCAATAGAATTAAAGCATTTCCACGACTGCTGTGTGATATTATGCATTTCTAATAGACTACCAGCACAACAGTATCTGGCTTTTTAGGAGGACAGCAGCAAAATTAGGTTAAACAGTGACTGGAAGAACAGCAGTATATTCTGGAATGAGTAATAAATAACACTCTGATTTAGGGGAAAAGACTAGTATCACTAACGCTAAGGATGGCTGAAGACGATCTCACTCATGGGCTGGGAATGAGATGAACTCAATGACATATGGTCACGGGAGCAAAAATGTTGCCAGTTATGAATTACAGGTACCAGACAAACACCTGCTAGCCAAGACTTTTATTTATTCATTTATTAAGAAATGCTATATGAGTGCCAAACACACGGTGATGTTTGTATCTCAATCAATGTCTCAGCAACCCCAGGTTGACCTAGAAAACAAACAAGGATTGGCCTAGTTTAGTACTTAGAATTCACCAGTGGATATCAGAGCTTTAGTTTAGACTGGGAAATGAAAACAAGAAGCCTAGAAGAAGACCATTCATTTTGATGAGCAACATAGCATAGAGATATATAAGTTATACATCTCCTTACATATACAGTGATAGATAACTTGATGCCTGCTGCATCAGGAAATCCACAAAAATAAGGTGTAGATGCATGCAGATTCTTTTGGAGTGGGTGGCCATTATGAAGTTAATTAATAATGATAATAATTCCTCCTGTTAAACTGTTGAGCCAGTGTTAAACGCTCCATAGCTAATCCTTCCTTGGCAGGTTACAAGATGACCCTGGGAAGCACAGGAGACCTATTTTAAAATATTAAATGTGTTCAGATTGCTAATTAAAGTACTGCTGCAGATTTAAGATAATAATAAATAAATTACATCTGTAATGGAGGTGGGGTCAGAAGTGAAGGCTCATACAGCTCAGATTAATGCTTTATACTCTTCCTTATGGGGCTAATGTAACTTCCTTTTCTTCTTTGTTGATGCTGCTATTTTATTTTTGATTCTACGGTTAGTTTTAATTTTCAAGGTTGTTTCTGCTGCGTTTGTGTACATTATCTCTAACTAGCTTGTGACTGTAAGTAAAAATACCACCACACGTAGGAAATCTAAAATCAGAATATTTCCAGCAAATGGCAAAAGATAGAAACTTGGCTTGTATCTTTAAATTATGAGATTATCAGATCTGCTTTTGTTAATATTAAAACTGCAAGATGCCTCCTTTCTTAAAGGAGATAATTATTGGATTCCCCTCTGAGAGGTGAAATTATAGGCTTGTCTCTAACTTTCCATGGCAGTTGGGAGAGAGGCTTCTCATTTAGAGGAAGCAGCTGAGAGGCAGATTATCTTGACTATTTTCAAACTGGCTTCAGATTGGGCTAAGCCTGTTTGGGTCAGTCTAAAAGAGGACCTGAGTCAGATTTGCTTTTCTTGACCTTTTAGTAGTGATGTTCACAACCATATCAGAGAACGGTTGTGATTGTAACCCTGTATTTCTGATCAATTTCATCAGTGGTGGGTTGCTACCGGTTCTACCTAGATCGGCGAACCAGTAGCAGTAGCAGCAGCAGTGGGAGGCTTCGCCCACCCATGCCGGACACTTCTGCGCATGCGCAGAAGCATCGCACGTGTGCGCATGAGTGAACCAGTCGCGACGGGTTTTGCAACCCACTACTGAATTTCATCTTAGACAGATGCTCCTTGAAATAGAGACGAATATATGGAATCTCTTATGACTTTATTTTTCTCCAGTGCTTTTCCATATGAAATTCCCTGGGAGATAGCATCAAAAAAATTGGAGCTGGGAGCCATCAATTATACCAAAATCTAATTCAGATTAATGAGAAAGCCCTCAATGCCTGAAGTAACACACTGGATTAACCCTGTATGTATGTATGCATGTATACATTTTATATCCTGCCTTTATTATTTTATAAAAACAACTCAAGATGATGAACATACCTAATATTACTTTCTCCTTCTGTTTTTCCCATTGGGCTGAGAGAGAGTGACTGGCCCAAAGTCACCCAGCCAGCTTTCATGCCTAAAGCGGGACTAGAATTTATTTATCAAATTTATTTGCAACCCTTCTCGAGGCAACTCTGAGCAATGATTGGCCCAAAGTCACCCAACCAGCTTTCATACCTAAGGTGGGAGTAGAACTCCTGGTTTTTAGCTTGGTGCCTTAACCCAAACAGAATTCGAATGACCGAGGGGTCACTATGCCAGAGATAGTGGATCACTCTGTTGTGAATGCGGCTTTGCTGTCCCAGAAATAGCAGGTACATCAATTACACCTGGAAGGGATCCAGAACTCTTTTTGGTTTCCCAAAGTGAAGCCAGTGGCTTTTTCTTCTGCTAAGCCAAATGAAACAAACATACTGTATATTAAAACTGTTGCTCATTTTATATCTCTGGTATTAATTTTGGTTTTATCATTTTATTGTATACCACTGCAAGACTTTGATAGTCAACGTTAGAACAAGTTAAAGAGAAACGTATTTCTTTTAGGCTGGATTCACATGAGGTTAGCCCATGATTTATTACGTAACAGAATTTTTCAGACTTCTACAATACATGGAACCCTCGAATAAACATATGGGTTGGATTTGCACAAAACAATAGGTTAGAACAGTACTGTGTGATTTATTGTATCTTGCAAACACAGCCTTAATGTGCAACAGAAATATATATACCTGTAACTTAAATCTAAAGGTTTCTGCTTTCTGGGTAGTCTTCCACATATTTGAAGAGAACGATCATGTCTTCATTTATTTTACTTATTAATCACATTTATATGGCCTCCCATCTCACAAGAAACAACTCTGGGCAGTGTACAAAAACCAATAAAACAATTATAAAACAATCATTATAAAATATATGGTAGTAAGTCATATTAAAAATGAAAAACACTCCAGCATCTTCTGGGTAGGGAGTGCCCGAGTCTTTCATATCTCTGGCCTCTTCTTCATGTTATACATTGTCGGCTCCTTTTACATTTCCCCATAAAAATTAACTAGGAATTTTTATTAACCTGTAAAATTGGGTGTCAGAACCAGCCACAGTTCACCAGATAAGATCCAGATCTATTAAAAAAAGAAAGCTTGACATGGTATGACTGGGAAATTCTAATAATGGAACTTAAAATTATGTTAGTCTTCTTTGCCACCATGTCACATTGCTGACTCACTTAGGAAGTGATTACAATCTCAATTCACTGGTAATATTTTCACATATTCTACTGTTGCCCATTCTATTTATGTGCATTTTTCCTGACATTAAGAATCCTTTTCTTTTTCATCTAGAGTCTACGTTTCTATCCTCTTTCATCCCTACCTTCTGAATTATTCTTTATCCATTGGATATCACCTACATATTTTTAAAAAACAAACAAACATGAGGAGCTTTTTAAAATTATCTGTATTTTGTTAGCCATTTTAGCATTTCCAAAGAGAGGCAGGATAGAAATGAACTAAAATGCATAGGTTCTCACTCACATTTATTTAACGTGTGCAGCCACACCTTGCCGACTTTCAATAAATTAAACTACTCCTTCCCTTCTTTCTCCCCACCGCATATAAAACAGCATTCTAAAGAAAAAAATCTTCCCGATGTGGAAAACTGGCTTCCGGATCCCAAATTAAATGTAGAGTTTTGCTCTCCGGTTTCCTGTTTTGAGGAAGGGTTCGGAATCCCGTTAAGGCAACTGAGCATAATATAAACAGCCATACTTGCATTATTTTGTGCCCATTTGTAAACAAGAACTCCAGATGCCCCTTTCCCAAACCGGTGTCTCCAGATGTGCTTGGGACTATCCCTCCCATGATCCCCCAAAGAGGTTGCTTGTCTCCATACTGAGGAAGGCTCTTCTGAGGGGAAATTATTTTCCGCTAAGCAGCTTTGAACGTCTCAGCTCGGAGACCCTCCCATGGTGGAACAGAGTCAGACCCGTCAAAACCAAAGCGAGCAAACCCCACCCTATCCGCCCCCTTCTAGCCGTTTGGAAGGAGGGCGGACGATGATCGTGGCAAGCGACGGAGCGGGAGCTGCACTTCACCATTCGCCCCATTGTCTCCCTTCCGCTTCTCTTCGCGCCCCCCCTCGCCCCCCCCCCCCACTCCCGGAGAGGGGCAAACACAAGGGGCGAAAGAAAAGACGGAGGGTAATCACAGAGCAAAATAAAGCCAGGAGCGAAATCCGTTAGGTCCGGAGACACAGCAATCTCCTCTGCCCAGCCCAGCCCGCGGCTGGGGGACGATGGGCGGGGCCGTTTGAGACCCTTCGCCACCTCTAGCCTAGCCCGGGCAGGGTCCCGGCGTGGCGATAAGGCGTGCCTGAGCAAGCAACGGGCCGAGGCGGGGAAGGCCGATTCTGTCCTGCGCCCCAGCGGCTCCCAGGCCCTCCACCAGCTACGGATGGAAGTAGCCCAGATGCCGAGCCAGCCCTCCCACTCCCGGGGCTGGTCCTGATCACCTACCCCAGCTGTTCCTCTCCTTGCGGTTCTTGGCCATGGTTAATCCGCCCGGCGGCTACCTGCTGCCTCTCGGATCCGCCGGGCTCAAGGCGGCGGCGGTGGCTGCCGCTGTTGCTAAGATGAAGAAGGAAAGCGCCGCCGCCGCCGCTGCTGCCTAGCCAAGAAAGGCGTCTCTCTCAGCTCAGCATCTCCTGCGGGAGGGTGCAGGGAGTACCCGAGACGCGTCCGGCGCAAACGCGGATCCGCAGGGAGAGAGAGAGAGAGAGCGCCTACGACGGCGTGCAGGAGCTTGCTTCCCCACGCACACGTGTCCGGCCGGGGCTGGGAAAACACCTCACTCTCTTCTAAGCAGCCCGGCGCGCACCATCCGCACGACCTGATCGCGCTGCGGAGCACCTGCGGACGAGGACGCGCGCATCGCGGGGCGCGGCACCAGTATGCGCCTGCCCACCGGTGCGGCGGAGTTTGGGCACACCCTGAGATGGGAAATCGGCGCCCGCGACGCGTCGCCACTTATTGTGGACCCGTGGCTCTAGGACTGGCAGAGGGAAGAGTCTGAAGCCACGTGCGAAACTCACGTGCTTGTTCGTCCCGGCCGATAATTCGTATTTTGTATTTTGGACTTGGGGTACGGAGGTTGTCTTGTTTCTACGCGCCTGGCACCATCCGTCTGTGCGAGGACAACCCTCGAGAGATTACCAAGACGCAGGTCCCCGCCCTAATAGTTTACAACCCAGTCTGGGAGAGGGCAGTCAGAGCTGGAGAAAACAGAAAAATAAGCATGGCTGTCAGCAGTTGAGAATATTGCACGTTTATTTCAGTGGCTGGATTAGCAATAGCAATAGCACTTAGACTTATATACCGCTTCATAGTGCTTTACAGCCCTCTCTAAGCGGTTTATAGAGCATATTGCCCCCAACAATCTGGGTCCTCATTTTACCGACCTCGGAAGGATAGAAGGCTGAGTCAACCTTGAGCCTGGTGAGATTCGATCTGCCAAACTGCTGGCAGCTGGTGATCAGCAGAAGTAGCCTGCAGTACTGCATTCTAACCACTGCACCACCACGGCTCATTTTCTCTCATAGGGATTCTCCCTAAGAAGCTTTACTCCCAGGACAGTATTCCTGGCTTTGCATATATAAATTATAGGCAGAGGTAGGAACTGTACAGGCAGAGATGAGAAAAGAATTATAAGTAGGATGCACCCATGTTTAAAATTCTGGAGTGTCAAGGAAGGTTCCTTCAGACTAAGACCTCAAGGGTCCCCGTTGAAAGAAAAGCTCCAAATAAAGGAATCACTGAATTAACGGTACTAGGTCTATATGGAGGGAAGTAAGCAGTGGGGTACCACAAGGTTCCATCTTAGGCCCAGTACTCTTCAATATCTTCATAAAGTCTAACTTCATAGACTTAGATGAGGGACTAGAAGGGGAACTTACCAAATCTGCAGATGATACTAAGTTGGCAGGAAGAGCCAACACCTTAGAAGATAGGCTGAAGAAGATCCAGATGGATCTTGACAGACTTGAACACTGAGCCCTAACTAACAAAATGAAATTCAATGTAGAGAAAAGTAAAGTCTTACACTTAAGACAGAAAAAACAAAAGTATGCATGTAGATTGGGAGAAACTAGACTTAATAGCAGTAACTATAAGAGGGATCTTGGAGTCTTAGTGGTCAACCAATTAAATATGATTGAACAGTGCAGCGGCAGCCAAAAAAGCCAGAGGGATTCAATCAAGATCACTTGAGGTACTAATATCACTCTATAAAGCCTTATAAAACCACACCTAGAGTACTGCATCCAGTTTTGGTCACCACATTATAAAAAAGATGTTGAGACTCTAGAAACAATGCAGAGAAGAGCAACCAGGATAATTAGGGACTAAAACATATGAAAAACATTTACAGGAACTGGCTAATCTAGTGAAGAGAAGAACCAGGGGAGACATGATAACAGTGTTCCAATATTTGAGGCCCTGCCACAGAGAGAAGGGGGTCAAGCTGTTTTCCAAGGCACCCGAAGGCCAGACAAGGAATAATGGATGGAAACTGACCAAGGAGAGATTCAACCTAGAAATAAGGAGAAATTTTCTGACAGTGAGAACAATCAACCAATGGAACAACTTGCCTCCAGAAGTTGTGGGAGCTTCATCACTGGAAAGCTTTCAAGAAGAGACTGGACTGCCATTTGTCAGAAATGGTGTAAGGCACAGGTGTCAAACTCGCGGCATCACATTGCCGTCACGTGATGTTTTGCAATTTTTTTCTCTTTGTGGAACTGGGGTAGGCATGGCCTGTACATGACACATCTGGCCCGTGGGCCGCCAGTTTGACACACCTGGTATAAGGTCTCCTGCTTCCGCTGTGGGTTGGACTAGATGACCTACAAGGTCCCTTCCAACTCTGGTATTCTGTTCTGTTCTTATTCTATTCAAAATTCAGAGCCTCTTTATGACTGCTAGAGTCTTGGGGCTTTGTGGCCTCTAGCTTATTTTGTAAAGGTTGAAGATGGCTACCCATCAGAATAGGGAGAAAGAGTCTGGAACAGCCCCCTTAATCAGCTGATCCCCATTTGTGTGTCTCCTGCATGAAGGTAAAACTCTGACTAGGTTTTGCTTTTCAGAGTTTTCCTGATTTTCACAAGTATCCACTATGACCACTGTTCTGTTGTTTTGAAAATTGTAATTAAAAATATCCCGTCTTCTGTTCAAGAATTGATATGTTAAATTATATATAGAGGCTCTATTCAAAATGCTCTTGGAACCCAATCAGCATCTAATTTGGCCGGATTTCTTAACTAAAAGTGTCAGCAGTACATCAGCATATGTACTGAGTTTTTAAAAACACCTTTTGGGGAATACAAACATCACAATACATTTTCTCCAAAAAGTCCTAGGAATCAGAGGTAACTGCAGGATTTAAATTTTTCATCTAATTGACAAAAGCAACATGAGTCTCTTGTGGCAAAAGCTCTACCATGTTCATATGTTCATGTGTTGTAATGACACACATACCAAAGGAGTTTTGTTATTTCCATCCCCCAAACACCATGCTTCTGCCATGAGCATCAGTAAAGAAATTAAAGGCTTTATGCTCTTACATTGGGATGGGTATACTAGTCAATAGTGGGAGGTGTATATTGTTTGGTATGGCAATGTACAGATAGTCCTCAATGTATGACCACAATGGAGCCCAATTTTTTTGTTGCTGAGTGAAACATTTGTTAATTCTGCCCCATTTTACGACCTTTTGTATCACGGTTGTTAAATGAATCACTGCAGTTGTTAAGTTAGTAGCATGGTTTTAAGTGAATCTGGGTTCCCCATTGACTTTGTTTGTCAGATGGTCACAAAAAGTGAACACAGGACCCTGGGACACTGCAAACGTCATAAGTACGGGTCAGTGGCTAAGCATCTGATTTTTAATCACATAACTATGTAGATACTGCAACGGTCATAAATATGAAAAACGGCCATAGGTCACTTTTTACAATGCTGTTGTAACTTTGAATGGTCACTAAGTGAACTGTTGTAAGTTGAGGACTACCTGTATTCAAGAATACGTCTTGTTTTCAAAATTGCTCTTGGCAATTGAAAACAAGACTATTGGAGTGAATCTTGATTGAACACTGCCCATTTTTGCCCAACATGTCTGATGGATCTGTGAATATCCCAAAGACACAGGAGGAGAAGCTGCAGACAAGACAATGTCAGATATGATGCAGCTTAACCTACAGAAGTAATAGGGGCAAGGCAAACATCCCAGAAGGAATCCCTTCTAGGGTTTTTTTTTCTTTTGAACGGTAAAGACAATGGGGAAGCGATGTACTTTCAGACTTGCAAGAATCTGTTACTTTAAAATAAAGATAGTGTTAGTATCCATGGTTTGTACTCTTTATCTGGATCACCTCAAAGGGCTGATGGATGTGAAAAAATATCAATGGTAAAATGGCAGTTCCCCATTCAACAGCGGTGCACAATCTTCCTGGATTCATATCTCCTGCTTGATGAGCAGGTGGTAGCTGTGGCCTGGAAGACCTGGTGTGACAGTTGCCCAGTTGTCCCTCTTCCTAGTTCAGGAGGCCCTTCAGGATAGTCACTCATGCCCTAGTCATCTCAAACTTGACTTGCAATGCATTCTACATGGAGCTTCCCTTGAAGATCACCCAGAAGCTTTAACTGGTCCAGATTGCAAGGACTGGGCAGCTTCCTTCCAGATGCAATTCAAGGTGCTTGGTTGCTATCTATAAAGTCTTACATGGGATAAGGCCTGCCTACATCTGCTTGACTGCTTTTATCTGGCAGGGTCAGTGTGCTCTGGATTCTTTCCCTTGGCCATACCACCTATTGGGCCCCTGAAATGTACTCTCTCTGTCATAGCAGCTACCTTTTGGAATGAGGTTCCTCCCATCTGGGATCTTAGTGGATCCCACCCTACTACCATTTCTGAAAGGCCTCAAAGTCCTTGCTCTTTGGCTAGGATGGGTGTAGCCCCTTTCAAGAAAGAGGTGTGTGCTTGCTGCGGCTTGATTTTGCCATTATTGGTCTTCCTTTTTTGCTCTATTGTTTTGTTGTTTTATAGTTCTCGTGCCTTCTTGTGACTCCCTCAGAATCACTGAGGCAATGCAAACTTTGAATAATATAAAAATAAATAAATAAACAAAAGCACTGGATTTTTTTTTCCAAATGCTTCCCGTGGTCACCATTCCTTTGTTCTATTGAAAAATCCCTTTGAATTTACAAAGGTGAAATGCTGGCCTGTCAGCAATTTTGCAACTAGCAGCTTTTAGATTGGGGGATTAGGAAATTGAGGTCTAAACAACGCACATTGAAGCAGTTGAACTCCAGGAACAGGAAACGAAATATCCACAGGGGATGGGATAAGAAAGAAGTAGCTTTTTTAGCTCAGGAACTGGGCAAGAGTTTCTGCCTAGAAGATCTGCAGAGTCACAAGGGAAAATACCAGTTTTACTTTGTATTCCAATAAGATGGAGAAAAATCAGTAGCCAGTCAATAGAGCTTCCATTGACAAATTATATTTCTAAAATCAGCCTGGTCCACAGCCAATCCCAAAGTGCATAGCATTGGTTTAACGGTGCCTGTAGTTCCTTCTCATTGATTCTTTTCATGTTTTCTAACTAGGGTTACACTTCAAATTCAGAAACTTGGTTGTAAATGCTATAATTAGACTAATTTCTTGTAAAGGTGATAGACAGAATTTATGTTAGTTTCTCTTATACAAATGGCTCTGGCCCCCATTATTTTTTGGAGGGAGGGGGGCACAATTTGAATGCTGGTTCTATCCAGCAAGATCTTAAACAGATTGATCCTAACCTATTTAAGGTGTGATTGGGCAGAACTAATATATCCTAAAACAGTGCTGGCGAACCTATGGCACGCATGCCAAAGGTAGCACTCAGAGCGCTCTCTATGTGCACGTCACAGCCCAGCTCCATCGCGTTTCTCCCGCAGGGGGGAGAGAGAGAGGGAGGGAGGGAGGGAGAGGGGAAGAGGGAGAGGAAGAGAAAGAGAGAGGGGGGGGAAAGTTTTTCTTTTTTATTGTTAAATGTAATATTTCAAAAGCAGAAAAAAATGAAGGGGCATAAAAGTGTATCACGTTTTTCTTAGAACATTTAGCTGAACTCTGCCTTGTTTATCATTATTTTAGGTAGTAAAACTTCATTATTCAGGTTAAATTGCCATGTTGGCACTTTGTGATAAATAAGTGGGTTTTGGGTTGCAGTTTGGGCGCTCAGTCTCTAAAAGGTTTGCCATCACTGTCCTAAAACATTGTCTTTATCACTATGATAATTAAGATTTTCTATCAATACCATTCTTGCTGTCCCTTCAGATTACTGTCAACTTGCAAAGCATCCCTGGCCTGCTCTTGAGTTGCCATAGGCAAGAGGGATGGGAAAACGAACTCTGCAGCAGTGGCGAGACAGCATGTCAGTCAAAACAAAAGCACATTCCAGCCATATCTCTGTCAAGGCCATCTCCATGGTTACCCACAGTGGTTGGAGGGGAGTGATCTCTACAACCCATGAAATTACTTCATTGGAGAGTGTGACTGATGACACACCTTGAGGGGAGGGGGAAACAGGGTTAGAGCTGGAACATAAATTACGTGGGGTCAGAGTTGGCTTCACTTAGGACATGCCGACATGAAGCTCCTAATAAATACCATATTTTTGGAGTATAAGATGCACTTTCCCCCCCTAAAAGGGGGTGAAAATTTCGGTGTGTCTTATACACCGAATGTAGCCACGCCCACCCACTGGCTCCCACCCGCTGGCCTCTGCCTCCCAGCAATTTACCTCCTTGCAGCAAGCAGCAAACAGCCTGCTTTAGCTTCACCACAGCCTAATTAGCACAAGCAGTTGATTGTTGGTTGGATTGGCCTCCCGACCCTCAGCTGCAGGAATTGCCATGAAAATGAAACTAAAGCAGGCTGTTCACTGCAACCAGGCAAATTGCTGGAAGGCAGAGGTAGATTTTTTTTCTTATTTTCCTCACCAAAAAAGGTAGGTATGTCTTATAGTCTGGAGCGTCTTATACTCTGAAAAATACGGTAACTGGATTTCTTTTGAAGCTTGGGTCGAGACTCATGATTTAATTAGGGCAAGAACCCTGACAATTACCTTGCAGTTACAATGCACAGGAAGGCATTTTTCTTCTCCTGAAAGATGCACAGTTCCTTCAATGCTTGTATTTAGGAAAGCGATTGAAACATTTCTTTTTAATCAAGCTTGTGAACCTGCCCAGATATTCTGTGTGCTGTGTACAGGTAGTCCTCGACTTACAACAGTTCATAGTGACTGTTCAAAGATACAATGGCACTGAAAAAGTGACTTATAATTTTTCAGTTACAGTTTTTGTAGCATCCCCATGATCATGTCATCGAAATTCAGATGCTTGGCAATTGGTGCATATTTATGGCCATTGCTGTGTCCCAAGGTCATGTGATCACTTTTTGCAACAGAAACGTTTGGCTCAATTCTGTTTGTAAGTTGAGGGCTACCTGTATTTTATTATTTATTCTTGGTTGTGATTTTGAATATGTACTGATATAATGAAAGAGCCAGTTTGGTGGAGTGGTTAAGGCATCAGGCTAGATGCCTAGAGACATGAGTTCAGTTGTGTCCTAGGCACAAGTCAGCTGGGTGACTTTGGGCCAGCCACTTTCCCAGCCCTAGGAAGGAGGCAATGGGAAACCACTTTTGAATTGCAGAGACTTGTCCAGGCAGTTTCCAGGACCCAACACTGATTCAAAGGCACATACACACACACACACAAAATCATAATATCCCGAGGGAGGAAGAGAGGAATAGAAATTATTTTAATTACATTAATTTAGATGATGAAATAAAAAGTAATCAGTAAATTGAGCAAAGAAAATTAGGAAAACAAGACAGGAGTCTTTATCAAGGGATTAATAACTAAGTAATTTAAAATAAATAACTTGGAATGCTTTGATTCCTTCCTTCCTGCCTGTAAGAAATAATTATATATACACACACACACACACACACACACACACACACACACACATACAGTGTGTACACACAAACATATTTACACAATGTAATAGTAGTTCACTAGTGGCATGGATAAGTTTCTTGGTGGCAAACCATAAAAATATTTTTTTCTTCTTGAGGATTACAGTTGATATCTGTCTGAAAAGCAGGTTTCAATTCATTGATAATGTTGCAGGGAGTTTCATAATCTTTTGCTTTCACAAAGGACTTTCAGATCACTGCTATAATATAGCAGTAGGACAACAAACAAAAGCACATTTTTTTAAGAGAAGTTCTTTCCATCTCCCTGCCCCACGTTTTAGTGCAAGATGATCAATCTGTATTGTTGGAAGAACACCAATCATTAATGTGTGTTGTTCAGTGTTTTTAAACCTTGGCAACTTTTAAGATCCGTGCACTTCAACTCCCAGAATTCCTCTCCCCAGCATGTGGCTGGGGAATTCTGGGAGTTAAATCTGCACATCTTAAAAGTTGCTAAGACTGAAAAACACTGGTGTAGATGATAAAATGTTCAAAAACCTTATGGATCCCTGAGAAAACTCACAAGCCAATGACCAATCAATTCCCCTGAAGCATCCATTTAAGATTTTTGGGTTAGTGAAATTCAAAAACACTGACAAATTTCACAAATGCTAATCATATGTCCCAAAAGAATACTATGATCTATACTAGAAATTATCATTGGGGATAATCAATTGAAATAATTTTCCCAGGCAATTCTGTGGCATAAGTAATCAACCAGGGTAACCACCCTAAAAGTCTTTGAATCCAGATGTGGAAAAAATTTCAATGTGTATAATTCAAAAAAAATCTACAGGTCTATCGTTTCATTTATTTTAAAGGGAAGGTTGCCAATGTTGGGTTCACACTACATGTCAAGGTGGACAGTGGTTTGTTCCGGGGTGGGTTCTACTTACCTTTACTACCAGTTCGCATGTGCAGATCACCGATGACAACATCCAGGGCAGTGGGCGGAGACTCCCACCGGTTTTACTTGCGAACCGGTCCAAACCGCAGGCAACCCACCACTGGTTTATTTCACTTTGGCTTGTTGGCTTGTATGTACCCAACCATTGCATTTTACAAATTATAATTAATGGCTTTGCATACTGTGGGAAATAAACCCACCCCTCTCCTAGAAAATGAAATATTTTGGGAAATATTAAAAAGGGCAGAAATTCATTCCCCCCACCTTTGTCAATGGGCCATTAAGGCCTGAGCCAGTTCATTCTACATAACAAAGATAGCATTAGCCTCTACCCATCTAGCAACAGAAACTCACCACATGGCCCCTGGGAAGATTACATCAGCAAGCAAGGCTAGCTAAGACCCCTGCTCCCTGGGAGTCTGACAACCAATCAGGATACAGGAACAGGAAACACTAAGCTGTGACCAGGGGGGCATTTGCCCAGGTTCGCCTGGTGTGCCAGTTGCGCCCATACTTGGACTGAGATGCCCTACACACAGTCACTCATACGCTAGTCACCTCCCGGATCAACTACTGTAATGCTCTCTACCTGGGGCTGCCCTTGAGGACCACCTGGAGGCTTCAGCTGGTGCAGAATGCGGCCACGCGGGTTGTTGTGGGAGAGACCCGATACTCCCATATTACATCACTCCTGCACGGCTTGCATTTGGTTGCCGGTTGCCCTCCGGGTGAGGTTCAAGGTGCTGGTGTTAACCTATAAAGCCCTTCATGGCTTAGGTCCAGGTTATTTGTCGGACCACCTGCAACCAGCGTCAACTTCCCATCGCCCGGTACGCTCTCACAGAGAGGGCCTACAATGTCGGCTGGCGACCCCCAGGGGTAGAGCCTTCTCTGTGAGCGCCCCCACCCTTTGGAATCAACTTCTCTTGAGGCTCCGGTTGGCCCCTGACCTCTGTACCTTCCGCCATGAATTGAAAACCTGGTTATTTATGTCCCCCGGCCTGGACTGATGGGGTAGTATATTTTAATTTTTTAAAATACTTTTTAGATTTTTATGTGTATTTGTTGTTTTTAACAGTCACTTGGTCAATTGTCATTGTGAGCCGCCCTGAGTCCCTGGAGATAGGGTGGCATACAAATTTTATAAAATAAATAAATAAAAAATAAATAAGATGGGGCCCAAGAGAGGGTATAAAACCAAAGGGCTCTCAGCATCTCGATCCTTTTTCCTTTTTCTTCACCCAACATCTTGAAACATAGGCTTGCCTTTTCTGCCCAGGACCTCAAAACCATGTGGTCCTGTCCACCATTAAACCATCTTTCCAAGCAGTCTGCTCCGCATGTTTCCAGTGTCTTCTTCCCCACTTGGAACTGAACCCAGAAGGACATTTCTTCCAACAATACTGTGTAAACACAGTCACTTGTGATATATTCAGTTAATTGGTTGAGTGAGCAATGGCTTAGCACAATATATAAACCTGGTCACAATACAGTGGAAGTTCATGGAAAATGTAAGAAGTCTCACAAAATAGTTTTTAACAGGAGTTGGGCCATACGTCTCTTTTAAAGGGATTACAATCTCTATTTCCCTGGTCAAGTCAATTTCAGGCAACTATCAGTACTGTTATTTATTTGTTTGTTTGTTTATCAGCAAGTCGGAATGAGCTTTATTTATTTTTCCATTTTATTCTACCGTTCTGCCTAACCATTAATCAAACAGACCATATTGGTCATTCGCTACTGAACAATCTATAATGGATTAAGCTCAGTAGATCACATGACCATATCCAACGTGTGGGAAGATGACTGTTAAAATCCACTCATCCTATTCTCTGGTGGCTTCAACAGGAAATCTTGTTATTTTTCTGGATTGTTTAGGAGTGAAGTGTTTAATTCTTGACTCTTTGATCTTTTGAAAGACGATACTTTCTCATAAGATCAAAGAGCAACATTATGTTGCAAGGAGTTCTAGTGCTAATGTAAATGGCAACCTAAAAAAGACCTTAGATGAAAATGGCCTCTGTTTATGTTCACATACAAACACCGACTAAGGTCAAGAATAATTTACAATAAAACAAATATTAGTTTTAAAGCATCACAGGGGATCTTTTGTGGAAAATTTCTAAAAGGGCAGAGATGGGAGTAATTAGTTTTCTTGAGGCTCCAATTAATTACTTCAACACTTAATTTGTAAAAATTGCACTGGTTTCTAATTAACTTTTAAGAAGGTTTAAAGCTTAATTGTTGAAATATATATCCCTAAACCACATGGGATGAGGATATGTAATAGAACAGTGTTTCTCAACCTTGGCAGATTGAAAATGAATATACTTCAATTCCCAGAATTCCCCAGCCAGCACAGCTTTGTTAATCTATGACGGCAAAAAATCAGGAGGTAGATATTATAATGTCTAATGATATGTGAGAATAACCTTGAAAGACAAGAGGAAGAACCAAAGATTAGACCATGGCAGCTGAATGGAGCTCTAGCAGAAGGGACCCTCCTTAATTTCTTGGATTGCAAAGGCGAGGGGAGGGGGAAAGAGATATACTTACAGACTTGCAAAATTATTGTCAACCTTATGAGATAGTCCAGAGAAGCAGCACACCCTGAAATGCTAGCTCTAACTTTATTGTAAGATTACATTGATAGAATCTTACAAAACTGAAAATACATCTCCCCCCCCTCACCTGTGCACTCCAAGAAACTCAGTGGGGGTTCATTCTGAGACGTTTGACATGCCCCCGTTCCTTCTACAGACTCGAAGCCTCTTATTTGACTAGTCTAATCAGCAGCTCTTCGTCTCCCAAGGCTATTCCCCTATACCATTACAGGTATCTGTCTAACAGATGCTGCCTAGTTCATCAGCTGCATGCAGTGGCTAGATTGATGCAGACTAGAGGTGGTATTCAGCAGGTTCTGACCAGTTCTGGAGAACTGGTAGTGGAAACCATCTATTCTCTGCCTCCAGAGTCCCAGCTGATTGAGAGGAAATGGGGATTTTGCAGTAACCTTCCCCTGGAGTGGGGAGGCAATGGAGATTTTACAGTATCCTTCTCCTGGAGTGGGGTGGGAATGGAGATTTTACAGTATCTTTCCCCTGCCATGCCCACCAAGCAATGCCACATCCACCAAGCAATGCCACGCCCATAGAACCGGTAGCAAAAAAAATTGCATCCCACCACAGATGCAGAGCTCAAAGTGACTGTTTTGGAAAAGCAGAACTCTTAATAGATCATTAATAAAAAAAAATTGAATTCACACACATCACAAGGTTACATGCAATCTCAGAAGAGTTCAACAAAGGCTTTCTAGCAAAGAAAAAATGTTAAGTGATAAGGTATTCGTATTTTGTCTGATAGATAACCTGTATCTGCATAATCAACCTATATTCTTTTCCTCCTCACCTTATCCCAATTTAAATCCTATGTTAGTCTGTGTAGCTGATGAAGAGAGCCGAGCTTCAAAAGCATAAGCCTTTTCCTACAATTTGTTAATTAGGTAATTTAAGAAAGTCATATTGTAATATTCAGATGGCAAAAATCTTGCATCTTTCTGGCTAGGCCTAATTTGGTGGTAGTTCATAACAGGATGGCTTTTCTCCCTGTATTTGAGGATACCCCTACACTACTTTGTTTAATTGAAGAGGCATCTTTTCATCCAAACCTTCCCTATACGAATAACTGAGGCAGTCTGGTTTGTGGCCTTCCATTCTCCTTTCCATTTTAAATTCAGGTGACAGCTTCAGAATTGGTATCAATGAGATACTATATCTCACTGCCATACTGAAAAAATGGGATTAAAATACAAACCACGTCCATATTGTTGCCAAGAAAATCTAAATGGATGTATCCATGAAAGAATCTAGGTCAGTGATGGCTAACCTTTTTGCCGTTGTGTGCCAAAAGTGGGGGGAGTGTGGGGGGTCGTGCGCGCCCATGCCCACATCCAAAATTCAATGTGCCCTGCCCCCCGCACGCAACTGCCCATGCTCCTCCGCTTTTGGCATGTAATGGCATGGTGGGCCCAATAGGCCCGTTTTTCACCCTCCTCAGGCTCCAGAGGCTTTTTTGGAGCCTGGGGAGGGCAAAAATGGCCTCCCCCCCTCAGAGGCCCTCCTGACTTCTGGTGGGCCCTGAAGGCCCGAAAATCAGGTGGCTGGCACGCGCATGCATGCTGGAGCTGAGCTTAGGGCAATGCTCGCGTGCCCAAAGATATGGCTCCGTGTGCCACCTGTGGCACGCGTGCCATAGGTTCGCCATCACGGATCTAGGTCAACCTGAATGGATTTTTACAAGCTTTAACTCTTTTTAACGTATTTAACTATACTTTTGAAATAAGATCTCATACATTTATGAAGTGTGCCATTTAAAAATGATTTGGAATTATTCGATCCAACCTCTCCTTCCTTCCCACTCTGTATATGTGTACTGTAAAGTCCCAAAATATACTTGAGTCACCAGAATGCCAAAAAGAGCCACTGCATTGCACTGTTATTATTATTATTATGTCCCTTCAGTACACACAGACATTTCCTTACATTTGTTACATAGAGTAGGACCTATTGGTGACTGGCTGAGGGGGGTAACTGAGCATGTATTGCTGCTTAAGCAATAAGTTTATTTATTTAGTCAAGCATATATAAGATAACAGGTAAAAGTATAAACATAATTTGAATACATGAAAAGAGTAAGTAAAAAGGAATATTAGGACAGGGATGGTAGGCACGTTGGTGCACTTACACAGGTCCCTTACAGACCTCTTAGGAATGGGGTGAGGTCAACAGTAGACAGTTTAAGGTTAAAGTTTTGGGGGTTTGGGGAAGAAACTAGAGTCAGGTAGCGCATTCTGCTTGATGAATCCCACTTTTTAAAATTACGAATACATGCATACATTTATAAAAAAAACTCCTCCATGACAGTAAAACCCTTTTGTGTTATGTCTTTATTGCCACAGGCAGTTCGGGCAGCGTCCTCGAAAACGGGCCTGCGCTGAGAAAAAGAGAAGAGAGAGAGATCAACTGTTCCTCAGCATGATTTGATCTAGAAATATGTAAACAGCGCAGTTTCTTTGTGGGGTTGGTGGAGGCTGAGAATAAACATGGATTAAGCCTGCGCGAGGATCCTCTGCGAGGACATCCCTCCATTCATCCAGACCTCAAGCAGCCCGGGCGAAATTTCGTCAGGGAAGCCGGTGAGTCAGTGTTTCTTCCGAAGGGAAAAGAAAGGCAGGCAGGCGGGCGTGCTGAAACCGAGGCCTCTGAGGCTGGGACGGTCGTTTGCCTCGAAAACAGACCCATTCGGAAGACCCACGGCGGGGCGCTGTCGCTCTGCTTAACCCGGGCCCGGCCCTTCTGGATGGTGCCGCCGCAGCCGCCGCCGAGAAGGCGGGACCGAGAGGGCGGGATTCCGGGGAGGAGGTGGCCACGGCGGCGGCTCATCTGTCTGGTGTGGCCCGGCCCGGTGCGGGTTCGAGCGGGCGCGCTAGGAAGCGGGTGAGGCCGAGCAGCTCTGCCCAAGCCGACCAGGCCGTACTTGCGCGGCGGGGCCGGCCGCAGAGCAATTCGCCGGACCCCCCGCTGACCTCCGCCCGGCCGAGCGAGGTGGGACAAAGCCGGGCCTCCTCCTTCGCCTCTGCGACTCCGACCGAAGGAGCTGCCCGACTCCGCTTGGAAAGAGGTGAGACGCCCCGCGGGATCGGGGCCTGCACACGAGGTTGCGGGCTGGGTAAGCGGAGCCTCCTCGATCGCTTCGGCCGCGGGCGACGGAGAAGGGAGGCGTCCCGGATCGAGCGGGAGAGGCCTCCCCGCGGTGGACCTTTGGGCGAAGAAGCCGAGGAAATTGAATGCGTGGTTCTTGGGGAAGCCGAAGGCTGCAGGATCGGGGGATAGTAGACGGCAATCCAGGGAAGTATCTCCAAGTCCCCCGTGCAGAGACTGAACAAATCTCTCTACTGCGTTAAGATGCAGGCTGTACTTGCACAGGGCAAACCATGGTTAAGTGAGCCATGGTGTTTACCCAACTTTGCAGAGCAGAACTGTTCAGTAAAGTAACTCTATTGGCTGACTAGGTTGGTGCAATAGACAGGAACAGAAACTAGTCAACTGCATTTTAGTCTAGCGTGTTGCATGACTCTTAACTACATGCATGGGTGGCAGAGCTACAGACCTGGGACAAATACACACCTCTTTCTCAGACTTGTTCGTAACTGAAAGATATACTTCTGCTTTGTGGCTAAGGCTAAAGGAAGCCTGACATCAGGCTTGAGCCATTTCATTTGTCAACTTGGCTTGGTGACCAGTAAAGCTCCCTTGCTCTAAGTCTAAGGGAAACAGTGGAGGAGACCAGTGGCTTCCTTTGGCACCCATTGATAATTTTAAAGAGTGAAAAATAACCAGACCTTCATCAGCTTCTGACATGAGGCCTTTCCCCAGCAGAAGTGCTATTTCCACATCTTGGATGCTGTAGGACCGTATATGAAATTTGCTGTCCTCAATTCCAGTCCTTCTGTTTGCTGTTATCTCACCTCTCTCCAAGATAATGTCTGACAAAGCCTGACAGATTTTATATATTTACTTAGGCAGTGCTGGGATTGGGGGTGGGTAGGGATACTGTTTTAAACTAGTGCAGGTAAGGATCACATAAGACTGTTGCACTCATTAGATGGGATGGATATGAAGATAATATCATAGTAATGGTACAGAAAAAAATATTGCCAGGAAAGATGCTCAAACTGGTTCTGATGCTGCTGTATTATCTAGTCATTCATATCTCTAGCTTTAAGCTTGCTTTGAAAAGATCTAACTCCTTTTATGCAAATTTCCTGAATCAAAAGCCTGCTGTTTGCAATTTTATCTTTGGCCTCCCTTTAATATAATTAACAAAATACAGTAACATTTTAAAAGGATTCATGTTAAATCAATTAACTCTGGAATGACAGGGAAGTGTTTGTTGCAGACGTGTTAACAGAGGCTGTATAAGAGATCCTGTTATAAACAAACTGATACTGGACATCCGTGCTATTCCATGAAAACTGGATGCTGCAGTATACATAAATGCGCTAAACAAACAAGGTTGCTTACATTAGCTTATTGTGCCCAATTCAGCTCCGGATACTGTGTAAGTTTTATTTGATAGATTCCTGAACTGAAATTTCACTTGCCTCAGCAGTGTGGCAAATACTTACCGAGAGGAAAAAACTAAAATTTAATGGTACATATTATGGGGATGGTTTTTAGGAGATTGTTTAGTGCATTGTCATCTTGCCAGTTCTTTTGTTTCTGAAAACTGTTGGCTGTTGTACCTTTGGGTATCAGTCTTAGACATCTGTCTTTGCTTCTTATCCTTCTGTTTGTATGTTGAAGTTATAGATAGCTTGACTACTGTTACCTCTTTTCCCTTTGCATACTTCCTTCTTATGTTCAGGTTCCCTGGCAGGATCAAAGATATTTATGCCCCAGATATCCAAGTAGGATTGCAATTTATATTTGCATGCTACAATTGAAATCCTTCCCTACTGAGCAATAGGTTTTGAAACCTCATGTTTAGTATTGTTTAAATAGATAGTCATTTAAGTATGTGATTTAAATATGGAAATGGTAATGATGATATCCAGTTCTACAAAAAAAAATTAAGTGGAAGATATCTGCAGAGAATTGGTGAGAAAAAAACAACGGTGGAGCATTTGCAAAGGAGAAGTGCACTGTTAATGTGGCTTTTGAGGAGTGGAACATGGATGGTGTGCTGGTGGGCTTTCCTTAGAGTTTTTCATGCAACTGTTACTGTTTTGATCTAGAAGGCATATTGAGAAGAGATTTTTAGATTGGAATGTCTACTTTTACCCTTTCCATTTGAGTTGTGGGCAGATATTGGTAATGAAGATAATATCCATCAGATTGAAGATCTTACATCTTTTGAAAATATTCTAATGCAAAATGCTATGATGCTGTAGCTTGCAAATGTTAAAATCGGTGTGAATGGATACAAGAAATAGATATTCCTAAAACGCTATGGAAGCCCCCCCGCCTTGTACTTAAGGTTTATTTTTATATTGGGGATAAGTGTTAGCCAAGTACTTGCTTTCTCTTACCCTGAGCTATACATGGTAGATTATCAAAAGTAGTTAGTTGGGGATATCATTTGATATACAGTGATTGAGAGTTAAAATGCTTCTTCCCCCCAAGAAAATCTTTTTTCTTTTCTTGGAAGTGTTAAAAATAGTATAATATTGTGCCTAAGTCACAAATTACAAAGGATCCTGTTTCAACTTTGATAAAGTGCAGAATTTGGATTATGTGGTGCAGACCCTGATTATCTTTATGGCACATGTTTTTTTTCTTTGGAGCCACAAAAAATAGACCGGAATTAATGGAGTTCCATTATTAGCTTTTTTTCCTATGCTATTAATATAGAGATTGAGAGATACATTTGTAAGGGAGGATTAGCAGGAATTAATATCATTTGTTCTCCTTGGGCAGTTTTAAACTATATTTCTCCCTTACAAATGCCTGAAGGCTGTTTTTTCTTGTTGACACTCTGAAGTCTGTATTTTCTTCTGAATCTTTAAAGAACTACATATTTCCCAATCCATATTTAAGTGACATGTACACTTGATTGTCTATTCAAATGATACTAAAAATGAGATTTCAAAAATGCATCCATTGCTGCATTTTGATGAAAATAGCATGTTAGGGCTATTTAGCACAGAATGGCACTGGCACAGCTGGGATCAATATTACTGATGGGTTTTGGAAATAGAAATCAGCAAGACAGGATTATATTCCTCTTCCTTTTACCACCAGTTGTCCCTTCATAGATCCCTTCTGTCTGTGCCACGTCTCTTATCGTGGCAAATGTTGCACTGGAAACATATATTTGGAATTGTAATACCCAGTTTATTTTATTTTTATTTATTTATTTTTAAAAATTGCTATAGGTTCCCATCTTATGCCAAATTCTGGGCAGGTCCCAATCAAGAATTAAAACATTAATAAAATAACATTAAAAACATTAAAATAGAAAAACCATAAACATTCAAAGCAAAAAAACAAAACAAAACACCCTGCCACCAAGTTAAGCTTCCAACATGCAGTCACCTCATCCTATATCAGGGCTTGGGAGAAAAGCCAAGTTTTCAGTGCGTTTCGGAAGCCTAGGAAGAAAGAGACCTGCCGAATTTATCTAGGAGGATTATCTAGACCCTTTTCAGTCTGGCTTCAGGCCTGGCTACAGCACAGAAACTGCTTTGGTCACGCTGATGGATGATCTCTGGCAAGCCCGAGATGGGGGTCATTCCTCCATCTTGTTGCTACTTGACCTCAGCGGCTTTCGATACCATTGACCATAGTATCCTTCTGGGACGACTAAGGGAGCTGGGAGTGGGAGGCACCGTGTCACGGTGGTTCTCCTGTCTCTGATAGGTCACAGTCGGTGTTGGTAGGAGGACAGAGGTTGACCCCTAGGCCCCTCATTTGCGGGGTGCCTCAGGGCTCGGTCCTCTCTCCCCTCCTATTTAACATCTACATGAAGCCGCTGGAGGAGATCATCCGATGACACGGGGTGAGATATCAGCAATACGCGGATGATACCCAGCTGTATATCTCTACCCCACGTCAATTCAGTGATGCGGTGGATGTGATGTGCCGGTGCCTGGAGGCTGTGAGGGTCTGCATGGGAGTCAACAGGCTCAGACTTAACCCAGACAAGACCGAGTGGCTGTGGGTATTGCCTCCTAAAGACTATGTTGATTGTCCATCCTTGGTTCTGGGGGGGGAGAAATTGTCCCCCTCAGAATGGGCTTGCAATTTGGGTGTCCTCCTAGACTCACAGCTAAGATTAGAGCAACATCTGACTGCTGTGGCTAGGGGAACCTTTGCACAGGTTCGCCTGGTGCACCAATTGTGACCCTACTTGGATCAGGAGGCTCTCCTCACAGTCAGTCATGCCCTTGTCACCTCACGGTTAGATTATTGCAACAAGCTTTACATGGGGCTACCTTTGAAAAGTGTTCAGAGACCACAGTTGGTCCAGAACGCAGCCGCGCGAGCTGGTACACCCACATTACACCAATTGTCCGTAAGCTGCACTGGCTCCCTATTGGTCTCTGGTCACAATTCAAGGTGTTGGTTATTATCTTTAAAGCCCTACATGGCTCAGGGCCAGGTTATCTTCGAGACCGCCTTCTGCCGCATAGCTCCCAGTAGGTAAGATCCCACAGAGTTGGTCTCCTCCGGGTCCCATCAGCTAAACAATGTCGGCTGGCGGGCCCATGGGGGAGGGCCTTCTCTGTGGCTGCCCCAGCTCTCTGGAACCAGTTACCTCCTGAGGTCAGGACCATCCCCACCCTATTGGCCTTCCAAAAAGCGGTGAAGACCTGGCTTTTCCGGCAGGCCTGGGGCTGTTGATCTCGCTCTTGTGGTCTGGCGAGATCCGGCCCTGAATGGTGTGAATGAGTTTTTAATGTTTTTTAATTTTTCAATGTCTTTTTATAATGATTTTTTAAATGTATTGTGAGCCGCCCTGAGTCTTCGGAGAGGGGCGGCATATAAATTCAATTAATTAAATTAAATTAAATTAATTAAACTTGCTTATTCCTATGAGTTGACCAAGAATAAAATGGGAGTTCAACAAACTCAGAACTTAATTTTAGCTTTTCTCTTAGTATCAGTCCTGATACCTACACTTTGGGGCAATAATCCCTGAATTATAGAATTAAAAAGGTAGATATTAATATTTGGCTGATAAAGCAGGATTGTTTTGTTTTTTTGTGGCTTGATGGAAATGGAACTATCATGTGATGAACATAGAATCATAGGGCAGGAAGGGACTTCGGAGGTCTTCTAGTCCAACTCCCTGCTCAAGGCAGGAAACCTTATACCATCTTGGTCAAATAGTTGTCCAGTCTATTTCTGAAAACCCCCAATGATGGAGCCCCCACAACTCCGGGAGGCAAACTATTCCATTGATTAATTGTTCTCACTGTCAGATAATTTCTTCTTATTTCTAGATTGGATTTTCCATAGGTACCATTAGGGCATGAGGCTTGAAGATGGCAGGCTATTTCCCAGTTTAGGCTTATTGAATTGAATGGGCATTGGACAACAGTATCACATTTGTATCTCCTATTCATTAAAGTAAAAAAGTTAAGGAATCCTTGAGGATTTTACTCCACTAGTCATTGCCAACTACCGTATAGGGGCCGGTGCTCATCTCCATTTCAAAGCCATAGATCCAGCACTGTGTGAAGACATTTCCAAAGTCATGTGGCCAGCATGACATCACAGAAAGCTGTTACCACCCCAGCAAAGTAGTACCTATTTATCTATTCGCATTTGCATGCTTTCGAATCGCTAGGTTGGCAGGAGCTGGGGCAAGGACGGGAGCTCACCCTGTCACATGGCACTTGGATCTCAAACCTGGGCTGCCAGATTTCCAGCTGACAAGCCCAGCGTCTTAACTGCTGAGCAACCATGCCACTTTCCATTCATTAACCAGAAGAATTCCATTTGGTTTTCTTTCTTTTAGTCACAAAATGTCTCTGCTTCTGTTTGAAATAAAAATCTCATCCAATTTCTTCTTCTTCTTCTTTTTAAATATTAGACCCAACAAAGAGTGGACCAAAGCCATGTATTCCTGCCAGCAGACAGTTCCACTAGGATTTTAAGGACACCATTTACCTGGCTTCAGTGCTTGAGGCAGAGGCAACTGTGCATCATTCCTGTTCCCCCCCGTGGGGAAGGGGAGAGTGAATTAGCAGATTATGGATCCTCTGACCCGCCCAAGTGGAGATATTATGCGGCGGAATCCACAGCAAGACTACGAGCTCATCCAGAGAGTGGGAAGTGGCACCTATGGAGATGTCTATAAGGTAAGGCCAGCAAATACTTCTTTGCTAGCTAAGAGAGCAAGTTTGAATTCCTGCCCCTTTCTTTTCTGAAAATAGCTTGAACTGGTTCATGGAACTTGCAAGACCATTGGTTATTAGATGGATTTGCATCAGTGGTGGTATTCAGCCGGTTCTATCCGGTTCAAATGAACTGATAGCGGTGGCTGCGGGTGCCCTCCCCCCGATGTAATCACATCTCATTTATCGATGTTTTTGATGCTCTGCGCATGTGCGCATGCTCACATTTACGAACTGGTAGCGAAGGTAAGTGAATACCATCCCTGATTTGCATGGATTGCATCCAGCCTTAATTGGATCATTTTCAAATCAAATCAAATCAGAATAGAGCTGGAAGGGACCTTGGATGTCTTCTAGTCCTTTTGATTTATATAGTGTAGTGTGTGAACTAGCCATTGTTGTATGGAAGCCTAACTCATCTATGTTCATCTACAAACTTGCAGCATCTCTGACCCTGGAAGAATGCACACAGTATACTTTTGTCATTAAAAAGCAAATTATCTTTCATCATAGTAACATGATTGACTGACTTTATATTTGCCTTCTGTTTCTAGCCTCCATCCTTTGTGAACTCATTTGGACTTTTGATTTGATTCTATTTTGAGCCTTGGTCGTGCAGCACTTGGTGGGACTAAGTGCCGTTATGTAGCACTTAGCTGCCAGCTGCCTGCAATTAGTGTGAGTTCAAATCTCACCAGGCTCAAGGTTGACTCAGCCTTCCATCCTTCCGAGGTAGGTAAATTGAGGACCCAGATTGTGGGGGCAATAAGCTGACTTTGTAGAAACACCGCTTATGGGGGGCCAAAAGCCCTAATAAGCAGGTATATACAAAAGAATGAAGACTATTGCTATAAGTGCATTGTAAGCCGCCCTGAGTCGGAGAAGGGCAGCATATAAATTGAACTAATTAATAAATAATAAATATATATGATACTGCATTACTCTATATTAAATGCATTTAAAGTATGCTTCTCCCCACCCCACCCCCTTCCCTTTTACTTTTCATCTCTGCTCCTGGGCATGGCTAGAGGAAACTGACTTCTAACTAGATGAAATTGTTATAATGTACTAAGTTATTGTCTAGTTCTGGATTTTAGGATTTTACAGAGAAACCTTAATTCCTTATAACATTTTTCATGCTGCAGAATAGTGGCTTAAATAAAAAGATACATTGGCCAAGCAACTGGGTTTGAATGCTTTGTAGTGCTGCCCAAGTGTGTATTGAACATTAGTAGTAGTATATTCATGAGCAAATAGGAAAGTTGCTTGTTGTAATAGCTGCTATGATACTGCTATGGAAACAACCACATTTATCACATATAACACAAACCACTTCAGGTTTCTGCCATGAAGAACTGCCTCACTTTGTTTGCACTGACTAAGCTGTGGTTTGTTTATCCACATTTTGTTAAATGAATCACAATTGGCTAGGTTCATCCATTGCTAAGAAATATACTAAGTTTCATAAACTAAAATGGGTTCACACAGCACACTATGATTTCATGTGTTTTGTTGGGCTTTGGGGTAGTATATTAGATGAATTGAGTCATTAGGTTTAACACTAGATTGGAGTAACCTTTTTAAGCTAGTATGTGTGTTAATGAACATACTTGTAAGAGAAATATATCATATATCCTTTTCTACTTTAAAAAATCATTCCATAGCAATCACAGCATATGTTCAAAAAGATTTGGGAAAGTATTTAAAAACAATTATTTCATGACCTGAGGAAAAATGGATTTTTGAAGTGGCCAATTTTGAATATCATAAAGAAGCAGCAGAGGGGGAGAAAAGAGAATAGGCATTATGTATGAGACAAGTAGTTTCTTTCATTATATTGGGGGACTTCATGCCTGATTTTGCTCCATGCAAATTAGTGAAAAAACCAATTTTGATTTTTCACTTGGTCTATTTATTAGCCTCTTTAAGTTGTATTGCAGATATATTTAGCTGGGCTGGCATCAATAAATATACACGGTGTGTATATCCTCCAGGAAATAAAAAAATCCTAGATTGTCTGAACTCATAGATCAGGCTGCAGTCCGGATGCGTCATACGCTGGCCACACCCATGCCTGGTTTAGCGAAGGGGGGGAAGTCCCGATATGTTACGTGATGCTGCTGTGATAACGTGAGTTTGACACCCCTGTCCTAGATTGTCCATGATATAATGCAGTCTTGCTAGCATTAGATACGACTTTAGAGAACTTCAGACAATGTATGGTTGGTAAAGAGTATTTCAGAAGCAGCAGAAGAAGCCCCTCTTGAAGAATTTATGTACTTTGATTGTGTCCATGTTTATATTGGTACATAACTTCAGAATATTGATTAATATTCAATATTCTCTTAATTACTAATCTTATTAGTTTGTATATTACTTCTGTTGATATCCAGCTGAGCTGTGAAATTGAGTGCAATTCTTGTGTAAAGCTCACAGTAGCTTTCAGTTACAAACTTGGAATATCCCACAATACCATATTCTAGTTCCTCTGACATTCCATAGGGTTTGTTTTTTTTTAGAAAATTATCCTGCCAGTCAGTTTTGTAGAAACAGTGAAGTGATTCAACATTTATAGTTCTGTTTAAATGCCCTTAACTTTAGTTATTCAGTAAATATTCTATTCAGTTCTGTTTGAATTGAACACTTCTTTAACTACTGTGGAATTCCATGTTCTCAAAAATAAAACACTTGAATTTTCTAGTCATTAATGCCTGTTTATAATTAATTCACCTTTCAGTTCTGAAAGCATGAAGCAGATTGCTGTACTACCAGTATATAACAACATCTATTTGAAATCTTTCTAATCTGCTTTTAAAGGCATTTTGCTCAATATGAGGTTTAAAATAAAATTTAATTAAAAATAAAATTTGAGTATTAAAAATATTAAACCCTGGAAAAGTTAAAATTGCCTTCAATACTAAAAATCATAATTCCACTTGGAACTCTGACAGACCTTGAAGTTGGTGTTGATTCTTAATAGTCACATAGATAGAACTTGTTTAGGATATTCTGAGGGAAATTTTAAAGAATACATGGATTTGCCCTTTAGGGTTTTATTCAAAGCTGATAGTGATGGGGTATCCACTGTGTAAGGCATTCATCCCCTGGTGAATCCAGATGAGGAAAAGAAAGAAGGACCTGACCATAAAGAACAGGTAGATTGATACAGGTAAAACAACCTGACCCCAACAGTTTAAAACTTTAAAATTAGGAAACTGCACTTTGAACTGGACTTAATAATGGTGTAACATATTAGTTGCATTTCTGAACCGCTTGCCCTTGCCAGTGCTCAGTTTTCAAAGGATACCCTAGGTACCACATTACAGAGCTTAATTTGGATGTCAGTACTTCATGAAATAGGAGAGCACGTTTTAAATGTTTTAGAAACAAGAAGTGGGGAAATGAGGGTGTGGCTAGTGAAATGACAATTCAGAACTTCCTCAGTGCAAGAGTGAGCAGCAAGAGTCTTAAAAGATACTTACTTGGTGTGGAAGTCATTTCTGAATACATGTTGCACCATGTATTGCAATAGCATTGGAAGTGAAAGAACTCACAGATACACAATATGTTGTATTACCAATGAACGGTAATGTAGGAATGAGACTTTGGTATTTGACGTAACCTGCTTCATAACCTGCTTCATAATGGTTAAAAAATACACTATCCCTAAATTAATTGCTTTCAGGAAGCAAAATCAGATAAAGACATGTAGAATTTGTGACATATTTTAATGTTCATAATTCAGAAGAGTGTTGCTTCTTCTGATTTTCTCTCTTAGACCATCTGTGTAGATACCCTAGGTTCTAATTAATGCTGTGCAATTGTAATAATATTGCAAAGACTTCATGCAGCTCATAATACAAATGAAGAACACTCTTAGAATGAGTCAAGAAATTGAGGCCCTCGGTTAGGTTCTCATGTACATTGCAAAACAATCCAGGAAGTCTTTTGAAGAGTAGAATTTAAAAAAGCTAAAATAAACACATGCAGATAAGGCTGTCTGGGTTTTTTTTGTTGCTGCCTTCAACTAATGAGAATAGAAGAATAGCTAAAGGCCACAAAGGCCTCTGCTTGAATCTCCTCTTCACTCCGAATTCATCTGGTGGCCTTGAAACCAGTTGCTGCTGATGTGCTGTAGTGTTTCTCTTGCTATATCTGCAATATGGATATACAGGTAATCCTTGCTTAGTGATGATAATTGGAACCAACAATTCCATGCTAAGTGATATCGTACAGCTCGTGACCATGTTGATTTATCAAGGCAGTCGTGACAGTTGCTGTTGCTGCTGCTATTGTTAACTTAGAATCCTGTGTGATTGCACATGATTGCTGGCCTCCTGCTGGCTCCCCAATTGACTTTGCAGAAGCTGGCAACCAAGGTTGCAAATAGTGATCACACGACTGCAGGATACTGCAAACATCATAATTGTCAGCTGGTTGCCAACCATCCAAATTGTGATCATATGAGCATGGGGACGCTATGACAGCTGCACTACACAGACTGGCCACATCTCATTATTTGATACCATCATAACTTTGGACAGTTGTTAAACCAGTGGTCATGGAATGAGGACTACCTGTAATAGCTGTGATCTGCTTTATAATGCCAATATAAGCTTGACTGAAAATATTCAAAAGTTACCATTTCATACAGAGTATATATTTATCTGAGAGACCTGTTCATCAAAGACCTTGCATCATATGTAGATACTACTTGAGGAATTGTGTGGTTATGGACTAAAGCGATCCGAATTCCTTCCTCCATGCAGAAGTCATAATAGCCCATTCATGCACTGTGTTTCTAAAGAATCAGGCTAAGTTTTGAAAATTAATGTAAATTGGTTTGTCATGCTGCCTCCTTGTGTGAAGGTTTGAAAGGAACTGCAGTTTCTGTTAATGAGAAAGCCTTCCAGATGCTTTTTTTGAATAGATTTAACCACAGGCATATTTTGGAGGAGTTGTCCCAGCATTCTTTTTAATCCATTGAGTATTGAATTGGAAGGAATGAAAGGTGACCTGGGTCTAATTTAGGGATTGGCTCCTATTCAAGCACTGCAGAGGGGGGGAAAAGAAAAGAAGAAACATATTCATTTTTAGTTGTCTAAATCTTGCACATTTATCAAACCTATCAAGATGTCAATGGTGTTGCCTATGAGGTTTTGTGAGAGCTCATGCAGGAATGTAGAGGGTTTGCAACATTTTTGCTATATTAATTTAATGTATTCATGTTTTTTAAAATGGAGGTTGAGCAATTCAGAGCATCCAGCCTGTTGAGGCAAAGGGTAAAAATGTGAAGGGCGCAAAGTTATCCATGGAAAAGACTCTCTAGTTTCACTTAGAAGTAGACTTTCTCTTCTGAATCTCTCTCTCAACATTGAAATGTGGATTAGAGTCTCAGAAAGGGCAAGGTTGTCCTGTTCCCAACTTCATACTTTTTTACAGTACTTCTTGTTCTGACCTAGGCTCCCTTAAAAAGCAGGAAGCAGAGCCTTGCTCCCGGCAAAACCTCTTTTATTTATACGACTGTGAATTACTTTTATTCACAGTCAGCAAGGCCTGTCCAAACAGTCTTTCAGAGGAATATTTATCAACACACCTTATCCCACTTGGCAAGCTGCCACATAACTTGTTTCCAAATGTAGTACAAAGCACAACTTGGCACAGAGTCTCTCAGAGTCATGGAACAAACGAATTGTTTCCTGCAAAAGCCCACTCCCCATTTACTCCTCTTTTGTTTCCTATGGGAGGGGCCAATCATCTCCAAGGTGTGGCTTTACTTCCAAGTTGACCCTGCTTTCTTAGTTGTTCTTGTTTTCTGGCAGCTCTGCGCATGTTCACACTAGGAACAGGCTCCAGCTGTTCCTCTGCCTCACTGCTGTAGAGCTCCCTCTCTGCCTCCAACGCAGAGCCCTCGTCTGAGCTTTCCCCAGCCCCCAGAATTTGCCCATGTTCCTCCCCAACCCCCTCACTGTCAAATTCTGCTGCCAGCTCTGCTGGCCGCCAGCGTGCAGCAACACTTCTCACATGAATGGGACGAATGTCTGCCTAAAGTCTGTTTTAATATCCTATGTCTGCTTTCATTTCTGGCCGTGTTCCTGGGATATCCCCAGAGCAGGAGGAAAAGGCAGAGGGTCACTGAAGCCATTGCAGAGTTGAGGGGAAGAAGGAATGTGGTGGGTGAGGAGAGTAAGTGGGCAGTTACTATTATATGCAACATTCCACTTCTAGCATTGTCAATTTTCGGGTGTCACTTTTTTTAATACTGCAAATGTGATTCTTGCTATGTTTGAAGGATAGGATTATCTAGTACAAAGTAAAAAAAAAATAGTTATAAAATCAGGCACAACTCAACTGCCTTAATTAGCAATTGTTACTCTGGTTCCAAATGTCATAAGTCAAGGATTACCTGTGCTACTCAGAATCAGTTTGGATGAGACATCAATGTTTTTCTCAGCTCAGAAGCAACATTAAGTGCCACTTACTATGGAGATCAGTCCAGCATCTTTAAAATGGAAATAAAAGTAGAATCTGGTTGACTTTATTTATTTTTTTTGAAAGGGAGAAATTTATTTGGAAAGAGATTCCCTTGCGGTAATTACTTTACTTCCCACTTCATCCTCCTATGTACAGGAAGTAATCAAGATGGAACATGTGACATTTTTCTAGACCATCTCACTAATAGCAGAGAATATCTAGTATAAAGTAAAAAAAAATTTCCCCCCTTCCATTCAGTTGTGTGTGATTCTTGGAGACTGCCTGTACAAATCCTTGCATTTTCTTGGCAAGGTTTTTTCAGAAGTGGTTTGCCATTGCCTCTTTCTGAGGGCTGAGAAAGAGTGACTCGCCCAAGTTTACCCAGTTGGCTTTGTACCCAAGGCAGGATTAGAATAATTTCCCACAAAAGTGGTGAAGCAGACAGTATAAATTAGACTTCCTTCTATGGGCTTGCCGCCCTTTCTCTGCTATTAGTGAGATGATCTAGAAAAATGTCACATGTTCCATCTTGATTACTTCCTGTACATAGGAGGATGAAGTGGGAAGTAAAGTAATTACCGCAAGGGAATCTCTTTCCAAATAAATTGCTTCCTTTCAAAAAAAACCTAAAGTCAACCAGATTCTACTTTTACTTCCACTTTAAAGATGCTGGACTGATCTCCATAGTAAGTGGCACTTAACGTTGCTTCTGAGCTGAGAAAAACATTGAATGGTTGAACTGTCCACATTGAACTGATTCTGATTCTCAGAATCTCTCAGAACTGATTCTGAGTAGCACAGGTAATCCTTGATTTATGACAGTTGGAACCAGAGTAACGATTGCTAAGCAAGGCAGTTGAGTTGTGCCTGATTTTATAACCATTTTGCCTCTGTTAAGCAAATTACTGCAGTGGTTATGTGAAACTTGTGGTCATTAAGCAAATCAGGCTTCGCCATCGACTTTGCTTGTCAAAAGCCAGTTGGAAAGGTCAGAAATGGGCCATCCCATAACCCCAGGATGTTGGCAACTCATAAAAACACCCCAGTTGCCAAGTTCCTGAATTTTGATCACATGACCCTGGGAATGCTCTGACAATCATAAGTGCAAGGACCAGTTGCCACTATTTTCATTATCATTGTAACTTCGAACAATTGCTAAATGAATGGTTGTAAGTTGAGGAATTCAACCAACATCAAGTAATTTTCAGAAGAGTATTACATAAAAGGAAAAGAGTTGTGCTTTATCAAAGCAAAGATCTTCATACAATAATTTACTATTCTGTTACCACACTAATGAACCAGACATTTTTGGGAGTCCACAAGCAGGACATGAATACAATTCCACTCATGTACTGTAGCAACTATATGTACTGAGGCAAACTGTTGTCATAATTAATAGTCATTGATAGCCTTTGTGGATTTTTCTGAATTGCTTTTGTCATTAATCTGTCACCAATTATTCATTAGCACTTCCACACGGTCACCATTATCATTTTCTAGATCAGGTGTGTCAAACTGGTGGCCTGTGGGCCGGATTTGTCACGCTCAGGCCACGCCCACACCAGCAAAAGCAAAATACATTGTGATACGTCACGTGACATGATAGAGTTTGACACCTGTATTCTAGATGCTGAGTAGTTTGAAATGCATACCTGATGCATTTACTTCTGGTTCGCTACTGGGAGCAAGAATCAATGTTCCCTTACCACAATTCTACACAAAAGAGAACCATTGCCTGCATTCAACTCTCTACTCCAGAGGAAAGTGACAAAATAATTGTCACTTTCATCTCTGCCCTTTTAGTTCGGTTAAGGAGGAAGAACTGCAAAGCCATTCAGCTGCTTTTTCCTGAAACAACCTGAAGCTTAGGAGCTGGTAGGAATAATGGAACAAAAGTTCCCTTCAGTGGGGAACCGCAGCCACAGGGTTTTAACATCACTCTTCTCCCCCTCACTTAAAAAAAGAAACCCTCCCTAGCTCTGTAGCAGTTTGAGTTGTACTGTATACTGAGCTAGAAATAATTCAGTCTTTATTACCACTAGGAGCACAAAGCTCCAGAGCTGTTCTCCAACTGTAATTGCAGTATGTGTAAGTCAGTGGTGAAATGTAAAATTTGTTACTACCGGTTCTGTGGGTGTGGCTTGGTGGGGGTAATGTGACTGGGTGGGCCTGGCCTTTTTTTTTTTAGTTTTAAAAGCATTTTTTCTACAACCTCTTGAGGTTGTACAATAAATGCTTTTAAAAGTAAAAAAAAAGCCTCTGGTGATTGCGCGGCTCAGCTGGGCATGGGGGGAGGGGGCGTAGGGATTTTTGCTACTGGTTCTCCAAACCACCCACTGCCGTCGCTACCGGATAGGGCGATACGGTCTGAACCGGAAGCATTTCACCCCTGGTGTAAGTGTGTGTGTTTGTGTGTGTCTCTCAGTGTGTGTGTGTGTGTGTGTGTGTGTGTACACAAACACTTGTCGAGGGATATAAATAAGTAAAATATTTTGATAACTGACTTTTCCCCTGTTTCCTAATCATCTCCATGGCTGAATTTCTGTTTTTCACAGTTGGTGCAGGAAGGGTTGACACATCAATTAAATTATAGCCCCAGGATGTCTTGCCTAATCATTGTCAGTTCAAAGCTCATCAATTTTCTATGTGAAATTAGGACATTTTGCTGCAGTGTATGTCACTTTAATGAACTTGAACAGCATTGCTGTTTTAATATCCAGCTCCTCTTTTAAAGTTCAAAATGGCACCCACAGTCTATAGAATAAAAAGAATTGTTTTTTATGTGGTTTAGATATTGAAATGCATTGGGCACCTTTTCTGCATCCAGGATAATGGAGTATGGGATGTGCTGCCAGATACATACTTCTGGAGAACTTTAGTAACAGTTTTTAGCTCTTCTTGGAGCATAGTGGCCAAATTTTGTTCAATGTAAAGCGATAGATCTTCATTCAATATAGAGATTTAGAATGTCATCATTTGTCTATACATTCTGCCCAGGGAGAGAATCAAGTTGATCCAGGAAACTGGAACTTCACATGGAGTTGAGCAGTTACCCTTGGCTTGCTAGATGGTATGAATTTCTCAGAAACTCAATTAGTCATCTATATAATAAACAAATGCCGAAAGATTGAATGCGTTGTCCATTGCACAATATTCCTTCTGTTGTGTAAGCTAATAATAATAAAGCTGTCATCTTTTCTCCTCCTTTTGTGTTTTGTGGATTGGAAACATCATTGCTTTCGTCTTAGTCTTGTGATCATGGAACTGGCCAACAATTTTTAAACGTGCTTCTCCCCACCCCTCCCTTTTCACTTTTCATCTCTGCCCCTGGGCATGGCTAGAGGAAACTGACCTCTAATTAGATGGAATTGTTATGATGTACTAAGTTAGTGTCTAGTTCTAGATTTTAGGATTTTACAGAGAAACCTTAATTCCTTATAACATTTTTCATGCTGCAGAATAGTGGCTTAAGTAAAGAGATACATTGGCCAAGCAACTGGGTTTGAATGCTTTGTAGTGCTGCCCAAGTGTGTATTGAACATTAGTAGTAGTATATTCATGAGCAAATAGGAACATTGCTTGTTGTAATAGCCATGATACTGCTATGGAAACAACCACATTTATCACATATAACACAAACCACTTCAGGTTTCTGCCATGAAGAACTGCTTCGCTTTGTTTGCACTGACTAAGCTGTGCTTTGCTTATCCACATTTTGTTAAATGAATCACAATTGGCTAGGTTCGTCCATTGCTAAGAAATATACCAAGCTTCATAAACTACAATGGGTTCACACAGCACACTATGATTTCGTGTGTTTTGTTGGACTTTGGGGTAGCATATTAGATGAATTGAGTCATTAGGTTTAACACTAGATTGGAGTAACCTTTTTAAGCTAGCATGCGTGTTAATGAACATACTTGTAAGAGGAATATATCATATATCCTTTTCTACTTTAAAAAGTCATTCCGTAGCAATCATAGCATATGTTCAAAAGGATTTGGGAAAGAGAAATTTCTTTTTCAAGATAAAAATAGCATTAGTCTGTGATGTTTGGGACAGAAAATGAAAAGTCTAAATTAAATTACATTTTCCTGAAGATATGTATCTGTGTAAGTTGCATAGTCTTAAATACATAAAGGGGGATGCAAAGGCATTATTTAAACAGTCTTAAACCTATTTTTTATCTTCCTGTGTGAGTGAAAAAAGCTAATTCAGTCAAGTAGCATGAATTTTGTATCACTTTGGATATAGCACATTTAAATGGATTTTAGTATATTTGGTATACCACCTATATGTAGTTGGCCATATCAGATAATTTTTTTTATGCAGATAAGGATACAGATAAGGATGTTCTGTTACATATGTAGTTTAGGCACTGTAGTCAGATGTGTATTTTAGTGAATTCCTGTGTACACAGGCTGATATAACTTTTGTGCGGTACAAAGTTAAACACAACTTTTTGCAAATTTGAATACATATACAGTGTTTCTTGATGTCATAGGAAGATTCAAAATAAGAAAAACAATATGTCTGATTCAAAAATTTAAACACTCTTTCAGTCAAGAATTTGCAATACCTCTCTTGGCAGATGTGCCAGTGTCAAAATACTTCCTATGTCCAGCTAAGAGTCAAATGTTCTGGAGAATATTTTAATTGATGAGGGGTGGATTTTTTAAAAAGCTGTTTATAAGTGAGTATTTTCATTCCTATAACCCCAAAACTGGTGGCAGCAGCTAGTAACCTTAGATTTTTTTTTTTAAAAAACTAAGCAGTAGTGGATTTAGTTGTATTTGGATTAAAACCACTAGTAAATCTCAAGACTCTAGGTTAGTTTAGAAAATCAGAAAAACAACCCAGAAAGAAATACCAAGCAAATGATTTGTTCATGTAGTCACCAGAAGTTAAACTTATGCACTTATTTTCTTTTTTCCTCTGGATTTTAATGGGTTTTTTTCCCCTCAAAGGAATTACAGGGAACTATAACCATGTTAATCAGGGTAATTTGGATTGGAGTGTTGTTAGATTGCATTAGATGCTCTTCCAAAGCTTGGTGGGAGGAAAACAAGCAAATGTTTGTATGTTATTCTCCACCCCCATTTTGGAAATACAAATTCCAGCTGTTAAAATCAAAACAGTTTTCATTCTGTGTGGGTTAAATTTTGATAACTGACTATTCATCTAAGGAAAAAAGATATGATTGTACTTAATATTATACATCCATTTTAGTTCAGTTCTTTTATTTTATAGTCACTGGCTTATTCAGACCATTTCTTTATATATTATATTTAATAAGGAAAGTTTGTTCTGAAATGTGCTGATCTTAGAATAAATTTTACTTGTGGCATCTAGATTTTCTTTATAAATAGAATAACAGAGTTGGAAGGGATCTTGTAGGTCATCTAGTCCATACTGCTTAAGCAGGAGACCCTGTAGCATTTCTGACAGATGGCAGTCTCTTTTTGAAAGCTTCCAGTGATGAAACTCCCACAACTTTTGAAGGCAAAGCTGTTCCATTGGTTGATTATTCTCACTGTCAGAAAATTTCTCCTTATTTCTAGGTTGAATCTCTCCTTTATCAGTTTCCATACATTATTCCTTGCCTTTAGGTCCTTTGGCAAATAGGTTGATTCCCTCGTTTCTGTGACAGCCCCTCAAATATTGGAACACTGCTACCATGTCTCCCCTGGTCCTTCTCTTCCCTGGACTAGGCATGCCCAGTTTCTGCAACTGTTCTTCATATGTTTTAGCCTCCAGTCCCCTAATCATCCTTGTTGCTTTTTGCCTATTATTAGGGCCATCTTAATTTTTTCGCTTATTCTTTAGAATCTGTGAGCATCATCTGTAGTTTATTTTATTTTATTGATTATTATATGCTGCCTGTCAGTCTGGAGGCCCAAGGTGATGCACGTAGTGCTCCCTCTCCTTATTTTCCCATACAACTACCATTTGATGAGGTAGACTTGGCAGCAATAGGACAGTTTCATAGGATTGTGCTTAGTGACAAAGTACTGTATTTTTCAGAGTATAAGACACACTTTTTTACCCCCTAAAAGTGGGTGAAAATTTCGGTGTGTCTTACACAGTGAATGTTGCAGTGGGGGGAGGGGAGTTGGTGTGGCGCCAATCAGCTGTACTAGAATGGGTGGTGGTGAACGGGCTGCGGCAGCAGTGAACGGACCGCCCTGAACGGGCCATGGCGGTGAATGGGTGGTGGCAAACAGGCCATGGCGGTGAATGGGCAGCGGCAAACAGGCCAGATGAATACCGGATGGATGCTGGGAGGCAGAGGCAGATATTTTTTTTTTGTTTTCCTCCCCAAAAAAGGTAGGTACGTCTTATAGTGTAACCAATGTGACCGGTGACTGGGTCTGGGCAATTGTCAACGCTTCATTGAGGGATGGGGTCTTCCCTGCCATCCTTAAGCAGGCGGTGGTTCGACCCCTTCTCAAGAAGCCAGCCCTGGACCCGGCCATTTTGAACAACTTCCGTCCCGTCTCCAACCTTCGCTTTATAGCGAAGGTTGTTGAGTCCGTGGTGGCACACCAACTCCCACAATTCCTGGAGGAAGCGGATTATCTAGACCCGTAGCAATCGGGTTTCAGGCGCGGACACAGCATGGAAACGGCATTGGTTGCTCTGGTGAATGATCTCTGGCGGGCCCGGGATGGGGGTTACTCCTCCATCCTGGTCCTACTTGACCTCTCAACGGCTTTTGATACCATCGATCATGGTATCCTTCTGCGGCGACTCGGGGGGCTGGGGGTAGGGGGCACTGTTTTACAGTGGTTCTCCTCCTACCTCTCGGGTCGCACGCAGTTTGGGCAGGGGGACAGAGGTCCTCTCCGAGGCCCCTCACTTGCGGGGTGCCACAGGGGTCGGTTCTCTCCCCCTTGCTCTTTAACATCTATATGAAGCCGCTGGGTGAGATCATTCATAGTTTTGGGGTGAGGTATCATTAGTATGCTGATGATACCCAGCTTTACATCTCTACCCCGGACCAACCTAGGGATGCCCTTTCCGTGATGTCTACGTGCCTGGAGGTGGTGCAGGTCTGGATGGGTAGGAACAGGCTCAAACTCAACCCCTCCAAGATGGAGTGGCTGTGGATACTGGCATCTCATGGTCTAGCGTCCCCATCACTTTGGATGGGAGGGGAGTTACTCACTCCTTCTGAAAAGGCTCGCAATCTAGGCGTCCTCCTGGATTCGCAGCTGGTCTTGGTCGACCATCTGACAGCCGTGACAAGGGGGGCTTTTGCACAGGTTCGCCTGGTGCGCCAGTTGCGCCCTTTCCTAGACAGGGATGCCCTTCGTATGGTCACCTATGCTCTCATCATCTCTCGTTTGGATTACTGCAACACCCTCTACATGGGGCTGCCCTTGTGGTGCACCCGGAAGCTCCAACTGGTCCAGAATGCAGCCGCACGGGTTGTTACGGGGGCTTCCTGTTACTCTTGTGTTACAACTCTCCTGCGAGAGCTGCACTGGTTACCGGTAGTCCTTCGGATCCGCTTCAAGGTGCTGGTACTTATCTATAAAGCCATTCATGGCATCGGCCCGGGGTACTTGCAGGATCACCTTCTGCCTGCCTCCAACCGCCCAGTGCACTCACATAGGACTGCCCTCCTCCGGGTGCCATTGGCCAGACAATGTTGGCTGATGGTGCCCAGGATGAGGGCATTCTCTGTGGGCGCACTGATCCTCTGGAATGATTTACCCACGGGCCTTTGGATGGCCCCTGACCTCCACTCTTTCCACAGTGACCTGAAGACATGGCTTTTCCAACAAATTTGCTGATCTGATGGGAGCTTTTAACTTCATTCTTGGGGATTTTAATTGAGTATTTTAGTTATAATTTTATTGTTTTATTGTTTTATCTTTGTGAGCCGCCCCGAGTCCTTCGGGAGAAGGGCGGCATATAAGTATAAATAAACTAAACTAAACTAAATAATAGTCCAGAGAGTCTTATGCTCTGAAAAATACGGTTTATGCTCTGCCTGCTGAAGACCTGAAGTTGTATTCCAGGCAGTTCCATGCAAAATAGGTGAAAAAATGTGATCTACCCCTTAGCCTCTCTTAAAGTGACAGAGTGCAGTCAAGTGAATAGAGCTTAATATCTTCCTTTTCCCCTTATTTGGCTTATCTTAGGAGAGTTAAGAATGTGGCTAGGTGATTTGGGGCCAGTTACTTTCTTTTAGCTCAGCCTTACCGCACAGGTGAAAATAGAAGCAAGAGCATCACGTACGCTGCTTTGAATTACACAAAGGCCTAGACCTTTGGCAAGGATGATTGACGCCTTTTCTTCCTTTTCTTTGTTCCTATCCAGTTGTTTTTCTCTCTGATAGCATTGTTCCTTTGTTTTGTATTGTTTTTGTGCTTTTTGTATTGTTCTGTGTTTTAAATGTTTTTTAACAACTTGTAAACAACTTGCCCAGAGTCATTGGGAAGTTATGCAGCATATAAATTTAATTGATGATGATGGTATGAATTAAACTGAATAAAATAATAATTTTTAAAAAGTCAAGTGCAGCTCTCAGACTAAGAGATGATAGCTTTTGCTCTCCCAAACCTACAGATAGTCGTCAATTTACAATCACAATTGGGAGCAGAATTTCCATCAGAAGTCGTTGTGGTTGTAAACTGAATCATACCTGATTTTATGACAGTTTTTAAGGGGGTCATTAAGTGAATCCAGTTTCCCCCATGTATTATTTGTAGAGCTGTTCTTCCATAGGGAAAGCTGGTTTCTAAATGTAATAAATAAAAATAAGTATTTCTTTTGCCAGAAATTGGCAAAAAGGTCCTAAAATGCAATCATGTGACTGTGAGATGCTGCAGCCTCTAAATGTGAACCAGGTGCCAAGCATGTGAATTGTGTCCATGGAGGTGGTATGCTGGTTATAATTGCAAAGGTGTTGTAAATTTGAACTGTCGTTAAAGGAATAGTCATAAGTCCAGGACTACCTACATTCCTTTGCTAAAGTATTCCACCAGTTACTAAGAATTTTTCCCCTGTATCTCTCTTTCAGCCTTGCTCTTACAAGCAGCAGGGACGGGAGCCTAGACTTCTTCCTGATAAATTAGGTTTCTTCATGGAAGAATTCATGTATGTTTGGGTAGAAGATAATCCTCGACCTACAACGGTTTATTTAGTGACCATGCAAAGGTGATGAAAAAGGTGACTTATGGTTTTTCCACATTTATGACCAGTTCAGCATCTCCATGGTCATTTGATCAAAATGCAGATGCATGGCATATTTATGACGGTTGCAGTGTCCCAGGGTCATGTGATCACCTTTTGCGACCTTCTGACAAGCAAAATCAATTGGGAAGCCAGATTCACTTTACTGTTGTGTTACTAACTTAACAGTTGCAATGATTCACTTAACTGTGGCAAGAAAGGTCATAAAATGGAGCAAAACCAGAGGTGAAATGCTCCCAGTTCGGACCGGATTGCCCGATCCGGTAGCGATGGAGGCAGGTGGTTCGGAGAATCGGTAGCAAAAATCCCTGCCCCCCCCCCATTGCCCAGCTGAGCCGCGCAATCATCAATGCTTTTTTAATTTATTTTTAAAAGCATTTTTTCTACAACCTCTTCAGCCGAAGAGGTTATAGAAAAAATGCTTTTAAAAGTAAAAACAAAGCCTCTGCCGATCAGGCAAGTCAGGGATCATCAGAAGCTGAAGAGGTTGTAGAAAAATGGTTTTAAAAGTAAAAAAGAAAAAGTTGGCCCCGGCCTCAGTCATATTAAACCCCCACCACCAAGCCACGCCCACAGAACCGGTAGTAACAAAATTTACATTTCACCACTGGGCAAAACCCACTTAACAAATGTCTCAGCGGACTTCCGCTTCCGGTTCCGCTGGCGACAGACTTTGATCGGGCTAGCTCTGGCCCCAGAGTCTGATCCCCCCCATCTGGAGGCCCTTTGGGCCAAGCGCCCCATTATTGGGGCGTTTGCCGTTTGAGGGCGGCTCGCCAGGGGTCCCCTGCCTCACTTCCAGGGGCCGGGAGGCCGATGCTGGCGCGCCCGAGGCTCCAGAGGGGGCGGGAGGCGATCGGCGGCTTTTTTTTCGAGGCCGCCGAGGCGCCACAGCGCCTAAGGGGACTGGTGCTACCTAAGAAAGCACAACGGACTGTACTGACTGATTGCAGAGTGGAGCAGGCATCCTGGAGGCGAGAGGGGGGGGTTGGAGTTCCCCCCCCCTTGTAGCTGGAAAGGTGCCGTGGCAGAGAACTAGGGGGAAGGAGATGGGGTGAAACCCCTTACCTTTCTGACTTTTCCTTGGAGGATGGCTGTGGCAGAGCTTCTTGGAGAGGTCTGGTGGCCCCTCCCCCCGGCAGACAATGGCGGCGATCTGACTTCCTGCTTCTTTATTTATGATTGAAGACAACATTCTCCTCTGGCTTCCTGTTTGACCTACTCTATACTTCGGACTCGTTGCTCCTGTGAGCGCCCACTGGTGGACAGTTGAAAAATTACTTAGATTGCGAATCCCTCTTTCTTCTCTGGAGGTTTGCCCTTTGATTTCTCATCTTCTACTGATCTAAGATGGCTAAGGGCCACAAATCAGCAGCAACTGACATGGGGAAAATTTTGGAAAGACTGGCAATATTGGACCAAAAGTTGGACAAGTTAGATGACGTCCAAAAAGGATTATCTGAAATTAAATCTGAAATGACACTTATGAAAAAAGATTTAAATGATGTTCAACAGCTGGCAGAGCAAAACAAGAAGAAGATGGGGGGTCTGGAGGGGGAGGTACGGGCACTCCAGAAGGTGGAGGATGGGAGAGGAAATGCAATGTTAACCTTACAATTGGATAAGATGTCTTATTTTCTCAGGTTCCAAAACGTGGAACAACTTGACCAGGAAAATTTGAGAGAAGTGATGGTTAAAATGTTGGGTGAATTTTTAGAAAGAGATTTGGAGTCTATTGGAAGGGATGTGGACTTGGTGTACAGAGTAAACTCACAATTTGCAATTTTACATAATCTACCAAGAGAGATTCATATTAAATTTGTGAGAAGGGAACTGAGAGATGAGATATTGAGAAAACAAAGACTGGGGGCGCTGGTGTACAGGGGCAAGGAGATCACCATCCTGAAGCAGATTCCCAGACAGGTACGAGAATTAAGAAGAAAATATTATTTTTTATCAAATAAGCTGTACCTCAAGGGAGTAGGTTTTAGGTGGTTGATTCCGGAGGGCTTGATGATTTTTTGGGAGGACAGTAAGAAGAAAATTAATAATGTAACGGAAGCTAAGGCTTTTTTTGACCAACATAAATCCTTCCTAAGTGGAGAAGATACAGGAGCCGAAGAGGGGGAAGTATCAGATGATCAAGGAGCGGAGGCGGACGGAGCTGTTGCGGCCCGGGAGGGGGAGGGAAGCCAGACCATGGTTTTAAGAGCCAGAACTAGGAAATGAAGAAAGGAGGGGAATCTATTGTTTAAGGTTTTTTTAATTGACATTTTTCTTTTCTCTCTCTTCTTTTATTGTATTTTGTATAACACTCCTTTTTTTTTGTTTATATAATTTTTATATAACCTGGTTGTTTGTTTTGATTTAAGATAATGTCTGTTGTGTGAGAAATTTAAAAAAAGAAAATAATAATTGAAATATCTTTTCATAAAGATATTGAAAATTCAACATATTGTAAACTATAATATTGTATATTCTTAACCAATAAAAACTTTTTATTAAAAAAAAAAAAACAAATGTCTCAGCAACATAAATGTTGGGCTTAATTATGGTTGTAAGTTGAGGACTACCTGTACTGTGGTATGCTTAGTATATGAACCTCCATCTGCTCTTTGAAACACCTCAAATTTTCACGTTAAGGTTTTCAGTTCTTGGAACGTTCCAGAATTTAAATACTAGTAGCAATTTGAGATAATTCTGCTTATCCCATACTGAAGGTATTCATAGAATAGGATAAAAAAGTCAAGATGGCCACTGCTCCAACTGGGTTTTTTTTTTTATGTACATCAAGCTTCTCAATTGCAGTACTGCAGCTACCATCTTGACTTTTAAAAAAAATAATTTTCTTCTCTCGCGTCAACCAGCTCCATTTAGTAAATCCATTGTGGTTTAGTTTGAACAAAAGAATCGTATAGATTCTGCAATGGCTCTGAACAGTATCCCAGGTCTGACCTATACAGAGGACTTAAGAGTGTCTACAACTAGAAGAATAGATGATGCACCCCATCCAGTTCTTGAACGGAAAAGGTATTTTTGCTAGAGCCTGATTGTTGATTGGCACACGGAACACTCCTAATCCTTCAGACCATATTTATCTCAGAACTGTTTTCTTCCCTTCTTTCCTTTTCAATAATAGCCATACACACAAAAATGTTTATGTATATATATACTGGTATATATTATGTATATGCCACTTTAATGCCCAGCAATTCTGGGCAGTTTACAAATTGTTAAAAGCATTTAAAAACAAGAAAACATACAAAAACAACACAAAAGAATGAAAAAAGATGGCAGAGAAAACAAACTTGGATGAGAACAAAGTAAAGGAAAAGGTGCATCAATCATCCTTGTCAAAGGACTAGGCAAATTGTCACATCTTCATGGCCCTTTGAAATACCAGTGGGGTGGGGGCTGTTCAAATCTCGGGGGGGGGAGACCCTCATTCCAGAGGGCAGGCACTGCATGTTTCTGGCATTCCAATAGAGTGCACTAATCAAACTGGCTGGGCAGATACTGTGGCAGACAGGAGACCTTTTGTGTAACCAGGCCCTATGCCAGTGATGGTTAACCTTTTTGCCGTCATGTGCCAAAAGTGGGGGGAACGCGTGCATGCGTGCCCATACCCATAATTCAATGTGCCCTGCCCCCCTCCATGCATGGAGAGCCCCCCATGCTTTCCCTCTGCTTTTGGCACGCGATGGCCCAGTGGGCCAGGTAGGCCCATTTTTCACTCTCCCCAGCCTCCAGACGCTTTCTAGGAGCCTGGGGAGGGTTAAAAAGGGCTTCCCCCTTCCTCCGGAGGTAGGAAATGGCCTGTTTCCTGACTTCTAGTGGGACCATAAGGCCCGTTTTTTGCCCTCCCTAAGCTCCAGAGGCTTTCTAGGAGCCTGGGGAGGGCGAAAACGGCCTTCCCCACGCCCCTGGAGGCCCTCCGGAGGCAGGAAACAGCCCGTTTCCCGACTTCTGGTGGGCCCAGAAGGCCCAAAAATCAGCTGGCTGCTCCCGTGCCCATAGATGTGGCTCCACGTGCCACCTGTGGCACGCATGCCATAGGTTCGCCATCATGGCCCTATGCCATGCAGGGCTTTATAGGTAGCAATCAGAACCTTGAATTACACCTGGAAGCAAAACTTGCACTTAGTGCTGTGGCTGAGGTGTTATGTGGGTATTACCCCGGTATGCCCATTGCTGCCTATGCTGCTGCATTCAGGTAAGGTTTTTTGTATTCAGATTCAGAGAGCTGCTTCCTCATTAGAGTGAAACGTTGTGAATCGTTTCATAACCAAACCCAATCATGGTTTGCAATTCCAGTCTGAAGGTCATGTACAAACTATACCTTGCTGATTCAATAGGAAATAGGAAATGACTGATGGAATCTGGTTTCAAGGACCAGATTGTATATGTCCCAGCCCTTAGTTTCGGGTGGATTTTCTAGGATTCAGACATTAGAGTTCAAGTTTTCTCCTTTTGTTACAACTGCCCTATTTGGTTGGTTTCAACAGACTTCCTGTCACCGTGAAATGTGATGCCTGAAGTCAGTTGATATTTGTGCAGCTTTCCTTTTCCTTCCTGATCTTATTCCCTGTTCAGTCTAGGAGGTGTGGCACTTTCTCTCCCTCAGTTTTACAGCACAGTCTGCGCGAGTCTTGCAAAAGTTGAAATTGCATAGGAGAGCAAAGATATGCAACTTGGAAGTCCACATTCTGCAGAGCTGGGGAATCACATTTCTGTATACACTGTGTGTACCTTTATACTTTAGGTAGAGCAGTGCTGGGTAACCTGCAGCCTGTCAGACACAAATGAAAATGGAGGCCAGTAGCACATACCACCTGTTCTTATGTTAGACAATATTGCACTAGATAGAGCAGTAGCTAGATTAGATATGGAAGGAGCTGTGGAAGGTTATAGAAGGCCTTCCTTCCTTAAAGACTTTCTATGCCTTCTATAAAAATGCAAGACGTAATAGCTGGAGGTGGGGAAAATGTCATGGTATAGAAATAATTTGAAAGGAACTACTTATTTTGTCTGGACATGTTGAAGCTTCTGTTCCACAGATCTGTACTCCTAGAGTTGTCAAATAGATTGTTGATCGTTCTCAGAAGCAGATAATGTTCTGTTCTTAAACCTCTTCCCACAGGGCTGATTCAATTTACTTTTGCCAAGCTTCAAAGCTACATTTTCTGTATTCTGGTTCTGCTTAATACATTTTGAATTAATTTTATTCAAGTATTATGATTTCATTACATTTTAATTTGATGATTGGCATTCACTGGTATTTTGTGACTCTTTTTTTTACTGAAGCCATCTTCAGAGAGATTCTTAGGCAGGCAGAAAAAGAGATACATGTCTCTAAAAAAATCTTCTGGTGGTATTTGCACCACCCTGAAACTTTTATACTTTTTATTGTTGTTGTTTCTTCTGCTTTGTTCAAGTAGACAAACCTGTTTGGGGAGTTTTGGAAACTTGCAGAAGTTTAAGAATTTGATTCCTGTTTCCTTCTATTGCTATAAACACTGGATAGTAATCTCTATTGTCATAAGTGATACGTACCAAAGATAACATGTCACATGCCCACAAAATCTTCTTTGGTCTGACTTTTTTTTTTATGTTGAGATGGTGATTGTCAGTCCAGAGCCCTTCATATAGCTTGCTACCCTTATACAATACATTTAACTCAGCTCCTGAGTTAACCCATTTTTTCTGTTAAAATGATATACTGAACCTTAAAAATATTTCAGATAGATTAGCATAACATGCTAAGGCACAAAACAATTAGCCATGCTAAAACTAACCCAGCTTCCTGCGTTGTGCTAATGTGGCTACTAAATTTGTAACTGAGCTGGTTGCATATATTGTGTGTCCAGTTTATTACTGTGATGTGATTTAGCGCGCACACACACACACACTCTCTCTATGTATAATTTCATTCAAAGGGGGGGGGTTTACATAAAGAGTATCTTCAAGCGTATGTTGTTACATCTCATGTGTATCATAAAATGTAAAATCCAAAACAATAGGAAAAATCCTATTTCTTGATAGGATGCTTCCAGAAGATAGCAAGCGATAGGCCTTTCTTTCCCTCATTAGTATTTTTTCAAGTGAATACATATGTCTCTTTTTTCTAATTTCATAAATCATTTAATGAAGGATGTGAGTCACTGTTACTTATGAATATTCCCACCAGCCCACAATTGGAGCCATTCCCCGATTTTCTCCATGCTGATGTTGACCTCTATTGAATCAACAGCTTCCATTCCCATTCATCCTTTATTGTGAAAGATGGCATTCTTATTAGTGATAACTTTGGCTCAATAAGCTAGGGACCTACATGCATTATGTTAGAAGCCTTTTTTCCCTCCGTCTTTTTTTTTCTTTTTGGAGGAATAAGTAGACTTTCATCTGGTTCCTTTTCCACGCAAATCCATCTCTATGTTTCATTTTCAAGACAATATAATAACTACTTTCCCAACCATTTAATGCTGACATAAACTGCTCCATCCACGCACTTTCTATTTCTGTCAAATTGTGTCATTTTAAAGAGATTACAGGTAGTCCTCGACCTACAACAGTTCCTTTAGTGACCGTTCAAAGTTACAACGGCACTGAAAAAAGTGACTTACGACCATTTTCCACACTTATAACCTTGTAGCATCCCCATGATTTTGTGATTTACATTCAGATGCTTGACAACTGGTTCATATTTATGACGGTTGCCGTGTCCTGGGGTCATGTGATCATCTTTTGTGACCTGACAAGCAAAGTGAATGGGGAAGCCAGATTCGCTTAACAGCCGTGTTACTAATTTAACAACTTCAGTGATTTACTTAACAAATGCAAGAAAAGTCGTAAGATGGGACAAAACTCACTCAACAAATTTCTCAATTAGGAACATAAATTCTGGGCTCAATTGTGTTCGTGAGTTGAGGACTATCTGCAATGTTTGTTTTTGGCTTGGGTGGGTCCATCCAAGGGGATGGAGCTTTGTACTTAAAGGTTTTCCAACAGCTGCATATATCTATATTTTCTAGGAGCTAGCTAAGCATCACTGTCCTCTTCTAATTCAAGGTCATACTACAGCCTGTATATGGGATTCTCCTACCAGTGTCATACAGGATAGCCCCTTGGCTCAATCTGTTACCTTTATCCCACATTATAGTCTGGACCAGGGGTCTCCAATCTTGGCAACTTTAAGACTTACAGACTTCAATTCCCAGAATTCCTCAGCCAGCAAAGCTAGGAGTTGAAGTCCACAAGTCTTAAAGTTGCCAAGGTTGGAGACCCCTGGTCTGGACCACTGTTCTCAGACAGATGAACTTTAATCCTTCCTTGGGTCACATTATGAGCATTAGTCATTCCTCCAGGTGGCTCTCATGGTCTCATGATAAAGTACAAATAATTCTTCACTTCCTGCTGAAATTCTTTGAGTGGTCATTTATCACTAGAACTTGCTCCGTTGGTAATGAGAGACGCCATAACTCAACTTGGGATGCATTGTGTCATTCTTAGACACGAAGGTATTCAGGAGCTACGTGAGCCTTGGATGCTATCCCAGCAACAAGCATTCATCTTTCTGTTCCAGTCAAAGTCCATTTAGCTATATCGACTCCACCTCTCTTCTTTTAATCAAGAAGCTTGTATATCTTTATGTCTTTAGGTTTCTAATAACATTGAAAGATGATTTCTGGTTAGTGTATTATATGTACAAACATATCTTGTTTTTCTTTATCTCTCTCTCTCTCTCTCTCTCTCTCTCTCTCTCCCCCCTCCCCCCACCCCCCTTTCCTTCCCTTTGAGGGGTTTGTTTTGTCTTGTCTTGAAAAGGAGGGCCAAGGCAAGTTCTGAGAGGCAGATCTGTTTTAACTGCTGAAGTCTGTGAAGTCTCTGTTTAGGCAATGTTTTCCCAAACACCCTTTCCGAGAATGGAGCCTGTCACCGCTTTCTCTCTCTTAGCTCCAGCTGGCTAACTGTACAGAATCCATAATTGCTGCGAGCAGTGTGGAAAATGAAAAGGCTGTGAACGGTACAAAAGGCTGCTGGGTTCCCTTTTTCCCCCCCTCCCTCTAGCAGCTCAAACCAGCTTCCTGTTTGCTTAATAGCTTGTTGCTGATGGACCTGCAATAAATCCCAGGGATACCAGATAGTTTTATCTTGTAAATTGTTTTGAAGGTGGCTGTGACCAGGGTATGGTGTGTATACTCAAATAAGTGGCTTTCCTGCTAGCTGAGGGTCAGCCTGATGTAGTAGAATTCCCTTCATCAATTGAGAGTACAGTAAAATTGATACGATAAAGATAGAGGTAATAGGAATAGTAATTATCATAACGACCGTGGCAAAAGTAAGCAAAGATAGCACCAATAGTGTTAGGCACCTTGGCTGCAATCCCAAAAGCACCATTTGAACACCATCAGCATTTAACAAACTCGCCACCGGTCAGTTGCAAAAGGCAGCTTTACTTGGAACAGCTCACATCCTGTGACAGTATCTTTAATACTATTGAACAACAACATCTATCAGCCTATCCTAGGTCCCTGGGGGGGGGGACACTTAATAGGGAGATAAAAAAGCCAAATCCAGTCTAAAAATCTGGCTGTCTATGGGACAAACCATAATAATAAGAGTAACAGCTCATCAACTCCTGAATAGCTTGAGATCCTAAAGCCCACGGAGGCTTTTAAATGGTTTTAGAGGCCTTCCTGAAAGAGAACAAGCCAAGGACTACCCAGGCAGTGTGTTCCCCAGATATTTGGAGTAGGCAGGCAGAATCATTCTTGGTATGATGGAGCCTGCTATTTCCCTGTGCATCTCCGCTTAGGACTTAATGGGTAATTACCAGTGCTTTGAATTCAGTCCAGGTACCTATGGTTGCCACTGTGGCAACCCCAAAATAGGAGTAATTTGGCAGAAACACGGTTCTCTGGTTAGCTGTCTGGCTTCCATATTCTGCACCAGTTGCCTCTTCTGAGTGTCTTCAAAGGCAGCCTTATGGAGTGATAGAAAGAAAACAATGTCGGAAACTACAAATGTGCAGATAAGAAAATTAGCAGACCAGAAGATTAATAGGTTGACAGGCAGTAATGCCTGGATTGAGACTGGCCAGACACAAAAAGCTACTTTCTGGGCCAGGTTTAGACAGTCATTGCGTCAGTGCAACCTTTCCTGCCCCACATCATGCTTACAGGTATAAATAATAATAAGGTTTTGGTGTTTATTAAATTAGATATATTTAAGTCCTTGGTTATTTTAACAGAAGCCATAGCAAAACTTCATCATTCTATCCTAAATTAGGTTGGTAGAATCCTTAATTATATTGCGGCTTAGATGTAGATTTGTATACAAGTCATCCCAGAAGATGGCTTATAAATGCATCTGTTTATATTTCTCAAGTGTCTTGCAGATGGCCCTGATCTTGCCTTTCTGATTGGATTGGTGGATTTTTTTCCACTGTAAAAACAAATTGAAATATATTTTGAAGTTACTCTAAATGAACAATTCAGAAAAAAATGTATGTTTATTTGTTTGTTTGTGTAAAAAAAAAGTATAAAAAAATAAATGAACAGTTAATAAATTTCATAGCTGTTTAAGTTGGTCTCAGCTAGTCAGAGATTTTGTTGAACTGAGCTAGGTACCCTGACAAAAAGACTAGCTATGAAAGTGATTAACTGATTAGAATTACAACTTTGTTTCCAAGACCAGTGTTGTATTTATGCCTCCAAGATCTAAGTTTTCTCAAGGTGTATAATCTTTTGAGAATGATAAAACGAGAGGGAAGGAAGGGAGGATATGAAAACTAAAGGTCAGAACTGGGGAGCTAGAAAGTATTTTGGGGACAAAGAGGACATATAGGAAGATATGTTATACTGCAGCTTGATCTCTTGACTACTTTTTTCAAGCTTTCACCATATTATTTTCACTTATTTCTGCCATCATCAATATTATAGATGATTTTTTTTTAGTTAAAAACTACAATTTTCAAATCAGCTAATGTTGCATCAGGTACCTGTTATTCCAGCAGTGTCATGGAGATGAAAATTTATTAATTTAGTAAACAAGCTTATATAACCACCCAACTACACACAGTGACTCAAGGTGGTTTTTAACAATATTAAAAGTCCACAGTTTTTTTTTAAAAAAAATCAAAGTTACACCCTCCTCACCCTCACCCCCCAATAACAGAATTAAATAAGCCTCTTGAACAGTTTCCTATTAGGATCCCCAGACCCACTGAGAAAACTAGGTCTTCAAGGCCTTGCAGAAAAGCAACAGGGCAGGCTCCATCTTATATATGGAGGAAATGATGTTCCAAAGGGAGGGAGCCACCAGAGAGAAGACCTTTTTCCTAGGTCCCACCAGATGTAGTTCCTTGCTGGTTGGAACCTGCAACATGACCTGCCTTCCTGCTCTCGTGGGCTGAATAGATGTAACTGGGGAGATGTGATCTGTCAAATAAGCTGGAGCCAAGTCATCTAAGATTCAGTTAGACCGGCATTCTGAATGTTCTTTCCAAATTAATTATTGCTTCCAACAGTTGTACATTTCAGGTTAGGAAGTTTTCATTTGTTAAATTATTACAGTAAAAGGGTTCACTGTAAAAAGGAGTTAAAACTGCTACTAATTTCAAAAGCAGAGATTCTATATCTATGCTTTGAATTTGTATGTATGTGTTTCAGTCCCTTTCTGGGTACAATTTAAAATGATGGTTTAATACCTGGAACAAGTTACTTGAAAGACCGTGTTTTACAATATATTATCAAAATCTTCAAATAAAATTTATTTACAGCAATTTGAGACTCTTTGAGATGTTGGATTTCAACTTGCATAATTCTTAATCAGAATAGAGCTGGAAGAGACCTTGAAGATCTTCTAGTCCATAGAAAGGAGGCATAAAAAGGAGACTGTATACTGTTTCAGACAGATGTCTGTCCAGTCTTTTCTTAAAAACCTCCAGTGATGAAGCCCCTACAACTTTTGAAGGCAAGCTGTTCCACTGGTTAATTGACCTCACTGTTAGGAAGTTTGTCCTTAATTCCAGGTTGCTTCTTTCCTTGATTAGTTTCCATCCATTGTCTCTTGTCTTGCCTTCTGGTGCTTTGGAAAATAAATTGAACCCTTCTTCTTTGTGGCAGCCCCTCAAATACTGGAATACTGCTATCATGTCATCTCTAATCCTTCTTTTCTCTAGACTCTATATCTAATTCCTACAACCGTTCTTCATATGTTTGTGTCTACAGGCTCTTTCCATCTTTTGTACTTATCCTTATTGTCTTTCAGTTTATCAGAGAGATTCAGCTTTTTTAAAGTTTAAGACACTGGTTGGATTATATTCTATTGTTTGTGTTATGTTATATTATAAATTGCTATTCTTTTCAGCATAGTTAAATACTACCTGGTTATAGTGGAGGAGTTTTAATCAACACATAAGAGAGAATTAAATTCAAGAAGGCTGTTTCAATCAAAGAAGTCAACTTGTTTTCATCCCTATAAACTTCCAGTTTAGCTTTTAAGTAAATCTTACCATTTTTCATAATCTGTATTGTAATTCTGGACTCACTTAGTTTTGTATTTACGCTGATGTGTAATTTCACAGTCACTTTTTAATTTCTTATTTAGATATTTTAGTTTCTGAGAGTAATGTTTTAATTGTTATTGGGCAATAGACAAATGCCAAGGGATGTGATAGCACTTGGCTAACCTCTTCTTGTCTCAGAGGTTAATCAGGTTCAGGCTTCGTTAGTGTTTGTATAAGAGGCTCCCAGGGAATACCAGGGCTGCAGGCTAGACTAAGAAGTTCAAAACATCATAGAAAAGAGGGATACAAGCCATTTTCCTACTGCCATTAAGATAACTGCATGGATATTTCACCAGGTGTCAAGCTGAATTCAAAGGAGATGTTGTCTTCAGCCCATGCATGCAATAAGTAAATATTATATTCCCCAAACCAGCGGCAGGAGTTGTGATTAGTCCTTAGGTTTGCTAGCTTGGAATTATAGTCCAACTGTTTTGGAGAACATCTGGTTATAGGATTAGGGTTAGGGTTATTTTATACTAGAACTTTCAATTGTATGTTTACTGAGCGTTTTTATTTGTTCTGATCTCTGGTCTAAGACTGTAATAAACTGATTGATTGATCATCTGGTTATAAAAGGCTATTGCATTTAAAAAGTTGATGAGGGTATTAAGATGAATTTTGGAAACATAAAAACTAAAAAAAAAAATACAGAATAGATCAAGCAAAGCAAGTGCTTTGTTCAATATCCCTTGCCGGTAGCAAAACTTTTATTGTTCTTGGTGCCAGTTTAATCCGTTGTCTGATGTTTATGTGTTTGGATCTGCATGGAATTGCTTGCTACTAATGGAGGAGAGCGGTAGACTGAATTGTTAATTTCCTGCTTGATATGATTACTATAGTTTCCCCACAGTTCTCCTGCATAAACGTTTAGCTTATTAAGATCAGCAGCCTTAGCAGTTTGCTAAGGGCCTTGATCAACCTGTTTCGCCTTCCTGCCATACCCAGGAGGAAAAGGAAGGGATTGAGCACTCTCAAGGCCACAATAGCTACCTGATGCATTCAGTTTTCTGGTTTGTAGGTTACATGAAAGAAAGGAGAGGGAAGTTTTCACGGTTGTCGCTCCTGTTACCAGGGATAGAATAAACAGCCCAGTCCAGTTCAAGTGTAATCTTACGAGTCTTAACTCTGCTGGTGCTGTCATGAACTATGAGTAACAAGGCAACAAGAGTAACCTGTATTTTCTAAGATATCTATGGGTTGTCTGCTGCCTTCTTGGAGCTGCTTCTTCAGTTTCCTCAAAATCTTCCATGTGCACTTCTGGTAGTTCTATGGTTTTCTGCAGATCTGTGGAGAAATGATACCAGGAGGAAATGGGATATTTGAAAGCTAGAATTTTAAGCTACCACTCAAAGCCTCCAAATATCCATAGCTGTGGAACAACTTCCTCACAATCCTTTATAAGTGCTGGTGGCGTTTTTTTTTTAATCACATTTTTATTTTTCAAAATTCTGCTTTATCACATGCAGAGAGGACTGAATGTACCCTGCTTTGGCACAGATGTCTTCCTGCAGCCAAAGAAGGAAGCAGCTGTCTTCCTGGATTTAGGGTGACCCTCCTAGTCCTTTTACCCCATTATGCTGTCAGGGAGGAAGAGCAAAACGGGGACTTGTGTGACCCAGAAGATTAGGATAAAGCAGAAGAAAGACAAGTGCAGGAAGGTGAGAAAAGCACCTTCATCCTTTCATTGGTAGCATTGAGAATACCAAGGATGTAAGCGCTTATTGGGAAAATTTAAAATACAACATGGAATGTGGGCATTCCTTTAAACATAGAGATCTGAATGTCTCTGAACACTTATGAAGACATCTGCACTGGCTTTTCTGAAATTTGTACAATTAAAGAGTTCACCTGGATGTATTTTCTTGGATATGTTATTGTTCCAAAAGTTAAGCTTTATTCTTTATGAGAACTATGTCTGCAGAGATTTGCTTAACAAGTGTGGCAAGATAGGTCATAAAAGGGGGCAAAATTGATTTAAAAACTGTCGCGCTTAGCAACAGAAATTTTGGACTCAAATCAAGTCAAGGACTATCTGTATATTCCCAGAAGAAAGGCAGAATATTACTCTAGCAAATAAAGCTTTGTCTTACCATGTTACCTAACCATTTTAGTTTGGTTTAGTTTGGTTTATATTATGCTATAGTTGAATCTGCTCTGTGGTGTTTTTCAGTGAACCATGTTGAAGCAAACTGTTGGTTACTTTAAATGTAAAATTGTTTAGAATGTAGAGATTGAGTGATGGATTAAATTGAAACATTTAAAATTATTTCCATTTTTATGGGCATTCATTCATTCATTTATTGAATTTATATTGCCGCCTATTAGCCCATGGTCTCGTCTAGCCACAAGAGTCCCAGTAATTTTTTAAGGGGTCTGGGGCAGGGGGTGGGGAGGGAGGGGTATAGGTCAGGCTCGACACAGGGGCATGGTACGGAAGGCGGGGAGCGGGGTGTGGAGGAGCTCAGTGCTGATAGGGAGGAGGGCGATTCTATCAGGACCGTGGTTGGGAGGGGCAGATACGGCAGGAGTAGAGGGCCATATGTGGTGGGGGCACGCACCCGCTATCTCCAAGCGGTGGCATGCCCCGGCCCTCATGACTCTTCTCATTCCCCAGGCTGTCCAGAGTTGCAGAGCCCAGGCCTTAGGCTGATGTTGTGCAACGCCAGGTCCGTGGTGAATAAGGCCCCCCTCATTTGCGAGCAAATTCAGGAGGGGTGTGTGGACCTGGCGGGTATTACAGAGACCTGGTTGGGCCAAGAGGGGGGGTTCCCCTGGTAGAGATGTGCCCACCAGGTTTCCACGCATTCCATCAGCCAAGGGCCCAGGGCGGGGTGGGGGGTGGCGGTCGTTATAAAGGAAAGTCTTGGTCTGAGGGAGGCCTCTGTACCTCAGATAGCCGGATGTGAGTCTCTCCTGGTGAAGTGGGGCCATGGGATGCAGGTGGGCCTGCTGATCACGTACCTGGCTCCCTCCCACATGACAGCGGCCCTGCCCGAGCTTCTCAACGTTATTGCCGGGGTGGCAGTTGATACCCCCAGACTCCTGGTCATGGGGGATTTCAACTTGCCGTCTGCCGGTGAGGTGTCTGGGATGGCTCGGGAGTTTATGGCTTCCATGAAAGCTATGGACCTGACACAACTAATTCATGGCCCTACTCACGCGGGAGGACACACTCTGGACTTGGTTTTTGTCTCTGGTCAGTGGCTGAGTGGTATGGATATAGGGGATATAGTTATTGAACCCCTGTCATGGTCGGACCATTTTCTCCTGAGGCTGGAGTTTTTGGCCGCTGCACCTCACCACAGGAAGGCGGAACCGACCAGGTGGTTCCGCCCCAGGGGACTGATGGATCCTGATAGGTTCCAGAGGGAGCTTGGACCAGTTCCTGAAACTCTGGCTCACGACTCGGCTGAAGACCTGGTGGCCGCCTGGGATAGGACGGCCGCCAGTGCCCAGGACTGAGTTGTACCTTTGCGGCCTCTGACCCGGCGCCGAACCTGCCCGGCTCCTTGGTTCTCCGAGGAGCTGAGGGAGATGAAGCACCGGAAAAGAAGCCTAGAGAGTGGTTGGAGGGCTAGTCGCTCTGAATCCGACCGAACACTAGTTAGGTCTCATATTAAGACCTATTTAGTGGCGATAAAAGCAGCAAAGTGTAACTACTTTTCCACTCTTATTGCATCGGCAGATAACTGCCCAGCAGCCTTGTTTAGGGTGACCCACTCCCTCCTTTATCAGGGAGCACGGGAGGACCCCTTGCAAGGGCAGGCTGAGGATTTTGCACAGTATCTGCACGATAAAATTGCTCAGATTCGGGAAGGCTTGGACTCTGACTGGGTAGATCCCGGCGGGGTGACTGAGGCTGGTTTTGAGAATGTTATCTGGGACGAGTTCGACCCTGTGACTCCTGAGGATGTGGACAGGATCCTGGGGAGGCTAAATGCAACCACATGTTTATTGGACCCGTGTCCCTCCTGGTTGGTACTGGCCACCCAGGAGGTAACACGAGGCTGGCTCCAGAGGATTATAAATGCTTCTCTGAGGGAGGGGTTCTTGCCTCCTGCCTTGAAAGAGGTGGTGGTGAGGCCCCTCCCCAAGAAGCCTTCTCTGGACCCAGCTGTTCTGGCAAACTACCATCCGGTCTCCAACCTTCGCTTTATTGCAAAGGTTGTGGAGAGTGTGGTTGCGCGACAGCTTCCACAGTACCTGGATAAAACCGTCTATCCAGATCCATGCCAGTTCGGCTTCAGGCCTGGGTACAGCATGGAGACGGCATTGGTCACTTTGGTAGATGATCTCTGGAGGGCCCTGGACAGGGGTTGCTCCTCTGTTCTGGTCCTGTTAGACCTCTCAGCGGCTTTTGATACCTCAACCATGGTATCATGCTGCGCCGATTGGGGGGTTAGGAGTGGGAGGCACCGTGTTGCGGTGGTTCTCCTCCTATCTCTCTGACCGGTCGCAGTCTGTGTTGGCAGGAGGGCAGAGGTCGACCTTGAGGCGCCTTGCTTGCGGGATGTCGCAAGGGTCGATCCTCTCACCGCTCCTGTTCAACATTTATGTGAAGCCACTGGGTGAGATCATCTGTGGCTTTGGGGTGCGATGCCATCTGTACACTGATGACACTCAGCTGTACATCTCCACCCCAGACCACCCCAATGATGCCCTCGAAGTGATGTCCCAGTGTCTGGAGGCCGTGCGGGTCTGGATGGGGAGGAACAGGCTTCAACTCAACCCTTCCAAGACCGAGTGGCTGTGGATACCGGCGTCCCGATATAGCCAGCTGGTGCCATCGCTGGCTATTGGGGGCGAGTCATTGACCCCCATAGAGGGGGCTCGCAACTTGGGTGTCCTCCTGGACACACGGCTGTCTTTAGAAGAGCATATGACGGCTGTGGCCAGGGGGGCTTTTTATCAGGTTCGCCTGATACACCAGTTGTGTCCCTTTCTGGTTCAGGACTCCTTATGCATGGTCACCCATGCCCTTGTTACGTCTCGCCTGGACTACTGCAGTGGTCTCTACATGGGGCTCCCCTTGAGGAGCACCCGGAGGCTCCAACTGGTTCAGAATGCAGCTGCGCGGGTGATTATGGGAGCGACGTGGCGTTCCCATGTAACACCCCTCCTGCGCGAGCTTCATTGGCTCCTGTTGGTCTTCTGGGTGCGCTTCAAGGTATTGGTTCTCATCTTCAAAGTGCTCCATGGCTTAGGGCCAGGGTATTTACGAGACCACCTGCTGCTACCGATAACCTCCCACCGGTCAATATGCTCTCACAGAGAGGGCCTCCTCAGGGTGCCGTCGGTCAAGAAATGTTGGCTGGTGGCCCCCAGGGTGAGAGCCTTCTCAGTGGGGGCACCCGCCCTGTGGAATGAGCTACCTCCTGGAATACAACTGATCCCGGACCTCCGGACCTTCCGTAAGGCCCTGAAGACATATCTATTCCACAAGCTGGCCTAGCCTAAATAGTTTTTTAATGGGATTTTAACTTTATAAGATTTGGGGTTTTAAATTGGGAGGCCGATTGGTTTAATTTATTTTTAATTATCTTCTGTATTGTATGTATTTTCAATTCTGGCTGTTCACCGCCCTGAGTCCCTTCTGGGAGAAGGGCGGTATACAAATTAAAATAATAATAATAATAATAATAATAATAATAATAATAATAATAATGGTGACTCAAGGCGGCTTACAGAGTATAAAACTGCAGTTAAAACAATAAAATTAATTTAAAAATGAAATAAATTAATATAGTATAATTATAGTTGACAAGGTTGACTCAGCCTTCCATCCTTTCTAAGGTGGGTAAAATGAGGACCCGGTTTGTGGGGGCAATAAGCTGACTTTGTATAAAATATACAAAAGTATGAAGGCTATTGCTTAACGCATTGTAAGCCGCCCTGAGTCTCCGGAGAAGTGCGGCATATAAATATGAATAAATAAATAAAATAAATAATGTAATAAACACCTCTCACCTCCCAGCCCTGGTGACAGCAGATCACACGAGCCATTTAATGGGCTCCATCTCACTCTGGATTCCCCAGGCCCGTTGGCAGAACCAGATCTTTAGCACCTTCCAGAAGAGTATTAGAGTGGGGGCCATTCTAATCTCTGGGGGAATGATGTTCCAGAGAGAGGGAGACACCACGGAGAAGGCCCTTCTTCTGGGTCCCACCAGGTGTATCTCCCTCGGTGATAGGACCCGCAGCATTCCCTGCCTCCCTGATCTGATGGATCGGGTTAATGTGACTGGCAACAGACTCAGATAATGGTCTTATCCATGAAAGAGGTAGTGATAGTCATGCACATAAAACACATATTACTAACAGAATCGCTCTTCTTGTATCTTCTCTGGTTTCACTAAATTTCAATACTATAGACTATTCATCTTAACCAACCATAGTTTGGCTGTAAGAAAAACCTGGCTAACCATACTTTTTTAAAGGGCTGCTTCAACTGACTGGATTTGCTCAACACATTAAGATATAACACTTTGTAAACAAAAATACTTTAGTTCATATGTTCATTTGTAAAAGCCAAAGATTCGTAAATTTTACCGTGTTTCCCTGAAAATAAGACAGGGTCTTACTTTCTTTTGAAGCCCGAAATAAGGGCTTAGCCTTATTATCGGAGGGAAGGGTCTTATTTCAGGGGTGCAGTAGGCCCCAGGCGGCCTGGGCACTCACAGCCAGGAGTCTGGCAGAGAGAGGCTCCCTCTGTGCGCCACCAAGCCCCTCCCCTCTCATGGGATGTGTGTGTAGAATGCGCCCCCCACTCACGCCTCTCAGGCCTCACCACATTGATGTGGGTGAAGCCGGTGACCACCAGGTCCTTGAGCCCGTAACCAATGCCGCTGGCACCCACCACCAGCACCCGCGTGGAAGCCATTGCTGGGCCAGCTTCCCCTGCAGAGTCCAGCTCTAGCTCTAGCCATCACCATAGAGTGAGAAGCATACTCCCAGAGTGGTCACTGCCCTGACTGAGGTTTGGAAGCCACAGAGGTGGAGTTTTGGGGGAGAGAAAGAAAGACTTCTGCTGCTTTCCTTGCATGCAGCCAAAAGCGGAAGCAGCAGAAGTCTTTCTTTCTCTCCCTCAAATTCCGCCTCTGTGGCTTCCAAACCCCAGCCAGGGCAGCAGCCGCTTTGGGAGTGGACTTCCCGCTCTATGGTAACAGTCGGCCTCTCCTTCCTCCCTCCCCCCTGTTTTTCTACACTCCGATCGCCCCGCATTCCCCCCACCCAAACACCAGACCAGAGCGCCCACTGGCAAGCCCGGGAAGCCCCTCTGCCTCGGGAGTCACTGGATTGGACAGCGACCAGGCCAGAGTCTTCCTGGGGAAGGGAGCCTTGTGGGATCTTTGCCCACCCTCCCTTCCTCCCGGAGGCCCCACTTACTCTTTCCAAGTGCCCAGCAGCAAGATGCAGGGCAGCCATGCCAAGGGCAGCCCCGACAGACACAGTTCGGCTGGCCCAGCCACGGCCAACACTCCTCTCCCGCGGCTGAGCAGGGGCTGGCCAGGGCCTCTGAAGGCGGAGGCGGTGGCAGCAGCAACACCTGAAGCGCTTCAGCCATCCCCACTGAGAGACCTGCATCCAGCTGCGGGACACACCAGGCCTGCTGTTGTAGTCCTCTGTGACTTCCCCACCACACAGCTGTCGCCCCACCTCCACCGGAAGCACCCGTGCCGACTTCTGCCCGCCAGGCATGGAGGCCTCTCTGCCACTGGTGACTGCCCTGCCAAGGAAGGCCCGGGGCGGCGGTGCTGGTGCTGGTGCTGCTGTGGTGGGCGCTCGGTAGCACGGGCTATGTGGACGCTGCACCTGGGTGCGGGGGGAAGAGCAGGCGGACCGCCACCATGGAGCAGGAGCAGGCACTCGAGGTCTACTGTTGGTGCCACAGTCGGCGGAAGGAGCAGAAGTTCAGAGGGATATGCCTGCCTTGGGAGGGTTGGGGGGGGGGAAAGGCCCCTGTATGTGTGTGAGGGGGGGGGAATGGAGAGAACATTGCCCTGGATAACACTCTCAGGTTGGATCGGGATCTCTCCCTCCCTCCCTCCCTCTCTCTCTCTCTCTCTCTCACACACACACACCGTTCTTTCTTTGGGATCGCAGCACAGACGCCCCTCCCAGGATTGCAAGGTTGAAGACTTTGGATGGAGCATTTTTGGGATGTGTGTCTATGCTGCGATCCCAAGTAAAGAATGATTGGCAGGAAAAGTGGGAGGAGGTCGGCAGCTGGAGATCTGGGCTGAGTTGCACAGCCCTTTCTGGCTCAGCTGACAAGCGGGTATCAATTAAGAGGCTGTACCTCCATAAAATGACCGGGGAAGGGAAGGGCTGCCTCCTGTGCTGGCCATGCCCACCCCTTCACTAGGGCTTATTTTGGGGGGAGGGTGTGTATTTAGGCCCACCCCAAATATCAGGCATGACCTTATTTTTGGGACATGTCGTATTTTTGGGAAAACACGGTAGTGAGATAAGAGTTTAAACATGCTTGGGATTAAAACATGTCCATCATCGACAAAAATTGTAAAAATAAAACAAAATTTTAAAAATACATAAATTAAAAAGACAAAAAAACAAAAACTCAAAAGGCAGTCTTGATGTTTACTATGTTTTTTTCTACCATCTTTTTTTTTGTTTCTATATATGAAATTGTTCTTAGCCTTAATTACAGTAACTAATGCAATACTTGACTTTTAGTGAAGGGGGAATTCCCATCAGAGTCTGAGAAAAGGGAGTGCATCAACTTGTGGTTCACTCTCCATTTTGCAACCACAATTAAAAGATGGCTTTAATTGCAACTCCACCTTTACATCATCAGTCATGATATAAACACAATATGAATTGCTGCATACTTTGTAAACAGGTAGCTTTTTAACAGTAGTTTTTTAATATTTGCCAGAACAAATAAGCACAAACCTACAGAAAAAGGGACCCTGTAGTCTTTCAATCTTGTCTTATTTATTTGCAAAAAAATTTGACAGCAGCTAACATCTGTTTAAAGAAATAACATGAGTAATAAAGGATAATGATCCTGTTAAAAATAGAAATGTTGGAGCAGCAAACAAACATAACCACAAATAATAATATTAAAATTAATATTAGTATCCCACATATTGCTTTGATAAGACCATACTTGGAATACTGTGTTCAGTTCTGGTCAAAAAATATGTTCATGACATGATAGCAATCTTCCAATATTTGAGAGGTGGTAACAAAAAGGAGGGAGACAATCCTATTCTCCAAAGAATCTGAGGGCCAAGACAAGAAGTAACAGATGGAAACTTATCAAAGAGAGATCTAACCTAAAACTAAGGAGAAATTTTCAGTGGAACAGCTTGCCTTCAAAAGTTGTGGGTGCTTCATCACTGGAGGTATTCAAGAAGAGATTGCATAGCTATTTGTTTGTAATGATATAATGTCTCCTGCTTAAGTAGGGGGATGGACTAGAATATTTCCAAGGTCCCTTCCAACTCTTGTTATTTTGTTATTCTGTTAAAAGCAGTAACTTTTAAAAAATATTGGAGATGATCACAGAAAAGACTAGCATTTTCTTTCTGTAGCTATCTTTATTTTCTACATCATCTTATGATAAGGACATCGACACAATGCATATAGTTCTGTGGAGTGATTTATAAAGCTTATAAATGAGTAAACAGATCTGTCAGGAATGTGCGGATCTCATGATTTACAAAAGGTCCATGTGGCAAAAATCTAATACTGTATTTTTCGGAGTATAAGTGAGTGGAAATGTCTGTGCGTCTTATACTCTGAATATTGCGGTGGGGGGACGACAGGGATTGGTGCGGTGCAGATCAGCTGTTGTAGAACGGGCCGTGGCGGCAAACGGGCCACAGCAAACAGGCCAGATGAATACCGGATGGATGCTGGGAGGCAGAAGCAGATTTATTTTTCCTCCTTGTTTTCCTCCCCAAAAACTAGGTGCGTCTTATAGTCTAGAGTGTTTTCTAGTCTGAAAAATACGGTATATTGCAGCTATCGCAAAAGGTATAAAATATGGAAAACACAGATTTGGTTCTGATAATACTAAGCTAGGATTTTTAAATTACGGTTTATTGATCAAGCCATAATGGTCTGGTTCACCCATAATTTAATTTATATCGTGTTTAACATGGAATTATGCATTTTACCAACGCAATTATGCGTTGTGAGCCGCCCTGAGACCCCGGAGATAAGGCGGCATATAAATTGCATAAAATAAAATAAATAAATAAAATAAATAACATTAAACCATATAGTGAGTAGATTTATACAGCAAACGAGTCAGGTTATATATAATCCAACCAATATTATAGCAAACTGTTATGTGTAACTATAATTTTAACTGTCAAATATTTCAGAATTATGTTCGCTTTCTATGTAACATGGCTTGCATTGGAAAACCTATGCCTGTAGTTGGCTTTCATCTCATTCTCATATTTGTTTCTCTAGGCCAGAAATGTGCACAATGGCGAGTTGGCTGCAGTTAAAATTATCAAACTAGAACAAGGTAAGCTTTTCTCTATTTTCTAATGGTACTGAATTGGTTTTCTTAATCACACTGCTCATCAAATTCTTATTCCAAATTCTTATTCCTGAGCCGTTCTCTCTTTTCTTTAGTTTATATCTTTCAGCAGTAACCCTGGGATAAGAGCCAGTCTTTGAACGAAGGTCAGATACCAAAACTTCAAGGATACTTCAACAGGAATTAAATGTGCCCCTCCCCTCTTCAGTTCTAGTGTTTGATATTCTGTGCCACATTTTTGGAGAAGTGTTAGTCTGGAATATTTGCTAAACAGAGAGCAAACCCCATGTTCCTCCTATTTGTTTAATACTATCTTTTATTTTGTCTACCTGTTACGGCTGGATTGGACTGATTTTTTAAAAAACATGACTTACTAGTTGCAGTCCATTGCATTCACATTTTAAACAGTTCAAGGAAATCAGATGTCTTTCCAATGTAATACAGAGCACTTAACTTTTCAGCTTGTTTCCTTTTTGGGGGCACAACATCTGAATGTTAATATGAGTTAAGACCCTGGATTAATGTTTCTCAATTTTCAAGAAGCATGGACCACTAAATAAACAATCAGAAATTGCAGTGACCACCCAATCAAACAATAGTCTCTATATTTTTCCTTTTAAGAACATGAGAGCTCACTTTTTGATGAATAACAATTTTACAGCAATTCTATTTGTGTATGTCTTTCCATCTCTTCCCATTTTAAAGATATTTTAAAACCAAAATCTATATCAAAAACATGAACCCCAAATTTATCATTTTAATTATTTTCCTCATGCATATCTAAGCACAAACTTTCTAGTAAAACTGTTTTTAATGAATGGATGAGTCAACCTTGAATGCATTGAAATCCTATTTTTAGACTATTCATTACATTTCTTATTCACATTTTTTCTTTTCAGATTGCTTGCGTAAAATCACTTAGTAAGAACATTGCACTTAGTTCACTGTTTCCAAGACTTGTGACTAGTGACTATAGGCTAGAGTCCATAGGCTATAGACTATAGGCTAGTGACATGGACCTAGGGGCAAATGCTGGGCATATTCATATAGACTTACTGATTTTATATGGAGCTTTATCACATAATTTACAAACCATTCTCCATGTTCTGTAAATCCTGGCTACTTTCCTTTGGTTTGTCCTTACTAACTGTTGGTTGCGAGCATTTTAGTTCTGCAGCCTGCTGACTGTGAAACTTGAACTGAGAGACTGGGGGTGTGGTAGGCAGTGTTTTGCAATGGGTGGGGGAGCATAGGGAAGGGTGTCACCTGATGTAGAGGTGCATTGGGGGAAATGTTTCCCAAGGTTGCAGACTAGCTGGGGTTTTGGCTTCGCTGCAGTACCAATCAGTTAACCATGTCGTGCAGCTGTGCCAATTGAGTGGGATGACAGACTCCTTCAGTTCATACAGAAAGTATTTTGAATCATCATTCTGATTGAATGGGAGATAAATTACTTCATTATTCTTACGGTAGTTCTATATTTAGTCTGCGAAATTTTATTTGTTAGATATTTAGTCTCTAAAATTTTACTTCATTATTCAGCCAAAGGGGCTAACAGAAACAGCTTGCTTTTTGAAAAAAAAAAGAATAACTGCAAGAAAAATAGTTTCTGTCCCTAGTCTTAATGTCCCAAAGCCACAACATTAAAGGGAGAAAAATGAGGAAGTAAGAAGAGCATCGTGTATACATTTATTTATTTATTGGTTCGATTTATATGCTGAGTCTTCTCCGGAGACTCAGGGCAGCTTACAATGCGTTAAGCAATAGCCTTCATACTTTTGTATATACCTGCTTAGTAAGGCTTTTGCCAGCGGTGTTCTTTTTTATACAAAGTCAGTTTATTGCCCCCACAATCCAGGTCCTCATTTTACCTACCTCGAAAGGATGGAAGGCTGAGTCAACCTTGAGCCTGGTGAGATTCGAACTTGCAGTAATTGCAGGCAGCTGGTGTTAGTTAACAGTACTTTAATCTGCTGCGACACCAAGGCTCTTACATGGTTCTTTCAGTGCCCAGATGGAATGGAACTGTCTCAGGGAGAAGCTTAGGCAAATTATGATTAAATGTTAAGGAAAAAAACTTCCTAATGATAAGAATAATTTGAGGATGAAACAGCGCTGATTAAGTCAGAGGTTTAGGATCCAGTCTGTCTGTGATGCTTGAATTAGTATTTCTGAACTGAGCAGAACTGATGAGTGTATTTTATGAGTCAGACAGTTTTTCGTAGAAGTGCTCAGTATTCAGACCTGGAGCAAAGATGCTTTAGATCCAAATACCACCCACTTCTGGGCTGTCAAACAGGCCTGCTGATTTGTCCTCCTGCTAGCAGCTTCTATTCTTCAAGGGTTGGGTAGTTGCCAGGCCGCATGCACAATCAATTGCCATCTGCTGACTGGAATAAAGAATTATTTTAAGTAGCTGCAGCTGATTAAAATTGATTTTGCCTGAGCAAAAGATTTAAGGGGACAATGTTTAGAAGATGGGCCCAGGTTTTACATGTAGAAGGACTAGATGAAACCCTTGTGCTTTTGCCTGAAATGCCCTAAAGTGAGAATGGAAAAGGTTCTGTCTGAGTTGACGCTGACAGTTTTTGTATGACATACTGTCTTAGCATTGAACCTACAGTAGTTGGGAAACAAACCTGATGAATGTCTGGTAAAAGATCAAGTTTAAAAGATCAACCTTAGCAACAGCTCCCTCTGCTGTCAAGGCCAAATAGCCCACCAATCTTTGTATTGCTTGAGACTTCCTGTTTATTATTATCAGCAAAAACCATTGTTTTAAGTATGAAGGATTCTGTTTTATAGCCTCTCCTTTATTCCACATTGTGTTTCTGGGGTACTAACAAATGCTTAGCAGTTAGGTAGAATATTAACCACTGAATTAGGAGGCTACATCAGACTGTGGATAGACTAACTAGCCAATAACAAGCTTCGATTACAGAATGCAGCCGAAGGACTCCTTCAGAGCTATGTTCTGAGTCACAGTTTGGATTCAGTGGAGACCATTTCAGTGGAAACCAACCATAATGTGGTTTAGTTGTTATGTAAATACAGAATTGTGCTGACAAACTACCGGTTTAACTTTAGAAAAGTGAGATCTTTTTAGCTTGTGTTTTAATCTGACATAATTTCAACTCCTCACACCTATATGACAACAAGTTTTTTTTAAAACATTACTGATGTGGTTTGTAACTCAAAAATAGGAAGTTGAAATGTCTTTTTGAATATGAGGAAAACGTGTGCTTAAAAAAATCTGTATTGGGTAAAGGTGTGCAAATCAGTGGTAGGTTCTCCCGGTTTGGCCCGGTTCCACCGAGCCGGTAGCGGTGAGGATATGACGTCCTCCCCCCCCGCCCACGACCCCCCGTGTTATTCTTACCTTTTACTTGGCCCCACCCCCAATCTATTGCTGTCTCCTGAGTCCCAGCTGATGGCTAGAGGGAAAAAAAACTGTTTAAACTCTTGCCCTGGGGCTTCAAAGGGCCGCCCTACAGCTGATCAGTGTTAAAAGAAAACAAATGAGTAGACCAGTGCCTGTAAAAATACATGAGTAGACCAGTGCCTGCAAAAATAAATGGGTAGATCGGTACAGCTCTGCAAGCAGTTAAAAGCCTGGTAGACAAGTACCTCTGCTAAATCCTAAATAATTGTCACATGACCATCAAGCCATGCCCACAAAATAAGCCACGCCCACAGAACCGGCAATAAAACAATTTAGAACCCACCCCTGGTGCAAATGTATAACATATTGAAAAAAACTGATAAAAAAGACCTCTGTATATTGAGGAAATACATACGTAAAAATGAGCATATTTTATAAAAAGTGCTTATTAAAAAACTGGTGTTGTTGGAAGCAGTCCAGTTCAGGAAACAGATTCCTCAAGAATGACTGGAGATCTATTTTATTGAAGTAGGCTCTAGCAGCAGAATCTGGAAAGTTTAAGTGTGTTTTCCTTTCCCTTCTTATACGCCAGGAAGTTAAGGCAGAGCCAGTTTGAGTTTGTCTAATGTTTTCTTAAAATATGGACTGAAAATATGTTTTGGTAACCATTACCAAGTAGTTTCTTCCACCTGTGGTTTTCCACTGGCATAATATCTGAAGACCAGAGAGACCCAAGTTCAAATCTTCCATTAGCAACAGAGGTTCACTGGATGGTTTTAAGCCAGTCACTATTTCAGGAGAGTGGTTGGGAGTGAGAGGGATTGATTGAACAAGATAGGATTATGTACAGTGTGTTTGCCTTGTGCTTTAGGAGGAAAGTTGGGGTATAAATCTAAGAAATACATGAAGCAGAGAGAAAATATCAGAAACTGACGAGAGTTGAGATATATATTAGGATGGAAGAATGAGAAGCTGAGCAAATTGAAGTTGAATTTGGTACAGGAGGTTATGTTTTGTGTTCATCAGTAAGGTAATTTGGTGGCAATTCTGCTATATCCCCTCTCATTTTATTTCCTGTTCAGACATGCTATACATTCTTATAATTTTGTCAGGCAAACTTTTTTTTCTTCTTTATCAGCATATCTGTGTATGCCTGAATGTGCATATACTCACAACACACATCTACAGTGGAGCACTTCTTTCAGTTCCAAAAGCTTCAGGCTTCATCTTAGTGTCTGTCAGGTTGCCAAAGTTCCATGCGTGATACCTATTTTGAAAAACCTGTCAGCCGGTTCCTTTTCAATTTTTGCATTATGCAGGTTGAGATTTTGATTACACAGCTCAGGAAAGACATACATCATTCACAGCTGTCAGAGATGAGCATGACGTATGCATAACAATGTTACTATAACGTTTGTTACTGAAAGTTGTTTTCATCTCTTGACCGGCCTGTGGCCTCTCATTCTTTGTCTATCACTTGAGTGCTCATTTCAGCAGTGCTTGTTTCAATTCTCAGGGCTGCCACGAACATGGTAAAGAAAGACACTCTGCATCTAATGTACCAAGGAAGTGCATGTTCTTAACTACATGTAGTCCTCGATTTACAACTGGTCACTCAGTGACCAGCAAATATACAATGGATTGTCACCATTGCAACTGGTCTGCATTTAAGCTCTTTGCAGCTTCCTGTGGTTCACATTATCATGTTTTACAATGATTTTGCCTAAAACCGGTATTTACTTCTGGTTTTCGGCATAATGGCCTATAGCAGTGATGGCTAACCTTTTTGCCATCGCGTGCCAGGAGGGGGGGCGGGGGAGGGTCGTGCGCGCACGTGCCCACCATCATGTGCGCGCAACCCCCCTCCCCCCCTCCTGGCACATGATGGCCTGGTAAACCCGTTTTTCTTTCTTACCTGGCTCCAGATCCTGTCTATTTATCTGGGAAGGGCGAAAACAGCCTTTGCCACTCCCTTGGAGGCCCTACGGAGGCTGAAAGTGGGACAGGAAGTGACATTTTTTGCTGTCCCCAGCCTCCAGAACCTCTCTAGGAGTCTCTAGGAGCCTCTCTAGGAGTCTTTGGAGGCCGGGGACAGCAAAAAAGGTCACTTCCTGTCCCACCGGAAGTCAGGAAATGTGCCCTTTCAGCCTCCGTAGGGCCTCCAAGGGAGTGTGAAAGGCTGTTTTTGCTTTTCCCAGACAAATAGACAGGATCTGGAGCCAGGTATGAAAGAAAAACGGGCCTTCCCCACCCACCCCAGTCCTTCCAGAGGCAGGAAACAGCCTGTTTCCCTACTTCTGGTGGGCCTAGAAGGCCCGAAAATCAGCTGGCCGGTGGGCGCATGCACCCCAGAGCTGAGCTGGCGTGCCCACTAATATGGCTCCGTGTGCCACCTGTGGCACGCGTGCCATAGGTTCGCCATCACGGGCCTATAGCAAACAATGGACTCGCTTTACAACTGCTACCTTCAGTTAACAACCATTGCAAAAAAAGTTTATAAAATAGAGCCAGTCATACGGTGCCCTGCTTTATGGCGCTCATGATTTACGACGGTAATGGGCAGGATTCATTACAGTTATAAGTCAAGGCCTACCAGTATCGTAAAGAGTAATAGCTGAAGAATCAATATGAAATGCGATTGCAGCAGTAGGGAATATAACTCCCCCCCCTGCTGCAATCATAATTAAAATAACTTTCCTCTGAATGGTCTGGCTGCATGGAGGGGTAGGGAGTTTTGCTTTCCTCCTTCTCTTTGCTAAAGAAGCAGGAAAGTGTCTCCAGTCTCACTGCTTAATCCCCAGACTCTGGGGGATGGGATTTGGCTGCCTCCTTGATAGCTTGCATTTGATTAATTGCTCTTTCTCAAAAAAGAATTGCACAAGAATCTGTTCTACTCTATTTCCACTGATATCATGCACAATAACATTGGTTATTTTTCTTCTTCTTAATGCACCCGCGGACTATAAAGCTGCTGGGCCTGATGCTGTCCTGGAAGCCTCAAGACTTCTTCCCTTAAAACAACTTTTATATAGTTTAACAGATATTGTTATAAGTAGCTATTGACCAGTAGGAAATATCACACAACTGTTGTCTCTAAGGGTCGATATCTTCCATATTAGATACTATGTTTGATCCTTTAAAGGGATTTGAACTCACACTTAATGCCTGTACAGTGCATAGAGTTGTCCTGGCCTCTGTGTCAGTAGCTTGTAGGAAGGAAGGTCTTCCTGCAGGAATCTATTTAAATATGCCTTCCTTTTTACTATTGTTTGCTTGTACTATATCACAAAAATTTATCTAGTATGAGAGCATATAGCAAAACGGAAGGTATACTTATAGCTTCTGTAAGTTGCTATCATTGCTACTGACCAACAGGAGGCACTGACCAATCACATAGTGCCTTCTACTGGTCAGTAGCAATCATAACATTCATTATCAGAACTTTTATAATGTATGCTACAGGGGGGAAAAACCAAGAATAATTGATTCTTCTCAAGAAATGTGAGGACAGGCCGGCCACTACTAAACACATTTGAGTAAGGTAGCTACTGTTGTGACCTAGGCCCAAGAAGTTATTACCAGACACAATCAGTCCTAAACAAACATATTTTATTTGAACAGCTGAGAATTACTTCATTCTCAGTTTAGTCCAAATTAATTCCAAAACAAATCCTTCATAAACGGTCCTTCGGCCTTATCACAAACCTTTGTCTTCTTTGGCACCCTGCCAAAGGCTTTTGGCAAAACTCCACAAATTCAGAAGCAAGAGATGCCAACAAGAAACAAATGTAGCAATGTTGCTTTCCTACAAAGATCCCAAGAGCTGTTGCTGCTCTTTTAAGCCTTCTGGGAGAGGCCAATCATCTTCTGGCCTTACTTCCGAGTTCTCCTTTTTGCTTTAGCTGCTCTTGCCTTCTGGCAACTCTTCGCATGTGTGTACTAGGAACAGGCTCCTCCTGTCCTCTGCCTCTCTGCTATCCACCTCTGGAGGCTCTGGAGTCCATGCATCGCTCCCAGAATGGCCCTGGCCCCATCTCTGCCTCCGATACAGAGCCCTTGTCCGGGCCTTTTTTTTTTTAAAAAAAATTTGATTTATATGCCGCCCTTCTCCAGAGACTCAGGGCGGCTTACAATGCGCTAAGCAATAGCCTTCATACTTTTGTATATTTATACAAAGTCAGCTTATTGCCCCCACAAACTGGGTCCTCAATTTACCTACCTTAGAAAGGATGGAAGGCTGAGTCAACCTTGAGCCTGGTGAGATTCGAACCTGCAATAATTGCAGGCAGCTGATGTTAATAACAGGGCTTTAGACCACTGTACTATCCAAGGCTCTTCCCCTGACTCCAGGACTGGCCCATTGTCCTTCCCAGCCTCCTCACTGTCTGACTCCACTGCCAACTCCACAGGCTGCTGGCGGGCCACAACAGCTCCTTTTGAGTGTCATCCTGATCAAGCAAGCCCTACTCTCCTGTCCTCTAGACATTGTGATGAGCAGTCTCCCGAAAAAAGAGCAGTGTTGCATCTTCTCACTTTTTTGTTTAGACATTCCCAAGATCTTAGCTGCATTTCTTAGCGAATAAGTCTAGTTTTACAGCAAGAATGCTGTGTTAATTTTTCCCAATGATAAAGAGTGAAACCAAGTAAGGCCTGGAGATTGCCATATTGTCCTGTCTTCCCTCTTACAACCCATTTTAATAGCTTGCTGTCATTTTAGTAGCCTGCTATTTGATAGTTGGGCTTTGTGTTTGGCTTTAGATCTGTATCTGCCATTTATGAGTTTCCAGAGCTGATTCTCAGCTAGTTTATTTGTTGGCTGGGGCTGAGCTAAAGGGTAGGTTCCTCACATACAAGTGTAGGAAATGTAATGCAGTGAGAGCCTCAACCGAGTCTCTGCATGTGGTTGGGCCATCTTATCTGCACTAACCATCAGCGACAGCTTGTTCTCTTGTACAGATGTGGGATTTACAACTTCCATTTCAGGGTTTGTGGCTTCCAGTCAGACCTGGGCCTCCTATCCTCCCACAGCACCTCATACTTTAAAAAGAAAGTCTGCATAATAGCAAAGCTGACATGGTAGTATCGTTTCCCCTCTGGGTTATTTATAGGGTACTATCAAGGTATGCAGAATTTTACAGAGTTTCACACACAAGGAGAGACCACATACTGTAGAAAGTTGAGGGAAGACGCTATAGTTTAAACAGAGCTCCCATTTTTCATACCTTTGGGCTGAAAAAGAGAGTAGTACTTATCTCTGTCTACTTTGAAATGCATGATTTTGAAGCCCTCAGTGTTATTTCCCATTATCTTATTTCCAAATACAGGTAGTCCTAGGCTTATGACTGCAGTTGAAACCCCCCCCCAAAAAAAATTTTTTGCAGGATCTCGTGACACATATATTTGCTTTCATTCATGAAAATTTCTTTTGCTAAGCGTTAAGTGAATTTTGTCTCTCTTTACGACCTTTCTTGCCACAGTTGTTCAGTAAATCTGGCTTCCCCATTGACTTGACTTGTGAGAAGCTTGCAGAAAGTGATCACATGATCCCAGGACACTGCAACTATCATAAATATGAGTCAGTTGCCAAGTGTTTGCATTTTGATCATGTGACCACGGCGATGCGACAATTGTCATAAGTGTGAAAAACCATCATGAATCACTTTTTTCAATGCCGTTGTAACTTTGAACAGTCACTAAATAAACTGTTGTAAGTGGAGGACTACCTATAAAAAAAATCTCAAACATTCTAGTCTTTTCTGATGGGGACAAGTGATCAAACGCTCTGATTATTTTAGTTGCTCTCTCCTGTTTGCTTTTCTGTGGTATTATATCATTTTTCAGTTAGATTACAACTTTATTCGGTATGCATTCTACATGCATGCAGACATACTATACCACAAATATGTATAAGGGTGGCAGTGTTAGCAGTTTCATTTTTAGTCCCTTTTTGTGATGTTCTTTGGCACAGAATTTGTTTTTCTCCCAGCTGCCGTACATTGAATCTATGTCGTTGTTTTTTAAATTTGGCAAATTTACGATATGTGGATTTCCATCTCCCAGAATTCCCCAACCAGCATGGAAGTAGAAGTCCATACATCTTAAAGTTGCCAAGTTTGAAAAACACTGATTTATGTTGACCCCAAGGTCTTTTCCCTGGTTAATTCCAGATGTCTCAGACCCTATCAGTGTGTATGAAAAATTAAGGATCTTTGCTTATCACTGTATACTTTGCTTTGTTTAACAGGGGAAAAAGAGTAGTATGAATTGAGAAAGTCAGAAGTAGCAAACAATTCCAATTTTTAAGGGTCAGCTGTCTTGCATTTGAGAGCTCTAGACTTTTGAATTCTATCTTCAAAAAAAGTGATGTGTATGCTGATTGGAATTTGTTATTTATTCCTTCCTGGAAAATATGCACGGACACTGTTTTGGTGGCCCTGGGCAAGACCCCATCATGACCACTGATGAATTTGTGGTTATTGTGGTTATAGTAGCTAGGAGCTCCACCATTGCTACCCCTACTCTATCCTTGTGTGTTGTTGTGGGGTGATAAGCGCGTTGATAGCCAATCATATATTTTATTTTTATTAATTTATTTCGTCAAGCAAGTATAAACATAATTATGAATACATGAAATGGATACATATAAAAGGGAACATTAGGACAGGGACAGTAGGCACTATATATAATTCACTGTTCTCATTTAGCATAGGCTTAGAAGCTGTTTTCAATACTTGATGTCAGGAGTTCTTGATTTGTCCAACTATTTAGCTAGAAAAAGCATTTATAATGGGTGAAAAACAGAAGTCAGGACAGTTTCCCATGACTGCTAGCTTAATGGGGGCAGCCAGCCAGCTGGATAGAGGGTTCTGTTTCTTTTTTGAATTAAGGCAACCAGGAATGATGGGAAGCTGTGTTTTGCAACACTGCATAAATTGTTTGGTGCACCACTCTGTACAATGACCTTCCCTAATCTAAATGGGTAACGATATGTGTGTAGTCCAGCACATCTCAGAACAACCAATAAGCAAAATGAAGGGGATACTCAGATCTTGAGTGAGAATCCAAAATTGTTGTGAAATTTCAGCATTCTCTGCAAGATTTCATATAGACAAACCTTTCCCTCCAACCAAGCATTTTCTTTTTGTAAAGATTATCTTGGAAAAAATTGCCTATGGCAATTGTTCAAATTCAGCTTGCTTTGAAAAGCCTTAAAAGAAGAGGTTGGCATAAACTATATAATCTTTTGATGTATCCTTAAAATCAGCCTGCCACAAACTTAGGCAAAAGTCTTATTGTCCCATTACCTCATCCTAAGAATATGAGAGAAACTAATGCTAAATTAGACCAAGGGCGTGTTTGGTCCAGCCTCTTGCTTCTTCAGTAGCTAGTCAGACGAGAGACCAGCAAACAGAACAATAAAAGCCCTCTCTTAAATTTTGCTTTTAAAAAATGCCAAAAAATACAAGACATCGTGATTAGCAGCCATTGACAATTGCATTCTCTGTTAATTTTCTAATTCCCTTTCAAACCCAACTGTACTAGTGACTCATTATGTACTAATATGTTTGTTATGGTGCCATTCCTTTCAGTTGAAAATGCCAGGATTTGAACCTAGGACTTTCTTTGTGCAAGGCCTATACTCTGCTGCTGTGACCCAAGAGCTTATCCTGTGAGACAGCACTTCAGCCTTTATTCAAAACTCTGGGTGAGAGTGAAGCCTTTCCTTGAGTCTTCTTTGAACGCCAGTGGAATCTAAGGAAGCCAGAAGTGATCTCTTTCACAGCGTGGCAAATCATCAAAGATATCTTCCCACCACCAGGCCTCCTAGTCTCGTTTAATCTTTCCCTGAGGAAGTTCACTGGATGCAACCAGTTTGAAAATTGGAATGGTTCTCCATATCCAGCCTATTTTATCATAAAAGACCAGAGGAATTGCAACCAGCAGGCTTCATAAGATGTTTCCAGTCCTTTGGGGCTTGTGTGCATTTTTCCAGTCACTGAGGCATGCAGGGTTGCTGGCCCTTTTTGCTCTCAGCTAGAGGAAAAGCAGTCATGATGAATATTGGAAAAGCAGTAAAATGATGCACTGAGTGCGTTATATTTTGATCTAAAATGGAGTACAATTCACATTGATTAGGCAATGTGCTTTGGGAATCTTTGGTTAAGGATCTTACATGGGTGCTTGGTTGCTTTTTCCGGTTCTTGTTTTGCGCTGTTTCTTTTTCCTCTTTTCACATGAGCCCGTTTCCTTTTCACATACCTGCACTGGGATAATTTTGAACCCCTCACCTTTCCCCCAATAACCGTGGACGAGTGTCATTGTTCTGGGGTGCCCCTCTGCTTCAATCTCTGTTTGCTTACAGGTTCTAGTTCTTCTAATATTCTTACTTGTGTATGTTGTTGTGTATGGTGTTTCCCACCAGCTGACCTATTTCTCTTGCTGGGACAGGATACAGCAGTATTCCTCCTCCCCAGGAGACACATGGTTCCAGAGATGCGGGTATACTTTTGCCTCTACACACCTTCAATGTGCTACTGAAACTCATCTAGCTGAACTGTACTGCCAGATGGGCAGAAATCCTTTCTGGAGCCTGTAAATGCTCTGGCTTCATAGAATTGCTGGGAACCTTCTTTCAGTTGTAAATATTCTAAGCTAATTTGTACACGGATAGCATTCCGTAAACAAGCAAGGCTACTGATTTAGTCTTTTACTGCATTTTGTTTCTGCTAGGCTGGAACTTATTCATGGGTGCATTTTATTTAATCTCATTATGTTGCAATGAAGAAGTAAAGGGACAGTAAAATGGGGAAACTATTGGTTTTAGAGTGACAACATAGTGTTGTTTGTACAGTTCAGGACCATCCTGGCAATGGGTATAATGAGTGTAATTCGATAAAACTATGTTTATACTCAGTAATACTAGCTTGATTTGACACCTTCTAATTATTTGTTCTAATGAACAAATTGGTTTCTGAATATTTCTTAAAGAGTTTCTTAAAGTCAGATGATTTAATTTGTGGCACTATTATTGTTCCAATAAATTGTTGAGACTATTAAATTTGTGAAAATGGACAAAGCTGCTGGTGCAGCTACTTGCATCTGCATCTTTGGAGGGATTTACTATAGCGTTTTTTTCAAATAAAGTTTTCCCTTCCTCTTTTATGAGGCTTATATAATGGAGATAATGAAATGTGGTAAGGAACCTTTGTAATGTATAAGCTATCATTCAATTTCATTACTAAATGTACATGTTAAAATATGGATGTAACTCTGGCATAAACACTATAATGTGGCATCATGGTGACAAATGTCAGGTAACAGACTGCAGATTGATACTTATTGATTGAGTGATTGATTGCACATATTCATAGGCCACCCAATTCAAAAGATTTCTGTCAGTTATAGAGTAGAAACTCAGACAAAGTAAATCATTGGTTGTTGGATGTGGGAAAAATTATTTAATTTGTGGAAAATGGTGTTTTGATGTGATACTGTAAAAATTTCCTTCCGTTTTTAATCAACTTAATTAAACTGATACCTCATCCATTTTTAGTGTTTACAAATTGAGTAATTTCTTCACCTTTTAGGCCTCTCCTGGAACTTGACAGCAATAGCTTTTATTTCCTCTCATATTTAATTTGATATTGAAACCATTTATCAATTTTACAGTACTGTACAGTCAAAAAAGACTTTGCATAGTGTTGTGGTCAGAAAAAATATTCCTCTCGAAATGTTTATCTTGAGACTGATTGAAGTTTCTCTTCAGATTCAAAGTCCCTGTTTCCTTTTCCTAATTCTTGAATGTTTCCTCAACTGTCTGAAATGGGATTTGGGAATAGAGCGAGGGTGGAGGAGGCAGGATTGAATGGAATTTGCAAACATAGTAGACATATCACTAGCAAATCCTGCCAGTTTTAAGACAATTAGATGTAAAGTATTTTAAGGTTTCAATTTTTCTCAATTGGGAAGAAAGAATGCAACTTCCAGGACAGTTGCCACTACAAATTATATCCACAGCTAAAAGCAAATAATGTGTTGGTGTATCCCCTATCCCCAAAACTCCTGCTCTCCCAGCAGTTCAAAAGCATGCAAATGAGAGTAGATAAATAGGTACTACTTTGGTGGGAAGGTAACAACGTTCCATGCGGCTTGGCATATAGTCATGCTGGCCACATGACCACGGAAATGTCTTTGGACAATGCTGGCTCCCTTAGCTAAGAAACGGAGATGAGCACTGCCCCCTACAGTTAGAAATAATAATAATAATAATAATAATAATAACAACAACAACAACAACAACAACAACCTTTATTGTCACTGCACAACATATGTAGAATGAGGTTGTGGAGCTCCTTCAGTGCACCCCCCCCCCCAAACACAATACAACTCACAGTGGAAATAGAAAATCCCTAACCCAATAAATCATATTAACAAACACCCAGTCCTATTACACCAGTGTGAACATGTTACACATTGTGCCGGCCCTGCAAGTCCATCATACTACGTAGTTATAATGTTATTTTGCATTCAGGAGTCTGACAGCTAACGGATAAAAACTGTTCTTTGGCCTGTTTGTGCAGCTGGCTATGCTTCTATATTTCCTTCCGGATGGTTGGAGGGTAAAGAAGTGGTGATCAGGGTGTGAGTCATCCCTGAGGATTTTCCTCACTCTTCTAAGGCAGTGAGCCCTAGCGATCTCATCTATCTAGTGGTATCAGGGGATAGCCCACGATGTTTTGTGCTGTGCTCACCATCCTCTGTAATGTTTTTCTATCCGCGGCTGTCAGGCTGGCATGCCATAACATGATGCAATAAGTGAGAACGCTTCTATTGACCGGACAGGTGAAACCCTTACTTTACCTTTTACCCCCAAACTATTGTTACATGCAGCTGATGCAGATTCAGTTAATCACCACATTGAAGTAATGAACTAAGATCCCTTTCCAAATTGCAAAACCCGTCATCATAATTTGCACAATCTTTTTTTTTTTTCAGGAGATGATTTCTCATTGATACAGCAAGAAATCTATATGGTTAAAGAATGCAAACACTGTAACATAGTAGCATACTTCGGAAGCTATCTCAGGTAAGACCCCTTGCTTTTTATCTTGGCCTGAATTATTTTCCATGTCAATTTCCTGGAGGTAACCAAATTCATCTGCAAATACAGCTGGAAGCTGTGGTTTGAGAATTTAGCTCTCAATTGCAAAATTGCCGTTTACTAAAGCTTTATTGCTAGGTGTGGAAGCTTTTCTTTGTCTATGATGACATAACAGTGAACTTTTCCACTGAACTTAAAAGTGATCTGTTTTCCAGTTCACTGGAATGCAGCATTTCATTGAACTTCATCCTTCACTAGAGTTGATCTCATTTCAAGCTCACATTTTTAAGGCATCTGATAATTGAAAAGCCCCTGTCTGCCCTTAGCTTTAAGGGTAGGTGAGAAATAACAGCATGCCACATTTAAAAGCTGCTCAGTTGCTGTTGTTTTGTAAATGGGAATTCTTGTGGCCCACAGTCTGAACAATAAATTGAATGGTAGCTGCATATTGTTCAGTTTGGATTGTTTTAGAATATTGATTCTGATCATTCCTGCTTTATTTTTTAGCCATGAGAAGCTATGGATTTGTATGGAATACTGTGGAGGAGGGTCCCTTCAAGATATTTATCATGGTATCCAAGGATTTTATTTATTGTATTTACTTTTATTGTGTCCTCCTTCTTCCCAATTTTCTTCCATTTTGTATTCATGACAATTTTAGTGTAAAAAAATTATATATATATATATATTTATATATATATATATATATATATATATATATATATATATATATATATAACAACGTTATTTCCTGTTGATCATGAAAGTGGTTGCCTATTATGAAGCCCCTGTGGTGAGCAAGAGGTTTGCTAGATCAATGTTTCTCAATCTTGGCAAGTTTAAGACATGGGGACTTCAACTCTCAGAATTCCCCATCCAGCATAACATAGATTAGCTGAATTGAAATGAGAATAAAGATAAATAGAAAATCGGGGCTGCTCGAATACCATTTTAGATTGAACTGAAAAGGGAAACAACAAGAGAGAGGGGGAAGAGTAAAGAGGACGAGAGGAGAGAGGAGAGGAAAGGTGGAGAAAAGAAAGGGAAAAGGAGAGGAAGAAAAGAGGGGAAAGAGGAGCAGAAGAGAAGGCTAGAATGGGGGAAGAAGGGGTGGGGGAAGGGAAGGGGAAGTAGGAAAGAGAAGGAGAGGAAGAACGAAGAAAGTAGGAGGAGAAAGAGGAAGGAAGAGAAGGGGAGGAGAAGAAGAAAGGTTGTGGTAAAGGTAAATGGTAAAATAGCAGCCCAAAAAAGTAAAAATTAAAAATTAAAATTAAAAGTTAAGATGAATGAAAAATAATGGATAAATGACTGTACATGTAAATGTGTCTATGAGAAATAAAAATAAAAACTTTTTTGGGAAAAAAAAAGATTAGCTGAAGTCCCCGTGTCTTAAATTTGCCAAAGTTGAGAAACACAGGCTGCCAATCTGTGCTATGATAAAGAAAACAAGGCACAGAAGTTTTGTTCTAAACAAAACCATAATGCAGTTTTCTCTAAATTTTTACTTCCAGATGTTAGATTTAAACTCTTGTAATAATTACACTGTATCCTCTTGTAATATCACAAGACAGAGAATGGAGGCATCCGTTTTTATTTTCAGTTAACCACACATGGCCAAACTGACATTAGTGTTAACCAGAGCATTGAGCTGAATCATAGATAATGCATTATTGTTTCTTTAATACACTTACTTAACATTAATCACAATTTGCATCCGTCTTAACAGCAAGCCTCTCAACTGTTTGAAAATGCTTCCAGCTGATGCTTACATGTCACCCTAAGTAATAGTTATACATACATATACATACAAAACCAACAAACAAATGACAAAAAATTAGTTGTTATTTGCCACTATAATTCTAGTTTGGGGCATAAACATAGAGAAGCAGTTAACAACATGTATTTCTGGGGAAGGCTTCCATAATAGGGATAGCATTACAGAAAATAATTACCCAAAGCAGTTATTTTCTTGGCACATAAAGATGCCTGTGGGGAGATCTCAGGGTATAGATAGGGTTAGAGAAAGCAGTTCTTCATCATGAAAGCAGGTCATTTAAATTTGTTTGATACCAGAGATAAGCAAAGGGGATGTTATCACAGCTTTATGTGCATCCAAATTCATGTGGCATGCCACTCTGAAAATTTGAGTGCCATGCTTGGATGAATTTGTGGTCTAATCTTTTGTATTTTTTAATTTCTTGGTGCACCAAATCCATTACAGTATGTGGGGTTGGTTGGTTGGCTTGTTTGATGCTTTTGTTAAATTTAATTTAATCAAGAATCTGCTGCTGCATATTTCAGCATTTGCAAATTTGCTTTTCCTTTCAGTAACGGGCCCTCTGTCAGAGTTACAGATTGCATATGTTTGCAGAGAGACATTGCAGGTAATGAATTGCCTCAGGTCACCAAGTCACTTCTTCGGCCTGAGCTCTGATTTAAACTGGAAAGGGGGAGTACAGTTCATATTAAATCAGCTATTGTTCTGTGTTTATTGACAGCAAAACAGGTATTTTGCATATGTCTTTTAAAGTATCTCTGTGCATCTCAAAGCAAATAGTAGCTTCTAAAGTGATACCTTAAATTAATTCCATAACCGCTACATAACAGTGAAAAGAGGGAACAACAACAGGGATAAAGTCATAAGAGCGAGGATAAGACTTAATATTTCTGTGTTTTTGCATATTAACTACACAGAATTGGTGCAGTTTCTAGAAATTCCAGTTCAAAGATGTTCATCTGAAAAGAATGGTTGAAACCATGTTACCCAGTGGTGGGTTGCTCCCGGTTCACACCGGTTCGCAAAAACCAGTAGTAAAAAAAAAATTAGTAGTTCGGAGAACCAGTAATAACATTTGCTGGCCAGGCCCCTGAACCGGTCCCCGGCCTGGTCACCCGCTCGCTTACCTCGCCCACCTCATCGGAGGCTTTTTTTTTAATTATTACTTTTAAAAGCATTTTTTATACAACCTCTTCGGCTGAAAAAATGCTTTTAAAAGTTAAAAAAAAATCCTCTGATGATCGCGTGGCTCAGCTGGGTTCTTCAGAGGCTTCTGAAAACATTTTTTCTGCAACCTCTTAAGGTTGTAGAAATAATGCTTTTAAAAGGTTTTTTTTAAAGTTGGCCACGCCCACCCAGTCACATTACCCCCCCAAGCCATGCCCACAAAATAAGCCACGCCCACAGAACCGGTAGTAAAAAAATTTAGAACCCATCCCTGATGTTACCATAGATTAAGCAGAGAGGTACTTTATGAACTAGGAGGTGCCTTGGGGAAAGGGAAGCTCCTGGCAAGCTGGGCGCAAGCTAGGCAGAAGTTTCTCCCTGCTCGGGGGCTGAAAATCCTGCTTGGATTTTGGCAGGGAGAATTTTCAGCTCCTGGGTGGAGAAACACACATGGCCTGTGCCAGGCCGCACAGGGTCTTCCCCACCCCCATGAGCACCTTACAGTTCTTACCTGGGACTCTGTCCATTTAACAGTCTGCAAGATTACTTAAAAACCACAACTGGGAGTGCTGAGATTGTGGTCGTTGAATGAACAGTCGCATGATGTCTTGCTTAGTGACTGCTTCATTCAACAACTGAGATTCTGGTTCCAATTGTAGTGGTTAGACAAAAGACTACCTGTACACCAATTGTATTAGGACTATATTTAACATGAAGTTTTGGCACTTAGTGTAACAATATTCAGAACTTATTGTAACAAGTTATCTGCAACAAATATACAGCTAGCTGGAGCTTTTATGTTACCATGTAGACATTTCTTATGCTAGTAATTAATGGATAGCAACCACTTACTCATTAACACTTGGATTGAACAATTTCTTCCTACCCAAGAATGTGTAATGGTTAATTTCCAAATAATCATACTGTGCCACATTTTTCTACAGCCATTTGCTAAGCATATAAATTTCAATTATTTTTAGTTTGGGGCCAGTGTTATTAATGTGATTGTTCTCAACATCAAATTCCTTTCTTTGTTATCAAAAGCGTATTTTATTAATACCAATTTAAGATAACCCTTTTCCTTGAGTTTCTTAAGTAGCCTTGTCCACTAACCTTTACAGTTATTTAATTTGTCTTTATCAAACCAATTAATCTGTGAAACGGCTTGTGTTGTGGGTGCTCCATCATTGGAAGTTTATAAAAAGAGTTTGGGCAGCCATTTGTCTGGAATGGTATATGGTTTACTTGAGCAGGGGATTGGACTAGATGACCTCCAAAGTCCTTTCCAACTCTGTAATTCTGCATTCTGTAAACCTGCTGCCTTCTACATATGTTGAAAAAGAGTTTCAGTACACCCACCAGTAATGACCATATTACTGGGGATGATAGCAATTATAGTACTACCATTATCTGAAGGCATGAAATTACAATTTATCCCTAAGGTTGTTAAATACTAAAAATTCATACTTTTTGTTCTAAGTTGCCAAGAGATTTGGCAGGAGAAATATTTAAATCATCATCCTGCCTTATTGTACAGATAGTTTAGATATTTTTTAAAAATCTAATAGAAATTATATCCTTATACTAACTGTTTCTTTTTCTGATTTTTTTTTCTTCAGGGACTTGCTTATTTGCATATGAAAGGCAAAATGCATCGGGACATTAAGGTATGTGACTCGTAAGAAAGATCTTTAGCTTGTGGCCCAGTAGTGAGAGATCTATGATTCAAATGTTGGAGAACAGGCCCAGTATCCTTTATTATTGGTCCCGTAGATTGTTAGGAATTGTAGTTTATCAACACCTAGATAACCAACATTTCCCTATATTTACTCTAAAATAGTTTCTTCAGGATAGTAAATAACTTACACTTTTGAAAACTTTTTGTATTTTAGGGTGCAAATATTCTATTGACTGACCACGGAGATATCAAGCTAGGTGGGTGACTTAGCTTTTCATTTTTCCCCCTTCCATTCAATCATGTCTGATTCTTAGAGACTGCCTGGACAAGTTCCTGTAGTTTTCTTGACAAGGTTTTTCAGAAGTGGTTTCCCATTGCCTCCTTCCTAGGGCCGAAAGAAAGAGACTGGCCCAAGGTCACTTTGCTGGTTTTGTGCCTATGGTGGGAGTAGAACTCTTGGTCTCCTAATGCCTTAACCACTACACCAAAGTGGCTCCCATATAGCTTTCCATAATATAATAATTATAATTCATAGTTCCATGAAATATATATCATATATAAGCATATATAATATATACATAATAATGCATAATATAATTTCATAATGGCTTCCATAATCTTTTATCATATACTACATATAGAGTTGAATTGCAACTCTGTATTTTTTTTACTATGTCTCTTACAACTCCTGACCATTGGCTTATAAGAGATAATTCAAGTGTTTAGAGGACACCAATTTGGCTAATGCCTATGACATCTTTAAAACAATTAATTAGGGCATTCGTCAGAGCCCAGACACAACACTTCTCTATCCTTAAAATGGCAGCCCCACAATCTTATTAAAGATTTCATTTGTTTAAAGAACATAGTTAATTAGAGAAAAGGAGGAAGGTGAGTTGTGTAAGACTCTCTTACACAAGATAAGGAGGAGAAACAAGGCTGCTGAACAATCTGACCCTTTTATGGTAGAGTATAAGACTGTCTTGCAAACAGGAAAATCTTATGCTTCTAGAGTTTCTCTTGAAATATTATAATAAACTAGAGAAAAAACAATGTTTAATCAACAAAAATGGCTTACAGTTTAAAAATATAAAATATACAGTCCTTAAAAACAAAATTTGGTAAACAAGTACTGTAGATCATTGCAATAAAAACGATGAAATATAACAAATTGGAAGTCTTCAGGGCACAATAAATACAACTTCAAATACAATAACAGGAAGATAAAAACCTCATAAAAAGCAATAATGGTTAAATCTAGCCAAATATAGAGCACAGTAAAAACTCTGACTCGTTTTAATCATTGGTTTAGTAGTTCTCTTCTTTACCTTAATGAAGAATGCATTTTAGAACTCTCTTATATATGACATAATGGGGTTTATAAAGTTTTAAAGAAAATCTTATTACTTTTATAAGTCTGTAGAATAATATTGGGGCTGAATTTTGGGAAACGATGGTTTCATTATACTCCTTAATCTTAGGAACGTTTATTTCCTTAAAAAGGAAGGTGGCAGATCTCCATTTCATGTAATAGCTGAACTGCCTGATGTTTACATCTCCTGGTCACAGATGCATAGGAGTAGGGTTTTTGTTATTTAGTAGTAAAAGAAAATGTATATATTTGAATATATTCAGAATCACCCTTTTTATTACTTCATAGCTACCATGAACCTTGTAATAAATGCTGGTCATAAAGGGGAATCCTAGAATATTGGTTCAGTTCTCCAATTTATATGTTCTTTGTTCCATTTTACAAGACAGAACAAAATAACAGGGTAGTGTTACCCAGCTAGAAACCTTGATGGAGGGTAAATTTAAGTCAAGATCTGCCACACTGATTTATAATTAGGTCCTTTGCCAGCGAAATCATGTGGTGGGCAAGGCTTTGATTGATGATTATGTTCCATTAACATAATTAAATAATATTGATTCTCAGTAGCCACATAAACTTTTTTCCATGCCAAGGCTTTCTCTCGCAACAATCTTAATTCAAGCTCCAAAATGCTTGTAGTGATAATGGAAAACTGAATATGAGATGTTGTGCTGTTCTGGAAGCAAGAAAAAAGATGAGAGAAATTTAGCTATATTCCATGTATAACTAAGGCTTAAGAAAATTAAGGCATTGGGACTGAGTGTTATTTTCCTTTGAGCTCACAATCTGTCCCTGATGCAGCAAATATGCTTAATACCTGTTTACTAAGCAATGCACCAAGTTGTGGCAAAATGTGGCAGGTGCTTGTATGGGCTCTTGGCCAAAATAACCAGAAGGCACTGCACTATCTTAGCAGAACTTGCTTCGATTCTGCTATGTCCTATAGTACTAAATGTCTGTAACTTTATTTCCATTCATTTACTTACTAAGATTGATTTTTGTAGCAGAATCAGTAAAGTTCTTATTCTTGGCACTAGCTATAGATGAACCCATAAATATTATCTACTTATCTGAAGGATCTGGCATTCATATACCCCTGATAAGAACAAAGATCTAAGTATTTTTTTGGGTATATGCATGAAAAGAAAGGCAACTTCTAAAAATGTCTTCAATTTTTTCCTTCTGCAGCTGACTTTGGCGTAGCAGCAAAAATAACAGCCACGATCGCAAAGAGGAAGTCATTTATTGGCACCCCTTACTGGTAATAAATTCCTTGGGATTATTTAAACTAGGGCCACTGACCTTGAACCAGAGTTTCCTGACTGTGCTATTAAGAATCTGAAATAGAATTGTTCAACTAAGGTTACACTATGTTGAAAACAGCAGTTCGTAGACTATTATATCCTTCTTCATCATTGTTGGATAGACAGTCTCTATGTGGAGTATGTGGAGTAACTTTTGGATCCACCAAAAGTTTCTGATCAAGCAAGGAGAATGACATAGAAACAGGAACACGTGGATTTCAGGTGCAATAATTTTCACAATCCAGGAAATACGTTTTGGTATAGCGGACATCTATGAATTTCATTTCATACACAACACTGTTTACATGCATAGGCGCTGCTGATAGAGCAAAAGAAACAGCTAAAAATGAGTTTTGGAATACAAACATTGATGTATAGGTTTATAGTCAATCTAGCGAACAAGTTGTAATACTGTTCTGTGAAATGTGAGAATTCCACCTTACTATAAACAAGTACACATACGGTATATAAATCTGATAAACAATCTCCTAGTCTTCATGATAACAGAAGTAGGTTTGAATTTGCTTGCAGAAAGTTTTTATTTATGGAAATGATCTTGTGTGGTTTTGAATGGGCCAGATTGTCATTCCTTGAAACTTGAGATTGTCTCCAGAATGATGCCTGTCAAAACTTTCAGTACATTCCTCAAGTTCCATGAATGTTGAATCAATGTAAACAGCATTAAGTTCAGGCCTGCACAGCTTGTGACCCATGAAGTAAAAAATGTCTCACATCAGCTCACTCGGAACTTGAGAAACCTGCTTTTAGCTGGCTGGATTTAGGAAACCAGGGACATAACAATGGCAAGCCAAGATGCAGGGCAGGTTTATTTGGCTTTGATGGGTTGTAAAAAAAAAAAAAAAAGTAGGCTGTTTTATATGTATCAGACTGCATATACTCATAATGTGCTGCCCAGTGAATCTAGGTCAGGGGTGTCAAACTCAAGGCCCGGGGGCTGGATCTGGTCCATGGGGTACTTAGATCTGACCCGGGGGCTGCCTTGGAAACAGTGAAGAACCGGCCCATGCTGCTTCTGCCAGAGGAAATGGAGCACATGCGGCCCTCCTGAGCTCTGTTTTTTCCTGGCAGAGGGTTGCAGGAGGCCGTGGCAGCAGAAAACGGAGCTCGGGAGCCTGTTTTCACTGGCAGAGTGTTCAGGTTTGACACCCCTGATCTAGGTCAGTGATGGCAACCCTATGGCACGGATGCCACAGGTGGCACACGGAGCCATATCAGTGGGCACGCAAACATTGCCATAGCTCAACTGCAGCGCGCTTGCATGCACTGGCCAGCTGATTTTTGGGCCTTCCGGTCCCACCGGAAGTTGGGAAATGGGCTGTTTCTGGCCTCTGGAGGGTCTCTGAGGGGGTGGGGAAGGCTGTTTTCACCCTTCCCAGGCTTCTAGAAAGCCTCTGGAGCCTGGGGAGGGTGAAAAACGGGCCTACCGGGCCCACTGTGCCATCACATGCTATAAGCGGGGGGTGTGTGTGTGTGCGGGGGCGGGGCGCATTGAACTATGGGTGTGGGTACGCACATGGGCGACCTCCCCACACTCCCCCTGCTTTTGGCATGCGACGGCAAAAAGGTTAGCCATCACTGATCTAGGTTGTTAGAGAAGGATTGACCTGTTCTTGCTCTCTAATATGTAGCATTATTTCTCTTGCTAAGGATGGCTCCAGAAGTGGCAGCTGTAGAAAAGAACGGCGGCTACAACCAACTCTGTGACATCTGGGCTGTGGGCATAACAGCAATTGAGCTTGGAGAGTTGCAACCACCCATGTTTGACCTTCATCCCATGAGGTCTGTAGTTAAGACAGGACAGTCCTCTCCATTGTAACTGTGCAAGAGTATAAGCAAGGGAAGAGGATTACCGTACCAGGAAAAATGTATTTTCTAAACGTGCCTACTTCTTGTTTTCAGGGCTCTCTTTCTAATGTCCAAAAGTAACTTTCAACCTCCAAAGCTAAAAGAAAAAACAAAATGGTGAGTCTTGAGCGGTGTTCCTTTTTTGTGGGTGGGCTACCAGAAAATTGAGATAGGTTAAAATACCAAAGAAAAACCTTTTATCCTGAGGAATGAGACATAAACTGGAGCAAGAATATGAAATGGAATGCTGAAAATTGTTAACCAGCTGGGGAAGACCATACTTGCTATTTCCATTTATGTCTGTTTGAAGCTATTATTTAGTCCATTATACATTGGTTCTGTGTTAACTACCAATTTTATAAAAATTACACCTTTCGTTTGCTTTACAGGTCATCAACATTCCATAATTTTGTCAAAGTAGCACTTACAAAAAATCCAAAGAAGAGGCCAACTGCTGACAGACTTCTGACAGTAAGTAGGGTTTTTTTTCCCCCTTTGGGGGGATGAGGGGGAGGCTAACATGAAAGTCTCATCACGACTAATGGAGTAAACATTCAAGCTTTCAGAAGATCAAGAGGCCCTCTGTTTTTGAAAAGGCTGTAAAATGTAACTATTAAAAAATGTCAGGCATGCAGAAGTCTCTTGTTTTTATAATAAATCCTTTTGAGTTAAGACTGAGTTATATGTTGAGCCTGCTACCTAAATTGTGCTTTTTACATGCAATGTTGATGAAATTAGATTTGTAACAAAGAAAATGGCCTGGAAATCACAGAAAGAAGCAAACTTCTTATATTAATAGGGACATTATGTAAATTAGAATTCTACGAAGGTCACTCTTTTGAAGACAGCAAAGTCCACATTTTGGACAGAGAAGACCGCTGGTTTGAAAGAGGGGTCAAAGAAGCCATCTACAGTAAGATTGAACAGCCCTCTCTCAACAGAGGGGGAGGGATATGACACTACCAAGCTCCTGTTTAGTCCTTTCAGCATTTCCAAGAAGGTTCCACACCCATTTGCAATATTCAGGTGACCCTGAGGGCACAGATAAACCTCCAAGTGGCCTCAGCGACTCTCTGAAAGAGTGCAAACGACCAGATGACTGCAAGGAATATAAATCCTTCCATCCTCCGCTATTCAGTCAGAACTGAAGAAGCTTCTTGGTTGAGAAGTGAAATGTCTTCAAGGAAAAGCAAAGTCCAATTGCCTTATGAAAAAATCAACTTTGGGACAAATATGGAATGTGTCTAGCAAGTGACTTATATGTGTATGCTTAAAGGAAAAACATTATACAAATGATTGCTAGTGGGTTTCTGGTTTAGACTGAATGGCTTGCTGGTTGCATTGAGCATGGAATGTTCTCTCCAGGAGTTGCCGCTAATTCTTTTTAAGAAAAGAGGCTTTTTTTAAAAAAAACTTGCTTTAACTTGCATTACAAATATTTTAGATCTGTTCTCTTATGCTAATATTTTTTTTTAGCATAGCTTTGTTGGGCAGCCTGGACTTTCTCGTTCTCTGGCTGTTGAGCTCTTGGACAAAGTGAACAACCCTGATAACCACCCCCACTATACTGAAACAGATGATGATGATTTTGAGGTGAGGTGCTTCTTCCTAGCAATTTCCTTGTCTTATTTTGGATGAAATGGTAAAGCTGTGTGTCAGCTAGGCCAGAGTTCCCCAACCTTTCTGGGTTGGCAGCCTGGGGGAGAGGGGGGGCAGGCGCCTTTAAGCGCGTATGCACACGGACAAGGTTGCATGCGCAATGCAAACTGGACTACGAGCGTGTGTGTGACACACACCGTACCATGACTGCCGTGTGACACTCATGGCAACGCTAGCATCCATGCGTCACTCGCAACGATGCTAGCGCAAGCGGAGGGGTGTGCATGCACTGGCCAGCCACTCATGCGGCCTCGTAGCCAACAGCCACGGCCCGGTAGTGGCCTGCACCCCACAGGTTAGGGACCCCTGGCTATTAAGATGTGCTCTTTGTGTGTCTGTCCCTGAAGATGATTTGAAGACTTGAACTGATACAGAAAGCTACTGTTTATAGATAGTCTTCAACTTACAACCACAATTGGATCTGGAATCTTGGTGGTTGAGTGAAGTGGTCATTAAATGAAACATCATGACTTGCAGCACCCTGTGGTTATAAGTATGGATAGGCTGCCAAGCACCCCAATTTTCATCATGTGTCCACAGAGTTGCTGCAACAGCTGTAACCTCAGGCACAGGTTGGAGTCCCTTCAGCCCCTTTAATTTCAAATGATCATTTAATGAATGGTAGTAAGTCAAAGACTACCTCTAGTTACTTAGAAGAGTGCATAAATTATAGATTCTTGAATGTTCTACTATGTAATATTATTAATTAATATCAGATTAGGGACTTATTAAAAATCTCTGATATGAAATTACCCAATTCTAAGGTCTCTTTGGCTTTTTTTAAAAAATCTTATTTTTGTCCTGTCCCTTGTCCTGTTTTTTAATCCCTGGTCAATCTAACTAATTTGTGTAGTTGGCAGATTAACGCTTAAAAATATAAATGTTGTTTTACATCCCTTATATAAATTAGCATCAGACTATTACAGACAGTGAAATTTCATAAATCAAAAATCTTTTTTAAAGTCTTTCTTTTAAAAATATTTATTTAGGGCTTTTTAATTTAAAAAAAATATTATGTAAAGCATCATAAAGCCAGGAACTTGAATGAACTCTTGGAAACTTAGCACAAACCACAGGTAGAAAAAAAAATTCCAGCTGCAAAAACATGTGAGTGTTGCAATTGTGTGGGAAATTCTTTTTAAGCTTAGGAGGTGCGCTGAATGTCTGCTTTTCTGAATCCTCTAGCCACACCCTATTATTCGCCACACGATTCGCTCTACCAACAGAAATGTCAGAGCCGAAAGGACAGCATCTGAAATAAATTGTGAGTTTCCAATATATTTTAAAAGTCTTCACCCTTGTCATGTACTAAACCGAATAGAAATGTTTATCTTTGAAGTAGTCTTTCCCACTAGACTGGATGGTCTACAACTCTCAGTATCCTTGGAGAAGGGTGTTCTGAGGAATGGAATAAAATATTCCGAACTTAATACACTGAATTGAGGGTATCTCCTTGGGCTGTTGTCTAGGATCTCCAAGAAAAAAATGGGAAAAGATTCTGTTCCCTCAACTGGTGCTGAACTTCCTTAATCATCTTTGCTTTCCATTGAGAAAAATCTTGGAAAAATAGACCAAGCAACATTTGTTCACAGTAAATTCATTTTCACAGTAAATTCATTTATTCTATTCATTCATAGAATAGAATAAATTCTTTATTGGCCAAGTGTGATTCGACATACAAGGAATTTGTCTTTGGTGCATATGCTATCATTTGGTGCTTTATGCGTGGTTTGTCGTAGCAGAAAGAGGAAGCAGGTCCACTGAAAAGGCTTCATGCAACAGGAACAACCCCTTATTCTGTGTTTTGATCATATATTTACCATAATATCACTATTAGCTCAGAAAATTGGTATTTTGACATTTGCAAAAAAAAAAAACCCCACACCCTATTATTAAAATCCACATCATTTAACCATCCACATGTACGTAAGTATTCTTTGTGGGTGTATGGACAGAGTTGCGCTTTTAAGTCTTGATGTCTGGTGGCTGCCTGGATAATTCCAAGCCATTTGTTTGGCAATATTTGTTTGGCAATATTTCCAGTAGTGTTTTGCCACTGCTGCTTTCTAGGACTGAAAGAATCTGACGAGCCTTAAATCATCTGGTACCATCTTGCCTAAGAGAGGATTGGAACTCACAGTCCACGAAACCGGTTTACTATTCTGCAACATACTGTTCCATATTTTTAAAAAGAAGAAGAAGAAGAAGAAGGAAAAATATCCTGGGGGAAGCCAACAAATCAATTAATATAAAATGATTTATATTTTAATGTGGAACAGTATATTCTAATTTCCGTAGTATTATCATATAAGAAGACGTACCTTGTATTTTAATTATTATTTTAAAGGAGGGCGTTTCAATTAACAATGCTGATATACTTGAGCTTTTGATAGATTGGGTTCTTTTATAACTGTGTTTGTGTGTGTATGTGTGCACACAAGCGTTTGAACTTTTTAAAAACTACGGCAGGAGAATGTTATTTTTAAAATTGCACATATCCATATTTTGTAGTTGACAAGTTGCAGTTTGAACCACCTTTAAGGAAAGAGACAGAAGCCCGGGATGAAATGGTATGAATTGACTAATTTTTCCTCCCTCTGCTCTCTCTCTAATTTTAATTTGCAGTAACTCATTTCATATATTCCTGATTCTAATAAGTAGTGTATCATATTACATTTAATAAGGAAAGAAAGAAGAGTTAGTAGGATTTATCAGATTAAAGATACACAATTAATATTCTTTTTTATTTATTTTGGCACACAATAATCCTGGCTGGGAAATTCTAGGAGTTGAACCAAATATTTTAAAGATGCTGAGGTTAAGAAAGGCTGATCTAAAATATATTCCATAATTATGGCTGGACTCTTAATTGGGTATCTCATTGCTATTCTGCTAAGGCATCCAGAATTGGAAAGCATTAATGGGGTTATCAGTTTCTTTCCCTTTCCCCTGTATCTCATTCAGAATAGAGCTGGAAGGGATCTCGGAGGTCTTCTAGTCCAACCCCCTGCTCAAGCAGGAGACCCTATATCATTTAGCAACAGCCATCCCATCGGTTCCCATTGCTGTTTTTACCTGAATCCCACTGGTCATTAGGCAAAGACCCACCCCAGTCTAAGCCATTCCTGGTTTATCCTTCCCAGCTCCGCAATTCGGTAAAGTAAGGGTTTGTGTCCTTTGCCTGCCTTTGAGCTTCCCAGTCCCCTATCTCTCCCTTTCTTTTGCACTGATGCAGCCAGGATTTCTCTCGCACCACACCCAGGACATCTATTCGTGCCCTGTCCAGGACTTTCTTTCACAAAGAAGTTTGGCACATGAAAAGGGGGCCCAGCTATAAGGGTTCTTCTTTTGCTCTGGCACAGCTGGGACCTTCTTTCACGCACCATGCTTTTTTCACAAAAGAAGGCCCTGGGCAGAGTGCAGGAGAAGCCCTGACTACCCCAGCACAAAATAATTTGTTACAAAAGAAGGCCCTGGCCATTGCAATAGTGGTGTCTGGTGCAGCAGGTATGGCAAAGTCAGGCAGTGGAGGCAGCTAATAGTCAGGGATAGAAGGCTGGCCAAAAAGCGGTCATAAATGCAGGTCTTGCCCCAGTGGGACTGAATGTTGTTGGTGTAACAACTGGAGTGTTGCAGCAGCTGCAACTTCATCATAAGTCCCATTGTTCAGTGCCATCGTAACTTCCAACGGCCACTGAAAGAATGAACATAAAGTGAGGACTACTGTATTTCAAAACCATTAGTCTCCACCATTATGGCAGCTGCTTTTGGCTATGTGAGGTCAAAGCCTGGCATCTCCTCCTGATACCTACTGTACTTGTCTTGCTTGAATTTTCCAGACCAGAACTAAACCAGTCCTGTGTCTAATTTGGGAATTGCTTTGCCTCGGCTGTAACTGTGTCTGTAAAGCTTCCATTTCAGTTGCAGCAGTGCTAATCTTTGTTTTTGGAGGATTGAGTCCTTTTGGGAAGTCATTCATCTGTGGTTTTATGCATTGGCAGAGAATACCAGCCGGAGCACCCTTTGCTTCACATTGGAGCCCTTTCACTGATGGCGCAGGTTGTGCCAAGTAAGTTTTGCATGGCTTTTGTCCTGAATAAATAACGGGGATTTTCATGCTAATCTTGCTATTGAGAGCAAAGTGGAGGGAGCAGATATTGGAGACTGTAGGAGATGTAGCTCAGCATGAGTTCGAGAGGACTGGCAAGCTCAGTGTAATAAGAAGGGCAGCTTTTTGAGGGACATGTCCCTCCTTTACTATTAACCCCCTATTAACATCCCTGAAAATGGGAATAGTTTGCCATTCAGAAGCTCTTCTGTCCCCATCTTCAGCATTATTTATTTATTTACTTAATTTGGTTTTGGTGCCATTTGGAGTCATTCTGGAGTCTGGTGGCACCAAAATTAAAAGAAAGGAATAAGCCAATTAATTTTCTGTGTCATAGATGAGTGGGTGGGTGGATGGATGGATAAGAGAGAGGGGGGAGGGAGAGAGAAAGAGAGAGGGAGTGGGGAGAGGATTAAAATCTGTCTGTTCTGTGTCCTTCACAAGGGTGGGAGGCTCAGTTGTGGTCCATCATCCTACAGATGTTGCCCATCTGTGATCCAGTTGTTTAAGTAACAAGATGCTCGTATCCTTGCTCTCAGTATGGCCAATTTGTCAGAAGTTTGCCTCAGTTTGTATTTCTCTGCTCTGAGGTTATGGAAATTGGCCAGGAAGCACTTTGTTAATTACGGCTGTTGGTGCAGTTTGCCCAATCGGGGGTTCTAAACGATAAGAACTTCAGAAGTATGAACAGTTTTAAAACATATTCTCATTGCCTTGTGCTGCTTCTCATAGCATGGAATGAGAGATTAGGGCACTGGGTTAAATGTGATTGTAGAAACCCATTGGATACATGGGATGGAATCTATTGGGAGAGTATATAAATTGTTTTTCAGTCTGGATTGCATTTTCAACCTCAGGCATGTTTAATGCAGCTGCTGCTGTCTCTTTAGTTCACAGCTAAGGTATGTTAGCCCTATGGGCATCTTCTTTATGAGAGAGCAGTTCTCTTTACACTTAGCCCTGAGTGAAGGAGAAATAATTTTGAATTCTTCATAACGTTCTGAGCAAATCATAAGAGATGTTTAGGTACTCGCAGCCATTCTCCTGGGTAGCCCAGCCTAGTGGGGTTTATGAGAGTAAGTCCAACACTTCTAGATCAAACCAAATTGGGGGGAGACTAATATCAGTGTTATTGCACTTCTGTATTTTCCTGCAGCCAGAAGATCTAGCCTGTGAAAGTTGTTCTTTACAATAGATCCTAGTCAGATCATCTGAGATCTCTCAGGTTAAAAGGAGAGCTTTGCGGACTATAGGTTTCTGATGTTACCATGCAAATAGAAAACTACTAGTTCTATGGCAGAAGCAGCTCATCATAGTAAAATAATTTTGCCTTAAAAAGCCTTGAATTGGGCCTTGCAGCATAACCTATGGTCATTCTTTCCTTAAGTACATTCTTTTTTTGGCCAGTCCATTACATTGCAGTTTTACTATTTTTTTTTCATAAATCTTTACTAATTATAGAATCACAGTTGATTTTATCACGAAGAGTGAAGAGGAATGCCTTTGGAATTTACTACTTTTGACACAGGGTTTAGACCAAAGAAAATACAGGGAAATCTGGGGTACGGAGGAATACATGTACATAAATGCATTCCTTTATAGTGTAGCTTTTCTTTTTTCCACTGAAGGAAAGGGGCTTTGTAATGCTAGTGGTTTTGAATTTCCCTTTTGGTTTGTAAATATTCATTATATTTTTGTGGTGCCTGATGGCTTTCTCTGATTGCATAGGAGTATTTTTGCCTTTTCAGTTGCTTTGGGCTGGCATGTCCTGCAGTGACTTCCAGGATCAGGCAACTGATAAAGAAAGCACTTGCGGGAAACAGAAGCTTCTGGGTTTATGTCTAGCATTCATTGCTGCTTTGGATGGAATGAATCGTTCAAAGAAACTGAAAGGCCAGGTGCTAACGCATTCATCAGCTGCAGTGATAAAGTAGAATACGAGTGCCCCTCATGTCCAGTCAGACAAATGTAACTTTCACTCCCTTGGAGACCATGTTCTGCCCAGCAGCATAAACAGGAAATGCTTGGGGTTTTGGAAGCCTGAAATCCTGAATATTGTCACCACCACGTAATGAAAAATGTGCCTTTTTAGTTTTGGCTTCAGAGCAGCTTTTTGCACTCTTGGACTTCACTAGAAAACACACAGCTTTGATTTATGACTTTATTAGGATTTGACTCTATGTGAAAGGGTCATTTCACTGGCTAGAATTCTGATGAAAACAGTTTACTTTAAATCTGAGTTTCAGTGAATACAATTTCCAGCAATCATGTTTCTCTTCTGAATTAGTTAAACCATCTTTGAGGGAGGATCATCGGAACCATAGCAAACTCTTATTAACATTTCCCCCTCCTAAATTCTTCTGTCCGCAGATCTTCTGAGAAAAACTTTGGTCAATAATGTTTCTTGCTGGAAGTATAGAATCAGCTATTAATTGAGCCAAGCTTATGATGGCCAAGGAAATCATGAACTTGTAAATGCTCCTTGGGAAGATTGGTGGAGGAAGCTTAATACAAGTGTTAAATTGAGAGAATTCAATGTTTTGAAAACTAGCTTGCTCCAGCCGGATAACACCCCAAATGCAATTCCTGCAGTTTCTACCCCACACAGCGAGAGTCAGTCCCTGGGGAAGGTTGTCATAGACCATTGTTTCTCAACCTTTGAAGCTTGAAGATAAATTCTGAGCAAAACTTCCTTTCAGATATAATTGTTTTGTGGATCCTGGATGACCCAGAGAATCTATACCCCTTCCAGGTTTCCTTTATGGGCTATCTTTTTCAATAGAGCAAATTTCTGCCAACTTGGCCACTCAACCTTCTCAGCTGTCACAGAAATAGATGCCTTTCAGCTGCACTTGCTCAAGCTGAGCCTTTATTTGATTTACAATGTTTTTCTTCCTTTATAATTTCATAAACATTTCTTTTAGGGGACATCTTACCAAATTTGGTGATGGCCATGAAGATGCTGAGGAGTAAGTGCTTTCTGACTGACCTTTTAATCTTTACTATCTGATACTGTAATCATTGCCCCAAAAAGGGCTTATGTTTGTTCCACACACTGAGAAAGCTACATCATGGAAATCATATTGGATATGGGAAACTCAGTCTTGCTCTTCTTGCACCATGGATTTATAACATAAAGATACTCAGAAGAGCAGATGGTTCTGGAAGGGGGTTCCACTTGCATTGCAGACTTAGTGCAATGACATCTAAGGACTTAGCTGTTCTCTAAGACCACAACTTCTCAGTTTGCTTAGCCATCATATTTGAGAAACCCGAAGGTGCTTTTTCAACAGGCACTGGGACTTTCTTTGTTTTACCTTGAAGATGTTTTGCTTCTCATCCAAGAAACTTCTTCACTCCTCTTTGCTTCTTGGATGAGGAAGGAAGGAATAACAAAGAAAGTCCAGTTGCCTCTTGAAAAAGCACCTTTGGGACAACCATAACTTAGATGACTGAGGCTCTCGATAGAAATGTTTGAGAAAGCATGCACAGTTTTTCTCCCAAAATGATCTCTATCATTTTGCAACATTACATTGTACTGTCTTTCAAAATGCAAACAAAACATCCCAAATGTTGTATGAACTTCAAGTGGCTCTTAATTTTTAATTCCTAATTGCTGGGAAAAAAATAAATGTCAAATTCAGAGCTATTACTAGTGGCGTTTTTTAAAATCAATGAAACAGTTGGCCAAATTAATCTTAGTTCAGCCTAGGCAGGTATTTATGTAAGGATTACATTAGTGTACAACCATTTCTTTCATTTTCCACATAGTCCTATGAGAAATCTATTTGGAGCCAGTTCATATTGGACTTTTTTTTTTTTTTTAATTTGATTTATATGCCGCCCTTCTCCGGAGACTCAGGGCGGCTTACAATGCGCTAAGCAATAGCCTTCATATTTTGGATTTTGGACTTGATGGACTGACCTTGGAATTCCTCCTTTGGAGTTTCTTAAGTTGAAGCCACTTCTCAGGGATGTTGTAGCTATAGATTGCACTCACAGATATTGACCTAGATGAATTTTAGAAGTAGAACAGCACATGTATAATAGGATGTAGGCTTGAGGAACACCAGAGAAATTTGAGATATCTTTTCTTGTCAGGAGGAGGTAGAATTGAAGTATTCTCACCAGTAGTCGGTTGCAAAACCCATCGCCACCGGCTTGCTCATGCATGCACTCACGCGCATGATGCTTCTGTGCATGTGCAGAAGCGTCCGGTGCGGGTGGGCGGAGCCTGCTGCCGCTACCAGTTCGCTGATCCGGGTAGAACCGGTAGCAACCCACTGATTCTTACGTATATGATATATCCCCATTTACGAAGGGGAAAGAAATCTCAGAGAGGTAATCTTTGTGTATTTTTATACACCATTATCAGTACCATTGGCTTGCTTACTTACAAATAATTCCATTTGAAAGAAAGAACCCACTATTGCAAAATTAACCATGCCGGGCAACTAACCAGTTTTTTTGACATTGCAAGCAATAATGATTTCTTGATAGTAATGCTGCTATCTTATCAGATGGGAATAAACACTTTTGTTGGACTTTTTTTAGATCAACATTGAAAAGAGCCGGACCCCCTCCTTTGCCTCCAAAGGTAATTGCATATCCCTAAGTATTAATCAACAGTTGCACACTAAGGCAGCTTTTTAGGAACAAGATTTTCATCATCATCATCAATTGTTCACTTTATTGCAATCGGTCACACATTTCCAAGGATTGTTTCTCTAGTTTTTGTTCTCTACCTAGACATCTAGTTTTCACGCTGTTTAATATTACTGTATTTTTTCAGAGCATAAGACACACTGGAGTATAAGATGCACCTTAGTTTTTGTGGAGGAAAATAAGAAAAAAGCTGATTGGCAGGTTGATCAGCCTCCCAGAATACCCCCAATCAGCTGTTCCCAGAGGTGAATTTTAGGTTCCTTGGTTGTGAGCTCTGTGCCTTGCTTTTTTTTTTTTTGCTTTTTTTTTCCTGCCTCTGAAACTTCTGAAACTCTGTTTCAGAAAAAAAACTTCTTTTCCTGCCTTTGAAAGCCCCTGAAACAGAGCTTCAGAAAAAAAGCCTCTGAAGCTCTGTTTGCGGGCTTCTTTTCTGAAGCTCTGTTTCTGATGCTTTTTTCAGTGTTTGAAACCTCAGTTTGAGAAGCTGGGTGGGGCTACATTCGGAGCCTCTTTCTTGAGGGGAAAAGGTGCATCTTATACTCGGAACTTGTTCTTTTTCTGTGTGGTGTTGAAGAGTAACTTAAAGATATGGTATAGAGGTTCTGTTCATATGCCAGAGAGGCCATTTTGGAGAAACATCGGGCATAAAGGGAAGCGCAGGCGTGGGAGAGATGGAAGAGGTTAGGCCTGATCATATCTTCAGGAATAGATAGTGTCCAGGGAAATAGCAATATTCATATTTTATGTTTCTGCTTTAGCCTCGATTAGAAGAAATTTTCATGGATAATGAGAAGTCCCAGACGATCAAGTATTGTCCCGATTTCCAAAACCAAGCCTCACCAGGTCACCGGAGACAAAGCATACCTGTTTGTGGACCTCAGATAGAGCCCTCTGTATTTGGCTTGAGCAGCAGTGTCAGCAGCCCTGGTCTACTCACAGCCAGATACACTGATTTGGGTAACTAACATTGTTCCTTGAATGAGGATTACTTCTGCCATGCTCAACGGTATATGCAAAATTCTCTTAGCTTCACGGTTCATTCATTTTCATCAGGGCCTCCCGAAATATGTAAGATGAAACAAATACTCAAGGAGATCTTTGCAGAAAGTTTGAAAATTCAACCACTGTTTGCTCAGATACAACTACCCTGAAAATAGTCAGAATGAAAAGAGAGGAAAGATGGTACTATAAACTTCTCTGTGGTACTTTTGGGTGGATATCTCAATGCATTATTCCCCAGTAGGAATATTTTCACTTCGCCAGAAGTGAATGCCCAGAAGAGTTTGCATCAGAATGCAGAAGAGCTTAAATTTTAAGTCACAGGTCTTTTAAAATGTGACAGTCAGTTCACAGTATTACTAAATATAAAAACACTTGATTCAACCATAATCATGTGTTCTTGGCTAATTTGCAGACTTTAGGAGAGGAGCTGAGTGGAAATTTTGTCATCTACGGTTTCTGTCAGCCACCCCAAATTTCAGTATATGGCATAAAAAATAAACCCTTGAAAATCCCTTACTTATTTCCTGAGAACAATAGAATATGAAAAAAAAATACTTTACCTGCAGGCTGAAGCCTCTAAACCCCTCTTTGGTGTCCCTGGAGTCCTTTTTGTTCATGATAGAAATGATTGGCAGCATGATTACTTGCCTTTGAGAAGCAGGAGACTCACAAAAACTACAGCATAAGTCATAAAATAGGAATAATGTGTAAAAAAAATGGAGGGAGGTCTGAAGAAAAAGGAAAAACCTGGTCCTTCCCTCTTTATATCATTGCCTTGTATCTCTTGGCCCCAGCAAAGCAGTGGACTATCAAGGAGGAAAAACGAAGCTTTGCAGAGCAATAGCTGCCACTTCTGGGGGTTATCACTAGCATTGGGTTAATCTCCCCATTGACATGAAAATCTTCCTGGGTGAAGGAATTCCCAGTAGCCCTCAATCCAGTGGTGAAATCCAAATTTTTTTACTACCGGTTCTATGGGCGTGGCTTGGTGGGCGTGGCAGGGGAAGGATACTGGAAAATCCATTCCCACCCCACTCCTGGGGGAAGGATACTGCAAAATCTCCATTCCCACCCCATTCTCGGGCCAGCCAGAGGTGGTATTTGCCGGTTCTCCGAACTACTCAAAATTTCCACTACCGGTTCTCCAGAACCTGCTGGATTTCACCCCTGCCTTAATCCCCTGGAACACTAGTGAATATTTCACCCTAGCTCTACAGTCCTGGGACAAAGGGAAGGGTATCATTGTCCTCTGCCCATTACCCAATTCAGATTATTTTTTCTCTTTTTCTTCATGTGGGGCTTACTCCTATTTCCAATTCTGCTGTTTAGGCAATGGGGACACTGTGACGAAGCATCTTGAGGAAAACGCCGAGGGATTGGGCCACATGCCGCAGCTGCCACGGAAAAAGGAGAAGCGGGAATTCCTGGTGCGCATTTATATCTTTTGTTCTGCAGCGTGGACACGTAATTGCTGTTTGATACATCCAAAAAGCACTCTTTATCACCAGTTCAATCTGTGCTTTCCTGCTCATCAATGCTTACAGGGGGACAGGCAAGAAAAAGGAGACAGTTTGGTTTGGTTAAGACACCAGGCTATAAATAGAGAAACTGAGTTTTAGGCCCACGTTAAAGCATGAACATCGAGTGGGTGACTTTAGGCCAGTCCCTCTCTCTTAGCCCAATTCTCCACCTAGGGTGGTTTGTTTGTTTGTTTGTTTATTTATTTATCTCATATTTCTATGCCACCCTCTCTCCAAGGACTCTGGGTGGTTTACACCAAAGACAGTATACTAAATAGCACATTGCCCCCAACAATCTGGGTCCTCATTTTACCCACCTCAGAAGGATGGAAGGCTGAGTCAACCTTGAGCCGGTGAGATTTGATCCACTGATCTGCTGAATTAGCAGTCAGCTGAAGTAGCTGCAGTACAGCACTCTAACCACTGCACCACTTCGGCTCTTGTTGTTGTGAGGAAAATAGGAGGAGGTAGGAGTACTGAATATGTTCACCCCTTGAGTTATATATATAAATAATAAAGGCGGGGAGATAAATATCTAAAAGGGGAGCACACTCAGGTGTGGGAAGAGGTGGCTGAAATACAGGCAAGGAAAGAATTATTTTCTTCCATCCTTGAAATCTCTCTGTTTGCTGTTGCACTGTCCCTTCTGTGCATACACACAGACACACCTGTCCCAGAATAGTGCAAGATTTGAGAAATCTTTCCCAGCCTGAAATTCTCTATCTGTGTTTATTGGCTGTGTGGATGGGAATTCTGAGAATCTCTTACCTTTCCTCAACCTATCCCTCCAATCACTGCAGGCAGTTTATATAGGGCTCCCCTTCATTTTATCCCCACAGTGACAGTTCTGTAAAGTAAGTGGAGCTGAGAGTGACAGACCCAAAGCCACCCACTGAGGCCTTGGAATTAAGGGGGATTTGAACCCTCCTCCGCTTACATAGCATCTTCATATCTCTTTCTCCAATTGTTGCAACTCAACATTCCAGAAATCCTGGAAGTCATTTTTTTAAAAAAAATCTATTTACTAACGCATACTTATTATTATTTTATTATTGAAAATGTTTTAAATAAACGCTTAAAAGAATATTCCATTTAGCATGCTCTAGCAAGCTGCAGTTCACTAAGGCTCAAATTAAACACTTCAAAAACATGCACAGATGATACTTTTCCGGAGGATAAAAGCAATTTGCCTGGCACGAGAATCTCTCTGTAAGGAGGAATTCTGCCAAGAAAACACTTTGATTGTTGACATATACCAAACATAAAAGCACCCTAAGAGTGCCTATCTTGGCAGAATATCCTAATACACATGCAAATTTTAACTATTAAGCAATCCCATAAATAACAAGGACAGAACACTCTGATTCATTCTTGACAGTATTTTTTTCCGCCTACTAAAGTGTGTTAGAAATATTTCAGATTGAATTCAAATTTGGCCTTTTGCTATTATTGTTGACAGAAGCCAGCGATCAATGGCCTTCCCCCAACGCCAAAAGTGCTGGTAAGTTCTTTCAGTTAAAATGAAGGTGTGTTGATATTGTTTGGCTGTTAAATTTTTAACTTTGTTTCATCTACACCCTTTCCACACACCCCAATACAAATTGTTTTCTTCCCCTCCTTTGGCTCCTAGCCTCCATCCTTCTCTTTAACGGGCATGGAATTTTTCAAAGAGATATATGCCCTCACCTCTGCTCACTTTTGTGATTGGGAATCATGCATAAGAGTGAAGATTGTGAGACTTTGGCCTCACCATGAGATCTTACTGGCTAATAGAACAGACCAGTGGTGAAATGTAAAATTTGTTACTACCGGTTCTGTGGGCGTGGCTTGGTAATGTGACCGGGTGGGTGTGGCCAACTTTTTTTTTTTTTTACTATTAAAACCATTTTTTCTACAACCTCTTTGGCCAAAGAGGTTGTAGAAAAAATGCTTTTAAAAGCCTCTGATGATCCCAGCTGAGCCACGCGATCATCAGAGCCTTTTTTTTAACTTTTAAAAGCATTTTTTCAGCCGATGAGGTTGTAGAAAAAATGCTTTTAAAAATTTTTTTAAAAAAGCCTCTGATGATTGTGCGGCTCAGCTGGGCAGGAGGGGGGCAGGGATTTTTCTACCGGTTCTCCAAACTACCCACCGCTATCACTACCGGATCAGGTGATCCAGTCCGAACCGGGAGCATTTCACCCCTGGAACAGACCCATCTCTTAAACTAGAACTAATATAGATAAATCTTTTGTGTCTTTTATGGGGCCACTGAAACAAGTATTTAAAAATAGTAGCTAACTAACCCTCATCGTTGTTCTGTGCCTTCCCAAATTACAGAGTTTGGAGAAAGGGGTGTGGTTTAGATAGAAACAGACATCTTCCCATTACAAAGAAATTGTTAAGATACAAAATATCTGTATGGTTTGAAGTTCCACACAGTAGTTCAGGATTCATTCCATTTTTTATTCTTCTCACCCCAGAGATTCACTGGCCATTGTTTATACCAGTCAAAGGTAGTAATAATGGTCAGAACAACAGAATAACAGAGTTGGAAGGGACCTAGGATGTCTTTTAGTCCAACCTCCTGCTCAAATAGGAAAACCTATACCATTCTAGACAAATGGTTGTCCAGAAGGAATAGGAACTTCCCATGTTGTTAAATTGGGATGTATTTTGTTTACTAATGCTATTCTAGATGGGAGCATGTTTTTCAAAAGTGTTTGATGGCTGCCCTTTGAAGATCAATTGTGCCACGTCATGGATACACCCGGACACCAAAGGTAAAAAGTTGCTTTATATGTGCAAATTTGAGATCCTTTGTTATTTTCATTTTTTTTTCAACTTGTGTAGCTAAGTCAGTTTGTCTTTCCACTATATTACAGATCAGTATATTATATTTGGGACTGAAGAGGGCATTTACACACTGAATCTCAATGAGCTGCATGAAGCTACCATGGAGCAGGTAAGTGAGAATGTTTTCTGGGTCCCAAATGGAGGTGGTCATTCTCTGAGGAGGCTCGGGTAAAAAGTGATACTCGTTTTTCAGGTGGGAAATTAAGAATGTCATGGATGTGGGCAAGCAGGCTGGGTAGTATTTTGTATCACTTCTCTGGTAGTTTGGGATTTGTTTTGGATTGAAGAAATGTTTTTTCTATCTAGACTGTTGTAGATTCAGCAAAGGATCAGGGACACTTTCAGCTTTGCAGTTATCTGAAGTATGACATAGGCAAGGATAATTCAGAAGTTGCCATAGTTTCTGGCATGTCTACGGGGGGGGGGACCCAAAAAAGTCAGGAGAGCACATGATAGAAGCTCCGCCCATATTTATATGTGTTTCATACACACACCCAAGACACGGAATTCATCTGACTTGTCCCAGGTGACTGGGGGACCCTATTGGTGTTTGGAATTTTTCCAGAAGACCCATCAGGCACTTTGGCGGAGGCCTTGGCTGCATAGGCATGTGACCTGGCCTGGATTGCTCCTGTGTGGCTCCTCTCTCTGTACTGGTCCCAGGCCCGAGGTTGATCTTTATTTGTTCAGTGGCCCCTGTTTTATTTTGCTGTTTTTGCTGCCTATTAATTATTTTAGTCTGGGCTGCCTGTGAGTCAATATTTTTAGCTGTTTTTACGTTTTCCCTAGTTTTGTATGCCATCCTGAGTCCACTGGAGTAAGATAGCCAATGAATTTAAACAAACAATAACAATAATACAAAAAGATGTGGGGCTCTGATTGTTTGGTTATGCAGACATCTTGACTTCTTTCACCCCTCCTTGTGGATGCTGCTGAATTAGATTGAAGATGTTAGTTGTGACCAAAGGAAAAATATATGAAATGCATAGGCAGTAATTATAAAATGTCATACTGCATTTGATGTATTTTGATATTTAGTTCTAATTAAATTCAGCAAAAACTTACATATTTCTTCTGGATCCCTCCACTTTTTAGAATGTGACCCCACTTAAGATCCAGAACATACATACATACATACATACATACATACATATATATATATAAAATTTTTATACCGCCCTTTTCCTGAAGGACTCAGGGCGGTGAACAGTTAAAATAACATACATATAAAATGTGAATATAAGATGATTAAGCCAGTTTGGCTCATCGGTTAAGAATCTTCAGCATAAAGATTCAGAACAATTAGAAGAGATTTATGCCAGCCTGGCTTGGTGAAACAGAAAGATCTTAAGTGCACGACGGAAAGTACGCAGATCTGGGATCATTCGTATCCCTGGGGGTAACCTGTTCCAAAGGGTAGGTGGCCCACAGAAAAGGCTCTTTCTCTGGGAACCACCAGTCGACATTGCTTTAGTGAGGGTATTCTGAGGAGGCCCACCCTGTGGGAGCGTGCTGGTTGGTGGGAGGTTATTGGTTATATATTCTAGGCCTGAAAAGATTACATATGATTGACCTAAATTTGCGACTTTTCTTTAGGAAAATGCATCATCTCTTCTCTGAGTGGTATCACTCAGTATAGCCTGCAGGTGTCATTTGGAAGTACTCTTGATTGCTTTACATTTCTCAATGTTCCTAATATTTTTAATCTACCACAGTTTCCTTTTATTGTTCCTGCTTTTTCAGCCTCTTCGATTTGGGGTCCCAATTATTGCAATTTTGCAATATGAATTATGAGTGCTGGAGGGAGGTAGATAGAGATAAACATATAGATGAAAAATATTAAAATGTGAGTGGCATGGAATTCTGAAAAGCTTGATAATGGTATTGACAGAGCAAATATTTGATAAATGCTTTTATTTATCTAGCAATAAATGTCATTGAATACAAAGGGATTACCTCCAAGTAATACTGCTTCAAATTATCCTGTTAGTTGTATTGATATTAGATCAGGCTGAAGAGAGTTGAAGGTCTCCTTGTGTGTTTACACTCTGGATAACCATAAAGGATAGTTTTGTTTGCCCAAGAATTGTATTTCCTGGAATTCACGGAGCTCTAGAATCAAATTGCCTTTTCCCCCAATTTCACCATTGAAACTTTTTCTACCCCTTTTTCTTAGTTGTTCCCACGGCGGTGCACATGGCTGTATGTTATCAACAACACTTTAATGTCACTCTCAGGTATGTATATTGCTGAAGAAATGTCTCATAAAGTTTAAAAGATGGGGGTGGAAAATTTCAGTGTACTGAATTTAACTTTTGGTAAATCTATGAAAATCATATCTCTTTAATTTTTTCCCTTTTCATTCTGCAATTTGCTTGGACCTATGGATACTTGGGGGCTATCCTTTTAGAAGGTAATATTTTCTGCTCTATAAGTTTCCTTCTCCTTTTACTTATTTGTTTATTTATTGTTGCAATATCAGTTTGATATGTAAGAGTCTGACACAGATCAAATATAATCTTATGTTACAGGGAAAACATTCCAGCTCTACTCCCATAACCTAATAGCTTTGTTTGAACAAGCCAAAAAAACAGGAATAGCTGCTCATATTCAGACCCACCGATTTCCTGATAAAATACTACCAAGGTATGGTAATCTTGAGATACAAGTTTTTGCTATTTTGCCCCAGGCATTTATATGGCTTGCTTGCTATTGCCGATCATGACAATATTTTCCATAAGTGGCTGCCGCCTCTTGTGAATGTTCATAGAAAATTGTTTTTGCTGCTTCTAGGTTTGCAAATACAGAAGGGTATCTGTAACATTCTATACAGGGATGAAATGCTCCCGGTTCGGACTGGATTGCCCGATCCGGTAGCGATGGAGGCGGGTGGTTCAGAGCCGCGCAATCATCAGAGGCTTTTTTTTTTTAATTTTTAAAAGTATTTTTTCTACAACCTCTTCAGCCGAAGAGGTTATAGAAAAAATGTTTCTAAAGGGAAAAGAAGCCTCTGCTGATCAGGCAAGTCAGCTGGAATAGTCAGAGTTTAAAAGCATTTTTTTTATAACCTCTTCAGCCTCTACACCCCCCCCCACCAAGCCACACCCACAGAACCGGTAGTAACAAATTTTACTTCGCCACTGATTCTGTCCCTTTAGCTTTCCTTCTTTAGTGATTTTATTCTCATTTTAATTTATTTATGACAATTTTGAAGCATATTTATCTAGAAAGCTGAGGATAAATTTCAGAAATAGAAGTTGCTTGTATAGGTTTCAACTTACATTAGGGCACTTCTCCATACAGCTTGACATTTGTTTTTCTCTTTTTCACACACACACACACACACACACACACACACACACACGGACATCCTCACTTACATATTTTTTTCAGTTCATTTTATCCTCACAGCAATCCAGAAAAGTTTGACCCAAAATCTCCCAATGTGCTTTGTGATTGAACATAGATTTTAATGCAGCTTTTCTTACTCTGTGCTCTAGCCATAATATAACAAGCCTTTATGATTTTAAAAAATTGCAAATCAGAATTGAGAGGCTTTCCGGTATCTTGGGATGGAGAATAGACACAACACGGGACAAATAAGAATCTCTTAAAAATAACTTTATACATTGTAAAGTGCTTTTTAGCTTCTTCCTTTAATTTTCATTCCCAACAATAGTCACAATTGTCTAGCATGCATTATTGGACTGGTTTTTTTTTTATTCCTCATCTTTTTTCTATTCTTCTCCTCATTTTTTCTTTTTATACTTTGTCAGTTATAGAATAGAAACTTTTTCTATCAAGTTATCTATATGATTCATTGCACTATGGCATGATACCTTCTTAAGTGTATAAAGTACACAGTACTTGATAAAATAAAATGTAATTGTTGGTGAAGTAAGTACAAAGGTCTCAAACAAAAACTTTTAAAGATTTCCCAAGAGCTCAGGACACCATGCGCAGAGGCATGTTTCCCACAACAGCAATCATGTAAGGTAGGTTAGGCTGAGGAGAAGTCATTGACCCAGAGTCAGAATTTGGACCAGAAATTTAACTGCTATGCCACACTGACACTCTGTTGTCAAATTACTTTAGGAAAATAATTATACAGTTCTTTAAATAAAGTACAGGACTCTACTGTGTTGATGCTGTAGGAGATAACAGAGTAGATGGTATTCACAGATGATAAAGCATTGTTGAAAGCTAAATATTATGGCAAACAGCCATTAACACAGTTAAAGGATATTACAGAATGTGATTAAAACTATTAATATCTTTGTTGGGTTACACAAAGGATATTGTTACGGTAAAGGAAAAGGAAATTGGTTTTATGTTCCTGCTAGAATTGAAATTGCCACTAGGTGAAAGTCAGTAAGAAGGTAATTATAATAGTGGCCAATTGGATGGATACAAGAAAGATGGAACTGTTTATTATGACTGAATTTATACCAATTGAGAGAAAATTTCCCTGTACATCTGGAGCTTCAGAAAAAACAATCCAAGAAAGCAAAGAAGACTAAAGATATATTTTGGGAAGGAAAAAGAATGATATTCTGAAATGTCAAACGTGGGCAGTTTATTTCTTTAGAAGTCAATATTTCTGAGGAATGTTAATTATTAAAACAGTATATAGTTTTTTCTGTACCATGATTTGCTGTTGTATATTTTACTCATAAAGCATTGAATTTCTAGTCAGTGGAATTCAGGGGAAATAGTTCCTGAAATTTCTGGGGGCAGTATTGAACTGAAAACAGCTCTGTAAAAGTGGAACAAATAGCTGGTGCAAAGACCAAGGAACTGATGAATAGATTGGTTCCTTTGAATTTCTCTGGATAAGGAGAGGCTAGGAGATTACCCACATGTATTCCAGACAGTTGCTCCTGGCAAGGAGGCTGCAGGTCAGTGATTTTCCACACATTTGAGCACCAGGAGACAACGGGATCAGCCAACTTGCTCGCAACTGTGACAGAGCCTCTTAAAAGATACTAAGTTAGCAAAACTCACTTTCTAATCACCTTCGAAAACCACTTATTGGCTACTTCTAAGCTACTAGAGACCTTCAGAACAAATTTAAACATGGTTAAACTAAGATGTGTGGTTATTTTGACTGCCCTTTATGGACTTTCTGCTGATACCAAGACTGAAAATACTATGTTTTATGATTTATTTATAGATAAGAGATATCCATATCCTGAGATGAAGGGATAAATGTTTGTAACTTTAGAGGGGATGAAGAGTTACTAGATTTGTTTTTACTTGTGATGAAGATCAGAAGTCAATTGTTTATATATTTCTTTTTCTTTATTCTTACTTTTCTCTCTTTTTTCTTTTTCTTTGCACTTTTTACTCATCTCTATTCTCTTCTTTGTATAAGTTTAGTTTGTATTAGATTTTATTACTGTAAACAAAGTATTTTATATTAAAAATGAAGCTCCTTTTCTGTTAATAGAAGAAAGGAGTATACATAAGAAGAAAATCCTGAAAGATCAGAAAAAAGACTTTTTATTTTCAGAAAGTCCATCAAAATGCTACAAAAGCAGTCTCCAAAAGCTGATATTAGGAGATAACTGTGTCCTCTTCCATAATTTTTCTATTTCATAAATACATGCAATTGTCATGTTACTCCATTCCTGTCACTGTTTAATATTCTATGGATTTAAATCAAAAGTGGCTTAAAGAAAACTCTGTTGACAATTATTTTTCCACGAAGCCTCTGACCTGTTCTTAACAGTTGGCTCTGTTTTTCCCCCCAGAAAATTTGCCTTAACAACAAAGATCCCAGATACAAAAGGATGCCACAAATGTTGCATAGGTGAGTCTTCATCTTGAGTTAATATCCTGAGTTCATCTTCCAACTCTACTACCCTACAACTTAACAATGCCTTTCTTAGAATAATAACTTTCACATATATTGGACTATAATTGTCTTAATTCCATCCTGTGTGACTGTTCTGACCTGAAATATGATAATACAGTATATCTCAAAAGGCACTATAATATGGAAGGTTGGCTAAAAAATATTATCTTGTGTTGACTCACCTCTTGCCCTTTCACTAAACTCATAGTGTCAAGACTGGGCTAAAATAGAGCAGGTGCTCTTCAAAAGTTTTTCTGATTACTCTTGCAGGGAGAGTTCCTTCTCCCTGAGTTCTGTAATTGATGAGAACAGCAGGTTGAGATTCAAAGCAAATATAAATTGCTCAGGCTTAATCTCTCAGATTAACAACGTGAAACATCATGTATTAACAAAGCAAATTGTGCCATGCAGATAGTAGAGGGAAGTTTCTCAGGCTGTATATAGATAGAATAATGTGGACTAGACATTCAGATATTTCATATTTAATATTGCTTCTTTAAAACACTTACTTGTTGCTTTTCCATTGTAGTCCAGCATAAACTGTTTATTTCCCTGATTTAACACAGCAGTTATGGTGACAACGGGGATTATAATTCTGACACAATTCAGAATGCCAGGTTCTAGCTAGCTGTTCTGGTTTTTCTTAACTTCCCCTCTTGTTCTTCAGGCAGACCAGCAATAGAACATAACAATAACTTTCCTGATTCCCCAGAAAAATATGAATGCTGAACTTAATTTTTTAGCACCAGGGGACAGAATCATGTTAACTTTCAGTGTACCAATGAAGGAGAATATTTGTAGCTCAAGGTTGAAATGAGGGGTCCATGGTGCTCTCTAAGCTTAGTTGTTTTCTTGCATACATTTCATTACCCAAACTAGGCAACATCATCAGTGCTGGAGTACACTAGCATTCATGATGTTACCTAGTTTGGGTAATGAAATGTCTGCAAGAAAACAACCAAGCTCAGGGAGTTCCCCTACTTTCAATATACATTTCATCGTCGGTATACGTGGCTTTAACAAGATTGAATGAAAAAGGATTTGGCCAATTCAGCTGTATAATGCTTAGGTTTATTTTTCAGTGAGACAGGAAAGGGAAATTTCAGGTATGACTGAACTACAATACCCATCTCAATCCTTCACAATTGGCCATGTCAAGTATGGTGGTTCTGCAATCTTTGAAGTACATAGGAACTGCAGTAGATGTAGACTGAGGGATCTTGATTGAATCAATAATGTTAACAAAAGTTATATCTCTGTAGAGATACAACACCACATGACTCTTCTAGGATGGTGCTCCAGGCATAAGAGAATAGTGATAAATGATATATTTGTGATAAATCGTAACATGAATTCAAGCAGCTGGCAGATTAAAATAATATATTATGATTACTTCAGAATTCTTTTCTTTTTTCCTCATTAGTAAGAAACCCGTATACAGGTCATAAATATCTCTGTGGAGCTTTGCAGTTGGGAATTGTTTTGCTTCAGTGGTATGAACCAATGCAGAAATTCATGTTAATAAAGGTAAGCTTTCTCTCTTGTATTTTTGTAACTTTTTTTAAGGAATGTGCCAAAAGTAGAGTGGCGTTAGAATTTTGAAGTAATTTGAGATTTCAAATGAGTTTAGATCTAAGGCAGTTTTTGAGCTCAGTTTAAACTGTTGGTCTATGTTTAAATTTTAAAAACATCAAGGATAAATTGGCAATTTGTTTTTTGGAGACAAAACAGGACAGGAGAAGGGCCTATGAAATAAAAATTCTTGGGAAGCTGATCCATAAAAGCTCGTTTGAGAGCATTTTCAGATAAATGTTTTGAAAGTGCATGGAGTTTGTATACCTCTCTATATTTGGTGTAATATTGTATATAGATTTAAATTGAATACTGTATGTAGGTTACTGTTTAGATATAAAATAAATGAAATAATGCTGGAATTAATAGATACATTCTAAATATGCATACCTTAAAGTATACAAGTTGTTCTTTAGTTAGATTTTTTTTTAAAAAAAAATCTTCATCTTCCAGCACTTTGATTTCCCTCTGCCAACCCCATTGAAAGTATTTGAAATGCTGGTGATCCCTGAACAGGAATACCCTATGGTATGTGTTGCAATCAGCAAAGGGGCTGAATCAAATCAGGTTGTACAGTTTGAGACAATCAACTTGAACTCCGCTTCCTCGTGGTTTACAGAAATTGGTACAGGTGAGTCTCTCGCCATGTTTAGTTTAATTTTGACTACTGTCTGTATTGAGTATGTACAAAATATTCTGTTTTCGGACGTGGAATGTTTTCGGAAACATTTTATATTTGTTTTGGAGCCAGACCACCACAAAATACTTCCTGTCCCAGAAGTTTTTTCACCTAGAAAACTGCTGGACAGCTCTCAGAATGGCTAGGTCAGCATGGTGCAGAAGAAGACTGGAACATTTTAGAATTTTTCAGAACTTTGCATTTTCCAAGAGATATAGTACATTTTGTGCATACCTAGTTTACCTCACTTTCTTTTTACTAAAATCCAATTTGTCTAAGGCAAAAATGGGATGGAATAAAACATGAAAACAGTACAACCCACAATTTTATAAACAATAATCCTATATTGGTAATCAATCAGCAGGAGTACTGTATATTTAGAACAGCAGATGCATAAGAGCCATGGTGGTGCAGTGGTTAGAATGCAGTACTGCAGGCTACTTCTGCCGACTGCCTGCAATTTGGCAGTTCAGGTCTCACGGGCTCAAGATTGATTCAGCCTTTCATCCTTCTGAGGTCAGTAAAACGAGGACTGAGATTATTGGAGGCAATACGCTGACTCTGTAAACCACTTAGAGAGGGCTGGAAAGCACTGTGAAGCAGTATATACTGTAAGTCTTAAGTGCTATTGCTATTGCTATATAGGTTACAACTCATCACTCTAGCCTATATTTAGAGGGTATTTAATTGGAGAGGGCTGATATGAAGATTAAACAGTTGGAACTATTTGACTCCTCAATGTATAGAAGTTCTATTTTACTGGTATTCCAGGTTTCAAGCTGAAATAACAACAGTGAAGTACTGCAGGAAGCTAGCTTGTTCAAATTATTCTGAAAAATAAGATACTCCGGCACAGACATCTGTTACAAGTCATGATCATATTAATGACCCATGCAATATGACATCATTGTGCAAATGTCACCACTCTATAATTATAAGCAACTAGGTGTCATTTGTACGATGACATCAAGATGCATGTCATTTGCCCAACCTCCTTCCCCTCCTGCAGAAGACCATGTATTTATATTTGGAACCCTTCAAAAGCAGAAGGCAGGCCTTCTGCCTGCAGAAGTCATATGTTGATAGCCGAAGCCTTTCCTTCTAAGAGGAATCCCTAGTGTTCTGCAGTGAAAAGAGGACAGTAGGGTTTTGGGGTTTTTTGGACAGATGTTGGATTCCAGCAATGATCCCTAATCAAAGAAACTTCATAATAGAAGCAGATGTTCTGCAGGATGCATCTAATGAACTGAACTGCAGTTCAGGAAACCTTAGTCAGAAAAACTGCTACCAATTTCCTCTGTTGTTGTTGTTTTTTTGTTTCTTTGTCCTTATAGGCAGTTCGCTCCCCACAGTGTTCTATGAATGTTTAACAGGTTTGTGGTTTAGGATTGATGAGGGGACAAATTTCTGGGACAATAAAAGTTCATTTTTTTATGGGAGAAAGAAATTATGGGGAATTCAAAGGTCACAGAAAGATTGCTTTTGTACCATTATGTATTTATTAAATGCATATGTTGCCTATCAAGTGACTTATTACTATGCATTTTAGTGTTCAAAAGCAACAGCCTAATAAAGGAAGCCTTTCCTTTCCTTCCCTTTTCTTCCGAACAATGCTTCTTCTTACAATGTTTCCCTTTTAATTTCTTGCTTCTCTTCTCGCATCCTCAGTGAATGAGTGGAAAGTATGCTATTACCCACAACATCCTTTTAAGGCTTCTCTTGTAATCCAAGATCAAGGGCTCTTGGCCTACCACATGTTACCTACATAATACACAATTGGTTGCTTCTAAAATACTCATAACATGCATAATTCCTGCTTGCAGTATTAGGTATTGGTAATGCTTCTAAACTGTAATTCCCATCAACGCTCCCTACTTGGCATTACAATCCAACAACATTTAGGCAATTTACCTCTGTCCTAAACATCAGTAAGAAGAAGGCAGTGATTAAAATACTGCTTTAAAAATAATCTTGAGCTGAAGATTCCATGAAATTGAATCTCTTTATTTTTTTTCTTACTACTTTTTTATTTCAAAGCAACTTTAATGGCTTCTGATGTAGTAAGATGAATGTGTATTAGGTTTTTGATGCATTGAGGTTTTGTATACAGACTAATCACTCGTTTCCCCTAAAGGTTGTCAACAACTTGATGCCATCCACGTCAGTCAGCTGGAAAGAGATACAGTTCTTGTGTGCTTGGACAGTAAGTGAATGGGATTCATACCTGTCTAAAAGAAAATAGGAGATGGGGCATGATATATGACAGGAGGAGTAAATACCTCAAAGGAAGATAAGATATTATTAAGAATGCATTCAGTTTTACCTGATGCAGAAAAAATATCACAGTAGACATCAGACATGTGGCATTTTGGTGTTGTCATTGAAAAGGCCTTTCTTTTAGTGTTTTGTCTGTTCCTAGAAATGGAGGCCTCCAGAGAAAATCTCTTTCCAATTATTCTAATTGAAAAGCATCTTCAGATAGGGGAGGTTCACTCTCAAGAAAAACTGAAAGCTTCACTTCTCCAGTGCTTCTAGCATTAGAAGCCACTCTGTGTAAATCAGACTAACAAAAGGATAGCTTCAAGCTCAAGGGAAGCTCTCACATAGATTTCTCAGGAGACTTGTGAATTTATTTATGTGGATTTATTTATGTTACAGCTTTTATAGAAGATCCCAATCTGTTCACTCTGGCCAGTGTATGAGAGCAAACCAAAACCAGAATTTCTCAAATTGCTGAAATAGATTTGTGTAATTCGCTGCTTTTAGCCTCGGTACCACTCCTTCCAGCCTCAGAAATTTGAGTCAGTGTTTGTGACATCTTGGAATGACAGCACAAACCACTAAGCTTTTTGACAGTCTCTATAGTACTACATGGGTACAGGGTGTACCTTTCATCATTTGATGTCTTGCAGAATGGATGCTAACTAGGCTCAGTGCTCACATTTTGCTTTCAATGTAATAAAGTCGTAGACATGTAGTAAAGCCAAATTGCTTGACACTTTCATTGTGGTGAATATTTCTTTAGCAAAAGCCCCCAAGTGGTGAGAAGCAGGAATGACTCCTAAACCATTGTTACAGCAAAAGAACATTTCCCAATATTTGATAAATCTTTTCTGACCCCCAACAGAAAGTAATACGGTATTGTAACATGGTGGCTCAGTGGCTAAGACACTGAGCTTCTCAATCAAAAGGTCGGCAATTCAGCGGTTCAAATCCCTAGTGCCGTGTAATGGGGTGAGCTCTCGTTACTTGTCCCAGCTTCTGCCAACCTAGCAGTTCGAAAGTACATAAAAAATGCAAGTAGAAAAATAGGGGTCACCTTTGGTGGGAAGGTAACAGCATTCCGTGCACCTTTGGCATTTAGTCATGCTGGCCACATGACCATGGAGACGTCTTCGGACAGCGCTGGCTTTTCGGCTTTGAAATGGAGATGAGCACCACCCCCTAGAGTCGGGAACGACTAGCACATATATGCGAGGGGAACCTTTACCTTTACTTTAACGAAAGGAGAAAAAAAAGAGATTGCAACACAGTGAACTGCTGATTAACTCCACCTGTTCTGGAACTATTAATCTGAAGATATCTTAATCACAGATGTCTCCATCATTCTCAGTTGTGCCTTCAGTATCATTATGTCAAAATTAAAGCAGAGCTATACAATCCACTACCTACCAAGAAGCTCCCAAAGTTTTTTTTAATGTGACACATGGCAATATTACCTCTGTTTCATCTGTGCAATTTACTTCTAAATACAAAATCAAATTTAAGTTTTCTCCTGGCATTGCTTCAGCCTCCAGCTTACTTGGATATCTGTACTGGCCCTCATGAGCCCATGGTGGCCCTTGGTTCAAAAAAGATTAAACAACAAAGATTAAACTCATTAGACCCTAGATTGTTGGGGGCAATATGTTGACTCTGTAGAGAGGACTGTAAAAGCACTGTGAAGCAGTATATAAGTGCTATTGCTATTTTCATAACGGCAAAGGAAAAGTCACTGATGAGGAAAAGAAAGATGATAGATAAATGTATTGATCTGGGGACAGATGATCTTATCTCTAATATGGAAAACCTGCTGAATATTTGGAGGGGAAAGTCAAATTTGTTTTTCAAGTTAGTGAAAAAGCCTAAAGAATTTCTATAAATAATCTCCATTGAATTCAACACAGTTTTAAAACAGTGAATTTAAATATTTTTTAATGTCAGCAAAATTCAAACCATGTCTCTTGAAAAATCTGTCCAGTTGATTTGACCTTAAATTAGGGGTGTCAAACTCGCATCATAATAGCGGTGTCACATGACTTACTGGGACTTTTTTCCGCTTCACTAAACGTGGCGGGGGCGGGGCCAGCACATGACGCATCTGGCCCCCAGGCTGCAAGTTTGACACCCCTGCCTTAAACTGAGTGAGGCTGACAGCCATAGTACAGAAAGTAAAATAAAGTTCTATGTTCTTCTTTGCTTTTGAAGGCAGGCTTTCAGCCTATTTGGCACTGAGATTCTTTTATTACTATTATATTGTTTGCTTTTTTTCAATCAAGGATTTGTGAAGATTGTGAATTTGCATGGTAAGCTGAAGTCAAGCAAGAAGTTGGCGTCAGAACTAAGTTTTGATTTCTGCATTGAATCTGTAGGTGAGCAAATGCTTTCCCTGTCATTTATTGTGCCTGATGTGACTATATCATATGTGAGAGGGTTGCACTGAAAACATTTTTAAAGGCTAAAATATCATGAGATTTCCATGATATCGTTCTCAGCTCTTCTGTGTATGATGTGTCTTGGATTATTATCCAAACTTTGTCAGATTTCAGTATTCCTAATTGAAATATCATAAGATCTCAGTCCAGAATGCTAAAATTATGTAAGATTTAGCAAGCATCTCCGTAAATTTTTAAATTATGAAAGTTATTTAATGTGGGGCAGTCTGTAGATGTTATTCAGAGTTTTTGCAGACAGAATGTCAGTAGGGACTACATTACTGATAGATGATAAACAGTTATAAATCACAGATTCAAAGAAGCAAAGAAAGCATTAAGGAAGCCCTCTATATCCTCAAACGCCTGTGCCTTTCTAACAGGGCCAGTCTTCAGGTTTAATGCTGCAATTTTTACAGTGGGAATTATAAATTCTCATTGATTGGAGGCAGTTAAGTGGTAATATGAGTGACACATTACTTAATGTGCTCCATTGGTTTAGACTTGTCCTTTAGCAGGCACAAATGAAAAATGAGTCTCAACGAGAAAATGGGGTGCTTGTTCTATGTTGGTTAATCATCAGCCAGTGGAAATTTAACAGAGTTTGATCTTCCTGGATTTGGATGCGTTACCCAAGAGTCACTCATTCCACAGATACATTCCATACTTCTATCTTTCATTTGGATCTCTCCCATATGATAGGAACACAATGAAGTCTGGCTAATGAAATGGTATCCCTTGGATTTGCTTCCCTTTGCTCAGAAAGCTCATCCCCAAACATTCCTAATCAGTCAGTCTTACATTGTGTCTCTTCTTGCAGTGTGCCTCCAGGACAGTGTGTTGGCCTTCTGGAAACATGGGATGCAAGGCAAAAGTTTTAAGTCTGATGAAGTAAGTTTGGGCAAGAGTGTTGTTGATCATTGTTTTGCTATCCTCCTTACCCTTCAGTTAGGAAGGTGCCAGTCACAAGGTGCCAGTCACAAAGGAATCCTGAACAATTTAATCCCCCCTGTTGCTTCTAATCTATACCTGAATATTTTATTGGCTCGAAGACAAATCTTAGGCAGAATGTGTTCTGTTGTGATGCAAAAAGAGAAAAAGAATAGATTACTAGGTAGTGATAAGTAGGTATTGTTTCCTCCTGCTCATGGGAATACCCAGCACTGAATTTCATGGACCTGATTTAATTAGTTTGTTTGTTTGTCAAACATGTACAAGATAACAATTATAGGTATGAACATAAACATGACCAAAGGAAGTAAATGCAGATAAATGGGGACAGTAAGACAGGGACGGTAGGTGCTCTGGTGTGCTTATGCATGCCCCCTTTAATACAGCTTCCTTTGCACTTAGCATTCTGTTAAACTGGCTAGGAGTTCTGCATTCAAATCATAGCTCAGCCACTTTGGTACTGATACTCTTTTGACTTCAATTTCTCCCAATTTGTGGCATGGAAATCTTACTGATCTCTCTTACTGATGTAAAAAAGATGTTGAGACTCTAGAAAGAATGCAGACAAGAGCAACAAAGATGATTAGGGGACTGGAGGCTAAAACACATGAAGAACAGTTGCAGAAACTGGGTATGTCTAGTTTGATGAAAAGAATGATTGGGGGTAACATGATAGCAGTGTTCCAATATCTCAGGGATTGCCACAAAGAAGAGGGAGTCAAACTATTCTCCAAAGCACCTGAAGGCAGGACAAGAAACATTGGGTGGAAACTAATCAAGGAGAGAAGCAACTTAGAACTAAGGAGAAATTTCTTGACAGTTAGAACAATTAATCAGGGGAACAACTTGTCTCCAGAAGTTGTGAATGCTCCAACACTGGAGGTTTTAAAGAAGAGATTGAATAACCGTTTGTCTGAAGTGGTGTAGGGTTTCCTGCCTGAGCAGGGGGTTGGACTAGAAGACCTCCAAAGTCGCTTCCAACTCTTGTTCTGTATTCTGTATCTTATAATATTTTTGTCAGGATCATAGAAATATTTGATATAATGCTATTAAAATGTCAAATGTTTGTATTGTCCCAGATTGGTAGAATCTGCTATTGGATTAAAAACAGGCATATTTCCTTGATCAGTTTTGAGTAAGACCATAGTAGGATCCTCTATTTCTTGTCATGGGACCTAGGTTTAATCCCTGTCAACTTCCATTTGAAAAAAACATTAAAAGAGAGGAGAGATCCTTCTCTGGCTGAAAATTGATCTAGCTAAGTTTGCTACAGATCCATCTAGTTGAATGGCAGCTTCCCAAATTGAATGGAAACTCTCAAAAGATTGATCTGCTGAACGCAGTTGTGCTCCATATCAGCAACACTACCTATAAAAGTCTCTCCTCCTGTATAAACAAATGTGACTTTTCTGGGCTGAGGAAGAATTGTATTACTAGGGTTTAGTACATAATGTAAAAATGACTTGGTGTGTATATTATTAAAAGTTGATGGCCCGTTTGAAACAATTCTCATTTACCATCTGAATTAGGTTTGTTCTTTTCCAAATGGGCAAAGATGCTCTTCTGTCAGTTACTCACATTGTATTCTTTTTTGGGTATTTTGCAGGTTACCCAGGAGATCTCTGATGAAACAAGGGTGTTCCGTTTACTGGGATCTGACAGGTGAGCTGAGAAGAGCAGCCTTTTCTCCTTTAAAAAGAAAATAGTACATTTAGAGAATTAATCATTGTCTCCCTGTGTTCTTCTTAAGGGGTTTTTTCTGCCACTGCCTTCCCCCACCTTTATACCACCGTGTCAGTCAATTGCAGGTCCAAGGCACCATGCCTTTTGATTGATACACAAACCTTTCACATAATCTCAGCCCTTGCAACTTTCAAGTAAAGCTCTGACAAACACAGCAGACACTCCGTAGTTTCAAGGCCAAAGCCAACATTTCAAGAAGATGAAGCTAGAAGGGAGAGAAGATACACCCACCGTAGAAGTAGTTTGACAACCAGATGCTATATTCCATAAAGCACTCTTCAGATTGTATAATTTTTTTGCCCTTTGGTCTGATTATTTCTATCTAATGTTATTTCTAAGTTCACATATAATACACTTCTCCTCACCTTCGGTCTGTCCGTTTCCGTTTGAACAAGGTACAACCATGAACTCTTTAAAATTCTAGTCCCGAATTTCATCCAAACAGATTTCACCGTCTGCTAAATTATATTAACCTTCCTGCAGTAAGATTTTTAATGTTTCCTTTTTGTTTCCTTTACATTTTACATTTGCATAGAGATGCTAAAACCACATCCACTCACCCAAATAAATGTATAGATATATAAAATATAGGATCTCCAAACACTATGTAGCAGTATGGTATTCAAATTTCTTGAGTATCAGACTTCTTACTACTGCGAAGAACTGTAACGTTGGCTTCTCGTTTAAAGAATCCTAGATTCTGAGAGGATCCTGTAGGCTTCAATTCCATCTACCCTGTTCTGAGAGTATTTGAAGGGTTATAATATTGAGAAAAGGCGCAAGCTAAAAGTCTTGAGGTTTCAGGGGTTGCCACCCACATTTCTAAAGCAGGGGTGGGCAATTAATTTTCCCAAGGAGCCACATGGAAAACTGAGACTGTTGTGGAGGTCTGTGAAGGCTCATAGGCATTCACGCACGCAGATGTATAGATTTTTAAAAATGGCAGTTGCCTTCAAAATGAAAGCAATAGAGTTATATGGCCTGCATGTGTAGGAGGGACCAGTCTACTGTACTTGCAGCGGTCTTAGGAGGGACCTGTCTATCACGTCTCCGACAGCCTAAGGAAGACTATTTTCCTTCCAAAGAGGGAGAACGGAGCAACCTGCTGGATTCACCAAGGCTTCCCCCTCATTGGTACTTCTGGCGGTAAAACCCTATTTAATTTCCAGTTAAATAGTTTCCTGTCCAGATAGGGACAACCAAAGGGCCGAATGTGGCCTGCGGGTTGTAAAATTCCCAGCTCCGTCTTAAAGGAACATTTCTGCATCATATCTGCATATCTACTTACATGCATGATTGTGTAAGAAAACACGGGTGCCAAGATGGATGGGGAGGCGATTGGCGGGTTAGAAGTGGTCCAGTAGCAAATGCTCAAGGAACAGCATCCGGGATGTCTGCAACAACTGCTGACTTACCCATTCTATGCTTGCCCCACAGGGTGGTGGTGCTGGAAAGCAGGCCGACTGATAATCCAACAGCACACAGCAATCTCTACATTTTGGCAGGCCACGAGAACAGTTACTAAGCAACCGTGAATCGACTTGAACTGTGAGCCAGCAATATGTTGCCTAAGGAAGCCGCTCTTTATGGATCTCCTGTTCAAGACCTATTATGTGGCACCTTTTTTTCTCCTCCCTCTGCCTTCACACTCTCCGATTGATGTCTGAACGGACCCTGTTTTTAGGATCAAGAGCCAAACGTCGCACGTGTCTTGCAGCTGGGAAGCAGCTGTTCTCTCCCTTGCCACTGTGTGGTTGGTTATGTTGTTGGCTTAATAAAAGCTGTGAGATCATCAGTCCCTTCTATTTGTTAGGCCTACAGAAGCATGGATGTTGGAAAATCTCAAAACGCAGTCAAAATGATTTGGGACAGGATTTCTTCATGCTCAGGTTCATGGCTTGGGCTGCTGATTTCATCATCTTCTGACAATGCCTACTTTTTGGATACTGGGAGTTGAAGTCAACAGAGAAATAAGGAAAGGGGGGATGCCTGTGGGGCAGGACCCAGTGGAAATGAATTTCTCCTCTGTGAGGCCTTCATGGGTTTTCTCTCATGCCACCAAAACATCCCCGTGTCAGGGAAATCCTCAGCAGAGGTTCCCAGGAAGTTGTGTTTGTGTCTTTATTTTTTAACGCAGCCGTTCTCTATGGATTTGTAAAGAAACACTATTTAATCTTTATTTATTAATCTGCTGCTAGGGTGGTGATGTGATGCGTTTTAACTTCCAGCACACGAAGGTTGCAGCGCAGCTTTTGGTTGTGGGTGGGTGGGTGGTTTATTTTTTGGGTTGGTTTGTTTTTTTTAACAATTGTAAAAACAAAAACAGCATTCTTCTTGACCTTTTCTTAGATATAGGACATTGTTGAAGGGAGGTGTTTATATAGAGAGGATTTTAAAATTTAAAAAAGCCTTTTTCGCTATATAAAAGCAGTTTTGTACAAGAATATTTCGTATGGGCTTGGCTTATGGAATTGGTCATTAAAGATCATTTGGTATTAATTGAAATTATGTTTGAAATGCAAGGTAAGTTTTAGAGAGGATCAATAACAGTCTGGAAAATTGGCAAAAGCTATAAAATAGATATAGGGTGAGTTATGCAGTATATGTGTGTGTGTGTGCGAGTGTGCGTTTGAGGAGGGAAGCCACATTCCATATGTCGGTTCTCATAAGCGTGTTGGAGGAACAGAGGTTTATCCGGATGTACAAGCATTCGTGCTCCAGACTCAGCTGTCAAAATGTGACACAGGTTTGTCCTGTACTGGTCACCAATGGCTGACGGAGATTGGGGTCCCTCTAGATGTTGACTTAGCCATTTCCGAGGGGTGCCTGTGCTTTGCCCCAAAGTATGTCTTATTGGAAAAAGATAACAGCTTTTTCCCACATCAACCCTCCTAATGTGCCCCAATGTCAAAACTAGAGATTCAGAATGCCCTGGACTGGACAAACCTTTCTAAATATAATGCCCCTGCATGTTTCAAGGAGTTTTTAAATGCTTTAATTTGTTCATGGACACGTATTTTATTTATACTATGCCAGAATGAAGTTGGATAAAATGCAGTGCCTAGGAAAAATGAAATATTTATTTCAACTTGGGCACATTTGAGTGGTAGCTTTATTTCTTGGTGGTATGGTATAAATATATATATAAGAAGCAGTATTGTCTAATAAATCTTGGGAAATCTTATTTTCTCCATTATCCTTTGTTCAAGGCTGTCATCCATGTTTCCTTTTTTGTTTTCCCAATTAAACTATCCCCATTAAACTATGTCTGTTTTTATTAAAGGGACAAACATGGATTTGTACATATGAAAGAGTTTGAAGGACAGTTAATTTAATAAGTTTCCCATTTTTCCTCCTAAGAAAAAACTCATTTTGTTTATATCACAAAACAGATTGAAATGCAGTTTGTTTCCCAACTAGCAGAGCCCTCACAGTCTGAAACAGTGTCCATCTTGTGGGTACAACGTATCTCAGGCCTACACATTTTCTATTTGAATGGTAGCAGACAATGATACTTAATTTCACTCAGAAGCATCTCTGCTGTTATTAAGAGGTGTGTGTGTCCATGTCTTTCCACATAGATGCAATTCTCAATTTTGGATACAACATGCTCTGAATTCGCATTTCAGGAAGAGCCCAGGAGATCCAATCTATAACAGGATGAGTTGCATATATTGGCTTATATTTGAATCTCTGCTTTGTTGAGAATCTCAGGAATCTAATCTCAGGCCAAGCTCTTTCAATCTTTAATATTCTTTAGGTATGTAAGCATAAAATCATACATGCTTCCTGAACCATTAGGAGGGAGAATGGTATTCAGATGGGTTGTTCAATAACTATCATATTGAAATTGGCAAGAGACATTTCTATTCTACTTTGTAACTAATTGTACACTCTGGAAAGTAAGCATAATGGGTGAATGAATGCATTATGGATGATGGTATTCATTAATGATTGCAACAGCCATTACGTAGGACATACAGACAGAAGATTGGCAGAGCGCATCCTTGAGCACCAACTAGTGGTTGGAAGACATAATTTCACAACATATGGACAGGCTTAACCATAGTTTCAATTGGGAAACTGACCATCTTAGACCAAGCCAAGTCCAAAACGCTAAGAAATTTCTAGAAGCCCGGCACTCTAACATGTTAGCCATCAATAGACACCTAGACAATATCTACATACGATGCAAAAGAGACAATCTACAAACTAAAAGGAACAAAAAGACCAACCCCTCCCCACCAGTAGTCAGCACCCAGATGAGCATAGATTAACTCCAAGATTAACATCAGGCCAACAATCAAGCAAATGATACCCCAATCAAGGAACTGCCAAACAAGCAGTAAACAGCCCAAAGAACTTGTAAGACCATCCCCTAAGACTAGAATATAAACTGAGAGTAAACCCCACTCCTTACTAGCACTGATGGTGTTACTGATGATCAGTAGTTACTAGTAGTTCACCTAATTTCCAAGAAGTATCTGCGTTGCTCCAGATACTTGCATGCAAAAATGAATTGTTTTCATGGGCATAAAGGGGCTAGAGGGGGCATGACATCACATAAATAACACAGGTGACTCCATTTGCCCAAGAATGTTATGTGATTTTATCATGGCTTTTCATGGATACAGTAACATTTTCATAAATTAGCTTCTGATTTGTCTCAGCTGCCCAGTGTCATTGTGGAATTGGGCAACCTGGAAAATTGGAATATTAAAACTTGACTTTGGAGATATACTTGAAACAAGAAGATTCTAGGCTGCAAGATGAGGGCTTTAAAAGGACAGGGTAGTACCCAGTAAAGTGGTCAAGCATCCTCCATAAAGAATTCGGATTGCTGACATTTGCTGGGTTCACAGAAGTCAGTCACTTTCTCAGGTCAATCCACTTTACAGGGTGGTGGTTGTGAGGGGAAATAAGAGAAAGGAGTATTAGGTATATTTGCTGCCTTGAATTATTTATAAAATAATAAAGCCTATATAAAAATTTTGAAAAGCCTGTAAGTGTTAAGAAACATAAGTGTGCCCAAATAAAACACATTCCATTATGGCTGACTATAATAGCCTGATGATTCAGTAAGATGAACTACAAACTACCTATTCCTATTTTAAGCAGGATTAAAATGACTAAACCCATCCACTGATGTTCAAAGTCCTATTCGGTTAGGAAATTTGCTGGAAGTTCCAGACTTGTGGTTAGCAGAGATTCAGACACTCATGCATGCTATTATTTAACACAATGCAAGCAAGACTTAGCAATTTCACAGTTTACTCAACCTAATTTTCTGGGTTCACATGGCACTGTCTGATAAACTACATAGGCTGGATTCACACTGGAAGCTACATTAAGCCACGATTGGCTTGTTTCTTGATAAGTGGATGGAAAAAGTCAATTTATGTACACTGAGCACATATATACCAAAGAAATTCCTTGTGTCCAATCACACTTGGCCAATAAAGAATTCTATTCTATTCTATTCTATTCTATTCTATTCTATTCTATTCTATTCTATTCTATTCTATTCTATTCTATTCTATTCTATTC
>WNWU01000001.1:81237382-81268952 GCA_012654045.1 Ptyas mucosa
TCTATTCTATTCTATTCTATTCTATTCTATTCTATTCTATTCTATTCACTACTGTCTCATGTCTTCCATAGCAAAGCTCTTTATTAATAGGTTTGAAGCTATCAATCCAAAATCCTAATCTCACTTTGCTTTCCATTAGGTTTTCAAGACACTTGAAACCACAGGCTACTTGATCCTGGTTTAGTCAACTATATTGTGTGATTTCATCCCTGTGGTTAGTTGATGGGTGTGTGTGAAAGTGGACACAGAAAATACACTAACCACGGGGAGGCTTGTGAACGCAGGCTTCTCCCGTTGCTTTTACACCTGCGATCGGGTTTGGGCAGTGGAGTATCTTTTAAAGTTTGAGACCAAGTAGTTTGCAATGGAAGGAAGGCAAAGAAATGCTTTTTTTTTTTTTTTACATCACGCAGTATTTTGGCCTTCTCTGGATAACAAAGAGAAAAAGTTCAGCGCGTTTTAGTAGAAAAGGGGTGGGGGGGGGAAATGCGTCACTCCGCAGCAAAATGTATCGGACGTTACAAGCTTCAAAATGGAGCAAATCCCTGTTCTAAGCGCCTCCGCGAAGCAATGCCGCCCCTTCTGCGTTGTCCTCTCTCCTGACAGACGGAGCCACGACAGACCCTCCAGCTTGCTGTTCGGATGGCTGGGCTGTCACCTTCGGTCGCCTTCAGCCTCCTCCTGCCTACGGTCCACCTCCAGGAGGCGGGCAGTGGCGAAAGACCGTCGCCTTCCCGCACCGCCTTCCCCCTCCACCCCACCACCTCTCGCCCGGGGGCCGCCCTGACTGGCAGGCACTTCAGCGTCTGCGGCCGACGGCCCGGAGTGGCGCGTGAAGGAGTCGCGTCTGCCGCCACATTTGCCTGCCCGCCCGCCCGCGCAGCAGGCGAGAGAAGCGGGCAGCAGCTGCCGGGAGCCATCGCCGGACGACATGAAAGCGAAGTCTCGCACCGAGGGTGAGAAGAACTGCTGGTGGGAATCCTCTTGCTCCCGGCGCAGGGCAACGGTCTCTGAGCGCAAGCAAAGCGCGCCTTTGGTCGAGCAAGGGACTGCGCGGCGGAGGAGCTCCTTCTCGGCTGAGAGTCGAGAGGAACGCGCGCTTTTCTGTGGAGAATTAGATAACTCCTTGCAGGCTGTGCAGGGCTAGTGGAAGGGAAGGTACTTCTGAGGATATGCAGAGGGCACTTTAAGGGGGGGGGAGGAGGAGGAGGGGACATAGTTGGTCCCTCAAGCGGGCTTCTTCCTGCTGGGAAAAGAAAAACGTCTGAATTGCCTCTGAGACGGCAACATTCGCCTCTGCAGCTGCCCCCCCTCCCCCATGCCTGTCAGTGCGTCCTGAGCGTGCATCTCCCCTTTTATCCCAAACGGGCTGCTTGCAGGCCTGAGGGAAACACTACCAAGAGGCTATTGGGCTGGTTAAAGTGGAGAGGACATCCCCAAGTCCTTTTTTAGGACCCTCTCTGGGACCATCCCCACTGTGCCCTTTTCACACACCTGCTGGCACTATTATCCTCGGGAGGTTTTTTGTTTGTTTGTTTGTTTGTTTTTTGCAGGCAGGCAGGCAGGCAGGCAGGCGAGACAAGGAAGGGGGGAAGCCAAAGCTGGGCCTTGTCCCTTGCCTTCCCTCCTGTCCCTTCCTTCCTTAAGGCAGAGAGGCAGGCGTGTGTTTTGCTGCTGATGGGCTTGCCCAGCTGGCTGCACCTCCCTGGCAACCTGCCTTTGCCTAAAGGTGCTGAATTAAAATTTAATTTAGAGATGGGCCTTTTGCACGGGGAAAGTGGTCTGAAGACGCAGAGGCCACTGGGGCCTTCCAGCAATCGGGTTTCAGATTGCACTAGAGGCGCTAGTATCCATCACTTTGGTGCGGAGAGCGCCTAACAATCCTCGCCCTCCTTTTTCCTCCGTGTTTCTAAATTCACGGAGTAATGCTACCACTTTGCAGATTTTACGTTGTGCAGGTTGTGCTCCTTTTTTTTTCAGACAAGGGGGGACCTTTCAGTATAGGGCATTCGTACAATTTGTTGTTAGGAGGGTTGCATACTTGCAATACCGTAGTGGTGTCGGATTCATCACAAAACATCCATTTGCCATGGAGTAAACTGAACTTGGTCCAGCTCAACCCCTCTTATCCTTCAGAATGATCCCACTTCAGCATATCTTTGTCCTGGGGATGGGGGAGTGGGGCAAATAGGCAAGCACTACTCCAAATACTGCAGCCCCCAACCATTTTCATTTTCTAAGAATGTCTTTGTGGGGCCCAGAGATATATTGGTAAAGGAAGAAAACACTAGACTTGTGCTTTGCTTTGCAGCATGCTCACATCTCTGTTTGAGTTAAAAGACTTTATAATAAAAATTGTTTGTTAGGGCAGGGAGCCTGGCAGGCATCCAGGGGCACCTGAGAGCCGTCAGGCATCACATTAGAGACCCAAAACATTATAGAATAACATAAACTTGGAAATAACTTTTTTTTTTTGTTCTAAGGAGCTTAAGGTCTAAATTTGACTGAATATAGAGATGATCAAATCTGAATAGAGGAGTGGAGGTAAAGAGAACACAGGGAAGGAGAAAATAGGATGGGGAGAGTTTGTATAAATACAATCAGATAGCCTTCTGTGGTTGCTGTGACAGAAATCCAAAAGGTTAACCAATAGATTAAAAAAAAAAAGTCCTGGCTTTTGAAGTGAAATGTGATTAAGGGGAAAGAAAGGGACTGAGGAGAAGTTCCAGGAGTTCCAGGTCTTGAGGACAGTGTGAAAGAACAAATAGAGCCAAAGGTTGCAGGAATTACAAACAGAAATGTATGGTGTTAAGAAAGATAGTCATGACTTTTCCAAGGCTACGGCTACTCCTTGACTTACGGCCACAACTGAAATTTCTGTGGCTCAGTGGAGCAGCTGTTAAGTGATTCGGGCTCAATTTTATAACCTTGTTGCTGTGGTCATTAAATGAATCGCCACAGTTAAGTGAACACACAGTTGTTAAGTGAATCTGGCTTCCCTATTGAATGATTTTGCTTCTTGGAAGCCAACTAGGAAAATCACCAATGGTGAACGTGGGACCCCGGGACACTGCAACCAATATAAATACATTCCAGTTGCCAAGCCCCCAAACACGCTGTACTAGTTGTAAGTACAAGGATTTGTTGTAAGTCACTTTTTTCAGCACCATTGTAACTTCAGTCACTAAACGAAAGGTTGAAAGTCGAGAATTACCTGCATTTGATATGTTTTGTGGCAGATCTAGGAAGCTTTATCCTGACATTTATCCTTACATGTCTATCCCACCATTTTCATTATTAAAAAGAATCTCAAAATGGGTTATAAGTCATTGCAAACAATTACATTTAAATTATCATCATCTTAAAAAAATAAATGTAAATAACTTTTAATCGCTATTAAGTATGGCACAGAAAAGTACTGTGGTTCCAATTTAACTGAAAGTCTGAAAATGTGCATCTTTAAAAGAAGTTCAGCTTCAACTGTTAAGGAAAGAGGAATAGATTCTGCAATGGAGGTTTTTGTACTGGAAACTTAATTCAGGTCATTGTATTATGAATTGAGCAACTTCAATGAGACATCTTTTGTAGATCTTTTGTAGCTGATGGACACCTACGAAAGGAGGTATTCAGATCCCAAAGGTATCCAGGTCCCAAATTTATGAGGTGCTGTGTGAGATTGCAAGTACTGTAGAGATAAATCTAATTAACAGAAAATTAAAGGCTTCCTCAACTCATGCTTGGCCCATGGGATCTACATTAATATCTCCAGGTCCTTTGCAACATCTACAGAAGTAGTTTGCCACCGACTTCTCCCGGGTGGTATCTTCAGTTTCCCAGTGCAGCTTGCTTCCCAAGGCTTTTCTGCAGGCCTTCTATCCAGATCTGACTCTGCTTCATTTTTTTCAAGGTCATCCAAGATTGAACAGGTCCTATCAAGGCAATGACTAATTAGCTGAGTGAAAAAATAAAGGTGAAGGGTCAGTTTATACATCACATTAATTCATAATATGTTTGCTGGTTTTAGAAGTCCAATGAAATGTGGGCACTGCCATGTTAAATAGAAACTTTTCCACAACAAACCACACTGTAATTTCAATCATTCCAGTTCATTTCAGTGGAACTGGTGGAGAAAAACTTCATTAAGTTCCATTTAACTTTTTCTAGCGAGAGGTTTTGGGCGCTTGCCCAGTGCTGTAGGGTAAATAGCAAGGTATTTCAAGCAACAGTGATGAAGCCACTTAAAAAGAGGTCTTATTTTTTTAAAAAAACTCCAATCTCTCCTCATCACCTGCTGGATTATCAGGGATGGAGGCAGTGGTGGGATTCAAATAATTTAACAACCGGTTCTCTGCCCTAATGATTTCTTCCAACAACCAGTTCACCAAACTGCACAGAAAGTTAACAGCCAGTTCTCCCGAAGTGGTACGAACTGGCTCAATCCTACCACTGGGTGGGGGGGTGGGTACTGAAGACTAATGCATTCTTTAAAACAAAGTAAATATAGGCTCAGATTGCTTGGTCCATTAAAAAATCAGTATGGTGTGGTTATGTTCCATAGATTCTATAGATGTTAAGTGTGGCTACAACCACACACATATTTTTACATTTGTCTTACAGGTTTAAGATGATTGTGGTCTTTTGCAACTTTTGAATTATTCAGATCTTCAAGACAGCATCTTACTCACCAGGTCTCGCTGAAAGTGGATAACATCTTAAGAGATTCTTTTCTGTTAGCAATGGAGAAATATGAAAAAATCAGTAAGATTGGGGAAGGCTCCTATGGGGTTGTTTTCAAATGCCGAAACAAAGACACAGGGCAAATTGTTGCTATCAAAAAGTTCCTGGAATCTGAAGATGATCCTGTTATTAAAAAAATTGCACTTCGAGAGATTCGGATGTTAAAGGTAATGAACTGGAATCTGCTTATTGGAAACTTATTTGATTAAAGCTGTATATGCTTTTCTATACACTTACTGTTTTTCTTTCTTGTAACTAATCCAATGGCCCTTTTTATCCGAACATCACTGTGCCTTTTATATGGCAAATATACTGTTGGATGCCTGCCTAAGAGTCATCCAACTTTTGGAAACTTATCTTTAAAATGTATTTCATGGATCATTAACTATACATAAAGTACATGGACTATGCATTTGATGATAGATAGCTCTGATAAAAAGCCATGAGAAACAGTGGAAAAAGTGGATATAAATAAGATTATTTATTTCCTCAATTTACATATCACATATGAACTATAGATTTAGAATGAACATATTTTAACAGTAGTGATTTTCATTGTTGTATTCCATTCTGTTTGAGAACTTTTAATCCTACAAGGAGATTGATAAATCTCTAATGTAGACATGATTAATTGTGATTAGGATAGTAGAAAGCTGTTTTATTCCTTTCTTTCAAGCTTCTTGTGGTACCTAAATCAATTCATGTAAATTCTTTACCTCATATACTCTCTCATAGACTCTCTCCGACCAGTTTACAATGAATTTTTATCATATCTGTCTCTGAGAGGTTCACAGCCTAAGAGTTATCTTAGGAAGAGAGTTTTTGGCTTTCGATGTATGTATTAAACACTTGTCCGTTTGTCTCTCTTGAAAGATTTTCTGATGATATGAGGGCCAGGGAATTTTTTTTGGAAAAGCTTCTTACACAGTGTCCTCCTGATACTGGGCCTAAATATATTCCATTCCAAATGAAGCAAAACAGCATGCCAAGATAACCCAAATTGTGTAAGAAAGAAAAAAACTTTCATTTTGTAATTGATGTAAATCATTGTGGACAATTGATTGAGGTCTTAGTTTTCTTGGGTTTATTCTGCTGATTATATGTCATTTGTGGGCAAACATTAGCACCAATGGGCCACAGTTCAATCTTCCTGCTGTTCCTAATATTAACATAATTTATGTTTATATGTTGGTTTATTCAATTTATATAGCCACCCATTTTACAACAACAACTCTGGGCAACTAACACAACTTAAAGTACTAAATATAAATGATTATAAATTTACAATTAATAAAAGCATATAAAGGAAAACCTTCAACTGTCCACCATTAGTATTAATTACTATAATCATTGGTATTGTATCGTGTAGTATTATTTTTAGCACAGAAAGGATATACAAAGAACAAGGCACTGTAAAAATAGCAGGGTCTCAATTTCTGCAGTAGCTTTCCTGCTGATATTTGGATGCATATTTTTGTTTTTTCCAATAGATAGTGGACAATCTCTCCTCTGTTCTCCAGCAATTTATCTCTGACATTTAGTAGGGCAGTTCATGAGTGCAAAGAGAGCAGTGGTGAAATCCAATTTTTTTTACTACTGGTTCTGTGGGCATGGCTTGGTGGGTGTAGCTTGGTGGGTGTGGCAGGGGAAGGATACTGCAAAATCTCCATTCCCATCCCACTCTGGGGCCAGCCAGAGGTGGCATTTGCCGGTTCTCCGAACTACTCAAAATTTCCGCTACTGGTTCTCCAGAACCTGTCAGAACCTGCTGGATTTCACCCCTGAAAGAGGGGCTTGGAAGATAGATATATGGCTTATGGAACAAGCTTTGCTTGTTACCTCTGGCTTCTCTGCATTGTGCTATCTCACCAGCCATTTTCCTGAAACTCTATTTCTTGAACAAGGAAGAGGAAGAAGAATTTAAATGAAAACTTCTATAGGATTAAAAGTCCTCAAACAGAATGGAATACTATATATTTTTGCTTTCCTTTCTTTGATAAGATACATACTACTTCCAAAAAAATAACATTTGGTGGTTGTCTGCTATTACTTTCATTTATTTGCCTCTGGGCTATATGTGGTGTATGGAAGCCTTCCTGAAAAGAAAAGGCAGTATCTTATTTATTTATTTTTTGTTAAAAGCCAAAATAATCTTTAAAAATAGTTGACTAAATTCAGGTGAGACATAATTCAGTAATTTTGCAGTCAGTATTAAATTGGTTTGCAGTTCATTTGTTGTTGTTGTTAGTTGCGAAGTTGTGTCCAACCCATCGCGGCCCGATGGACACCATTCGTCCAGGCCTTCCTGTCCTCTACCATTCCCCGGAGTCCATTTAAGCTTACGTTAATTACTTCAGTGACTCCATCCAGCCACCTCATTCTCTGTCATCCCCTTCTTCTTTTGCCCTAAATCGTTCCCAGCATTAGTCTCTTCTCCAGTGAGTCCTTCTCATTAGGTGATCAAAGTATTTGATTGAAGTTCATAAATCAAATTGTTTTAGAAGTTTGAAGTTGGAATGGCATTGACTAGTTGTTTTCCAAGATAACTCCCTTAAAGAAACCATGATGTCCTGGCTTTTGTTCCACATCTGGCCATTTGTCTTGCAGGTGGAACAAGAGGAATAGAAAATGGTGTTTATCAGTCAAAAGTTTATCCCCTTCATAATGCACCCAGCAATATGAAAAAGTAAAAGGAGGTAGCAGCTGGATGTTGGATCAGTTGGAAAAAGTATTGTGGATTAATATTGAGGAGACTCAAATGGACTTCAGTTTATCAGCATTTCACTAAGTGTTGAAAAGATGGTTGCAACCCCGAACCTTAAACCAGGATGTAGAGTGAGCTCATTCTGGTGTTCTGTAAATATGTGTGTTGAATTCAGGGGCATTGGGGTATTTCAATTGCTTTCAACTTTTTAAATTATTATTATTGGTTATTCTACTATTTATTAGCCACCCAGTGTTGTGTGTTGAGTTGGCTGCCATATATTTAAATCACAAGTAAATTTGGAAACCCAGTTTATTTCCCCTAAACCAGGAAATTACACTGAATGATTTTGGATAAAGACATAGTTGCTGTGAAGATAAAACTGGAGAAAGTATATTTCGTCTTTTAAAAAATATCCATCCATCCATTTTATTAGCAATGCATTCTTGAAATAAAATGAGCCTTGTTGTGATGAAAATGTCTTCTGGTCAATTCTGAGGGATAACACCCAGTTCTAACTGTCCAGTCAGATGATATTGCCTTAAGCCTTTAGGCCCAGAGGAGGTAACCACAGGTGGTTTTAGCAAGGGGTTCTCTGCTCGGTTGCTGGGTGGGTGTGGCCATGGCAGGCATTGCCTAGTTGGCCTCCTGCACCATGGCGGGGAGAAGTGTTTTTGCCCTCCCTGGGCTCTGGAGGCGTTCCTTGAGCCTCCGGGAGGGGGAAAACAACCTCCCCAGGCTCTGGAGGCCCTCTGGAAGCTGGAAACTGGCCCATTTCCGGCCTTCCCGAACTTCCGGTAGGCCCATTTTTCATCCTCCCTGAGCTTCTGCACGCACCCTGCACTTACCTTCATCCAAAATGGGCTGTGTGGGGACTCCTGGGAGGGGCAGGATAGGCGGGGCAGGGCCAGCCAGGAGTGGGATTGCACAGAATCTTAGCTAGAGGTTCTCCCAAACCCCTGTGAACCCCCAGCAGCCCATCCCTGGAGGTAACCATGGGTCCTGTGGACATTTTATGTTACTATTCCTCAATTCCAAAACTTTGACTATGTTGCTGGCACAAGTGGATGTGGTACCACAAAGCCAATGAGGATATCAAGTTGCTTACTTCTCCTTGTGCATTCTTTAAATCCATAGTAGCATTCAAATCTACCCTAGCTACCTGAAGAGATCCAGAAGTCTGATAAGCTATTGTGGAAAGATTAATAGGGATTTCTAAAGCTCAGGAAGAAATTCAATAGTGGGGGCAGCAGCTTATGTCAGGAAAACAGGTGATAAATGGCCGTTGAAGGAACCAAGAAAGAAAGCTGGGGAAGCAGAGTATCTCAACAATTTGCACCATTCTTTGCAAATGGATCTGTGTGCTGAATTGTGTTGATTGAACAAGTGCGGGCCTGCTCTGCCGCCAGTTCTGAAAAACACTTTCTCAGTCAATAGTAACAGATTGTTTGTTTGCTAATTGGAGAACAGTGTGGGTTGAGATCTAATCCAGTGGGTGTGGGGAGACAGGATTCTTAATCCATCATTTTTCTGTGTTGTATAAACAAAGAAAGAACAAAGGCGTCAACAACGCCATAGTCATTCAGATTTAAGAGATTAAATGAGCAGCGCCATTTACCTTGTCTGCCTTTAGGGTACAAGTGTTGGGTTTGAAATATATGAACATAAAGCTATCAAAGGGAAAAAAGGCTACTGGTAGTTGTATATCAACTTTTGTATCAGAGGCAGGGTGCATCTGGATCCTAGTTGCTGGGAGACATGCCTTGCTTGTGAGTTTCCTTCTGTGGGAAACATGGTGCCACCTTTTAGGCCTTTCATCCCACAGCACAAATTTTTATAAACTCTTATGAACACTGAAGCTAGGAGACCCCAGGGTGATACAGTATCTTGGTATTATAAAAATCTGAAAGCACCTTTTGCTTGCTGTTTTGCTGTGTTGTTGTTAAATCACTCTGTGTTGAGTTAGTATGACCTCTGAAGCAGACGTAAGCAACCCATGACCTCATACTGCTTCCATCAACTAATTTGTTAAACATATTTGCCAAATCTTTAAAGCTGGCCAACTTCATAATGTGGTATACAATACTAAAAGCAATTGAAAGTAATGGTAACCAGCAAAAAAAAAAAAAAGATAAATGTCTAAGAAGAAAAGAACAGGAAAATTGTAATCCTCAATTTTGATTCCAAAGAACCCTACCATACTCCTTAATCCAGGTCATGGGGGAAGAGGCAGATCCTTCAAGATTCACTTAAAAACAAGACATGAGCAGCGGCTATTTTACCTCTTCCAGGCTCACTTAAACAAAGACAAGTTCATCTTGTCATTCAGATTATATTGCATGTTGCATGTCAATAAAATTAAAATGCAAGTATTCAATCAAAATGTAGGATTTTGTTTATGGTCAACCATCAGGACATCTGTTTTTTATGATACTTTAAGAGGAGGTTTCATGCTTTGTGAAATTTAGGGAAGATAGGAAAGGGAAAATGAGAATAGTATAGGAGAGGCAAAAGGCAAGAAAATTGCAGCTGTGTATTAATGGCAATTACGGTATATGTTTTATCTTTGTTTGGATTGAAAAGCAGAACCCAATGGTTATGCTAAAAGGTTATAGGAAGAGATTATTTTATTTATTTTTTTAATTATTAATCATATTTCTATGCCACCCACTCTCCGAGGACTCTGGGTGGCTTACAACAATCGACAGTATACTAAATAGCATATTGCCCCCAACAATCTGGGTCCTCATTTTACCCACCTCAGAAGGATGGAAGGCTGAGTCAACCTTGAGCCGGTGAGATTTGATCTGCTGATCTGCTGAACTAGCAGTCAGCTGAAGTAGCTGCAGTACAGCACTCTAACCACTATGCCACCTCGGCTCAAGATTAGTAATAAATAAATTAATTAAATAAACACACATACATACACACAGAGTCACAATGTTTAACTGAGGAGAACATATGTATTTTTGAGATCTGAGGCATGGTAATAAGGCAAAACTGAATTAGAAATTAAATTCTGAGCAATGACTCTCCAAACTTTTTGCTTAATATGGTGACTGTTTTAGCATTAGACCACCCGGAGACTTCAGCCGGTGCAGAATGTGGCTGCGCGGGTAGTGATGGGAGTGTCCCGACACTCTCATGTTACACCCCTCCTGCGGGACCTGCATTGGCTACCGGTTGCCCTCTGGGTGAGATTCAAGGTGCTGGTAATTACCTATAAAGCCCTACATGGCTTAGGCCCGGGGTACCTGGCAGACCATCTGCGGCCAGCGACAGCTCCCCATCGCCCGGTGCGCTCTCACAGGGAGGGCCTCCTTGGGGTCCCAGCGGCCAGACAGTGTCGGCTGGCGACTCCCAGAGAGTGGGCCTTCTCTGTGGGCGTGCCTACTCTGTGGAATCAGCTCCCCCTGGAGCTCCGGATGGCCCCTGACCTTCGCTCTTTCCACTGTGACCTCAAAACATGGCTATTTGGCCTGGCCGGATTGGACTGAAGGGGTTTTTAAGGGGATTGTATTGGTTTTTATATTTGAATACTGAACTTTATGTGTTTTTTATCGTTGTGAGCCGCCCTGAGTCCTCTGGGAGAGAGGGCGGCATACAAGTTTAATAAAATATAAATATAAATATTAGACCACATTTTAAAATGTTGATACATCTTTATTTTCTTCAACTGAACTTGCTTCACAAATGTTATGTTATACTTTTTTAGCAACTGAAGCATCCCAATTTGGTCAATCTTCTGGAGGTCTTCCGGAGGAAACGAAAACTTCACTTGGTCTTTGAATATTGTGACCATACGGTCCTTCACGAGCTTGACAAGAATCCTCGTGGGTAAGTTGCCAACTCATGAAATTCATAGAAACAGAGCAGTTATAATGTCCATACCTCTCTGCAGACTTTTCTTGCTAGATGTAACAGATCTGCAGCCATCAATCTTTTTTTTTTATATTTAAAAAGTTTTTATTGGTTAAAAATATACAATATTATAGTTTACAATATGTTGAATTTTCAATATCTTTATATAAAGATATTTCAATTATTATTTTCTTTTTTAAGTTCTCACACAACAGACATTATTATCTTAAATCAAAACAAACCACCAGGTTGTATAAAAATTATATAAACAGAAAAATATTATACAAAATACAATAAAAAAAAGAGAGAAAAGGAAAAAAAATGTCAATTAAAAAAAACATTAAACAATAGATTCCCCTCCTTTCTTCATTTCCTGGTTCTGGCTCTTAAAACCATGGTCTGGCCTCCCCCCTCCTCCCGGGCCGCCACAGCTCCGTCCGCCCCCGCTCCTTGATCATCTAATACTTCCCCCTCTTCGGCTCCTGTATCTTCTCCACCTAGGAAGGATTTATGTTGGTCAAAAAAAGCCTTAGCTTCCATTACATTATTAATTTTCTTCTTACTGTCCTCCCAAAAAATCATCAAGCCCTCCGGAATCAACCACCTAAAACCTACTCCCTTAAGGTACAGCTTATTTGATAAAAAATAATATTTTCTTCTTGATTCTCGTACCTGTCTGGGAATCTGCTTCAGGATGGTGACCTCCTTGCCCCTGTACACCAGCGCCCCCAGTCTTTGTTTTCTCAGTATCTCATCTCTCAGTTCCCTTCTCACAAATTTAATATGAACCTCTCTTGGTAAATTATGTAAAATTGCAAATTGTGAGTTTACTCTATAGACCAAATCCACATCCCTTCCAATAGACTCCAAATCTCTTTCTAAAAATTCACCCATCAATCTTGAAGGTTAAAAAAAGGCCACTGTGTGGTTGCCATGGATTAAGGCATGCTTGCAAAAGAATGGTTTGAGAGCTTGCTGTGGACTCTTGCAAAGGAGATAATGTGGCTGAGATGGGATCATGTATGCTAAAGAAGGGAAATAACTCCTCTTTAGACCTTTAAATTGGTCATTGCTGAAAAGATTTCTTCCACCTCAAAGGCTTATTGCAAATCGTGCAATTTTCAAGAAAGCCAACCCTTGTCAAGTTATTTTAAAAAGCCTGAATTTTGATATTTGTGTGAAATCTAATACAATAGACACAGATACTAAAATCTTGCTTTAAATGTATGACCAGACCTTACAGATTGACAGAGTTGGAAGGGACCTTATAGGTCATCTAGTCCAACCTACCGCTCAAGCAGGAGACCCTACACCATTTCTGACAAATGACAGTCCAATCTTTTCTTGAAAGTCTCAAGTGATGAAGCTCCCACAACTTCCAAAGGCAAACTGTTCCACTGGTTGATTGTTCTCATTGTAAAAACGTTCCTCTTCATTTCTAGGTTGAATCTCTCCTTGGTCAGCTTCCATCCATTATTCCTTGTCTGGCCTTCAGGTGCTTTGGAAAAGAGCTTGACCCCCTCCTCTCTGTGGCAGCCTCCCAAGTATTGGAAGATGGCTATCATGTCTCCCCTGGTCCTTCTCTTCACTAGACTAGCCATACCCAGTTCATGTAACCGTTCTTCATATGTTTTAGTCTCCAGTTCCCTAATCATCCTGGTTGCTCTCCTCTGCACTTTTTCTAGAGTCTCAACATCTTTTTTATAGTGTGGTGACCAAAACTGGATGCAGTACTCTAGGTGTGGTCTTACTAGAGCTTTATAGAGTGGTATTAGTACCTCACTTGATCTTGATTGTATCCCTCTGTTAATGCAATTTAAGATTGTGTTGGCTTTTTTAGCTGCTGTTGCACACTGTTGGCTCATATTTAGCTGATTGTGGACTAAGACTCCAAGATCCCTCTCACAATCCCTGCTATTAAGCCTGGTTTCTCCCAGTTTATATGTGTGCTTTTGGTTTTTCTTACCTAAGTGTAAGACTTTACTTTTTTCTACATTGAATTTCATTTTGTTATATAGGGCCCAGTTTTCAAGTCTGTCAAGATCCATCTGGATCTTGAGCCTATCTTCTAGGGCAGTGATGGCTAACCTTTTTGCCATCGTGTGCCAAAAGCGGAGGGAGCACGGTGGGGTCACACACACGCATGCCCACATCCATAATTCTATGCGCCCCGCCCCCCCTTCCATGCTCCCCCCACTTTTGGCATGCGATGGCATGGTGGGCCCGGTAGGCCTGTTTTTCGCTCTCCCCAGGCTCCAGAGCCTTTCTAGAGCCTGGGGAGGGTGAAAACGGCCTTCCCCACCCCCCAGAGGCCCTCCAGAGGCCAGAAACAGTGTGTTTCCTGACTTCTGATGGGCCCAGAAGGCTCAAAAATCAGCTGACCGGCGCACACATGCCTGCCGAAGCTTAGCTCACGTGCCCACCGATATGGCTCCTTGTGCCACCTGTGGCACCCGTGCCATAGGTTCGCCATGACGGTTCTAGGGTGTTAGCTATTCCTGCCAGCTTAGTATCATCTGCAGATTTGATGAGTTCCCTTTCTATCCCCTCATCTAAGTCGTTTATGAAGATATTGAAGAGTACTGGGCCTAAGATGGAACATTGTGGCACCCCACTGCTTACTTCTCTCCATGTAGCTTTAGACCCATTAAAGACTACTTGTTGAGTATGGTTTGTCAGCCAGTTGCGAATCCATCTGGTGGTGAAGCTATTTCAGCACTTGGTGCTGAAGGTTAACCATCACTGGCCTAACTCCAAGCTTGTTCATAAGAGCAAGCTTCCAGATTGCCACTAGATGGCACTGTTTAATGGTGGGGACCCAGAGCACTCTCACTTTGCCCAATTTATTGATTGGGTGAAAGCCACTGGAGACAGATAACCAGGGCCTATGAAGGATTTTATAACTGACAAGTGCAGACCCAGAAGCCAACTGGCAACCAATACACTGGTTTTCAAGCAGTAGTTGTGAACCTGTGAGAAACCCTAAGCTGCACACTGGTCTCAAATGGGGAAGCACCATTTCGTCCAAAGCAAAAGGTGAAAAATTCTGAAATCCAGAGGCTCATAACAGCTACAGCGACTCAATCTGAGAATAGCCTCCAGGCACCGCTAGGCTTGTTGTTACAATGCATTAACTCTGTGCATTAGTCTATTTGTAAATAGTCTATTTCTTAAATACCAATCAGTAACAGTATAGTTTTAGTTTTACCTCATGCTGGAATGGCATATTAATGCTGTTCTTTTAGATAATTGTGAGCCATCCAGAGTCATTTGCAGAGATGGGCAGCTATAAAAATCAATCAATCAAACCAACAAATGTTTACAATTTGCTGTAGGTCTATAAGATTTTGTCAGGGTTCCAAGTAACGCGCTCAACGAAAGAAGACTCTGAGGCTAGAAGTTCCTCAAAGTTCCATTTTATTAGAGATGTCATATTGGCACATCTGGGAAAACCCAAATTTGAAAACTTCCGGGTTTGCCCCACGTAAAGGAAAGCCCAAATCCCTTCCCCTGCACCCACATGTCCACCACATAGTCCAATCAATCCACCGTCCCAATTGGAGATGCCTCCCAGTCACGTCACTCCAGGTGCAGGCAGAATGTCCCTGACTCGCAGAGAAAGGAATGTTGTTATGGCTAATTACTTCTACCAACTCCATGCAATTCCCCCTCCTAGTTTCCCACATCACTAAATGTGGCAGCCCTGAAGATTCAAAGAAAAAGATGGCCTCCCGGGCTGACATATTTTAGTAGATTCTACACTAGAATAGAAAGGGCAATCAAACAATTAGAAGATTAATGTGATTTCTCTCTCGAGGAAAGCCTATATATCAGTGATGGCGAACCTTTTCGGCACCAAGTGCCCAAACCGGAACATGCATGCAGGTGTGCACACATGTACATGTACTCTGGAGCCCCAAAAACTCAAAAGACCAATTGGCTGGTGTGCATGCGCCAGGGGTGGGTTCTAATTTTTTTTACTACCGGTTATGTGGGCGTGGCTTATTTCATGGGTGTGGCTTGATGGTCATGTGACAATTATTTAGGATTTAGCAGAGATACTGGTCTACCAGGCTTTTAACTGCTTGCAGAGCTGTACTGATCTACCCATTTATTTTTTGCAGGCACTGGTCTACCCATTTATTTTTGCAGGCACTGGTCTACCCATTTATTTTTGCAGGCACCGGTCTACTCATTTGTTTTCTTTTAACACCGATCAGCTGTAGGGCGGCCCTTTGAAGCCACACAGCAAGAGTTTAAACAGTTTTTTTCCCTCTAGCCATCAGCTGGGACTCAGGAGGCAGCAATAGATTGGGGGTGGGGCCAAATAAAAGGTAAGAATAATGCGGGGATGACTGGGGAGGGGCGCGGGGGGGCAGGGGGGCAGAACCGGTTCAGTGACGTCATATCTTCACCGCTCCCGGCTCGGGAGAACCGGCCGAATCAGGAGGTTCCTACCACTGGCATGCGCCCACCGGCCACCTGGTCTTCGGGTTTCCAGGGCTCCGGCATGCAGGATGATCAGCTGGCCAGTGTGCATGCACGCCGGAAACCAGAAAAGCAGCTGGTGATGGTGCACATGCCCACAGAGAGTGCTCTGCATGCCACCTAAAGGTTTGCCATCACAGCTATATAGTATTTGGAGTGTTTGGCTCAGAAAGTAGGTAAGACAACATAACAAAAGTATAAATCAGGCATGACATAGGAAATGGGAACCTAATATTTTTTTCTGGTTCGATAGTATGAGAACTAGATGTCAACCACTGAATCTAAATGAGAACCAGTTTGATCTAGTGATTAAGGCTCCAAGCTAGGAGACTATGAGTTCCAGTGCCATCCCAATCATGAAAACCAACAGGGTGATCTTGGGCCGGTCACTCTCTCTCAGCCCAACTCACCTCACAGGGTTGTTTTGTGGGGAAAATAGGAGGAGGAAGTTTGATGAATATATTTACTGCCTTGAAGCCTGAGTGGCGTAGGAGGCTAATGCCTCCTACTAAGGCAGCATTTAACATCCAGCTGCCTGCAATTACTGCGAGTTCAATTCTCACCAGGCTCAAGGTCGACTCAGCCTTCCATCCTTTCTAAGGTGGGTAAAATGAGGATCCGGTTTGTGGGGGCAATAAGATGACTTTGTATAAAATATACAAAAGTATGAAGGCTATTGCTTAACGCATTGTAAGCCGCCCTGAGTCTCCGGAGAAGGGCGGCATATAAATATAAATATAAATAAATAAATAAATATATAAAAATATAAAAATATAAATAAATAGATAATATAAATGCAGGGAGAGTCAGAATATTAAAAAGGAAGTACTGATTTATTGTATATAACAGGGCATGGCTTTAAAATTGATTGCATACATAAATCTCATTATGTAATTCATAGTTATGGTTTTGAAAAGTCACTGGACAAATTCATAGAGGAATAAGCTACATGTTACTTTTGGAATGAAAGGTAGTATATCTGAAATACCATCCTTTAGGGAACAATAGGGGGAAGTGGTCTTTGGTCTTTATCTTTGGTCCATGCCTTTCAACAGTGGAATATATCTGGTGAGTCACTTTCATCTAATCCTGAATCTTTTCATATATATATATATATACTGTTTTATTAATATTAGTGTTAAATATTTGTGAACTATTTTAAATACTTGAAGCAAAATAGAAATATTTAAGTAGCTGCATCTGGGAATTGTTTTCATTTCTTATTTGCACTCCAGCTTGCTTCTTGCTTGCTCTTATTTTAATCCATAAATTCATTTAAAAAAATAAACCCACATTGAATATTCTAAATAGTTTGTCCTCAATTTTAAAATGAAAATACTGCAGCATGTGTTGTGTGTATGTAGGAATCATCTAGGAAAGTTGTTGAATTCTACACACCCTATTTTTGCTGCCTTTTCCATTTTTTTCCTTCCAGAGTCCCAGAACATCTTGTAAAAACCATAACTTGGCAGACTCTCCAAGCAGTGAATTTTTGTCACAAACACAATGTAAGTCATTCCATCCCAACAAGTTTGTTTTTGCAGCGCTACAGACTTTGAGCTTACTAAATCAGAGAAATGGTTGTATTTCCAAACTGTATGCTGTATTTCCTTGTACCTCCATGTTGCTGAACAAGATCTAAATCTTCACCTCTTATGTATAATTGCTAGAATTATCTCAAGAGTGGATCAGCTAGATATAAAGCTGTTTTTTGTAAATCATTTTTAGAGAAATGTTTTCATGCAGAAATGTGTGGCTGATTTGTTTCCATTTTTGACATTTTGCCAAAAGAGGTAGAAGTGTCCTGCTTCCATGGTAAATTTCCCTTAAAAGAGAGGTTGGCAACTTTTTCAGGTTGGCATTTTTAAAAATTTATTTTGATGCAAAAGATCATAAGTTTTGGTGATTCCTAGTATTTTGGTTATTTTAATTTTTGAACATGTATTGTAGTAATTTTGATTGGATTACATCTTTTGGGGAAGTAATAGCTACCATATTGCTTCCTCTTACCCTAAAGTATCTTCCTCAAGTTAGCAATTCTGGATTGTTGTTCCAGAATTCCCAACTTCCAGGCATGCTGATTAAGAATTTTATAGTTACAGGTTGGGAAAAGACTTTCCAATAGAATTCAAAATTATGGAGCACATGCATAGCAATTCATGTATAAATACGTTTCTTAACACTTTGTTTTATACCAAAACTTCAAAGGAAGACAATTGTGATCCATTGAGGATCTGTATACTGCACAGGTCAAAAAGAGGGCTGTGAAAATATTTACAGACGCCTCACATCCTGGACATAAATTGTTTCAATTCCTATCCTCAAAATGACACTATAGAGCACTGCACACTAAGACAACTAGACACAAGGATATTTTTTTCCCAAACGCCATCACTGCTAAACAAATAATTCCCTCAACACTGTTAAACTATTCACTAAGGCTACATTATTATTAATCTTCTCATCATTCCCATCACCCATCTCCTCCCACTTATGACTGTAACTTTGTTGCTTGTATCCTTACGATTTATATTGATATTGTTTCCTAGTGTGCATTGTTTGCTTATTTGTACCCCATGACTATCATTAAGTGTTGTACCTTATGATTCTTGACAAATGTATTTTGTCTTTTTATGTACGCTGAGAGCATATGCACCAAAGACAAATTCCTTGTGTCCAATCACACTTGGCCAATAAAGAATTCTATTCTATTGTAAAAAACTAGACTGCTAGGTGTCCATGCCTGAGATTAATAAAAGGAAGCATTGTGTTTTCTCCTCGAATATATCATTATGTCTCTCTTTCTATGTCTAGTGCATACACAGAGATGTAAAACCGGAGAACATTCTCATAACGAAGCATTTTGTCATTAAGCTCTGTGATTTTGGATTTGCTCGCATATTAAGTAAGTTTATTATATGAAGTTCAGTCCTCTTTCACTAGGCAGAGATCCTGCAACAATACAGGAATGTATGATTTTTTTCTGTTTAATCGTGTTACTAATGCTCCTCTTAATGGATAAAAGGATAAAAACCACAAAGTTGCTTTTTAAAATTTGTTAAGCAGTTAATTAATTGAAAGTAATTACCCTTTTATTTATCTTTATCTACTTTGATACCCATTTCAGAAAGAGTAAAAATGTAAGAGGGCTGGAAAACGAATTATTGAAATATATAGAAACACCAAAACATGCAGATATACAAAATCAAATGCAGCTTTGATCGCTGTGTCAGAGACAGTATAGATGTTTGTTCCTAGTTCTACAGAAGTAATTCATATAAATTATATTTCTGCAACTAAGTGCATGTGAACAAAAAAGCAATCCAACTGAATTACTCCAATATTCATGCAAAGACAAAATAAGATGTTCAAAACAAGAAGTGCTACCTTTACTCTTTCTAAAAATGAGTACCAGAGTTAGTAAACAAGAGAAGGTTTGCTTCTTCTGTGAGCAGCCAAGAGTGAACCTTACCGTATAGTGTTTGTAATTCATTCATTATTTATAAATATCCTTTTATTTCCTTTGCCCTTGAAAGAAAGATTTAGATTAGAGAGAGGGTGAGTCTTTAGTCCCCTTTACTCTAAATCAGGGGTCCCCAAACTTGGCAGCTTTAAGACTTGTGGACTTCAACTCCCAGAATTCTCCAGCCAGCTATGCTGAATTCTGGGACTTGAAGTCCACAAGTCTTAAAGCTGCCAAGTTTGAAGACCTCTGCTCTAAATGGTGCTTCTGTTTCTGCAATCCTTTCTTCAAATCCTTTCAGCTGGGCCCTGTGACTACTATACAGATTATGTGGCTACCAGGTGGTATCGATCTCCTGAGCTCCTTGTAGGTGATACTCAATATGGCCCTCCTGTAGATGTCTGGGCTATAGGCTGTGTCTTTGCTGAACTTCTTTCTGGCATCCCTCTCTGGCCTGGAAAGTCTGATGTGGATCAACTTTACTTGATCAGGAGGACATTAGGTAAGCGAAGGTTACTGAGAAACAGAGATACCTCTTAAGTTTTTTTTTTAAAATTTGATTTATATGCCGCCCTTCTCCGGAGACTCGGGGCGGCTTACAATGCGTTAAGCAATAGCCTTCATACTTTTGTATATTTTATACAAAGTCAGCTTATTGCCCCCACAATCTGGGTCCTCATTTTACCTACCTTAGAAAGGATGGAAGGCTGAGTCAACCTTGAGCCTGGTGGGATTTAAACTTGCAGTAATTGCAGGCAGCTGATCTTAATAACAGTTAATGACACTGCTTTAGTCTGCTGAGCCACCAGAGCTCCTTGTTGTCTGTTGTTTCTTACTTCCTCCTCTTCTCCCTCCCCCCTCCCACCTCTGGGGTGTCCATGTGAAGTTTGACTGTCTCCTGTGAGAAGCATGATATGTGTTGCATTGAGTCATGGGACTATTTTGTTAATTGAAATCGATTTTTGTATATGTTCATCAACTTTCTTCATCATGATACTTGGGAGAGGGGAAAGAAGAGAGACTATTTAAGGTATCCTTGTTCCTTAAGGATTCCCACTTATTCCTACTTAATAAGTAATAGTACCTATTACTATTCCTAAATCCTACTTATTCCCCTCACCACCACCAAGGATTGTTTACATTTAAGTAACCTTTAGCAACCTGAGGCCTTTAAAGGCAAGAAAAGTAAAGCCAAAATCCAGCCCATTTTAAAGTGGGAGAGGTGGGAGGAGGGTGGGTCAGCAAATTTGAAGAAAAGACCTTTTTTTGCTAGTCCTAGGGAAGAGTGTTTGGCTGGTTACCTAGGCACCCATGTTTCCCGGTCAAGCCATTCTTCTCTCCCATCTGCTTCTATTGCAAACCTCACACAGGATGAGGCCTTGGGGTCGCAAATGTTTAAACTGACTGCCCTATTTGATTCTTGTTCAAAGGTGATCTCATTCCCAGGCATCAGCAAGTCTTCAGCACGAACCAGTTCTTCAGTGGGGTGAGGATACCCGACCCAGAAAGCATGGTGAGAGCTGCCCTCCTCAGTGGTCTTACACAAGCATAGCACGGTATCACCACTGGACCTGACTTATTAGGGTGGCAAAAATGTGGACGACCAATAGATGCCCAGCAGAGAGAGGGGGGGAGGGAAACTGTAGCTGACAGCCTGGACACAATAGTCTGAGAAAACAGAGCTAGCTTGCAAGTGTTTTCTCCACTTTTCAGTGCAAGGAGCAGTTGATTTTTGAAGGACCAGAAAATACTGCTTTTACAGATTAGCTATTTAGGGACCCAGGACATTGCTTGGTTACCTATTGTTGCCTAAAAAGAATGGTTCACTCTTGGATATGATTCGAGAGACAAGTAACTAGGTGCAGTCTGAAGATCAACACCCAAATTGGTTTCTAGGAGGGGAGGGGGGAAGGATTGCTATTGGAAACAGAAAAGAAAGCTGCAGACTGCAGGACTTGTGATAAAAAGCTGCAAAGCAGAAGAGCCAATTTATTTCTTTCATCTGTCCTGGGAACCATTCCCTTAAAAGAAAAATGCATTTTTGTTTTGTTTTTCTTTGTTGTTATAGGAATACAATGGGGTTGGGAAAATCCTTAATAACTATGAAGATGGTTCTGCTAATATTTATTTTCCTTTTTTAAAAAAAACTAGGAGCCACTAGAAATGAAATTCCCCACTATTTCCTATGCTGCTCTGGCACTAATGAAGGTGAGGAAAACATCTTGATGTTTGTAGTCATTTATTGGGGCTCATAAATACAGGACCATCTCGTACGAGTCATCATCCCTTTCAGAGCAATCTTCAAATTTACTGCAGATTACCCCCTAAAATCCCTGTAAGATGGTGGGAAAAAGTACAAGGATCAAAAGCAAGGTTTCAAATGGAATATTTAGTTGTGATGCACTTTTGGTCTGAGAAAAACACTGAAACTGAGTGTGACCTCAAATTTTGCTGAAATGCAACTCACTGGTTTGTGCTGAATGGGGTTTTGGCAGTTGTACTTCAGCAACAATTAGACTTGGAGAAGCAAGGCGAATCTAAACATGCACCCATTTTTGAAGCACTAGAAAAAAGCTGGATGGTCAGCTGTTGGTAGGAACATGACACAAAGAAATGAGTTTTTTCCATTCTCAAACTTAGTGTGTGCGATTTTGAGAATGGAAATCTCATATTGCCCTGAAAACAGGGATGAAATCCAGCAGGTTCTGACAGGTTCTGGAGAATTGGTAGTAGAAATTTTGAGTAGTTCAGAGAACTGGCATACCACCTCTGGCTGGCCCCCGAGTGGGGTGGGAATGGGGATTTTGCAGTATCCTTCTCCAGCCATACCCACCAAGCCACGCCCACAGAACCGGTAGTAAAAAAAAAATTGGATTTCACCACTGCCTGAAAATATTTTTTTTCTAACATGGTAAAAATGTGAAAATAATGTTTGTTGGAATGTGTTCCTCTTCGGAAATAAATTGCCTGCTTGTTGTTTGTTATTGGTAACATTCTTTGTAACGCGGGTTCTGTTGATGCTTGTATCTGAAATGTAATAATTGTTTTACTCTCTGCAAAGAGAAATGCATTTCGTTTTCCTGAATGCTCTTTTGAACTCATAATTATGTTAGTCGGTATGCATTTCCGTCTCCTGCTTGTATTGTCTCAGGGCTGTCTCCATATGGATCCCACTGAAAGGTTGACCTGCGAACAGCTCCTTCAGCATCCTTATTTTGATAGCATTCGGGAGGTAGAACTTGGGAGGGAACGAGAAAGATCCATTACACGGAAACCAAACCGGCCACCTCGAAGGCATGTGCCTGGGGTAAGACACACTAGGCAATGCAAACTACAGGAAATGAGCTCCCCCCCTTGTTTGTGACTGTTACATCATCTATTTACTCCAATGTTCAAGACAAATTGACATTAAAAAATCAAAACCAAAATGAAAATCTGTTTAGAATGATTAGCATTAGTAAAAACTTTTCAGAAGCCATCTGCTTTTACCGTTTTCTTGAATATAATACTCGAGGTGTAGGGAGCCTCAGGATTCCAGTGTTGAACTTTTCTGAGAACTTTGTCGGTAAATATAAAATTTAATACAAAAATAGTTTGTCGCAAAAGCAACTGCCTGTGAAGGCTCCTGGATTGGGGCTGAAAGGCGAAAGCGGAAAGCAGTATGCTCCATCCCATATTTGGGTAGACCAGGTTGCCCTGATTTAAAAAAAGCAAAACACTTTTTCTGAGAATCTTGCATTGAAATAGCCTAAAATGAAGGGCATATACACATCCTCCAGTTGATTATAATTTATACTTTATCTTTCAGCTACAGTATCTGCCCCAATTAACCAGCAGCAAAATTTTACCTGCTTTGGATAACAAGAAGTACTACTGTGGAACAAGAAAACTCAACTACCGTTTCCCAAACATCTAAAAAAAAAAAGCAGATGTCAAAGCTAGTCCATTCTGTGTCTTCTTGTGTTCCTAACTATGAAAAAAAAAACTTGGAAGACAATCACAGTATCTACACTGGCATCAGCTAAAGTAAACCACAATGTTCTGGCTGAAAAGTAACAAACCTTGGAAAGGAAATAGCTGTCGAACGCACAAACAGACATACACACACACACACACACACACACACACAAACAAAATGTGTCAACAAAAGGTTTGAAATAATTTATCAAAGTTCATCAGGAAAATGGTATTTGGGCCTCTTGGAAAATTGTAGCTCTAATTAACAAGCACTTGTAATTTATACCTTGTGGGGCAAGAATTCTTGCCTCTGCTGCAGAGGGAATTGGTGGAGGGGATCCATACATGCCAAATATATTTCATTCACAAAATCCCCTTGTGTCAAAGCAAGAGAGAATCCTTGGTCATATACTAGAAATGTAGTTAGTTTCCTTGGCAGGCTGAACCTGTGCAGATTCTTTGTCCAAGGGGGTGGAGGGTTGGCTTTGGAAGTTAAGACGAGAACCAGAAATGCCTGGATTCGAACTTTTTCCTTGTCGCTGTTTTCGCAACAAAATAAATAAAATGTAAAGAAGCTCTTTAATTAAACATTTTGTTTCTTTCAATTGTAATCAATGTTATTTTTATCTAGAATAACTAGAAATAAAATAAAATTTTAATATATTTTTTTCACAGGATTCATTCGTCTGAAATGGTATAGGTTTCCTGCCAAAGGGGGTTAGACTAGAAGACCTCCAAGGTCCCCCTTCCAACTCTTTATTTTATTCGAATTTATTAAATATGCTCTCCAACATATTTTAAAGGCCACTGTCTATCAAAACACGAATCAGAGAAATGATGTGGCCTTTGATGTTCAGCTTCAGAAACCTCATCATTAGTTATGCAGTATTTATTATTGTGGGTTAGCATCCTCAAATTGCCCCATTATTTATAATAGGAAAGGAATTTTCCTTCAAAAATTAATTCACAACATTCTTAATTATGTCTATATGGGCCAGCAATACCTATATCTATCCCATAATCTCAACTTTTCCCATAAAAACATAAAAGACCCTTAAGAACGGAGACTTATTTCTCATCTTTTCCATACATTCTGGGATTCTGTATCTCGTGCAAGGGGAGTATTAGAGCTTAAGGAGCAGACTATGTGCCTTGCATGCTCCTGTCTGCAGCCGCCTTCTCTTAAGTAGGCCAAGGTCTTCCACAATAACCATGGGCTGCTCAGAGGATCGTTTCACAGATTTAATAATGGAAATGATGCCACATCGAATGGCAAGGATTTCATTCCAAGTCTAATTCCAGCTCAAGTGCCGGCATTGATTTCTTAAGGGACTGAAGAGTTCTTTCCTTATCTCGTATCCCTGGCAGATCACTCAGGAACAAATATTCCAGGTTGCTGTTAGAAATTAAATAAAAGGAGAAAAAAGATTACTGTTAGCAAAATAGTTGCTCAGAGACACAGAAAGCAAAAGGAACCCATTTAACAATACTCACTAGTGTCATCAATATCTTATTTTAAATATAATAAATGCTATGTCACTCCTCCTTCCCCAAAAATGTACAAGTATTTATACAGTTAATCGCATGTTCATGTTTTCGATATGCCCAGCAAAAAAACCTGATACATGTAGTCCTCGATTTACACCCACAATTGAATCCAATATTTCAATTGCTAAGCAATAGACAGTTGTGAGTGAGTTTTGCCTCATTTTATGACATTTCTTGCCACAGTTGTTAATTGAATCTGGCTTCCCCATTGACTTTGCTCATCAGAAGGTTGAAAAAAGGGATCACATGACCCTGGGGCATGGCATCCAAATTCTGATCACATGATCATGGGGATACTGCAACGGTCGTAAGAGTGAAAAACAGTTATAAGTCACTTTTTTTAATGCTGTTATAACTTTGAACAATCACTAAACAAATGGTTTTAAATCGACTACCTGTACATTAACTGAAGCAATTAACATACTGTAAGCTTTCTAACATACACAAAGGCAAAAACATCTGGAGATGGTGGCCCAATCAGAACTCTACACAGACACATGGATCTGTACATACATTGTAAACAGTCTCTAATTTCAACTGTACAGAACATCTGTAGCTCAAGGTTTCACTGTGGGGCTCTTAGTTTTCTCTAAGCTGGGTTGTCCCAAAGGTGCTTTTTCAAGAGATTTCTGGTTTTTCTTTGAAGACGTTTCGCTTCTCATCCAAGAAGCTTCTTCAGCTCTGACTGGAGCTTCTTGGATGAGAAGCGAAACGTCTTCAAAGAAAAAACAGAAAGTCCAGTTGCCTCTTGAAAAAAAAAAGCACCTTTGGGACAACCATGACCTGGATGACTGAGAATCTCCATAGACATCTAAGATGGGTGGTTTTCCTGCACATGTGGGCTAGGTATCTTCACTAGATGAGCAAAGACTGCTGATTGTTTATAGGTAACAGATTTCCTACTATAGGAAGTCCTCAACCTACAACTGTTTAATGGTTCAAAATTATGACAGCCTTGGAAAAAATGACTTGTGACCTGTACTTGCACTTACAACCATCACACCACCCCCGTTGTCACATCATCACAATTTGGACATTTGGAACCAGCTTGCGTTTACAACTGGTTGCAGAATCCAACAGTCCAGTCATTCAGGGGTGGGTTCTAAATTTTTTTACTACCAGTTCTGTGGGCGTGGCTTATTTTGTGGGCGTGGCTTGATGGTCATGTGACAATTCTTTAGGATTTAGTAGAGGTACTGGTCTACCAGGCTTTTAACTGCTTGTAGAGCTGTACCGGTCTTCCCATTTGTTTTTGGAGCGTCCCGATCTACCCATTTGTTTTTTGAGCGTCCTGGTCTACCCATTTGTTTTTCAAGTGGACTGGTCTACCACCACACTGCCTTTTAACACTGATCAGCTGCAGGGTGGCCCTTTGAAGCCCCACGGCAAGGGTTTAAACAGTTTTTTTCCTTCCAGCCGATCAGCTGGGACTTGGGAGGCAGCGAAAAATTGGGGGCGGGGCCAAATAAAAGATAAGAATAACGCGGGGCGGGCAAGACGGCCCTGCTCCCGAACAAAGAGAACTGGTTTGGTGATGTCATATCGTCACCACTACTGGCTCGGCCGAACCGGGAGGAACCCACCACTGCGGTCATTGCAAATAATGCCGATTGGGAAAGCTGGATTTGCTTAATAACTATGTGATTTAATTAATGACCATCTGATTCAGTTAATGACTGCTATGAAAATTGTAATAAAAACAGGTCCAACTGATTTTAGGACTGCAATAACTTAGGACAGAAATTCCAATTCTAATTGTGGTTTTAAGCTGAAGACTACCTGTAATGAAGGAAAATAATCAAGTTCAGAGAACACCAAGAACTTAACTGTCTCTAATTTATCTAGGCTGCAGCAGGGAAAACAGTCCACACAATCAACGTAACTACTTTATAAAATACAGATGTGTGTTAATTGTGTTACATACTTGAGCTTATGCAATGCAATGATGCCTTTGTCTGAAACATTTCCACAAGAAATGAGAAACAAACGCAGCAGGCTCTTCTGCAGGCTTGGAGTCTCGCTAATCCGTTGTAAGCATGCATCCTCAATGTATATGCACTTGCAAAACTTTATTTCTTCAAGATCCTTTAGACCATCTGAAATAGCATAATGTCTTTTATTAATAGAAGGGCTTACAAAAAGGTTATGCGAAGGGCTTCTGCTCTTATCCATATACTGACTGGTCTCACATCATTTTAAGTCACAATTTGCTTTGCTTACTTTTAGTTCAGTTTGTTGCATGAACTTGGCTATTAAGGATTTAAAAACTGTGGTTTATAGCTTAATGTAAAACTATTCCATCATATGGAACATGCTAAGTCACTATTAGTTTGCGAAGCCAGCAACAGCAATAACAATAGCAAAGCTTCATTAAGTACAGCCTTAAAGGCTGCACTTACAGCCATAAAGTGGAGCCTTTCCACTTACATTGGCATTAGATAAAATCAAACCATTCTGATTTTGGTAAAGCAATCCAGAGAGGTCACATATAATTCAGGATTACGATAATGAATTTGTGCCTTACATATTATATGGGGTGCAATTGAACAGGCAAAGTCCCCTTCCCTTACAGTTTATTTTCACAACTGTGGAGAAAATGGTCTTAATTTCTCATAGAAATTTTTAAAAAGTTTTTTTTTAGGAACCTCTGGTGAAAGTGATATTCCTCTTTAAAGAAATGACTAAAACTCTTGAGAAAAGGGCCTGGATCAATTTCTAACATCTCTAGGCAAGGCATCTGTCTACATACAATAGATTTACCAGTCAGTGATTTAGTTGGACCAGTATTATGACAAAACCCACAACTAATCAGGATTTTGGCATGGTAAGTCCAGTTTCCTAGTTTACATAGAACTCTAAATCTTAATGGAGAATATCATGTATCCTATAATCCAGGGGTGTCAAACTTGCGTCATCACAATGGCATCATGTGACGTAGCGGGAGTTCCCCCCCTTCGCTACACTGGGCAGAGGCAGGGCCAGCATGTGTCACATCCGGCTCACGAGTTTGACACCCCCTGCTATAATCCAAGCAAAATCATATTCTGTTTTGTATTACTTGTAAGGCAAATATATTCCTAAACACAATCCTCCCTAATCTGGCTAAGAACCAATTGTGCGTTGCTTGTGCTGGCTGGGCATTGTAAGAATTGAACCCAATTCATTTGGAAGGCAGCAGATCAGGGAAGGTTGCCTATAGTCTCAAAATTACACTTATGGTAATCCTGTGAAAGACTGGCATGAAATAGATAAAGGAAATTGTGTTGTCGGGAGAGGTGGGATTGTCTTCCTGATTTCAGTAGATACCACCAAGATACTAGTGGTGCAAAAGAGCCTTGGTAGTACAGTGGACTAAAGCACACTGTTATTAAGACCAGATGCCTGCAATTACTGCAAGTTCAAATCTCACCAGGCTCAAGGTTGACTCAGCCTTCCATCCTTTCTAAGGTGGGTAAAATGAGGACCCAGATTGTGGGGGCAATAAGCTGACTTTGTATAAAATATACAAAAGTATGAAGGCTATTGCTTAGCGCATTGTAAGCTGTCCTGAGTCTCCGGAGAAGGGCGGCATATAAATCATTTTTTTAAAAAAAAATGAAACAACTGCTATGCACTATTATTGAAGTGAACTGCCCTTAGGCAGACTTTGCCATGTACAAAAGCAATACACCAAATAGGATGTAGTTTCTATGATGTCCTTTGCACAATTCTTTAAAAAAAGCAAGCTTCTTGCTAGCAGGCAAATAACAAACTTTATCAAACAATTTGTTTGGGAATATTTACAGATTAAATTAGTTATATTAGGCTCAGTAACATACCAAAATAATCAAATCCCTTGTTCATGATGCAAGATTCTGTGGCATTGATTGCTTGGATCTTATATTTCTCCAGCGGCCCCATAGGGAGTGCATTGTAATCCTGTTGCCATTTGTCATAGCCATGGTAGCGCACCGACGCACCACACCGAAGGAGCCACTCTGAAGCTGCTCTATCTGGACCAACAGCCTGGATTCGTTCACGGTCAACCCTGGCAAGAAGGCATCAAACTGAGTTCTTTCCACTACATGCAGTATCTTCAAAGCAACATAAATGGTGTAAAGGACCACAGATTAAACTAGTGTTTTGCAAATTGGCAGTTTTAAGATGTGTGAACATGCTGGTTGGAGAATTCCAGGAATTGAGGTCCACGCACCTAAAAGTTGCCAAGTGTGAGAAACACTGGATTAAAGATTCATTAAATACAGATAGTCCTCAATTTAGGACCATTCATTTAAAAATGGTTCAAAATTATGACATACACAAGCCCCCCAAGCCCCATGGTCACACTGCAATTCAGGCTCTTGGCAATCTGTTTGCAATTACAACCAGTCGTAACATCCTACTGTCATATGAATGCAATTTTTGTCCTACCCAGCAAGTTTCTGACAAAAGGCATCAATTGGAGACGCTGAATTTGCTTAAGAACCACATGACTGCCATAAAAATGATTATAAAATCCGGTTTGGTCATGGCTTGCTTTATGACCGCATCAACTAACAACAGAAATTCCTGTCCTAAGTGTGGTTGTAAGTTGAGGACTACAGTATGCATCTGTATTTAATGGACAGGCTTGAAATAAAAGTCCTGGGGATATTTGACAATTATGGGGATCTTGGCAAGCAAGGAATTTATTTTTTTCCTGATGTGATCCTGAAGAAACTATCTCCCCTATATAACATCTGTCAATATCTTTTGTTCCTTAACGTTAGAGCATTCAGATGAAATTGGCCTAAATACAATGCAAATTACAATTTTTTAGGGTTTTTAAACTAGTTTGACCAGTTCACTGGAGCATTTATTTACTTACCTATTACATTAATATCCCACCATAATCATAAGAAAACTTAGTGGCTCACAAGAGATAGCAAAAATACATTATTATAAAATACAAAAACATATAACTTGAAACAGCGTCTGCTGTCAATTTCCCTTCAACCTTCTGGAAATGCTCCATTTTCAGCGGTTTCTGGAAGGTCCCTCAAGTTGGGCCAATCAAACTTCCCACAGGAGGCTGTTCCAGAGGGCTGGCCCATACATAACCATCTCTGGGCTTCGGCCCTGCCAACCTCCCAACCAGCTGCTTTTCCTGGCATGATTTTAGAAATTAGCTGTATTAGTTTATCTAATGTTAGGGTCACAGCCTTACATTTGTACACTTCTGTGCAAGAAACCTGCTTAAAAATAAATGTGGTGTATTATTCATTAAGTAAATCATTGTGTAAGTCAGAGTGGAAAATAGCCTTGGGGGAAGAAGGTTAAAGTTTTCCTATTAATAGACTCCTCCCACAGCCCAAAGAAAATTGAGAAAAACACTGCAGATTATATGTAATTTATAAATCATTTCCACCACTAAGTGTGGGATACATTTACACAATAAAAAGACATTTGTTTTAGCTTTTTGGCTTAATATGCTATATGAATCCAGCCCTTGTGCTTTAAAAACCTTTTTCCCAGGGGTGAAATGCTCCCAGTTCGGACCGGATCGCCCAATCCGGTAGCGATGGCGGCGGGTGGTTTTTTTGTTTTAGTTTTAATTTGATTTATATGCCGCCCTTCTAAGGAGACTCAGGGCGGTTTACAATGCGTTAAGCAATAGCCTTCATACTTTTGTATATTTATACAAAGTCAACTTATTTCCCCCACAATCTGGGTTCTCATTTCACCTACCTTAGAAAGGATGGAAGGCTGAGTCAACCTTGAGCCTGGTGGGATTTGAACTTGCAGTAATTGCAAGCAGCTGATCTTAATAACAGTGAATTAGTCCACTGCGCCACCAGGACTTCAGAGAACCGGTAGCAAAAATCCCTGCCCCCCCCATGCCCAGCTGAGCCACGCAATCATAAGAGGCTTTTTTTTTTACTTTTAAAAGCATTTTTACTTCGGCTGAAAAAATGCTTTTAAAAGTAAAAAAAAAAGCCTCTGATGATCGCGCGGCTCAGCTGGGATCGTCACAGTCTTTTAAAAGCATTTTTTTACAACCTCTTCGGCCGAAGAAAAAATGCTTTTAAAAGAAAAAAAAAGTTGGGCACGCCCACCCAGTCATATTAACCCCCCCCCCCCAAGCCACACCCAAGAACTGGTAGTAACAAATTTTACATTTCACCACTGCTTTTTTCTGGATTAATGCATTATGACAACCAAGTTAATTGTAGCTAAATCCAATTATAAACAAACCATGATTTGCATAACATATAAAATCAACCTTAATTAGCTGTCTTGCAGATCCTTTGATGAAAAGATAATATATTCAATAACAATAAAGAATAACATAGAACAGATATATCTTGGAAGTGCATGGAAGCAATTTTCAAATAAATACACATTTAACCACTCATTTAAGATGAATATATACAATACATATTGTTTAAGCAAACCTTAAACTATGATTTGCCTATAGTTTATTGAATAAATACAACTGTATAGGTTTAAGCAAAAATAAGACACTGTTTGCAAATCACAGTACCTGGATTCGTAAAATACAATGGGTACAAAACTATGCTCTGATTAAATCGCAGCATCTGAGCCCTCACTTTGGCTGTGAACATTTTGGTTTTCATATTAAACTACAACCTTAATCAAGGTCAAGAGGAAGTTCCTGTATTTCAGGATAAGCAATATGGGCCCTGTGGCTGCCATTGTGCTCTCAGATGCCTCTCCTCTAGCCTAGGAGTCCCCCCTGCCCCTCACTTGACTTGTTGCAAAACAAAGCACCAGCCTTTAAACATTGAATGACTATTCTTAAGCTCTCAGAACATCAAGAGAAATATACTAGT
>WNWU01000001.1:81269352-81294012 GCA_012654045.1 Ptyas mucosa
CCAGCCAGCAAAGCTGGCTGGAGAATTCTGGGAGTTGAAGTCCACAAGTCTTAAAGCGGCCAAGTTTGAAGACCTCTTGATTTAGACCTTCAGGCCTGCCCGGCAATTGAACCCAATGGGAGAGCTTCCCCAGCCCAGCTCCCGAGAGCCGCTGCAAAACGGGTTGATGCCCCCCGGGATTAGCACCGCCTTGGCAAAGCGACCAGGGCTGCTGCAAAGAGGCTCGAGGGACGTTGCAAGCGGGATGAGACCGCAGCTGGCAAAAAGGCCGCCCCGACCTTCCCTCCCTGCATGCGGGGAAAGCCCAGCCCGCCAGTCCGGCGTGCCTGCCTCCCACTCCGAAGCCCCGCAATGGCGACACACTGTGGGGGAAACGCACCCCGGGCGGGATGGCGCGCTGCCTCTGGTGTCCGCCTCCGCGGGATTCCTTCGGGTCGTAGCGGGCCCGCCCTGCGCGGTCCTCCGATCCGGCCTTTCCCCACCCTCGCAGGGTCCGACGACTTGTAGCGGGCGGAGAAAGAGGAGGAGCCGGGGAGACTGGCTCTCTCGCCTTCCCGCCCGCCAGAGCTCGCAATGATCCCGGCGTGGATTCGGGCCGTCGGCGGGGCCTGGCGCCCTTGTTGGGCCGGGGGTCGGGCGATGCCCTCGCGGCCTCTCAGCGCCGACAACGGCCGACGGAAGAGGTGAGCAGCCGGTGGCGGCGTCGGTTCTGGCCCGCGAGCCCCGTGATCTGCGCCGCCTTCCTCAGGGCAGCAGCCTGCAAGCGCCGAGCGGGCGATTCTGCCGTCCTAACTTTAGCAGCCGCTGCTAGGTAGACATTCAACAGGGAGAGTTTTCCTCCGCGGGGGAAATCCTTAAAGGGAAAGAGAAGCAGCACCATTTAAACTAATGCCCCGAGCTTAAGTATTATAAGTGCACCAGGGTGCCTGCCGTGCCTGTCCTAATATTTCTTTTTGCTTACTCTTTTCATGTATTCAAATTATTATACTTTTACCTGTTATCTTATATATGCTTGAGAAATAAAACATATGATTTATGATTTGTTGCAATCTGAGATGCAACTGCGCCAGCTCTTAGGCACCTCTCCGTTTCCATGCCAGCAACAACTACTGCACAGTAGGAGTACCACTAAATAGAAATTCAGAAATTGGCTGGTTTTACAGATTACACTTAAGCCCTAATGAGCTTTGTCTGGCTGACATGTGCGGCAGGTTGGATGGATCCTGCTATTTTAAGCCACAGTTTTGGGTTTGGCTTGCATGGACCCAGTCAGTTGTGATTATGCAGCAGATCATGATTATTCAATATGTGGCTTAATACGGGAATCATTGCCATCTATAAGAACTATAAGGCATTATAGTTCATAATAAAAGTTGTAATCTTGAATTTAAAAAATAAAAATCTGGAGTATGTGTCTTGCCAATGATCTTTTCAATTTTTTTGACAGTACCTTCGATGTAGTTGTCATTGGTGGTGGAATTGTGGGCCTAGCATCGGCCAGGGAGCTTAGCCTGCGGCATCCGTCTCTTGTTTTTGCAGTACTTGAAAAGGAAAAGGAATTAGGTATGATATTTGAAATTGATAAAACAGTTGAGAGACTTCTGTATTGTTTCCACTCATATGTTTAACTTATAGGTACAGTATTCTTTTAGTATTAAATGTTATACAGATAGCACTTCTTTAGTGATTGCTTGTTCAACCAGTTTGCAATTAACAATGGTTCGTGACCAGTCCTTGGATTTACCATCTTCACAGGTCTATAAAGCAAAGGAAGGCTGAAGTAAAAGCATAAACGCAGTTATGGTTTCATTTAGTGACCACTTAGCTTAATAACCAAGTTGCTGGTCTCAGTTGTAGTTGCTGAATGTGGACTACCTCTGGTTCAGATAGATACAATCCATTAAAAATCTTTTTGATGGGCCAATTTTACATCTCATTTGTCATAAGACAACATTAAAATTCCTACTAACATGGTATAATTTCTGTCTGATTTCTATCGTTTTCTGACAAATGGAAGCGTATCATATCTACATAGTTTCCTGTGTATCGTAGTTTTGCATAGGACATTCATAGCTGTCTCAGAAAAAAAATCAGGAAGAGATCATGAGAATAAATATTTTCTATTTGCTTGATATTTTAGTTTGAGTTTCTTAAATCTTACTGCTTAACATAAATGTTTATATTTTGATATTATGCTTGCTATGTGGCTCTTTTTATGCTTATTTCCATTTTACCTTGCTATCTTTTCCTGAGCTAACAATGAAATTATGTAAAATAATTCAAAAATATTTTGACTAACAAAATATTTCTATGTATTATAAGATTAATCAAACGATAGATGTAACTTTCTATTTAGCTCTCCATCAAAGTGGGCATAACAGTGGTGTTATTCACAGCGGAATCTACTATACACCTGGATCCCTAAAAGCCAAGTTGTGTGTAGAAGGAGCTGTTCTCTGCTATGAATACTGTGACCAAAAAGGAATCCCATATAAACAATGTGGCAAGGTAGGGTAAGCGCTGAAATTTTTGCTGTTAATCTTATACAGCTCCAAATACGGTTGATTAAGTTACTTAATTTTCTTGGGGTGGCTATACGAGAGTGTTCTAAATGATTCTAAAGAGAAGCAGACTTAATCCTACCAGAACTCTAATGCACTTGATTTATGATTATTGTTATTATTCAAACAGGAGAATTGGCCCAAGAATCATACGATAGACACCCACCAATTTGGGATTGTAGGATTTTCTTCTCTATCCTGATTTTTTTTAGTACTGTTTTATAATCACTAAACCAACTTTCGAATCACAATATAATCGGCAGTTTTAAGAGTTACATAGAATGTAATATTACTGATTAGTCTTTTCCATCGTTATACAGTAACATCAGAAACCAATATATATGCTTGTGTGTGTATACTTCTTATGAGTATGATTGCATTAACTCCATTTCCCTTGTTCCATTGCTTTATTGTTCTTTTTATATCTGCAATTGCAGTATACATGAACACAAATCAGCATATCTATTTATCTAGCTTAGAATAATTGTGTCCTTTGAAAAAACAATTATATGTCAGTTGATTTTGATGGTAGGGAAGGGTGACTATTGTGACATCTCCCTAAAAATGCAACTGTTTAAATCTAATGGGGAGCAATTTGGGTGCTGTTTAAATTGGCAGAAAGAAGGTACAGATAATTATACTCATAGGAAGGCATTCAAGATTGTACCTTAAGCTGATTGCCTGAATAACAGTAGGCTTTAAAAAGAAATTTCAAACGTAACATACCAGGTTGTTTGCACTAGTTCGGTTGTCAGCAACCCGCAGCTCCGGAGCCGCATGTGGCTCTTTGGGCCCTCTGCTGTGGCTCCCTGTGCCATCACTGGCTGGCCTTGCCCTCCCCTCCCAGTCACTCCTTGCCTGGCCTTGGAAATCTGAGAGATACAGGTGGGGGGGAGAGAGGGAGAGGGGGAGAGAAAGACATAGATACAGAGAGAGAGAGAGATACAGAGAGGGGGGGAGATAGAGAGGAAGAGGGGGAGAGAGAGAGATACGGGGGGGGGGGGGAGAGAGAAATAGAGAAATACAGAGAGCTGGGGGGAGAGAGGGAGAAAAAGAGAAAAAGGTTTTGTGGTTCCCGGTGTTTTTTAACAACTGGTTCTCTGCCCTAATGACTGGCTGGGTAGGCATGATTGGGTGGGAGTGAGTGATGTGGAGTTGACCACTCCCAGCCAGGTTTTGTGGTTCCTGGAGTTTTTTTTTTCTGTGGGAAATGGGTCCAAATGGCTCTTTGAGTGTTTAAGGTTGCAGACCCCTGCATTAGTTCATATGCTAAGCTATACGGTAACTAAATTCTTCCAACTGTCCCCAAAATAAATTCTAAATTGAATGTCTCTTTTTTTTTTTGTACCTTTGAGTCAGTTTTTGACACTTGGCAAGTCCTTGCAGCTTTCTTGGCATGATTCTTTTTCATAAATGGTTTGCCACTGCCTTCTTCCCAGGGCTGAGGGAATGATGGGCCCAAGGTGACCCAGCTGGCTTCCTGCCTAAGGCAGGACTAGAACTAGATTTTTTTTCAACCTGGCCCTGCAACTGGCAGATTCCTCAAATTTCATGGTGGGCTCTGATCCAAATACTAATATCTCACCTTGCTTAGCTTTGAAGCCTAGACAAGCTACTTGGTGCCACCTGCTGAGTCAACAAAAGGTATTTAGTAGAGGCCTAATGGTGAATAAGATAAGATAAAACTATTTTGTTTTCTCTGTTTGGAGTGGATTCTGAAAAAACACTTGGTATAATGCAACTCTTTTTCTTTCCTGATACGAGAAAAGTCAGCCTAATACTTGTATCACCCAGAGGAGGAGCAGGTATATAATACTTGTAGCCAGTTCAGCTGTCACTGACAATGACTTCAAGGAGCAAGAGACTCTGGCTTCTTCTATGGTTCTCTGATTCAAAGAAATCAAGAGTCAGTAGGGTTTTTTTTTAATCAAGAAAGAATATCAGCAAGGAAAGATCCCTCCAGCTAAATAAAGTTATGAACCACAATTAATTTATATTGCAATTTTAACTGAAGTCTAATTTAATCAAATATTAATTCTGTTTCACACTTCCCAGTGTGGTTATCTCGTGGTGTTCCTCCATGGTATTTTTTTTGTTCTGTGGTTACTCTGGTTTCTTATTTCCTTGGCAGCTGATTGTTGCAGTTGAACATGAAGAAATTCCGAGACTCAAGGCACTTTATGAAAGGGGGACACAGAATAATGTCCGGGGGCTGAAACTAATCTCTCCCAAAGAAATACAAGCCAAGGAACCCTACTGTCGGGTAAGCTGTTGTCTTGCTGTGCAGTATCTAATCTTTTCTGTGCAAATAACTTGTTAAATGTGGGATGGTACCAGGCAAAGTCTGAAATCAGTATCTCCATGTAGTTTAACAATAGTAGCACATTAAATTAAAGTTAATATAGAACATTAAATACAGGATTTCTGATTCCCAGGATCCTGTTTTCTCTTTGTGAAAGAGCTGACAAGCACACTACTTGCATTTCCCACTTTTTCAATTTCCTACATCATTTTCCTTCTTGTCTCTGGAGAAATCTTTTGAGGTCTTTTCTGGCATTTTTGTTCACTTTCACCTGACCAGATGGCACAACTGTTATTTATAAACTTGGAAGAGTTTTGGCAGCCGATTGAACAGACTTGGAAGATAATACATATTCTCTGACATCGTATCAAATCTGCATGTTCTAACCTTAGTTTTTCACATTTGGGAATTTACACATTACCAGAATGCACCTCTTCTTCTTCAGAGTGGATCCTGCATTCTTTGACCTATCAGGGCCTGAGTATCTTCCATTCTCTTCCATGAAGCTGAGGTTGGTAAGGTGGAAGCCATGCACTGGCTTCTAGAGCAGGTTGCTGAGCGGCACTTCTTCCTCTTCCTTCTCTGGGTCACAAGCTTTTGTTCCTTCTTGTGTTCTTTGGCATTCCTATCATTTCTCTGCCCCTACTGAGTTGCTTTACCCATCATAGTAAGCAAAATTTTACCTTCCCTCATGTCATGCAGTATATAAACTCTTCATTCCTTTATGTTCTCTTCTAATGACACAAGCATCTACTTCCAGCAGGCATGGTTTGAATTTTCTGTTTGAGGGACAAACCTTTATACCTTACAGATCACCATGAAGTGTTCTTCCCTGTTCATGTTGCTTGGAGTTTCCCATGCAAACCTAAAATGCTCACTTATTTGGGTTCTTGTTTCCAGGTGTTGTTTCTCTGGAAGAGCTCTAGCTAAGGCCAAATTCCCTTCCCAGTCGGGTCTGTGGCTGTTCAGGAGTCAGTAGCTCATGGCAGTTTTAATCAAGCCCCAGCATGTCCTTAACCTTTACCTCAGACAGAAAAGCAGGTCCGCTCTTCAGAGTCTCCAACCATCATACCCAGTCAGTTGCTCAGAAACAAGAACCCATTTTCTTTTCTTCTTTGTCTGTATCTTCTCCTTGCTAGTTGCAGGCAAAATCCTCCGGTTTGCTCTCTCAGACTACAAATGCCTACTAATCAATGCTCGACTTCCAGAAATAAGTTTCAATCCATACATGGCACTCCTCAGTATTTTACCTCACCAAATCTCTTTACCAATTGTTGGTTTCAAAGGTAGGAATAGTATCAATACTTGCACTGGGAATGTCAGATGGTCCTGCTCTAAAGTTTTCTTGAACAACCCATTTTGGCAAATATTAGTCAAGTATCATTTTCACGTGCTTTTAAATTGTCCTTCTGTCATTCCTTGCCGATAAGCAGCACTATCTGAGTAAGCATGTAGACCTAATAAGCATGTAGGCTGCCTTGCTGAAAGTTGCATTGATTCAAATGGCCCCTTTGTGTCTTTGTTCTTTCAATATTGACCCTGTGAACAGATGTGTTGTCCCTGCGTCCACCTTTTCAGGGGTTGATGGCTCTGGATTCCCCATACACTGGCATTGTGAACTACAGGCAGGTGGCCCTAGCCTATGCTGAAGATTTTCAGACAGCTGGAGGTACTGTATTGACAGAGTTTGAGGTGGAACACATGGATATGGCAAAGGAAAGTGCTGAAGGAAGTAAAGAAGGTAATTTACAGTAAATTTTCTGACACCTCTGTAGTTATAGTTTTCCCCAATGTTCTTTGGAATTTTCCTCTCAGGATTCACTGTAATATGTAGACCTTGAACTCAACATGCATTAAAATGGTGTTCCCAAGGGTGTGTCCACCAGCAATTGCCCTTGCAGCCCCAAGATGCAATGCCCTGTCTTAAGGGACCTGTTTCATCTCCTAAAACTCTTCAAAAAGCAAAAGTTAGCCTCTTTTATTTTTAGAATATATCTTTGATGTGCCAGAGTGGCCTATAGGCAGACACAAATTTAAGCTACAACAAAGTTTATTTCATTTGACCGTAGTGTGTACGAACCAGCCCAATATACCATGTGCAATAAACCAAGGTTTTAAAAAAATCCTGGCTTAGCACAGTCCATGCACACAGACTGTATGTTCTATGCATTTAAAGATCTTGCACGTTGAAATTGCCTTCAACTCTTAGGTTGCTTTGAATAAGTTTTACGCTTCAGATGATTGTATTATAGGATACTTTTTCAGAACTTTTTCAAAAATTGCTGTAAATTTGATAGATGCTAAATTTTACTTTAGAACTCATTCATATCCTAAAGACAGAGCGGTTATACCTAGGAAAAAGGACAATTGAACAACTTTATTCCTTGCAATTTAATAAGGAATAACCAATATATTTTAGAAGCCAATATAATTGGTCTGCTACTTGGTTTGAAATCTATACTTTAAATCCTTTTACTAAAATAGAATTTAGCAAGAAAAAGTTGTTTTATGTTTCATCACACCCAGAATTCAGAAGAAAATATTTTCTGACGACTTTTGCCCAAGGATACCTAGTAATATAGATACTATTAGGGTAAACAGGCAGGAAGAGAGATAGAATAAGGGGAGAGCAAAATGCAATTCAAAGGTATTGTTGCCAACAGTAGTGAAATCCTCTGCGGTTTGCCACTGGTTCGCTACCTGCGCATGTGTGGTGCGCACCAAGTGCACGCTGCGTGCGCATGCACACTACACACCAAGCACACACTGTACATGCACACTGCACAACAAACACATGTTTTGCGTGGAAAAAGGAGGATTAAGGTAAGTAGAACAGCGAGGGGGGTAATCAGCTGTGCCGCGCAATTTAGATTCGCTAGAAAGCAGGATTTAAATAAGCAAATCTAAATCGCGTGGCACAGCTGATCATCGGAAATACTGAAATGCAATTCAGACAAACTGGCAGCAGTTTTTTACATCTGAAAGCAGAGAAGGGGAGAGCAGTGGAAAGCCATGGACCGATCCTGGGGAAGGAAGAGCCACCACTGCCAACAAGGCCCCACCGTAGCTCTGGGGATAAAAGGCAAGAGGCAAAGATGAATAGAGGCCGGCCAGAGTTGTTAACCTGCAAGAGAAACTTTTTGCAGGGGCTGCTGGCATTCCTAATAAAGGAATCTTTTGAGTTCACGTCAGAGGGTTTGTCGTCTGTGGGGAGCTGGGTCAGAACAGATGCTTCTACAATAAGAAAAAGAAAATGGCTTTCAGATAGAAAGTCCATACAGAGAGTGGTAAGGACAGCCGAGAAGATCATCGCTTCCCATTATTCAGGATACTACTTATAAGTGCTGTGTGCTTAGAGCTTGAAGCATTGTTAGAGACCCCACATACCCACTTCATGGTCTGTTTCTATTGCTCCCCCTCTGGGGGAATATTTTCAAAGTATTTGTAGCAGGACTACCAGATTCTGGAACGGCTTTGTTCCCAATGCCATCCGTCTGGTAAACTCGCAAGATTCATTTTTCTCGCCATGTATATATACATCCAAACTAGACTGTGTTGTTTCTCTGTGTTATATATGTGTCTGTGTGGCTACATGGATAGGGTTTTTTTTGTCATGTTTATGTAGTGCAAATTGGAGGTGGTGACCCTTTGAGAGCTGTAAGCAATGAAATTTCATTTAAATGTATGATGATTAATGTACATTTAAAGTGACAATAAAGTTATTCTAAGATGAGCCCACTTTCTGTTCAGAAACTATCACTTGGGTTTTATAGTTTTGAAGAAGGGATAAAACAATTGCTTCATAACCCATTTAAATTCATTTCATCTTATTTGTAGGGATGAAATATCCAGTTGTTGTTAGAAATTCAAAGGTAAGATAATCATTCCATTCAGTTTTTTGAATACATATATTTGAACTTCTGGTATTTTTTTACTTACTAAACATAAAAAAGATTTTACCTTAATTGCTGCTTTAGTAAGTTAATACTTTAGTTATTTTTATACTAAGCTTAGAATGCTGATTTGTATATTAGTTTAATTCACAGAGTTTTTGCAGCAAAAAATAGGAAGATGTAGAATATTAAGGTAAAAATGACATATACAGAGTGATGCATATACAGAATTGACTAATAATTTATTAACAAAGCACCATCAGTATCTGCTTTTTATAATAACAGAAATATATTCCAAAGTCTTTAAACGTATCTTTGATATAAAAAATGAAGGTTATTATACCTGTGTATGTTATTTTTCAGCCATCTGTGTTTTCAAAGAAGAGTGTAATGTTTAGGTTGCTTAAATGACAAATATATACTAAAAATTAGTTGATGGAGGTTTTCCTTAGCCCTTCTATATAGAAAAGCAAACATAATTCTTAATATCTGAAAATATTTGATAAAGATATTAACCATATTACAAAGCATTACAAAGGCAGTTCTAGTAGTTTTTACAAATATATCAAGTTCTAACTGTGCATGTTCGTTAATTGCTTAAAGCTTCTCATTCCCTGAAAAGCTCTGACTTCAAATGCAAGTAACCCTGTCATGTGGAGTTGCTGGACATCTGGCCTTTTCCATTGGCTAAGGTAGTGATGGCGAACCTTTCTGGCACCAAGTGCCCAAACTGGAACGTGCATATATGTGCATGTATGTGCACATGCTGGAGCACCAGAAATCTGAAGACCAGCTGGCCGGCATGCACATGAGTTTTTTGGCCATTTTCAGGCTGTTTTCCGGGCCATTTTTCAGGCTGGTTTTGGCCTGGAAAACGGCCTGAAAATGGGCCAGAAAATAGCCAAAAACAAGTTGGTTTTTTGGCCGTTTTTGGCCCAAAAATGGCCTGAAAAACTGCCTGGAATAGGCCCCAAAACAGCCCAGAAAACAGCCTAAAAACGGCCCTTTTTTTGGCCGTTTTTCTGGCTGTTTTCCAGCACTCCAGTGCCCGCAAAGACCAGCTGACCAGCACCCCAGAAACCGGAAGAGCAGCTGGTGATAGTACGTGTGCCCACAGAGAGGGCTCTGTGTGCCACCTCTGGCATATGTGCCATAGGTTCGCCATCACGGGGCTAAAGAATCATTTGTTTGGCCAGGCTAGCTTTCTTCAAAAGTTATTTCTATTCCCAAAAAAACCTATCTTTGATTTGAGCTTCTATTTCAGAGCAAAAAGTAATCCCTTCCTGTCCTGGTTTTAGGTCAGTTTAGACATAAGGAGCAACATTGGAGGAAATGGAACATAGAGGAAATATCTTCGGGAATTATTTACTTTTGAGATTGTGTTAGGTATATTATAGCTGAGGTAAATTTGTGCTGCTTTTGTCACAGGGGACAGAAATCCGATGCCGACATCTTGTGACCTGCGCAGGACTTTACTCGGATAGACTCTCCCAGATCAGTGGTTGTGACCCAGAGCCCCGCATTGTGCCTTTCCGTGGAGATTATTTGGTGCTGAAGCCAGAGAAGTGCTATTTAGTTAGAGGAAACATTTATCCGGTATATCATTTCTCAGTACTTTCACTTAATGGTTGGAAGGAAGTAAAGCCTGGGGGATTTTAGGCACTATCGGTATTGCAAAAAGTTCTTTAAACTTTAATGGCTGCAAAGTGTCTCAATTCCATTTCCAGATTACTGCCACATATTTTCCTTTACTCTGCCTTTCTTTAAAAATTCCTTTTTTACAATTTTGTTATGTGTAGTTGAAATGGGCCATTTAGGCCTTGATTCCAACACCTTGATTCATGCAGGAATCCAAATTAAAGCATCTCTGGTAGGTGACCATCTCACTTCTGCTTAAACATATCCAATGAAAAAGAGCCACTATCTCTTTGGAAAATAGACTCCATTTATTCTCCATATCTCTATACAATTAAATGGGAACTGTTTTGTTTAACTGTTTTATAGTTTTATAGGCGATACAGACATCCAGTACTTTCCTCCCTCAAATGAATTTTGATTTAGGATATGTTCCGTGTGTTTTGGTATGACAGGTACCTGATCCCCGTTTCCCCTTTCTGGGCATTCATTTTACCCCACGGATAGATGGTAATGTCTGGCTTGGGCCTAATGCAGTCCTTGCATTTAAACGAGAGGGCTACAGATTTTATGATTTCAGCATTCAAGATTTTATAGATGCAGCTGCTTACAGGTAATATTTTCCAATTAGTATGCCCTCTCTCGTTTTTCTGTTACTTGAGTATTAATTGTGAGCATTGCAAGAAGACTTCTGTTGCTTGCGGTGGGAAATGTAGGAAAGGACTGAGAGTGTGGTTCAATTCATGTTGTAAGTAATATTGTGTTTAGGAATGTTGGGAGAAAAAGCACATACAAATATTGATCCTATAAAAACTGATAGTTCAGTAGAACCATTTCTATCATCTGAAGAAACATAAGTGGCAGGCAAAAAACAAAAAAATTGACAAGATTGCTTATTTATTTAACAAAAATATAAATGTTTTACTAGATAAAAATGAACTAAAATCATATTTTTATTCAAAGCAATTAGAAAAACAACCAATTTTACAGCATCTCAAGAATGTAAAAATGTACTATGGCATAACATTTTAGATAAGTCCACTTAATCAGATATGTAAAGTGAAAACCAGCAGAATAATTAAAGACTTAAATCAAGTTGACAGATATTAATCCCAGTGCAGTATTTCTTAGCTACAGCACTAAAATGAATTTGTTACTATTGATTTAATTCCTTCAGTGTAATTGGGATGTGATTATTAGTTTGTACTTTTAATTGTTTGCATCTGATCTATAAACACACACAGACACAGACACATTTATTTACTATAATTCTATATTGATGTTTTCCAAGGTCTCCTTAGAGTTTATACAATTATGGACGATGAGAGAATTTAACCTTAGCCAACCAGTTCGCAATAAATTGCTCTTTTTTTTTTCTCCCAGTGGCTTATGGAAACTAGTGCTGAAGAACTTTTCATATGGGATGGGTGAAATGTACAGAGCATGTTTTCTAAATGCCCAATTGAAGCAGCTGCAAAGAATCATCCCTGAAGTTACCATCAATGATATTCAGAGGTAAAAAAAAAATTAAAATTGCTGAGATGTCAAGAATGGATTTTTCTCCGCCACTTTGGTTGAATACATTTAGGAATTTTGAAGAAACAGCTCCGTGATCACACCAGAAAAAGGCATTTGATGAAAACTAGTCCAACATAGCTGCCTCTCCTCCTTTCTGCTACTCCCATGAGATTCAAAATCATGATACACATTTCCCCTCTGTTTCTTAGTCAAATAGATGTACTCCATGAGTTATAACCATTTGTTCAGCAACTGTTTGAAGTTATGGTGGCACAGAATGACTGGTTCTTATTCCTTGAAAGTTAAAGGCTGTTGTACTGATACTGAAGTCACGTGAGTTTGGTCGCTTGGCATCCCACCTGCCCACACGACCACAGGGATGACTCATTTCCTTCCCACTTACCTCCCTCTCTCACCAATCTGTGTCCTTCTGGTCCGCTGCACTCCACATTTCTTGCCACTCTGTGCTCCATCATTGTAAGAGAGAAACTGGCAGAGCCGGGGAAGAAATCAAATGAGGAATCAGTTTAGACTCTCTAGGCCAGTGTTTCTCAACCTTGGTAGCTTGAAGATGGATGGACTTCAACTCCCAGAATCCCCCAGCCAGCAGCGCTGGCTGGGGGATTCTGGGAGTTGAAGTTCATCCATCTTCAAGCTTCCAAGGTTGAGAAACACTGCTCTAGGCAGTCACAAGAGAACAAAGTCCAACCCCCCCTTTGAATATCATTGAAACTTACATAGGTTTACCCAGGTGCAAACCATTAGTTGAGGAGATTGCTTAGGCTGGAACAATAAAATCAGCAAATTTGAACCCTTTGCATTTGGAATTGGTTCTTTGTACCTGACACGTTATTCTCAGTGGACCTTCACCATTGGTTTCTTTGCAAGGCTTGTGGAAGAAAGCCTCACTTGACCGGCGGCCATTTTGTGGACGGTCCAGGCCAGGCATACTTTGTCAGCAGGGGGAGCAAGAAAATGGAGAAATGCAGCTGGGATGGTGGAGTGTGGGGTGTCAGGAGCCTCTGAGTGCAGGGCAGCCAGAGTGACCGGCAGGGCCAGGCTGAGCTGTGGCTTCACATCTCTCGGGGGTAAGGAAACTGCAGTTTCATGGAGTGACTGAGGCTCCACACTGAGGCCGTAGCTTAGAGATTTCTTGCAGGCCCAGAACCACAGTGCCAAGGAACCCTTGAGCCACAGCATGGCAAGCAGCCCCACAAGACAGGATGTAGGGCAGCTAAAAGGACAGTAATAAAGGGGATTAGGCAGTTGAAGGGAGTTAATCTATTACCTTGAAAGAACTGAGGTTTGAGGTTGGGAGGGACAAGCCAGGAATGGCTTGGGTCTTTGACTTAATGACCAGGTACAGAAATATGCCTATATGCCTACATATGCCAGAGCCATTTTTTCAAAGTATGCATCTAAACGGCAAACTAGATTTTTAACCATCCGAAAGCAATAAAACATATTGCTATGTGGCAATAAATCCTGGATTTGTTGAGTTTGTTTCTAATTTAAACTAAATATACATCTTGAAGCAGGGATACACTATCTGCACTGTACACCTGGGTGCAGCTGCCAGAACCTTTCCAAAAAGAGCTGCTAAATAGTAATTTTGAATGTGATAAAGGGAGGATATTAAATAAAGGAAGATAGTTACAGTGTGGTCTTACTACGGCATTATAAAATGGTATTAACGCGTCACGTGATCTTCATTCTATCCCATCAGTTTATGCAGCCTAGGACTGTGTTGGCTTTTTTGGCAGCTGCAGTGCATTGCTGGCTCAAATTTAAGTGACTGTCCACTAGAACTGCAAGATCCCTCTCACAGTTACTTTGCTTGTGAGAAAGTTGCAAAAGGGGGTTATCGGACCCCAGGACACTGAAACCATCATAAATATGAACTAGTTGCCAAACATCTGAAGTTTGAGCAAGTGATCATGGGGATGCTGCAATAGTCTTGGGAACAAGGTCATAATTCACTTTTTTCAGTGTCGTAATGTTGAACGGTCACTAAATGAATGGTTGTAAGTTGAGGACTCTCTGTATTAGGACTGAAGTTTTATTTCAAGTCCAGTTGAAACAATGATTGAATTTCCAGATCAATTCAGTGCATCAAGTCAAATTGCTTGATTCAAACATTCTGCACACATGTATATTTTATTATTTTAATTGAATTGATCCTTTGAACTGAATCTTTGAATTAACCTGATTTATTAGTAATAACCAATTAAATTTGTAGATTTAATACATTTTGTATAATCAAACTTGAATGATTCACAAACCCACAGTGATTATATATATTTTATTTATATTTCATGTTTCTAGACCACCTATCTCCCTCAAGAAGAGTCTTTGTCTTTAATATAATACAAAGTTATCAAAATCATTTTTTGTCCTGGTCCCATTTTGTTTTTTTAATCTGACACCATCTATTTTTTGGAGTAGAGCCCTTTGTTTACAACTTAAATACCAAATGCAAACCCTGAACCCTTGTGCAATTGAATTTAAAGAAACAAACTTGATAAGCCTCTCAGTTGTTAGCTAAAATCGAGTGTATATAATTAACCATATTATCTATTAAACAATCAGGATAAATTTATTTCTCTAAAAGTAGCAAAGTTGTGCTACGTTATATGTAAGTTTTGCCCACAAATGATTGCCAGTTATTGATGTCAAGGGATACTTTCATTTCATTTGTTTTACAAAATGTAAATTTTTATTGGTCTATGATCAATGGTCTTATTCTGTTCTATAATCAACCATGATAGTGCAGTAATTGTGTTATCTCATATTAAGTCACTTTGGTTAGGGGGCCATTATCAAATTAAATACTGAATGTTTAATGTCTTTCTTTTTGCAGAGGACCTGCTGGAGTCAGAGCTCAAGCCTTGGACAGTAGTGGGAACTTGATTGATGATTTTGTGTTTGATAGTGGAACTGGAGACATTGCTGCTCGAATACTCCATGTCAGGAATGCCCCTTCACCTGCTGCTACCTCCTCACTTGCCATTGCAAAAATGATAGCCAATGAGATGGAGCAGAGATTCGAATTGTGACTGGATGTTGGAGACTTGGGCCTCTTTGCTCCTCCTCCTCTTAGCTACTATGACAGGCAAAGAAAAGGGCTGTTTCTTGTTTGGAAACAGAGGATTAGAAAAAGGAATCACCTACTAATTTGCTATACAAAAGCATCAAACTTGACCACGATCAGTATCACAGCACTGAAACTATTTAAAAGGATAGGAAGATCCATTAAATGTCATATTACTTTGTTAAAGGAAAATGGTGTGTATATATTAGAGCAATTAGCAAACCAGAATCTTCCTCCTTTTCCTTAAGAGACCTGGCTTGTGTCTGGGTAAAGTTCTGTTTCCAAATAAGAGTAATAAGGAGGATACTAGACCAAGAGAGCCAGTTCTGCCTAGTTTTTCTGTTTCTTATTTACACAAAGAATCAATGATGGGCTTAGCATTTTAAAAATACTCAAGCAAGCAAGAGATGTGGTTGTAGACTTTTCTTCAACCTAGAATCATCTGAAATAAGTGGAGTCAATAAACTGTCCATCGATCACGGTATCAATAGAAAAGAATATTTGTGCACTGATGATGTTACCTGATTGGTTAATGAAAGATAGTGGATATTATAAAGATAACTGGTGCTATCTTTAGCAGACGTTATGCTGTAAACTTCCAGGAAAAAGATATCAGTCAAGCGTCTTTGGTCTCCAGTTTTTATTTTTAGCAAAGGAATGCTGACAAAAATACAAGCAGCTGTTGGCCAGAAGTAAAGCATTATCCTTACCAAACTCATTGAAGAAAAAAATAGCAGGTTCCAAATACTGGTAGTAAAACATGGCTTTTGTCTTTCCATGTAAATATTGCCTCTATGATTTGTCTCTAGGGGTTTTTTTCCTTTTGCTTTCTCATTGCTAGAAATTAGGCCATTCTCTAAATTGCTAGCTAATGAATCAGAGATCATTTCCTGATTTGATTTGCATACAGTCTTCCTTTACTAGATGGCCCAAACATGTAAGTATTGTATGTGACTGAATTTGGTACGTTCTTTTAAAATAAAAGTTAATGGAATATGATGAGATAAAAGCATTGATCCAAACCATAATTAGAAGTCATATTTTATATTTTAGTCAATAATAAAATATAAAAAGCAATGCATAAATGTGGGGGTGATGAACAAGGAAATTTTAAATGAGTTTCTTTTTAACTGAGTTTTAATGTACTGTACATGATTTTCTGTTCATCTTCAAATAGAATCATTGGAAGTTCCAAACATCTCTTTCTGAAACACTAAACTCTCCATACAGGTAGTCTTTGATTTATGACAATTGAGCCCAAAATTTCCATTGCTAAGTAAGGTAGTTGTTAAATGACTTTTGCCCCGTTTTATGACCTTTCTTGTCAAAATTGTTAAGTGAATAACTGCAGTTGTTAAGTTAGGAACATGGTTGTTAAGTGAATCTGGCTTCCCCATTGACTTTGCTTGTCAGAAGGCTGCAAAAGATAATCACATGACCCAGGGACACAGCAATCATCATAAATATGAGCCAATTGCCAAGCGCCTGAATTTTGAACATGTGACCATGGGGATGTTGCAATAGTGGCAAGTGTGAAAAACGGTCATAAATAACTTTTTTTCAGTACCATCACAACTTTGAACGGTCACTAAATGAACTGTTGTAAGTCAAGTATTTGTATGTGTAATAAACATGAGACTTGACTTCCCTTTTTTAACCATTCCACTCCCATCCCAATTATCGAGAGCCTGTGTGTTATTAAGCAAGAAAGTTAAACCTAGGAAAGCAAAGTACCTGCTACACAGAAGTAGATAGAAGTTTCTAAAAACATTTTCACGTAGTACAATTTTTTACCAATAGGTTTTTGGTCTGGGTCTTGATCCCATCAGACTGCAAAACAAATAAAAATTGTAAATTGTCAAAAGTCACATTTGATGGGAGTATAAAGAAAAAATTCTCAATAATGTTTCAGTGGTGGAATTCCTAATGAGATATGGTAGTAGTTTTTATTCTGGCAGGAACTGTGGAATCATCTGTTGGAATACTTCAATTAGGCTTTCTGCATTGAGCAGCCCTGAACAGAATTTCTGCACTCTAGACTTCTTGATCTAGCTTTGGATTTACATGAACAGAAAATTACTTTCCTTATTTGGCAAAAACTAGTCATGTTATCTTGTTAGGCAGCAAATAATGTTTTCTACTGCCCCTCTACCACCACATAAAATGAGACAAGGAGATGGTATTCAGAATGTGATGTTTGTCTCTCTAATTGAAGCAAATATTTATGTTCTTAATGTTATTTTATTTTCATGTCATTTCATATTTCACTATTATCTGCCACTATGCTAGAGATTTCCATTTTAAGTATGGAACACGCACCTTCTGACGTTAGAAAATCCACATCCTAGCAGTTTATAGTCTTTCCCTAAAATGTGTGTGGTTTAGAACCTTGGCCATCTATAGGATTCTTTGATGTATAGGATTCCACTTATAGCGTATTTATAAATTCCTTAAGCTATTAAACAGTTTACTATTTGACTTTTTCAAGATTTTAAAATTTAATTTTAAAGAAATTAAGGTCCAAATAAAATATATTTAGGAATCAGTGAAACACTATCCCAATATCCCAGCGTACAGTTTTAAATTAAAACGGAGCTACAATATTTTGAGAGCCTATGGTACAAAACAAGCTGTAAATCTCACTGCATCTTTGATTTTGATTCCAATGAAGAGAGAAAAAATAGTTACACAGGTCAAATATGTCAGAATACAGGAATTTTTCTATACACAGATTATTGTTACCCAGCATTTTCTATTCTAACCAGTGGTTCCCTAATTGTTGATTGGGTCAAGTAAAACCTACAATCTACCACCAATGTATATCTCAGAGGGGGGAAAATTGTATTAAGATTCAGAGACATATATAATCATCACTTCTTCTTAAATCAAAGGGTGTATACATGTTCTGTGTTTATTGGGTATTTTTATTTTAAAACAAGCAGAAGTATTTCTACTGAGACTAGTTAAGAAATTTTGTGTACAATTCACCTGCATTTTCTTCATTTTGAAAACTAAAGGTAATCTTAGTGGATTAAATCATTTCATAAAATTCTTACTGAAAAAACTACACGGATACATGTGTTCCAGAATTTAGTGAAAAATAACTTGGAGAAAACTTCCACTTCCATTTATGCATGGTGATTAGAGTTGAATTATCAAACACGCAAACATACAAACTGGGTTATATCTCACTATTCCACAGTAAAGTCTGGAATATCTCTCGTATATTCCCTATGAAATATATTGAATGGCATTCATCAAATACAATACTGGCAAGCAGAATCTCCATGTGAATAATGACTTTACAAAGAAGGAAATTATACATCTAAAAGTCAAGTTCTTTGTCCTCCATGATATGACAAACACATCTAGCCCAATGTGTCCTTTACATGTAAGATACTGTCAAAGGCATGTTTCTATGCATTAATAGTAAAGTTGAGCAAATCAAATATCCAACATTCAAGAGAATTCAGGGTAAAACGGCATTGAACTGTGCGCTTCCGTTCAAAAATTTGTCTGGATTCTGGATGTAGCTGCCCAAGAAACAGCCCTTAATGAGTTTGGCCCATCACAAAGGGAATCTTATTTTTTAAAATATATTTTGGGATGTGATGTTTTTTTCTTTTGAGATTATTGGTTTTGCTCTTGGCCCAAATCTAAAGCAAAAAGAACAGGGCGTTTTAATCTGTAATGTACATTAGTTTATATCAGATCGGTAACTGGATGCAAGACAATGTTATTTAGCAAATTACATTGAATTAACTTTGGCCCAAAGCTTTATTTTGAGTAGTTCACATGCCATACATAGAAAATGAGGAATGGGATTAAAGAATATTCTTCCACCACCTGAAGTATGAAATGACACATCTTTTAATTCAGAGTGCATATTTTAATTCAGTATCTTCATTTAGATTCATTTTTCCTGAAGTAAGGAGGCATTGATTGAGATGTCTTAAGACTATTAATACAGTGTGTACACTTTTCTGTATTTTGGTTTCTACTGAATACACATATGTGCTTGTATTTTGAATGCAAAACCAGCTCTGCAATAGTTATATGATTTAGAGGGCATTTTCAAGAGGTTTGCGTTATTCCAGATGACTCAAAGCTTTTTGTACATTACCCCATTTCTACAGCTGATGGGAAAAAAATACTTTAGCATAACACAATATCTATTGACAGCTAAGTAACTTAACAAATTTTAAGGTACAGTTTAAGTTTTTACTGAGTAAACTATATTTCAAATGTTCATGCAAATAAGGAATATGGATTGAATAACTAACTTCAGTATTGTTTTATAAAACAAGTTAGTTTTTTCTTCATTAAAAATAATCCTGAGCTAAATGGAATACTAATACATGGCCAAGAAGCAAGCTAAGACCTCCCATGCTCATTTTCCAGGACATAAGATGCACCAAACTAATCCAAGGTATATATAATCATGATTATCTAATAAACCATAGCTTGATGAATTTACATTATATACAAAGTTTTAAAACATGATTTACAAAATATTCTTAGCATAATTAACCCAATCATACTTAGCATCATGATTACAAACCCAATCATATTATTTTGGGGTTATTTCTGAGCTAAGCCATGCCAGTTATTTTACACAGTTGTATGCTCCGCGTGATAATCTACAACAGAATAAATAAAAGATTTCCAATAGGAAACTTAAAAGAAAAGGCTGTAGAGCTTGTTTTCAGTAAGTAGATTTGTCAATTGTATTTTAATTGATTAAATGGAGGCAGTCACATTCAATTAAGGGAAACAATGTTGAGAATTAATAGTATGCTTGTTAAATATTAAAATACCCAAGCTTCCTTCAAAAAGTCCTCTATACCATGCTTTTATAATAGGCACATTTATTTCAATTTAATGTATATAGGAAGTGATATGGAATTATACAATAATAATAATAATAATAATAATAATAATAATAACTCTATCATGGTATTTAATTAAAGGCTCATTCAGATATGCCAGTCATCCCTTTGCAACTAGGAAGTAATGAGTGCATATTTGTAAACAGAGCTGAACTTCAGTCTACCATGTCTCCTGTAAAGTAGTGAGGAAGAGGTATGGAGCCATAAAAATTATTTATACCTGAATCAGATGAACCACAACAAAGGCAGTTTTCCCCATTTTTTATTTTATTTCACTATCTTCCTTTCTTGTGTGCTCCAACCACCATCCACCAAAATTCCAGGTTTCTTTTTCATAGCACAAGTGTCTTTCTCTCTGTCTTAATTACTTCAAAGCAATCATCTTATCCATCCGGCATTTCGGATTCCCTATCTGCATCACTACAGGTTTGTTGTGATCCTTCATTTACCGATCTATCATTCAGATCATAACTCAGCTCAGGTGTATAACTAGGATGCCGAACTGGTTGAATGTCTTCCTTACATTTCTGAAAGGACGATTCATCTGTTTGTTGATAATGAGATGTTAGCACTTTCCCAGTTTTAAGATTTATCCAGCTTCCTTTTGGCATGGATAATGAATCATAAATGAGCGCGGTGTCATATTCCATCTCTACATAAGCTAAGGATTGTGCACTGAAAACATCCGTACTTGCATGAGAAACTAACACTTTCTCAACTTCATCAATACTCTGCACTTCATCCCAAGATTGCTGAATGCTGAGATCTGATACAATAGTTTCAGATGATTTATTGCTACTACTGGTTTGCTGATCAAATTCTGCTTCATTCAATTTCACGTCAGGTATGGGTGGTTTGGGACAACCTGCAGAATTTCTATTGTTCTCCAAAGCTGTTTTACTAAGCAAGCTTATACTTGTCTGTTGGCTATGATTTATCAGTACTTTTCCAGTTTTTCTGTTTAGCCAAACACCATTTTCTAGAGAAATTCTGCTATATGTCTGCAGAGCTTCATCTTCTCCCTCTACATATGATGATGAACTGTCAAGGCTACTCCTGCTTGGAGACTGATAAGACTGCTGTGCATCATTTGAGGGTGTGCTCCAAAGAATGTCATTATAGTGAAATTCATGTTTCACAGACTGCTTACTTCCTTGATGGAGTTCCTGCTCCACATCCAATTTGTTGTTTATTTGGAGAGCCATCCCTTCTTCCTGTTCAGAGGCAATTATTTCTTGCTGTTGGCTGGTCTGCTGGGATGATATATCTTCTGCCCGTTGAGAAGTTTTTCTCTTCTGACTAGCTTGTTGAGTTGTTACCATCTCCGCTTCTTTGCTGGCCTGTTGAGATGCTTCTATCTGCTGGTTAGCTTGTTGGGATGCTGGTACCTCTATCTGTTTGCTAGCTTGTTGAGATGTTTCTGTCTTCTGAGTGGCTTGTTGGAATTCTGGTACTTCTGCCTCTTTGTTGGCTTGTTGAGATACTGTTAACACTGCCTGCTGGCTAACTTGCTTGGATGCTTCTATTTCTGTCTCCTGGCTACCTGGTTGGGATGTTGTCACTTCTGGCTGTTGGCTGGTATGTTGGAATGGCAAATCAGCATCCTGGCTGGGTTGGCAATATTCCACCACCTCGGCCACTTTGGATATCATCATCACCATCTCTTGACCAGATAGCTGTGAAGCTAATAACACAGGCTTTGGAACTCCATCTATTAAAGCATCCTCCTGTAGATGTCCTCTTTGGGACTGGAGCAACTTCTCTTGTTGGTTTCCCACAATGGGTTCATCTTTGCAGGACTCCTGCAATTCTTTTTCTACTTCATTACTTTCAAAAGATATTAGTTCTTTCTCTTTAATCAATGCTGCTGCTGCCGCCATCTGATTCTCAGGCTGAGACTCATCCTTACAAGTATCTTGCTGTGCTATAATTTCCTTTCTGTCATCCTCAACACGATGTATTTTATCAAGTTCAGTCTTTCTTTCTTTAGGTGTGGCATTCCTAGCAAAACTTCCCATAGGTGTGAGATTTACTTTTCTTGCTCTATGCTCCTGAAGCCAACTTCTTTCAGTTTGTTGACTACTACATGTCATTAATTTACCAGTTCTTCTGTTTTTCCAGGTATTCATTCCAACTGAAATAATGCTGTATGTTTGTTGAGCCTTTGAAGCACATGAAGGTTTTTGTTTTGAATCATTTATGTCACTTTCAAGAGTATTATCCTCAGCCACTTTGTTTACTTTATCTGCAACCAGCTGATGTTCTGCCTCTACCACAACAGGTTGTTTACTTTCCCATTGAGGCAGTAATGTAGTGGATTGCTGGCTTACACTCCAAGACTCAGGCATGATAGCTTGCTCACTATTTCTCTGGGATTTGGGCATGATGAGTGATTCACTACACGTTTGAGATTCTGATGTATCAGGCTTTACACTGTCCTTCCTGTATCTGGATTCAGTCAGTGGTTCAGTGCTTCTTTGGGGTTCAGGGATGGCAGGCTGTTTGCTATCCTTTTGGGACTCAGATACAGTAAGTTGTTCACTGCCTTTTGGGGGTTCAAGTTCATATGGGTGATCACTGTCTCTTTGGAATTCGGGAATAGTAGGCCGTTCACTATTATTTTGGGATTCAGATACAGTAGGTTCATCAAATGTCTGGGACTTAGGGCAGATGGGCTGCTCGTTGCATTCTGATGATTCTGGAATAGCAGGCTGTCCACTGCCTTTCTGAAAGTCAAGCAAAGGGGGATATTCACTGCCCATTTCAAACTCTGAAGAAATGGGTTGTTCACTGTCCCTCTGGGACTCAGAAACTGGAGGAAGATCTGCCTTCTGGAACCCACATACAAGATGTGGTTCAGAAATCTTATGGGATACAGGTGTTTCACTAGCTCTCCTGGGCTGGGGCAAGTTGGGTGGTTCACTAGAGTTCTGGGACTGGAATATGCTGGGAGGTGCACTAGCCCTGTGGGTATGGGGTATGTTGGAAAATTCCAAGACCCCCTGAGATTTAAGCAAGGATGGTTCATTGGCCTCCCATTTCTCATGAAATAATTCACTAGTTTTTGATTTACTTGCAAGAGGCTGTTCACTAGTCCTGTGAAGCGGCATGATGTTAGGTGGCTCATTGATCAGCTGGGACTCAGTTTCTTCACTAGTCCTCAAGGATTCAGACACTGTACATTTTTCACAACATCTTTCAGATACAGGAAAAAGAGTTTCTTCGCTGCTCCTTTGGGAGTTAGGAGGAATTGGGTAATCAGTGGCCTTTGGGGATTCAGATAAAGTGGGCTCTTCGTTGCCTTTTTGGAATTCTGTGGTAGCAGATATCTCTGTACTTTCCCCAAACTCTAATATCATGGATTTGTTGCTATCCCTTTGATATTCTGGAACGGTGACCTGGCCACTATCCTTCTGGGAATAAAGCATGGAAAACTGTTCACCATTTGTTTGAGATTTTGGAACAAAATATTGTTTACCTTTCTGAGAGTCTGATACAGCAGGCAGTTCACTTGCTTTCTCAATTTCAAGGGATATAGGCTGTTTGCTGCTTCTTTGGGATTCTAAACTTGGGGAGTGCTTACTGTCCTCATGGGACTCAAGCACAGCAGCCTGCTCTCTACTTCTTCTGGTCTCAAGTGCAGAATACTGTTCATTAATCCCTGACTCTGAACTAATTATTTGAGATTTTTGAACCCCGGGCTCATTACTTTTTGATAATGCTTCTTTACTGGCAAGTTTCTTTTTTTTCTCTCTATAATTCTGAAGCCAACTATCATTAGTCTGTTGACTCTGGTTTTGCATTAATTTGCCAGATCTTCGGTTTAACCAAGTAGTTTCCTCCAGCGAAATGATGCTGTATGTCTGTTGACCAAATGACATCTTTTGTTTCAGTGGCATTATCCTATTCTCAGAAGTGATAGTCCCATGGGGCTCCTTTGCATCATCAATCTTGTTTTCTGTCCCTAGGCTACTATGGTGCGATTTTTGCTCTAGTTCAAATAACATATCACTCTGATAATCTTTTTTTTTAAATTGATGGCTGTCATGTTCACATTCTTTTAACCCAGCTGATGGTCTGCTGTGATGAACTTGACGCTCTTCAAGAGGGAGACTTTTGCGTCGAAATTCTTGCACTTCACTTTGCTGGCTATCATGGAGAGAGTCTGGTAAATTGGCTGGTAGACTGCAAGAGCGAGGTTCTTGAATGTTAATTGGCTTGCTTCCTTGGAGAAAATCTTGCTGGTTTTGTGGCAGACTATCCATGCAAAGATCTGAAATAACAGGCTTACCCGTTTTTTGCAAGTCATACTGATGACTATCATGGCGAGATTCTTGCATTCCTAATTGTGTTCTAATGTTTGCAATGCTAACTGTATCAGTCTGTAAACTTTTTTCAAGCAACTCTCTTTTAAGACTCTGAACACTATCGGTCTGCTGAGCTTGGTCAATTTTAATTTTCCGTATTTTTCTATGTCGCTTTGTTTTTTTTTCCTCTGAGTTTGTTTTTTCTGTTCCTACTTGTTGGTCTCTTAGTTGGGTCTCCTGCTGTACTCCAAATATTTTTGGCTCTTGAATATTATATTGGGATTCTGGTACTGCAGGCTGTTGACTATCTTGCTTTGATTCTTGTCCCTCTGACTTTTTATTAATGTCCTGAGATTCTTGTTCTGTAGCTTGTTGACTAGCTCGCTTTGATTCTTGGCCCTGTCGCTTTTGAATACCATGCCAAGATTCTTGTACTGCAACAGATCGACTACTTCGCCTGGATT
>WNWU01000001.1:81294022-81332368 GCA_012654045.1 Ptyas mucosa
ATGCCAAGATTCTTGTACTGCAACAGATCGACTACTTCGCCTGGATTCTTGTTCCTCTGGCTGTTGAATACTGTGCTGAGATTCTTGTACTGCAACAGATTGACTACCTCGCCTTGATTCTTGCCCCTCTGGCTGTTGAATACCATGCCAAGATTCCTGTACTGCAACAGATTGACTACCTCGTTTTGATTCTTGCCCCTCTGGCTGCTGAATACTGGGCTGAGATTCTTGTACTGCAGCAGAACAACTGCCTTGTCTTGATTCTTGCCCATCTGACTGTTGAATACTGTACTGAGGGTCTTGTACACCCACAGACTGACTATCTCTGCCTGATTCTTGTCCCTCTGACTGCTGCATACAGTAGCAAGATTCTTGTACTATATGCCTTTGAGAAATTTGTTCTAATTCTTGCCCCTGTAGCTGTTGCATACTATGTTGAGATTCGTGTAATACAGGTTTCATTTCAGAAGCCCCAGAAAATGTTAACAATGTTTCAGTGTTTAAAGTTTCTTTTTCTGAATTGTTTCTTATTATGGATTGATGAAAAGGAAGTAAAAGTTCTGCAAGTGTTTCTGGGCCCCAAACAATACTGGTTTGCTGATGGCTAGATATCCTCTGACTTGTTCTTTCACAAATACAAGTCCTTTCTTTGTTCAAAGGCTGTCCCTGAGAAAATGTTTTGTTTGGTAGATTTGGAACACAAATGGCTTGCTTGCTGCTGTGCTGAGATTCCAATCTATTTATATCTTGGCTACCATGGTGTGTGACTTGTGTCTTTATTTGCTGACTATCATACTTTTCTACGTGTTTGGTTCCATCTTGCACACAAGCTTTTTTTATTTCTGTCTCTTCAGGAAAAATAATCTCCTGTTCAAAGCCCTCTTGAAAAGACTTTGGGGTTTGTAAAGGCTGGCAAGCAACAGGCTGATTATTACAATAGGATTCTTGGTCTTGGAGTTGAGGGCTGTTGGACTGTAATTGTTTCTTAAGAGGTGTTATACTACTTGTCCTTGCAGAAATATTTGTCTGCTCACTTTCATCCATTATTTCTTTTCGTCTAAAAATGCTTACTTTGCTATCTGTTTGCAGAGTCTTGTCCACCGCATTTTTTTCAGAAACCTTTCTAGGTTTTTGTTCCATTACTTGCACAGAATATCCACTTTTCTGATAGTGACTGATCTGAGTATAATCCTCATTTGTGTTAGAAGTAGGTTCCAAATTCTCCAAATTGAGTATTTCCTCATTCCCAGGATTTATCTGGACAAGTACAATTCCAAAATCACTCAGCTTTTCTTTTAGCAAAATTGCTAAATTAATTCTGAGGTCCTGAGGTACCAGCTTTTGCAGCATCAGCAAGCCAAATCTCCCTTCTGAACCAAGCTGTTTTCTTTTAAAAAGCTACATGTAAAAGAAACATAAGTGCTACCTTTTCTGATCCCACTTCATAACGATTAATTCTTTTCATTAGGACTGTGACTTGGATGTAAGTTGAACCATTTTCTAGGTGGTGATAAATCTTTGTTGAGTGCGTATTTCTTATTTACAGCCAGTTGGAATCATGGCCTTTTATGTCAAAATACTAGTTCTAGATTAAGGAGTTAGCAAGTAATTTGTCTGATGATGGTTTCCTGTTCTTATGCCAACTGCCTTGGTTCTATCATAAAATGGTCTGTGACATCACTGCACACTGTGCTCCAATCATTTATCTTATAGTTAAACAAGATTCTAAATCCAAGCCTTTAGAATTAGGAATAGAGTTCACTTTTGCCATTCAAGGGCAGCAACTGAAGCCTCAACTATTCTTCTTACTGCCTTCTAAAGAAGTGATTTTACAAAAAGGTAAGTAATAATAATTTTCCCTAACGAATTCTTAAGTGTTGCCTTAAGGAAATATTTTAGAAAATTGTTGAAAACAATGGGTTTGTAAAGTGCAAAACTTATTGTCAAATAATTTTCTTTCACCAGATTTTCTGACAGCCTTTACCAACTCCATTTCTTGGCTAGGAATTATGAGAGATGCAGTTCAGCGAGAGAGATGGCATTGCCAGCACTGGGCCTATTAATTCAACAACTGCCTCCAATGTGTGATGTTCCCCCAGGCCATCTGGCAGAGCCAGGGTCCTGTGAAAGGACAGAGTGATGGGTAAGATGTTCCATAGGGCAGAAGTCACAACAGAGAACGCCCTCCTCCTGGACTCCACAGCCTAGTGTCACTGCCCATCAGAATTACACCTGGAGTCTATGTTATCAAAATTGTAGAAAGATTGAAATATTTCAATGCATCCTTGAGAGAGGGTATTGCCTCTTAAGGAGGGATTGGTTCACACTCCCCTCAAGAATCACTAGATCCCACCATACTGGGCAATTTTTTTAGGGGCTGTTGTGGGGAAGGTGGTCATGCAGCAGCGTTCGTGGACTCTGGATGAAGCCATTAGTTGGACTCCTTTCTTTCAGGATTCAGAACCTAGACATGGGATAGAAACAGCACTGGGTACAATTTTGGATCATGTCTGGCAGGAGAGGGATGTGGGATGATGCTCCCATCCTGGCTCAACCTCTAGCCAATTTCTGATATGTGGGAATGACCTTGGAAGCCAGGACAAGGGGATTAAAAGGCAGTTTAGCCAACAGCAGGAATGTGATTGGGGAAGAGGCTCAGAAGAGTCCCTCCTTTGTTTGGGGGCTGTAAAGGATTAGATGGGGAAGAGGAAGTGCTTTCAGCCTTACAGGGTAGGATAGAGCAATCGGGGAAACCCAACCTGATGAATTAATTCTACGTTATTGTAAGGTTACATTAAACAGAATCTTGTAAGTCTGGAAGTACTCCTGTCCCCCTCCTCCCCTTGACTTGAAATAGATATGGATTGGCAACGGAGGCGGTAAATGTGTTGAACTTCAACGCTCCACAATACTCTGGCAACATAACTAACGGAAAGGAGATTGGGGGAGTATCTCTGAAAGGTACCCGAGGGTGATTTTAGGAGAAGCTCGATCGAAGGAGAGAGCGGCATAGGATTAGGCAACTTCTGGTATCAAAGCGTGAAGGGCCGCCTAACCACGAAGCCTTCTATTTCTTACTAGCCTGGGCCTTCCTGGTACTACGATCGCTCTCCGCCCGCACTTCACTTGAGCGACTGTCGAGCAAAAAGCCATCCTAAGGGAAAAGCACGGCAAGCCGGCGGCCCCACCTCCATTGAGTATCCGAAGGGGCCGCCTTCTTTTCCCATTGGCACTTGCCCGACAGGCCGACTCCTTCTTCCTCCGGTCCTCTTCCCGGGCCGCTAGAGAGCGCAACTGGACCCTGGCCCGGTTGCTTTAGGCCGGCCTCTGCGTTTGCGCAGTGCGCGTGAGACCGAGGCAGCCGCGGCCCAGGCTTCGGAAAGTGGAGCGGCGGCGGCGGCGCCTGCTGCGGCTTGCGGCGGGGCCGGCGGCTTGGGAGACGCGGATGTGACCGCCGTTGGCCGGGCCTGCGGGCAGGGCCGGGGAGCAGTTGGAACAGCTCGGTGCCCCTCCCCCCTCCCCCGTCATCCCATCCCAAGGCGCGGGAGGAAGAAGAGGGGCTATGCAGCCGCCTCAGCCGCCCCCCTACGAGTTCCTCAGCGAGGAGAACGGGCAGAAATGGCGGGGGCTCCTCGTGCCGGCCCTGCGTAAGGTCAGTCCCTCCTGGCGGCGGCGGCGTCCTGTCAATGCGGGCGCGCGCTCTCGCACGCGGTCCTTCAAGGTGGGGAGCTGCGGAGCAACCGCCCCCCCCCGCCCGCCTCCGTTGCCAGGCGTCTCCCGGACAGCGGGATCTTTCCTCTTGTCAGTCGGCAAAGTGCTCTCGCTCCCTCCCTCCCCTGCCCCCCCTCCCCTCGGCGTGCTTCAGTTTACCTCACGCGAAGGGTCCCTTTCCGAGCCTTAGGGAGCCGCCCCCGTCAGGGCACGCCCCCTTTAACCTCTCCATAAAGCTGCCCTGCCTAAGCCAAATGCTCTCCGTGGCCCCTCAGGCGCCAGGAGATCCTGCTGAGGAGCTTTCTTTTTCCGCCACCTATTTCTCACAACGTATATTGCGTTGCAGGTGTGATGTAGGGCTTCAGAGCCTGCTCTGTATCGTGCGAGTGGACTGAGGGGCTTTGGGGTCGGTCGGTCGGCCGCCTCAGCTCAAAGCCGCCTTACCTCACAAGGTTCTTGTGAGAATGTTCGTTGTGAGTTCCTGGAGTTCAACGTCAGTAAAACCCAAGGACTTATCTGCAGGGTTATAAGAGGGAAGCTGCGGCTGTGTGGAAATTCCCTACGCTTTCCCAAGAGAAACTTTCTTACTTGTTGATAATTAAACTTGTGTGCTGCCTTACTTCCAAGGACTTTGAGTCTATGTCGGCAGGGTCCCTCTGGTTTTTAGGGACCCTGCCCATCTTGTAATTGCAAATTGGGAACAACTGAATTCAGTTGCTTGCAGTGGAGTTTCCCAGTAATGTGCATTATTGCTGTGGGGAAAAAATAGACTGTTCTGTACATTGACTAAAAACTCCTGGAGTTCATTGTTTCTTTCTAACAATGAACAAATAATATAATGCAGGTAATCCTTGCTTATCGACTACTTCATGGAGTGACTGAAATTACGATGACACTAAAAAAACCTCTCCGATCAGCTTCACAGTTGTGACCATTGCAGAATCCTGCAGTCACATGATCACCATTGAGGTGCTTCTCAACCAGTTTGTGACAGGCAGAGTTAATAGAGAAAGTGGACATAAATTCATAAATTGTGATAATGTGATTTTTTTTTCTTGTATATACTAATCTTGTAACTCAACATCTCTTAACTCAGATCCTTTTCAGATTATTAAATTATCTTACCGAGCACTCTTGCTGGCATAATATAAATTGTAATCCAGGACCTGGGCAGCTTGTTGAGGAAGATTACAGTAACTGTATGTTGTATGTTCTTTTTACATGGAACTGCCAAAATATTCAGATGTTTTTCTATACAATTACACAGATCATTCTACATTATTCTTTATTCGCTCCTTGTATAGACACACTTCCTGCCTTGTATTTACCTCTTCTGTATGCACATTGATATTGTGATCATATTGATCATCATGGTCCTGTAAATTTTTATGTAAGGAAGGAAGTTGAGTAGATTTGTATGTGTATGGAAACTTTAAATGTAGAAGGCATACTCAAACACACTATAAAGATATGAAAGGGAGACACAAACTGCAGAATTTGAGGTGTTTGTACTGCATGATGTTGACTATTGTATGAATAAAGAATTCAGTCTAGGTATGATGCTGGTCCAGACAATGTAATGTGATTTGTGTATTTGTTTTTGACTCAACAAGAATGAGTCCTTTTGCTCTGATGGATTCATAGTAAGCCTAGCATGGTGAATGAATTAGTAATCTGAGTCATTGACTTATCTGTCTGCGCACACACCAATTTTTTTATCCTTCCATATCTAGGATATTTGTTACCAGTCAAAATCTAGTCACAGAATCTGCCTTTCGTCTAAGAAACTGAGGAATGCCTTGATTGTCTTGTATTGTTTAGTATAGTTTGATTTTTGTAACATAGTATTACATTTCAGGAAAAGCGCAAGAGTTTTGTGCTTGAACTGAGATGGAGCTTTCCTGTATTAAGAAGTCATGATGTGATTCTAATTGTACCATTAGCAGTATCTATTTCTTTTTTGAATAGTTTTCAAAACTCAGAAAAAGACAAGCAGGAGAACTATATAAGCATTTTTCTTTGACCTAGTTCATATGCTGAACTAAGACATAATGGATTTATTTGATTTATTATGTTGCATGAATCCATGAGTCTATAACATACTTTATGGCTTAGTGTACTTTGTGTACTCAATCATTTGTGAATTGCTTAGTAAATCAAGTTAAGTGCTTAACACTGTACATGAACCCAGATATATATTTTGGCCTAATTTATTTTGTCCACAAATTGTAATTGTATTGTAATTTGTACACCATCATTTATACTTTGGGTATACATCCCTCTCCCCCCCCCCCCATATCCATATTTAATGGCAAGTGAGCATATTTAGAATGTTGAGAATATGTCATAGGCACGGTCACAAAATAATTTCATGATATTTTGGTTCTTTGCAAAGAAGATAAATTGAATGCTTTGTTGTACTAGTAGATACGTACATTTGTATGTATGTATACACACACACTTTTTTCCGTAAGGATGCCTCCAAATACTCAGAGAAATTATGGAAATACAAGTTATGTTTGAGGCTGATACTTTGCTTGGCAACGTGCTTTCCATTCATTTTTTTAATTAAAAGAATTTTTAAAAATAAAATTGGCAAGCCTGGCGGATTTCAAAGAACATGTTATTCTCCAAGAGCAATACTTTGGACTTAGCTTAGTATGTGAAAGATACCAAAACAATAATTTCAGTGAGAAGTTACTTGCTATTCTGATCATTTTAAATTTATTACAATTTGTATTATACAAATGTTATTTTTCTCCATGAAAAAAATACAGAATCCTAACCCTTCCATAAATTTTATGAAGATTTATGGTTACTGAAAAAATCATTTGATGTAACAGACAAAAACTGTTTTTCCTGGATTATCTTTCATCTGTCTGCTATTTTTGTTATACAGCTAAATGTTTGTCCATTTTTTTCTCAGTTACAATATAAGTTTTATGTAAGAAGATTTACTTTTTTTTATTGTAATTTCAAAAAATTAACTGGGGGAGAGAAAGTAATTGAATTGGACATATATCACTAAATTAAAAAGGTAAAGGAATGTTTGAGTTAGTCTCAACTCCAAGTGACGGAATATCCAGCAGTTTTCTTGGCAATAAATTAAAATAGCTTTCTCTTGGTCGAGTGGAAATAACATCCCAGAAGGCGACAGTGGCAAGCCACTTTCCTAACTTAGCCAAGAAAAGTATTTGGCGACTGTCAACAGGAATTGAAATTAACTAAAGGACATCTTTTTAAGAGTTTAAGAGTTTATTGGATTTCTATACCGCCCTTCTCCCAGAGGGACTCAGGGTGGTGTACAGCCACATTTAAAACACATGAATTTATAAAATTTAAAACCAATTAAAACAAATATATACAATTTGGCCGTCAAATTAAAACACACATACACCCACTTAAAATTCATATATTAGGCCAGTCCGGCTTGCTGAAACAGAAAGGTCTTTAGGGCACGGTGAAAACTATGCAGGTTGGGGCTAAGACGAAGCTCTAGGGGCAGCTCATTCCAAAGGGCTGGTGCCCCCACAGAGAAGGCTCTCCCCCTGGGTGTCGCCAGTTGATATTTTAATACTATGCTTTCATTTTCTGAATATTTTTTATCCCAGAGCTATAATTGCACTCAACAATGAACTAAAGGGCCACCATCAGTGAGCTGTTGGACAGTATTACTTGGTCTGTTGTGTGAACGTTTGCGTGGTTCAGGAGTGGAGAATTGCAGTGGGTGGGAGTGTGTTTGGGGATTGTTATGTGTGTTGGACCTGGTCTTTGGGTGTTAAGTGAATTTCGTTGTATGGGTATACTGTGTATACACGTACAATGACAATAAAGTTTTTTATTTCATTTATTTTTAACCTTTCATCACTTAAATAATTCATTAGAAACTGCTCATTTTTAGTATTTATGGGGTTTTATATTTGTTCTGTGTGTACATATTTTGTGGTGTAAACTATCAGGAGTTGTCTTTTGAACCTGGTTATACACACAAGCATTCTACTCCTTGCAGGAGCCTTTTATAGTCTTGAAGCCCTGTAGCTCTTTATTGCTATGAGGTGCAAATTGTTAGAGAAAGATAATCAAAAAAATCCCATGCAAATATTTGGCAAAGTATGTTTTCCACACAATGAAATAAGTTATCAGTAGAAAATTTGGGGGGGGGGGGAAGTTAATTGATTATTGCAATACATTTTATGTGGGGTTCTCCTTGAAGAAGATTCAGAAATATATTTTAGTAAAGAACATGGTGTCAAAGGTCATGACTAGTTATGGGAGATGATCATATTATGTCAGGATTATAACCTGTTAAGTCTTCTATGGCTTTGAGTCAGAGGGGTGTCTTTTTCTCTCATATTCGCATTGGAACTTTTTCATCAGAGACCTACTCGTTAAGTACTCTCATATGCTGTTATGGCTAATATAATGAGTGATTCAGGAATGGCTTTTTTTAGTACTCTTCTGTAAGTATGACATGCTATCCCTAGGGAGGGCTACTTTGTATTTCTACTTTCTGATTATGTACCTGAATCAGCTTTTCAAAGTTTCTGAAGAAAGTTATAAATAACTGCAACTTCTCAGGCTTTGTGAGGAATGTTATAAATAACTGCTAAATTAATTTTAATACAAGTTTCAAAATAACTTATTTCAACTAGGGTGAATATGTATGCATGCATACATTTGTTTGGTTGATAGACTTCTGAAAGTTCTATATCTTCAGAAATTTAGTCATCTAAGAGGGTGTTTTCCAGAATGAGGGAATTTCAAGAAAGTACTGGGTAAAAATATTTCTGCATGATTCACAGTTCTAAATTTAGCAGCATTTTTTCCATTCCCTTTCACATACCAAGGCTTTGAACAATTACAGAAGATGGTAACACTAAGTTATTAGTTAATGAAATAAAAGCTTACCTGTATCCTTCTATATAAATATTCATTATTGGACATTTTATTGTGGAGCACTAAGAAAAATTAGTCTTTTAAAATTATAAGAGATATGGTATGGTTATCAGTATATCTGCACTCATTAATTTGTCTTCTGATTGAACATAACAAATATATCTTTCTGCAGGTTCAGCAGCAAGTCCATCCCAACCTTTCAGCCAAGGAAGATTCCCTCTTTTACATTGAGGAACTAATTCTTCAACTGTTAAATAAGTTATGCATTGCACAGCCACGGACATTTCAAGATGTGGAGGTATGAATGCAGTACATGCAAGGGGGGGGGAAAGCAGGTGTTTCCTCACAAAACGATGTTAGTATGAAAAGAGGAACTCAAAAATTCAACAAATTAAATCATGCAACAGAGAGAGTATTACTTCTCTAATCTAATAACGAAGATCATGAAATAGGCAGAATTTTAAAATTGGTAGGTCGATATACTGATCAATATTATCTGGTATAAGCTATTGTACATAATATAAAACCAGCAAAATGTTATCTTTAGAGAGATAATTTAGAGAGTTAATTACTGACAGTAGACCTTTAAAGGAAGTCCTTAACTTATGACCACAATTGAAGACAGTTGTTAAGTGACTTTTGCCCCATTTTACGACTTTTCTTGCCACAGTTGTTAAGTGAATCACTGCGGTTGTCATGTTAGTAATACAGTAGTTAAGTGAATCTGGCTTTCCCATGGACTTTGCTTGCCAGAAGGTGACAAAAGGTGATCACATGACCCTGGGACACTGCAACTGTCATAAATACATGCCGGTTGCCAAGTGTCCGAATGTTGATTATTTGACTATAGAGGTGCTAAAATGGTTATAAATGTGAAAAATGGTTATAAGTAAGTTGTAGTGCTGTTGTAACATTGAATGGTCACTAAATGGATGGTTCATTCTGTTAGTGTTCAAAATTGGTGCTGAACAAAGAGAGTTATGACTGATGCCCAAAGTTATAGCTGTTACAGTGCCCCCTTGGTCACATGATTAAAATTTGGCACTTAGTAGTGTACCTGCCCTTACCATTTGCAGGGACACTGCAACTTCCCCTCACCTGCCTATCTCTTAATCTTCCAGCTACCCACCAGTTCACAAAAAGCTGCTATGGTCCTGGTGGCCTCATCCTGCTCATTGGCTACTTCTCCCAACCTCACCAGGGTTCTCTTTCCTCCACCCCATGGCCCTCTCCCAGCCCACCACAGCCAGAAGACCCAGGCCATCTCTTTGCCCCATTATGCCCACCTCCTTAATTACAGAAAAAGGCAAAGATAAGTGGACTTGGGCATGATGGGGCAAGAAGAGAGCCTGGCCCTCCCAGCCCTGGCAACTTTCATGTGCTGGTGGGTGCTGAATCTCCCAAGGCCGGCCCCATCCCCTGAGGGACTGCTGTAGAATTGCTTAATGACTGTGCAATAGCAATAGGACTTAGACTTATATATGGGTTCACAGTGGTTTACCGCCCTCTCTTAAGCAGTTTACAGAGTCAGCATATTGCCCCAACAATCTGGGTCCTCATTCCACTGGAAGGATGGAAGGCTGAGTTCAACCTTGAGCTGCTGAGATTTGGACTGCTGAACTTCTGGCAGTTGGCAGTTAGCAGAATTAATCTGAAATACTACATTCTAATCACTGTGCCACAATGGCTCTTAATACCTTGATAGCTTAATGCCACAACTGAGAGAATGGGATTGCAGTCATGGAGCAAAGTGGTCAGGTGGACATCTTGCTTAGCAACTGCTTCACTCAACGATCAAGAGTTTGGTCCCAGTTGTGGTTGTAAGTCAAGGACTACCTATAATGCTCTTCTACATTAAAGCATACAACAGAAATTTCATCATTATTGCAAATAAACTTATGGAAAGTTTGTAACAGAGAATCTTTATTCTTAATTCCTAATGGTGTGTTCAGTTCCTATGCATGATGCTGTTTTCCACTCCATCAGAAAATTAAAATAATATTTTGCAAAGTATTCTGAGTCAATGCAGTGCTGCATGGCTGTTGTTTGGAAGAGGAAAAAAATACTCAGATAAATAAATGATATATTCTAGCAAAATTTAAAGAAAGAAGTCTGGCTCTCTTTATTGAGAATTTATTCAGAATTTGACAGCTGGGTTTTTTTGCACTTGGACAGGAGCGTGTTCAAAAGACATTTCCTCATCCAATTGACAAGTGGGCAATTGCAGATGCACAGTCAGCTATTGAGAAGCGAAAACGAAGAAATCCTCTCCTGCTGCCGGTGGACAAAATACATCCTTTATTAAAGGTATACTGGAACAAAAATATTGGTGATTTATTTTTTTTCTTTTTTAAAAACAAACTTTATTGGGTATAAAAAGATAAAAGTTATATAAAACATATATATAAAAATCTTCTTAGCTCTAAACAAAAATACATTTCTAAATTACTTACAAACAAAAACTAACGAACAAGATTCTCTAATATTTAATTGTCTAAGTATATACATTAACTGGTGTATTGGTGATTTAATATGACATTTTTAATCTGCTAAATTTAATAATTTCCTCTCCAGTCTTTCGCTAAGACACTGTTCCCTGAAAAATATGAAGTAATTGTGAAATAGCAGAATATAACTAGACATGCAAAAAAATATAGTCTTTCTTGAAAGAAAAGTGTGTGTCCTGTGGTTAGAAAAGGGGGAAAGATTCAAGCAGAGAAAGAAATACCATTTCTAGTTGTTGGTAGAAAGAAACCCAGAATGGCACCAGCCTGACAATAGTATGTAGAATCTTATTCATGGAGGTTATGCTTCTCTTTTTGGAGGCTTGTGTATGTTCTGCAGGATCATTGACTCCAAGTTAAAGTGCGTATCCTTTATGCCCTTTCCATCATGAAGTAACATTATTGCAGGGCCTAGATGTCATCAAATGAACTTGTGTGATGTCAGAATATTACCTTTCAAAAAAGATTATCATTTTCACAATAGTTTGCAAGAATCTCTCTTAAAATTGCCAAAATTACAAAGGATTTGGGTGGTTTTGAGGAGGGAATCAAAGACATCTTTTTCAGGTATCTCATTGTGTAGCCTTGCATGTAAGTATCCTTGTGGTACCCAGTTGTCTGACTTTGCTCAGATAAAAGCATAATAAATGGGATTTTATACATATTCTTTTGTGTTAATTTTCAGGAGGTTCTTGGTTATAAAATAGATTATCACATGTCTCTTTACATTGTGGCTGTCCTGGAATACATCTCTGCTGACATCTTAAAATTGGCTGGCAATTATGTTTTCAACATACGACATTTTGAGATTTCCCAACAGGACATTAAAGTATCCATGTGTGCTGATAAGGTGAGGTTCTATGGAAATCCCAAATGTATATAAATATTTCAGCTTCATTATATAGTTGTTGGGTATTCTTCTTGCTATTTCATCTTGCCATAAATAGTATCTTTGTTATAGAGCAGCTTTAAATTACATTTCTGTGTCAATAACATGTAGTCAAAGAAATTATGACACTTCTCTCAAAAAATTGCATTATTAATTTATTAGTCAATAAAATATTGAATTCAATAGTTTATCAAAAAGGCCATAACTTCATATTGAGTTATAAAATATTTGCTCATGTGTAAAATATCTCTTCTCTATTTAGGTGTTAATGGATATGTTTGATCAAGATGACATTGGTTTGATTTCCTTATGTGAGGAAGAGCCTTCTTCTTCTGGTGAACTTAATTACTATGATCTTGTCAGGACTGAAATTGCAGATGAAAGACAGTATCTGCGGGAGCTGAATTTGATCATAAAAGTATTTCGAGAAGCTTTTCTATCTAACAAAAAGCTGTTTATGCCCAATGTAAGTCAGTCCTTTACCAAATTGACCCTTTGTTGTGATACAATGTGTGCTTTGAAATAAATTTAATTATGGTAAAAACTTCCCCCTTTTGAAATCTTATTTTAATGAGCAACAGGTAACTAAAATCTGCTTTATTGCATGTTAGTTTTCTAGTTTCTCTTTTTAAAAAAAGTGTTATTTTTCAAAAATGCAAACACATTGTTTCTTCAGGGAATCAAAATGTGTTACCTTATTCTGATGCAGCAATTAAAATAAATCATAAATAATGTATAAAAATTGCAGTTGAAGTCTTGCCATATACTGTTACAACTGCAAGTCTTTTAAAGGTATTTCAAGACTTGGTAGCACAATACATGGAGAAGTTCAGCTCTGTGAATGCTTTCCATTCAAAAGAACTGGACTTCTTATGTAAAATGCCACTTTTTCCATAAACGTCTGTTTAAAGAACAGTAGCTGAGGCAAGCATTTTATAACAGATCAGAAGTTGTGTAGAAAAAGAGACTATATCAAGTCTAAAATTCTTTAGATTTGACTTACCAACATTCAAATACCTATACTTCAGCTCCCAAAATTCTCCAGCCAATTCTGGGAGTTGAAGTTCAGACATCTTAATGTTGCTAAAATTGAGAATAAACTGGTCTAAAATGATACAATTTTTTAAATCTTTTGGTTTAATTTAACCTCTTGTATCAATTTTAATCAAATAGCAGAATATTTAAAACAAATGTAAAAAGATACACATTCAGAATGGATTTTTTTCCCCTCAGGATATTGACATGATATTCAGCAACATCACAGATATCCATGAATTGACAGTGAAGCTCTTGGGATTAATTGAGGACACAGTTGAAATGACTGATGAAAGTAGTCCTCATCCCCTGGTTGGCAGTTGTTTTGAAGATCTAGCAGAAGTGAGTTAGCAGTGCTGTTCCATTTATTATTCAGTGGGGCATAACTAATTCAAGTTTTTCAAGGGGGGGATAAGAATGATTTTTTTTCTGCTATGGAGGATTACTCTATTTCCCTCTCTACCTACAAATATATAATTAGTCTATTAAAGTGCAGGCATATAATACATTTATTCTAAAACTTTTTTTATAATTGGGAATACAGACTTGAAGAATATACATGGTTGGCAAACCTAAAAAGTCTTTTTCTTTGAAAGCCTACTTATTCATTATGAGTTCCTCTGGTGTCTGATTTAAAAATACAAAGTTAATGATACAATATCTTAAATGGGAAAAGTACTATTTCAGGTATTATGTTTTCTCAGCTTATTAGCAATTAAAGAATGTCAAAGTAATGCTTTAATAATTGGTAAGTTACTGTAGTGGTTTCTTTTGTCACAAAAGTTACCACTTTTGTGGTAACAAAATATTCTTGCAGAAAGCAATGATGAAATGGCTTGTACTCTTTCTGAAGTACTGGATTGTTGCAGAATATGTCACACAGTATGTGGTCACAGCTTCCTTTTCTGTAATTTATTAGAAAATACTAATAGTTTGCCTTTCTACTTCAAAAGTATTTGCTGATTTAATCATTTTCTTAAAACTATGATATGTAGGACAGTTCTTTGGAAAGTTTGTTGATATCCCCTAAGAGATATTTTCAGGCTTAATTAAACGCAAGATCAATTAAACATAAATATTATTTTAAACAACCAGATCTTGATAAAACCTGGTGTAACTCAGTTTTGGAATAATATTAAACCATGGTTTGTTTATACAAATGCTCTTGCATTGCCCTTCTTTCTTCCCTTTAATACATAAATTCATTTCTCTATTTCCTAGTTTTCAGTAACTGGAATTTTCTGATATTTAATGGTTTGCTCTAAAACAATTTGATGAATTTTCCAACTGTGATTTGTCAATTCACACTTAGCTAATGGAAAAACAGGAACTAAATAGAACTGTTAGACTATGTAATTGTATATCAAGTACATCAGTTGCAGTCATTTTGATTTCTAAACTATAGCATGTTGTTAAAATGAACTGATACGTATGTTGGCTGAGTGTTTGAAATTATCACTGGATTCATTTTCAGATGAAAGATTTCTAGTTATTTGTGTTTTATATATTATACTTACAGTTGTATAAGTGTTTAAATGTGTTTGGATAAAGTTATCCTTGCTATATATTGGTCCAATTGGATGATGCTTGAATGATTTAGATACCCTTCTTTTTTAAAAAAATTGAAAAATTAGCACTTCATTATCCAAGTTGGATAGATGATATTCCATTAAATATGTAAAAGTAGAATTATTAAAACTTCTCTTATGTAATTAGTGATTTCTCTAAATCACATTTTTTACAATGCTTATTCTATTTTTCTAGGAACAAGCCTTTGACCCATATGAAACCTTATCACAGGAAATCCTTTCACCACAATATCAAGAACATTTTAATAATGTAATGGCTAAACCTGCTGTGGCCTTACACTTCCAGGTATATATACAGATGTGAAAGTTCTAATATAAAAATAAAATCTCTCTCATATGGTAACAATCTTGATAGAATAATTTAAATTATAGAATCTGTATATTGTTGAATTCCAACCTTTATCATTTCCCACCTGTATTGCTAAGATTGTAAATTTGCAATGTTGGTAGGTCAAAACTGTAGATGGACAGAAGTATTCTTTTTGGAGAGTAGTGGCTTTCTCCTTATAACCGTGCCATGCACACCAGTGTTGTTCACTGTTGTCCGGATGATGGTTTCATGAACCCTGGCATTTGCCATTAGAAGAGAGATTTTTAATTCCTTAGATATTACTGGGTTCTTTGAGACCTCATGATGTATTAAATACCTTGTTCAGTGTGATCTTGTTCAATCATTCCTAGGAAGGGTAAAAATAGCATTAAATTGCCCCCATATGTACACAATCTGCCTGTGTAAATAGTTTTATAACCTTTTTCTGCCTTGCAAGCAACTGTTTTTCAGATATACTCAGAAACCTCCTTTGTTCAAGCCTTGACACGCTTCCACATACCTGCTTTGTAAAGATCAGATTTGATATTGAATTCCCAGAATTCTGTTCTTTAGGACAGGACTGCCCACCTGATTATCATTCTATTGATTGAAACATCTGATTCTAATTTCCCCTTCAAATGAACTCATAATCCTAGGGGTTCATATATCTTGCCACATGCATATATATAGCTTTGGATCATTTTCCTCAATAAATAATAAACAAGTATAATATTTTTGACTCATTAATTTAATTGGGTCCTCTTTGTTCTAGGATAAAGCTAGTGTGGGAAATATACGTTTTAAATAATATTTTATTATTTTATTAAAATAATATTTATGCAGAAATATTGAACATTCAAAAGGATTAACAAACTTTTAAGCACCACCATTTACACAGACACAGACATAATACAAAAAATTAGCCATATAACTTTCCACCTCTTGTTTTCTGGATTTCAGCTCTTCTGTCTAATGAAGAATTTTTGAAAGCTTGCAATTAATAATTTTCATTGGTCTAATAAAGATTTTTTTTTCCTTCCTTCAGTTGAAGATTGCCTATACTGACATATAGCTGCTTTGGCTATGGGTATAGATTATATCTATGATTTATAAAGTTCATGGTCTTCAATGGGCTATATTGTTTTCTCAATTGTGGTATTGTCTGACAAGCAAACATTGGCTGTCCATAACTTACCATGATTCTTTAGTTTAGTTTAGTTTAGTTTAGTTTTTATTATATAAAGGACTCAGGGCGGTGAACAGCCATGATAAAACAACATACAAGACTAAATTTAAAAAACATATTAAAACAATTCAATCCTTAGTCAAAATTAAAACTTCCAATTAAAACCATTTTAAACCACCAGATTGAATTAGTCTTTACAGTTTAATTATATATCCGTCACTGAACTAAGTTCTTTCCTCATGAGGAACCATGAGGACAATGAGTATTCCATAGAATCTCTAGAGCAGTAGTCTTAAAGCTTTGTGGCACTCACACAAGAGAGGATGGAAGCCCTTTGGGGCACTGCTTGCACAAGTAGACCTGCACGCACGTACTGGCCCGCCTCTCGTGTGGCCCAGTTCCGAATAGGCAATGGCCCTCCTACAGGCTTCTCCATGCCAAAAGCTTTTGCAAAGGGATGGAAGGCCTGAAGCAGTGTGAGATTGTTCCCCCCAAAGCCTTTCATCCATTAGCAAAAGAAGAAGAGAAGAGAAGCCTTTGGGGGGTGCGGTCTCATGCTCCTTCAGACTCACTGAGGCTGCCCAACGCTCCAAAAGTGTATTTGGTGTCCTGCACAGGCAGCCTTGGTGAGTCAGCGAAGCTGAGTGGGGCGTGCTCATCCCACTCAGCCTCTGCTCTCATCACTCTCCTTTTGGAGCACCGGGAGTAGGCAGGTTGGCAGCCCGACGGGTGAGAGAGGGGAACTGGGCTACACGAGCAGCGGGCTGGCGCACACAGATGCATGTGTAGCTCCATTCACACGAGAGAAAAGAAGCCTTTTGGGCACTGCATGTGCAAGTGAGGCGGCGTGCGCACACCAGCCTGCCTCTTATATGACCCAGTTCCAAATAGGCCATGGCCCGGTAATGGGCCACGGCCTGGGGGTTGGCAACTCCTGTTCTAGAAAGACTTTAGAGGTGACAAAATCTGGGTAATCTGTGGTTTGAAAGGTTTAGTTTGTTGAAATGTTCATAAAACCTTCCTCCCATCTTACTAGATGCAATAAATTATCCTAAAGGCTTTTAATGTTAGGATAGCCTATATGGAGGATGTTTATCTATCATCTATCTATCTATCTATCTATCTATCTATCTATCTATCTATCTATTTCACAAAACATGCATGGTATGTCATCCTCTCATAACTTCTAGGAAGCTCACAGTATAATTTTTAATATCTTGTCTCTTCTTCCTATGACAATCATTGAAACTAGACATACTTTTTTTCCCTTCAGTCAATTGCTGATGGCTTTAAAGAAGCAGTACAATATGTCCTACCACGTCTCATGTTAGTTCCTGTTTATCACTGTCTCCACTATTTTGAATTGCTACAGGTGAGATATGCTGTTTAAAATAAAAGTAAATTCCATATACAAGTTGAATGTGCAAATATACTAAATCTGGATTAAATAAAAATGTTGCAGCTGTTTCATACACCAAATTTGGTTATTTAAACATATAAAGTACTTACTATTATTGTTGGTTTTGTTTACTTTTTCATTTGAGCTTGACTAGTGTTTGTACTGGAGTTTAAAAAATAAAATGTGGATTTACAGTATCTGCCAGCAATACATTAAAAAGACAATTATGTTTTATTAGCATGAGTTAATAATATACCCAGCTGATAGATGAGTTTTTCCCAGCTTAGTGCTTTCCAAATCTATTGTTCTGTAGATTGTATCAGTTAAAGACTGACACCTCTTGGAAGCACCAGATTCAGGTGTGTTGAAGACTCATTAGACTATCCTGTGTACAGGCCCCATTGGAAAAAAATTCAACTTGTACAAAAACAATAAGGTGAACATTTCAAAGACTTTGAACAGTTCTCCATTTTGTATAACTAAGCTAAGAGATATTCTTCCATAATCAAAATATAGATATACACAACTTGCATAATGTTGGGGGTAAATACATCTAAGGCAATCAACCATGGGTGGGTAAGCAGTTGGTAGTCCATTGATAGCCATTTGACAATATTGAAGGAAGTAGAAGACCTTTATTATTGCATGGGTCAGGAGGAGTACTGAGAAGATATCTACAGACCCCTCATAAATTGGGGGGGGGTATAAATTGCTTCAACTCCTCCCTTCAGGATTGCATTATAATGCACTGCATGCCAAAACAACTAATCACAGGGACAGTTATTTATCTCATGCTGTCAGTCTGCTGAACACCTAATTCTCATAGTGTTATCTAATGTCTGTGTATATTTACCCATATAGTATGACTGTAGTATTATGATTTATCCTTATTATCTTCTTTACTCCGCCCTGTTATTGGTATTGCAACATTGATGATTCTGTTGCTTTGCATGTACACGGAGAGCTATTGCACCAGAGACAAATTCTTTGTGTCTCGTCACACTTGGCTAATAAAGTATTCTATTCTATTCTAACTACCTGGTGCTTCTTACTTGTTTCAATTTTTACAAAGAATGTTGTCTAAATGATCCAGGATGATCCTGGATCCAGGATGTCTAAATGATCCAGGTCATACATTATATAAGAGAGCAGATTCATAACAATATTAAATGCAAAATATTTATGACTACTGTAAGAAATCTTGCTCTTCCTATTTCAAAACATATCAGTGCACCAATCAGATTGAATTTTAAATTCCCTAGAATTGAATGAAGGGTTACTATGTAATTCACTTTCTTGTTGCTTCCTGATTTAAAGAAAATAAATCAGTATATAATAGATATATAAAGATATGTAATAAGAATAAATTAGTACACAATGTCAGTCAGGTCTAAGAGAAATATGAACAAGGCCTTAATAATTAGAATGTTAAATTTAGCATTACTCAGAACTATTTGTTTTCATTAAAAGTGCGCAAAATGTTTTGTTCTGAAATGCTTGGAGCATGAAACTTCATGATGTTTCCATATTTCAAGATTTCTGAAATAGTTTCAAGGTTGAAATGTTCCTAAAATGTTTATATCAGCTTTTTTAGTGTTGAAAATGTTTGAAGTGAAACATTTTCTACATCCTTAACTTCTCATTATTGTAGCTACCTTAAATTCTTATTTCCTTTTCAGTATAGTAATTGAAAATGAACTTGTAACATGTGCAGGAGAAAGTGTCCAACATTTGACATTCAAAGAATGCTCTTTATCACTGCTGCTCAAAATTTAAATATAGAATTAGAAAAACCCATTATATGTCTTTTGTCGGATGCCCTGCTCTGATATCCAATCACGGTGCTTTTTAATTTATGCTTATCCATGAAAACATAGCAAAAAGTGACTTGCAACTCTGTTGGTAATATATTCTGACTGCTATTTCAATTATGTATTTAGAAAATTTTTAAGATGTAAGTATCAACAGGATGAATTATTTGTATGTGCAACTGCCTGAAATAAACACAGACTTTTATGTTTGGACTAATAATTTTTGTTCACTTGAATTGCAAAAATAATTGTTTTGCTCAGTGTGTATGGAAATGTATTCTTAGGTTGTATACAATTTGTATTTCGGTTACTCAGATATTTCTATAAATTCTTCTCTAATAAATGAACTCTCCATAAAATTGAAATATTTGTTCTTTTCAGCAACTTCAAGAATGCAGTGAAGATGAAGAAGACTGTGAATGTTTAAAACAAGCCATCACAGCTCTCCTGAATCTCCAATGTAGTATGGAACGCATTTATAACAAACATTCACCTAGACGTCGGCCTGGGTAAGAAAATTAGTCATGGCATTGTTCTAGCTGTGGTTTAAAGTCTTTAGGAACGTTAGCAAATATGTTGACATTTGAAGATAAAGGCAGATAATGTCACAGGAATTAATGCTGTGAGTCAGCACCCTGACACTTTCTTTTCTTTCTGTTAAGGCCTTTTTACACATTTTGTTTTAAAAGTAAGCATATCTGCTTTGCACAGACTACAGCTGGTAACTGCCAAGTTTAATCTGATAAACTATGCTTTTAGGGAGCCTGTGTCTTGGTTCTACAACCGCCAAATAAGAAGCAAGCATCTGGCCATAAAAAAAATGAATGAGATCCAGAAAAACATTGATGGTTGGGAAGGCAAAGATATTGGTCAGTGCTGTAATGAATTTATAATGGAAGGCACACTGGCAAGAGTAGGAGCCAAGCATGAACGACATGTATTTCTCTTTGATGGTTTAATGATTGGCTGCAAAGCCAACCATGGGCAGTCACGACTTCCAGGTTATAGCAACGCAGAATACCGACTCAAAGAAAAGATTATTATGAGGAAAGTCCACATAGTTGATAAAGATGACACTTGTGAATACAAAAATGCCTTTGAGCTGGTGCCTAAGGATGAGAACAGCTTTATCTTTGCTGCCAAGTCTGCTGAAGAGAAGAACAACTGGATGGCAGCCCTGATTTCCCTCCAGTATCGCAGCACCCTGGACCGAATGTTGGATGCTGTACTATTGCAAGAAGAGAATGAGCAGCCCCTGCGACTCCCCAGTCCAAGCATCTATCGTTTTGCAGTGGAAGACTCTGAGGAGAACATGGTTTTTGAGGACAATCTTCAGAGCAGGAATGGGATTCCGATCATCAAAGGTGGAACTGTGGTGAAACTCATTGAAAGACTAACTTATCACATGTATGCAGGTATCTGGATTTCCAATATAATGTTTTCACATTATTGACTTATGGGAGATATGACCTATGAAATACTTAATTTGGAATTGTGCTTGCCTTTCTAGATCCTAATTTTGTACGTACTTTCCTTACCACATATCGCTCCTTTTGTAAGCCGCAAGAGCTCCTAAGTTTGTTGATAGAAAGGTAAATAATTTTTTTTCCCCAATTCCTGTGTGATGAATTTTGATCTCATAGTAACAATAATAAAATCACCATATTGGTAAGCTATTGTAATAATTTAAATGTTGGCATTTTTATTTTTGAGCAATCTATTTTAATGGCATTTTCTATCTGTTTTCCAGAATTCACTACATACTTAATTATATAAAGCTTTTAGAAAGGTTTATGTGGTTTGGCAATATAAAGCTGAAACAGTTTGCATTTAGTTAAAAAGAGATCATGAAGAAAGTCTGCTGGACAAAGATTTCTTTCCTTTCTTTCATTGCATTAATGCTTGGATAATTGGTGGTTTACTATTAGTAATTATTTAAGTCCTGGTGGAACAACTGGAGCAAATATTACACGCAGCATATAGCATAAGTCGTAAAAATGTGACAACAGTTTTCATAGTGTTTTGCCCAAGCAGAATACAAGTTTGGAATTTGATACCAGGATAAAAGGATGAAAATGGATTTTCAGAAACAGTACAAATTCAGAATTACAGTATTGCATACAATCCATTGGAAAGATGAAGGTTCAAATATTGACCTGTAACCTAAATTTTGATTTTCTTAGAATCCTTTAGATCATTTAGACCGACCAGTACGCTCCCATAGAGAGGGACTTCTCGGGGTGCCGTCGGTCAAACAGTGTCGACTGGCAGCCCCCAGAGGGAGAGCCTTCTCTGTGGGAGCACCCACCATCTGGAACGAGCTGCCCTCGGAGATACGGATGATCCCGGATCTTCGTGCTTTCCGCCGTACCCTCAAAACATTCCTATTCAAGCAGGCCAGCCTGACCTAACCTCATTTAAAACTACTTTAAATTTTTAAACTTTAATCTGCCCTATAAATTGAGATGTTTACTTTAATTCTATTTCTGAACCAAACTATTTAACTGTAATTTTGATCGATTTTTGAATTTAATCTGTTTCACATGTGTTTTTCGTTCAACTGTTCACCGCCCTGAGTCCTTCGGGAGTAGGGCGGTATATAAATTTAATAAATAAATAAATAAAATAAATAAATAAATTTGTGTGGTTTGCAAACTTCTGACTATGAAGAAAAGACTAGAAAAACAGGTCAAAAGAAACTGAAATAATCTAAATTTTAGTCATTGTTATATTTTATGACAAAACTGTTTTCTGAGAAAAATGATGGAATTGCCAACATTCAAGTTCAGTCCAATGACAAAGAAATTACTCTTCTGTAATTGGCAGCTGCATTCCATTTGTATATTACACAGCTGATTAGGCTTCCATTACAATAGAAAAATCAGTAGAAAATGCCATGTCCACTATGAGTCTTAGAGCCGAATCCTGTTGCTGATGTACAAAGTGGGACCCAAATCAAAATTATTGAAGATAATTTGAACTCTTTGAAAAGAGATAGAAATACTTTATTTGATACTTGTTGCTGATACAGAAATATTAAAATGAATTGGATTAATGAATATATAGATCCTCAACAATGTAAAGAATGCAATATTTTAAAAGAGTTAATATCAAACTTTTTAAAAGCATTCTGAATTTTTAAGCCTGATGAGTAAGATCTTGATATCAAATGTTGGATGCCAGGGAGTTACAGATCTACTAGCTGTATTTTATATATCTGTTTTGTTATATTGATTAGAACACACTAAACCAATGAGAGTCTTATTGAATAAATATAACAAAAATAAATGAAGAAATTATTCTTCTTATTCCTTGTTCCAGTTATTATCACGAATGTGTTTCCAAATATTTCTCTTTTCTTTGTATTCTGGATCTGCTGTGACTATGTTCCAACTTCTTTGTCTTTAGATTTGAAATCCCTGAACCTGAACCAACCGAAGCTGATAGGCTGGCAATAGAGAAAGGAGAACAACCAATCAGTGCAGATCTTAAACGATTTCGCAAGGAATATGTCCAGCCTGTACAACTCAGGTTTGAGCTTTTATCTCCTTCATGTTTTTAACTGCATTATCAAGTGAGGGAACACTGAGTGATCACTTCACATGAGAAACATAAAGTTCTTGAAAAGAAGTTCTTTATATGAAAACTCTTTATAAACACTTATCTAGAGTTTATATTCTGGTTTTTTTAAATATAATTTTTATTGGTAAGATTGAAATTAAAATAAAAAGAGATAAATCTTGTGAATACAATTTAAACAATTCAGATTATATATGATAGCCAATTTGGCATTGTGGTTAAGACACCAGGCTTTAAACTGTGAGACTGCAAATTCTAGTCCTGCCTTAGGCACAGAACCAGTTTACAAAGCTGTAAAATATTTAAAGATGAAATATCTAAAAAGAGTCACCTATTTTGAGAGAAGGGCAGCTATATAAATTTCAAAAATAAATACCTGCCATTGCATGATACTAGAACATTTATGAAGACATAATGAGGGAGAAAAGAACTATACCACAAACAGTATACCACAGTGGTATTATTTTCATTTATTTTGTCAAAGATGTGGTTGTAGTAAGTTATCTCTGTGCCTAAGCATGTCTCAGAATAGATTATTCTGGGAAGTTTGCAGTGTTGCATTTTTATAGTTCCAACAATTCCAACAAAACTATGATTTGTTATCATAGTAAGCCCTGTCCTTTTTCTTTCAATTGAGGAGACTGTTTCAGATGTCATCTCACTTAAGTATATCTGTTTTACCATCAGTTAGCAAATCTCAGCTTCACTTTAAGAAAATTAAAAATAGTAAAAAAAAAAAATCATCTCTTTTCTCTCTTTTTTTCCCTTAAGGGTATTGAATGTGTTTCGGCACTGGGTAGAACATCATTTTTATGACTTTGAGAGAGACCAAGAATTACTCAATAGACTGGAGACATTTATTTCCACTGTAAGAGGTATACAATTTTAGTTGATAATTTTCTTTAAATGTGAGCACTTGACATTATTTCATGGTTATTTCCTAAATCCCAGGCTTTAGCTTTTTACAAATCCTGAGTGTTCTTTTGATCTGCACTTATTCATGCATCAGAAGACAATGATAGTTCCAGTTATTATGAGGCAATGTTGTTATATCAATTTCCTTTTTCTGTTTACAAAAAATAAGCATTACATTACATAACTGTTCTGAATGCTTCTGATTTTGTGCCTTGTTTCTTCCATTAAAAATTAGAATAAGAATAACATTTCTTATCCTAATTTCATGTGTTTTTAGGAAACCAGTGTTCATTATTACGTGAAATGAGAAGAGCCGTGCCTAAAGCATTCATGCTTCCATATAGATAAATAAATGTAAAATCACCCATGCCATTTTATGTAGAATATCTAATACTGTAGTAAAGAGTTCTGATATGTGAATGTCTGCTGAAAGATTGTTTAAATGAGCTTTGCTTATAGCCTTAAATTTAAAGTTGTTTCCATCAGAATAAAAAAGATACCATTACGTTTAATTTGGAGAACAACTGCAGTCAGGTAGTACCATCTAGTTCCATATTTGCTATAATTTCTGGTATGTCTAGGGCCGTTAAATGCAGTTTGGGATTAGAATTCTTTTATTTAATTTTTTGTCATAATTCTATCATAATATTCCTGGACAAAATTTTGTTGTTGAACAAGATTTCCATGGGAGGGATATTTTATAAAATAAGAAATTATATGCTTTGAGTTTAGAATGTCCCTGGTATCTTTACTTAGCTGAGAAATTCACCTGCTAAAGAGCTTGGGGATTAAATGCCTGCTATTCCAAATTATAGTCCTTGGTGATAGTTGAGAAGGCAGACAAAAAGTAGAATTAAATGTGCAATATGTAGGCTTTATAAGGCATAGGATATTTCTTTCAATAGCCTACAATTGGCAGAATGCTGGGTATTTTTAGCGCAAATTTAAATTCAGTGGTAGTGATTTCTTCTGATGTGTTTGGGTATTAGACTGCATATCTCATTGCCCACTATAATGCTAAATTAGAAGACTAGCCCTGAAGGTTTTCCTTACTTTTGCAATTTAAATGCTATTGGCCTGATTGTAAAAATCATATGTATTTTGCTACAGCATATTAAAACTAATTATCATTACTTAAAAATGGGAAGAATCTAATAATTTATCTCATATGTCTCCGTTGCATTTTCAGTGCAGAATACATTTTAAGAAGTGTATACTGTGCATTTTCTAAACAATTTATCTCAGATTTGATTTATAAAATATTTTCCCCAAATTTGATGTTAATTATTAATACAGGTAGTCCTCGACTTAATTAAACCCAAACTTTATGTTGCTAAGCAAGACATTTGTTAAGTGAATTTTGTCCTATTTTATTACCTTTCTTGCCAAAGTTAAGTGAATCATTGCAGTTGTTAAATTAGTAACACAGTTGTTAAGTGAATCTTGCTTCCCCATTGATTTTGCTTCTCAGAAGGTCACAAAAGGTGATCACGTGACCCCAGAACACTGCAAGCATTATAAATATGAATCGGTTCGGTTGCCAAGCATCTGAATTTTGATCATGTGACCATGGGGATGCTGCAATAGTCGCAAGTGTGAAAAATTGTCATAAGTTAAGTTTTTTCAGGGCCGTTGTAACTTCGAACAATCTCTAAATGAGCTGTTGTAAGTGGAGGACCACCTGTAATGGAAGTTTGTTCTGTTTCACACTTGCTGCATGAAATAGCAATGAATTTGTGCTGTGTATCTCTAATATTGAAAGCCTTTATACAATCTACCAGCAATGTCTAATGTGTTTTCCAGGCAAATCCATGAAGAAGTGGGTGGAATCCATTGCAAAGATTATCAGGAGGAAAAAACAAGCTCATGCAAATGGCATAAGCCATAATATAACATTTGAGAGCCCTCCCCCTCCAATTGAGTGGCATATCAGCCGTCAGTTTGAGACATTTGACCTCATGACATTGCATCCCATAGAGATTGCTCGGCAGCTAACTCTCCTGGAATCTGATCTCTACAGGTAGACCACTCCTTTGTTGGGTTGACAACTCCTTCCATTGCATAAGTCAAATAGCAAAAGTTCCTTCCTTTGTTAATCAAATTCATTGTGTAAAGTCAATTTGAAAAGTACAGTATGCTATAGTGCAGTATAGAGCAATATTATGATTGCAATACCAGTGCTGTCTGGTTTGATATTTATAGTACTATAAGTACTCCTTCGGTAATAAGCTAACGTAACATACTGGTTGAAGTATGTTAGCAATAATAGTAAATCCTGAAGTAAACAGAAGAAAGCAGAGTTTTTGGTAGTAGAGCATAGATTTTGTGTTTGCAAGTTTTATCATTAATACCTGTTAAAAGGATTTTAGATAGAAGCTTTGAAAAGGAATTCTGTCTGAAGATTTAGTTCTGTCCATTGGAGTACCCTCATAAAGGGTGTCCTGAGTACAGCTCCCATTATCCCTTTCATTGACTCATGTTATTGGGCTGATGGGAGTTTCAGTCCATCACATCTTGAGAATAAAATTGGAGAAGACTAAATCTGAAATCCTGGACCAAAAAGAGCAATGTTTTTATTCATCTTAAGACAGTTTATACGTGAAATAGATCCAGTAGGTCACTAACTCAGAAGTTGTATCTGCAATTCATTTCCTTCAAAGAAATACGAAGAAAGATACTGATGTAACTTTCTGAAGTAAGAGTATTAAGTACTGAGACAATATACTTAACATGCTTTAATTCACCTAAAGTACAATACAGTGCTAAATATATTTATAACTGAGCACTTGAACAATATGTTGCTATTTCTAGAAGAATGTAAAAATAATTTATGTTCAAGCTGTGGATCCAAATCACGTTTACTATTTTCTTCTTTGAGTGATGCAAAAGTCAAACAAATAGGGTAACTACATTACTATCATTAAAAAAAATGACCACTTAGAATGACAATTGTATGCCATCATGGTACTTAACAAGTAAAAAGGGAAGAGCCCATAGTATCTATACAGGTTATTACACTGCAGTTTCACTAAATGAAATGCCTGGAGCACCTTCTGAATTTTTTGTGTATTATACTCTTCCTACTGTGCACATCTGCACCTTCCTACATACACCGTCGTTTTGTTTTGTTTCTGTATTAGGGCTGTCCAGCCTTCAGAACTCGTTGGGAGTGTGTGGACAAAAGAAGATAAAGAAATTAATTCCCCAAATCTACTGAAAATGATTCGGCATACAACAAATCTTACACTTTGGTTTGAAAAGTGAGTAAAGTCACTTATATCAAGATATGCAGTTTTTATCAGCTCAAGAGCCAAAATTTGGACAGAATGGTGTGACATAGAGGAGGAACTATGTTTGTCAGTGGTTGAAAGGGAATTCTCATTAAATTGACCAACTGTAAACATGCAAAAAAAGGAGGGAGCAATTTTGTTGTATCACCCAGTCCATTGGAGTCTTAGGGCCACACAATAGCTATTAGTTGACTGCATTTTCTTGTGCCTGATGTAGCTGCTAAGGATGGGGCAGATTTGTTGTGGAAAGTTTGAAGAAAGCTAAACAAAAAGAAAATCTTTCAGAAATAGGTACTTAATAAATGAATATATGATGGTATTATTCATACAGTACATCTGAATTAATGTTGGGGGAGGGACAAAATGAGAATATGACAATAGTTTTAAAATATCCAACAAGCCTCTGTACTGTTTTTTTCTCCTTTTTCTAAATTAGGTGTATAGTAGAAATGGAAAACTTTGAAGAGCGAGTGGCTGTGTTAAGCAGGATTATAGAAATTTTGCAGGTTTTCCAGGACTTAAATAATTTCAATGGAGTTCTTGAAATAGTCAGTGCAATGAATTCTGTCTCCGTGTACAGACTAGACCACACCTTTGAAGTAAGTCTTGGTGACTGACCAATAATCAGAGTGTGACCAATGATTTTAAACTACAGTTTTATACTAATGGCAGCTGCAGTTCAGTATAAATGTGAATAACATGGTGAAAATTATTTCCCAAACTAAGTGTTTCTGATAATCTGTGCTGCTACACTTAATTTAGAATTTGCAGGATGGATATCAAAGCAGGAGAAGACCAAGAAAGACACCAGGTCTTTAATAAAGCTTAGAAAAGTTTTATTAAGAAATAGCCCATAAATATTTACAATGTCAGCAGGTTATGACCTCAATCAGCCAGATGAACCCTAACTGCAGGGAAGGTTAATTTCTCACAAGGAAGCTGGGGAAAAGGGACAAATCTTACAGTCCTTCTTCCCCCCACCCCACCCTTTGGAATCCTCACCTTAGTTCTGGGATAATTAGCAAGTAAAAATCAATGTCTGCGTTTACACTCATTGGAAAGGAAGAGATTACAAGACAGTAAGCAAGTACACAGTGGGGAATACACTTTGAAAGTATGTGTATTGGTGCCAGCAGGCTTTGAAGGACCGCTTAAGGATACAAAAGGAAGCCTTCGGGATCAAATTGATTAGGCTCATGCCCATTTCAGATAGCAGTGGAAGCTGGGTCTGGGTGCTAATTAACTAATCAAGATTGCAGAGCTGAGATAACTTGCAAGTAGCATCTTTGCCTGCACACAAAGAAAAGCAGTTTAGGAAGAGATAGCTTATCCAAGCGATCTCTCCTCTGTAAGGAAAGGGAAATTCTGAGAAGGAGGGAAAGGAATAAGAAAATACAAAAAAAAAAAAACCCCACCAAGCTATGTAGAAGACACTGGGTAAAAACGCTTTCTTTGTTTGTCAACTTTGCATCTTGCCTTTTATACAGGACCTCAACGCATAGATCATATCACATCACGTCACAACATAGTATAATAAATCATGATGAGATTTGAGGGGGAGGATTAAATAAGGTTTCCAATCTGTGATAATGTAAAGTAAATCCTAGCTCAAAGATCATTGTTCCATTTTACTCTATGTTTACCAATTATTGAATTATTTTGCATTATACAAAGAAAAAATGTACATTTTACTATTTTATTTTACTACAGCCATTTATTTCTGTCCTTAAAACATGTATTTTAATAACAAAAAAGAGAATATATAGCAACCAAGATGATTATGTGTAAGGCATTTGGACAGCAAAGACAAGTAATACTGAGAAATGATATAGAACAGAGAGAAGTTGTGAAGTTGTTGTATAGATTGGTCAGCACTGAATATTACATAGATATATCCTATAATATCAAAATGTGGATTTTTGTTCTATCCAATATCAGGCACTGCAAGAAAGAAAAAAGAAAATTTTAGATGAAGCAGTAGAATTAAGTCAAGATCACTTTAAAAAATATCTTGCTAAACTCAAATCAATCAATCCACCATGTGTGCCTTTCTTTGGTAAGTTATACAACAGAGATGGAAAAAATGGCTGTTTCTTATATTCCTATTAATTCATAAATGATTAAGGAAATTGTGACATTCTTTTTAGGGTATTTTGCAGTATCTTTTGAGAACATCCTTTTCTGCTGAATATTTTTCTTTCCTTGATTAATTTTTGTATGAAAACCAAAATGTATTTAGATTTGAGATGATTGCTGAAATGCCGTCAGAGTATGATTCCAAAGAAGTAACATGCTAACTAAATTTATTTAGTATACCATCAAATTCTATCTTTTTTTTTTTGCATATTTCAGCCCACTTTGGGGGAGGGGATCTAAGGACATAACATATTACTGGAAGGCATACTAGAAGTTAGCAAGCTTATTACTTAATGGTCCAAAATGGTTTAGTGATGTGGCTTCTCTGAGGTTTCAGTGAGTTAATTTTGTCAGGAAATTGAGTCATTCTTAAGTTATAGTTGATCCAACAGAAGGTAGCAGTTTTTTTTTTCATTTGCTGCTATTCAGAGTTGGACAGCAAAATTTTCACTTCCCTCTCACCATTCAGAAATGTATCAAAAGTTCTCTCAGGCTTGGGGGAAGTGTGTAGGGTCTGCAGGGAAGAAGGGGAATGTTGGTGTCTTTTTCTAGTGAACAGGCATGGGTACAACTGTATGTCTCACTGTAAAATGTGCTATAAATTATGTTCATAACATGTTCTTTTACATTCTTACTTGATAGGGGTTCCATGTGACTTAAGAGGAATCTTACCCCTTATTTATGATTGGTTTTGATAATTTATTACACAGTGCAACAACCCATAAAAATAGGTTGAGTTATTACTTGGATGCAGCAAATAAAAAAAATACTTCCCTAAAACTACTTCTGCTAGATATTCTAAAGTTCAAAAAGGTAATGCAAAACTGAATGTATGATTACCATTTAAGGCTAATTTTTCTAAAGGAAGCGTCTCTCTTATGGTCATAAACAAAACAGAAGGCATGGATGTGAAGAAGCTAATAGCCTTTTGCCCTTTCTCTCTGTTTAGGGATATACTTAACAAATATTCTAAAGACAGAAGAAGGGAATCCTGACTTCCTAAAAAGACAAGGGAAAGGACTGATCAACTTTAGTAAAAGGAGGAAGGTGGCTGAAATCACAGGAGAAATACAACAGTATCAGAACCAACCTTATTGTTTACGTGTTGAACCAGACATCCGGGTAATTGGACAGCACTGCAGAGAGAGTTCCCTCTGGATTTGATAAAATGACAAATTTTGTTTGGGTATTTTGCTGATAACTAAGCCATGAGTGTAATGCAGCTGCAAAAAAGGCAGATGCTATCCTAGGGTGCATTAATGCAGACAAAGTAGGCAGATCACTGAAAATTTTCCACATTGCTCTCCTACATTCTGAGCACCATGTTTCATAACAGGCTGCAACAAATAGGAGCAAATACAGAGGAGGGCTACCAGGAAACCCTTATGAGGAACCATTAAATTATCTGAATATGTTTAGTCCTCAGAAAATAAACTGTGCAGAGATATGATAGCCCGTTCAAAATATCTGAAGGGTTGTCACATTGAAGTGGAAGTAGACATATTTTCTAATGTCTAAAAGGCAGTACTAAAACCAATGTGTTAAAAATATGGGGAAGTGGATTCAGGCTATATTTCAGAAGAAATTTCCTGATGGTAAGAGCTACCAGCCAGTGGAACAAGCTGCCACATAAATAAGTGGGTTGTCTTTGCTAGAGGTCTTCAAAGGAGGTTGGAGAGTAATTTTTCAGAGGATTTAAGTGGAGAGTTGTAGAGCTTTCTAAAGTCCCTTCCAATTATGTGATTGTATATTAGTATTTTCTACAATGGTAAGAATTAGATTTAGCAGTAACTCACAAAGTGTCCCAAGTTCTTAGATTTTCTTTATGAAAATAACAGCTTGTAAAATTAGATGGGAGTACCCTGCAGCCACCATTAAATTGAACTAGCTTTCATATTTCATGTTTACTTTCAGTTTAAAATGTATAGAAATATAGGTAGTCCTTGACTTATGACCATTTGTTTAACAGCAGTTCAAATTTACGATGGCTTCAGAAAAAGTGATTGAAACCTGTTTTCACATGACTGTTGTACTACCCCAGTTCAGGCATTTGGCATCCTGCTTGACTTTCTGACTGGTTGCATAACCCTGCAGTCACATTATTGTGATTTGCTACTTTCCCAGCTGGTTTTTGACAAAGTCAATTGGAGCATTGGGTTTGCTTAATGACCTTATGACTCTTAGTGATTCGCAGTAAAAATGATCATAAAATTGGTTTTTTTCATGTAATATTCGCTTAACGAATGCATTACTTAGTGACCAAAATTCTGATTCCAATTGTGATTGTAAGTTGAGGACTTCCTGTAGAGCTATTTGTCCATTTCACATACACTGTGTACACGTGCAGTCCCATTCATAAATAATCCCAACATTGTAAGATTATGTGAGGAAATAAAATACGATACAGTGTAAACTGATTGAGAGCCTAGGAATAAATGTGATTTCGAGAATCTTGCTGGGATGGGGGTGGGGTAGAGAGTTTGGCATATGCTGTCCATTACTGGAACTTTTTGTTACGATACTTTTTTGTTTTTTCAGAGATTCTTTGAAAATTTGAACCCCATGGGAAATTACCCAGAAAAAGAATTCACAGACTATTTATTCAACAAATCTCAGGAGATTGAGCCTCGAAATTGCAAGCAGCCCTCTAGATATGTAAGTATTCTAATAATGTACTGATGTACTGACAGAGCTCAGTTAATTACAGTAATTAAGACTGGAATATCTGCTACTAAGTGATGCAGATATGATGCACAAGTTCATTTGACTGCATTGTTTAGCAGTCCCAGAAATCTCCATTGCCATCGTTAAGCAATGATCAAGGATGGGTTTCAAAACCCGTTGCTACCGATTCACTCGTGAGTGTGACCCTTCTGCGCATGCGCAGAAGCATCCGGGCGAGTGGGCGGAGCCTCTTGCCACTGCTGCTATTGGTTCACCCGATCCAGGACGAACCGGTAGCAACCCACCTCTGATCAAGGATCACTGAATCCTAGGTAGCTCGCAAGCAGGATGGCAAGAGGCAAGATATAGTACAAGTGCAACAGGGCAGGGATGGCTACTACATGGTGGGGAATGGCCCACAAGGCACATTGTGAGCACATCAGGCCAAGAATAACTACCAGTAATGCCAGGCAGGAGAGAGTGCACAAATGGCCCACTAGTATGGCAAGGTTGGGTGTTGCCTGCTGCCAGATAAGCAATTTACTGGAGCGACCTGCGATTCTCCCTACTAACTTTTCTATTGACTTTGCTTGTGGGAAGGTTGCAAATAATAAAATGTGACTACAGAATGCTGCACCATCAAGGTGAGCTGGTTGCCAAGTGTCCACATTGCAATCATGTGACTCTGGCGGTATTGTGAAGGCTGGAACTTTGAGAACGTCATAAATCTTTTTTAGCACCATCATAACTTCAAACGGTCACTGAACAACTGATTGATAAGTGAAGACTACCTGTATAGGACTCCATTTGATAGTGTATATATTTAATTTGTAGAAAAAATAATGGGGTGGGGTGTGCTGAGAGATGTGTGCCATTTGCAGAGATACTGCTCTTTTGTCAAACCTGGCAAGATTTCTAGGAAAAAGTATAATAATATCAATGGCTGAGTATTAGCACCACAAAATTACTCTGTAGTGTTTAATGGTATTTTACTGTGGAGTGTTCTGAATTATTCCACATAATTAATGTAAGCATAATTATTGCTTACATTAATCTAAGTCCTCAAAAGATGTTTTGTTTTGTTTCCAATGGAGAACTGTATTTCAAAGCAAAATGAAAATTTTGCTTCCTTCTCTATTGGAAGAGATATCAAAGGTGTGCCATCAAATGTAGTTTGAAGAGAGGTATTGTTGGAATTAACATTTCATTCTTAAAAGCAAAAGATGGCTTAGGAAGGAAAAAAGCAATTTTCTTAGTTTAGCATGATTAGTCTTTTTTGTACTGATTTATTTCCTTGTATTTCTAAACATAAAGCAAAATAGCTCGAAGAAACAAAAGGGGATAAAACTGTGGGATTCTTTTCTCTCTCTTTTAGCCTAGAAAAACCAGTTACTCTCTAAAATCTCCTGGAATAAGGCCAAATACTGGCAGGCACAGCTCCACATCTGGCACTTTGAGAGGCCATCCAACTCCTCTTGAAAAGGAGCCGTATAAGATTAGTTTTAGCAGAATCACTGAAACTGAACAGGAGTCTGCAGCATCAGCACCAACCTCACCAAACATACCATCCACTCCTCCAGTGTCTGCATCATCAGAAGTCAGTGTATTCATAGACATTGATCTCAATAGCTCCTATGGTAAGTATTCTGAACAACCTTACATTCTCAAATTACAATAAAACTAAACTAAAATTATCTCTCATATTTACTGCTCTACCGTATTATAAGTCTGTCTTAGAGAGGTGGATGGGAATACTTCTTCTGAAATATTCTAGTCACTGAGTTAATGTATTTTGAATGCAGCATTTTTGTCTTTTAACTTTTGAGACCTGGAACAAGATGTATTTCTTTTTATGCCATTTATAACTGAACTCAAGTGTTAATGGCACAATGGAGATTGATGATTTAACCCCCAAATCTTTATGCTCACCTTTTCTTTTCTATTCCTTAACTTTTTATTAGGCCCATGCAAAACATTAAAACAAAGAGCCCTCTTTGAATCATTAAAGCCACTCCATGTTTTGCAAAGCTCATATGCGGCTTCAGCAGTTCCCATCTGTCATGAATGAGCCTGCAGAGCCCTTTGCGTCACTTTCTTCACATGCCTGGAGATCCCAGGCATTTCTGCCATAGCCACTTGAGTCTTGCAAAACACTGTACAGATAGTCCTTGGATTATGATGACAATTGGGGCCAGAATTTCCATTTACAGTGTGGTTGTAAAACATGACATCATGTGGCTGCATCACTTACTGATGGCAGTCCTGGCACTCCCTGCTGCCCTTGTTAAACAAAGAGCATGGGTCATTAAGCAAGCATCTACTCACAACTTCCTGCTGTCTTCCAAAAAAACCAAAAGGGATGCTGGCAGGAAATTGTAAGTCCCAAACAGCCCCCAAGCAGCAGATGGGCAGGAAAGTGGGCTGCTGCCACGTGGGGGAGGATGCATGAGTGGCTAGTGCAGAGTTAGTGTTGTAGAGTGACTTGCCAGTGGCAGAAGGTGAGGGAGAGTGCACAAGTGGCTGGCACAGGGTGAGATGGGAACATTAGGGCCATGGTTGCTCCTCCCAGGTGAGAGAGGATGCACAAAGGTATATAAGTGGCCAGCATGGCACAGTGTGAGTATAGCAGGTGTGAGTAAAGCAGGACTGAGGATGGTTGCTACTGTGTGGTGGAGAGTGCATAGGTAGCACTTGAGGCAAGGCATGAGTGCTCTGGGGCCAGAGCAGGGGTGCTATTCAGCAGGTTCTGACAGGTTCTGGAGAACTGGTAGCAGAAATTTTGAGTAGTTTGGAGAACCGGCAAATACCACCTCTGGCTGGCCCCAGAGTGGGGTGGGAATGGAGGTTTTGCAATATCCTTCCCCTGGAGTGGGGTGGAAATGGAGCTTTTGCAGTATCCTTCCCCTGCCACGCCCACCAAGCCACGCCCACAGAACCGGTAGTAAAAAAAAATGAATTCCACCACTGAACCAGAGGTGGCTGTTGCCGGTTTGTGAAGGGCTGTTGAAGTGCAGTAGGGCTGGGAGTGGTTGCTGTTGGGTGGGAGAGGCTGTGCAGGTAGACATTGAAGTACAAGCATGGAGGTGCTAGGGGTGGCTGCTGCTGGCTGTCCAAGGGTGCATGAGAATGTGTAGATGGCCACTGAGGTATGAGTGCAGCAGGTGCATGGATGGCCACTGTGGGCAGAGGGTTACTACAGGTATCATAACCAGGCTCTTTGGAGGAAAAAGTCACCAGAGAGCAAGTGACTTAACCAAAGCAATTTGCAACCTTAGCTGCCGGCTGTTCCATTAACTTTGCTTGTGAGAAGCAAATGGTGATTATGTGCACAGGACTCTGCAACCAGCATAAATGCTTTGTGCCAAAGACCTTAGATTGACCAAAGGGATTCTGAGACAGCCAGAACTTTGAGGCCCTTTGTTAAGTACCACTCATTCAACACTGTCATAACTTCGAATGGTCGCTGAAAGAGTGATCATTAACCACGGACTACCTATAGAGAAATGCTTTCCACAACCCTATGCTTTTTATTAAAAACCCTGCTTCAAAGAGCTTAGAGCAGAATGCTTGTGCGTTAATTGAATGTAGATAACTGTTCCTCTTTTTTTAGTAATGAAATATTTTATTTCCCACATTACTGACTTCCTAAATTCATTCTACTTTCCCCTTCAAGCCTCAAAACCCCTCTTGAAGACCCCGGTGCCTGAGTCAAAGATCAGTTTAGTATCCTGGCTGGTGTACTGGTAGGAAGAATTGAGTTTGAAAAAGTTAGACTCTCTTGAGGAGAGAAAACACACCTGCATCAATAAGAGCTAGTCAGATCCCACCTCACAGAGGTGGCCTGATTATGCCAATGATAGTTGGTCAGGTATGCCAAATAGTGTATGTGGCAAAAACTCTGTCAATAACAAAAAGAAAACATTACCTGAGGATAATTTAAGTCTGCCTCGCGTATAGTCTGGGGATCAGACAAAGGCAATGCAATGAGCACATAACAGAAAAGAAATTGCTGGAGCACATTTGAAGATGCAGATAGGGAAAGGCTGTAAAAAAACCAAGACTAGTCCTCATACTCTTTTGTCAAGTTCAGATGAAAAAAGTTGTGTCACTTACAATTAACAATACACTTTTTCGCTTAGCTGTATTTTCAGTTCTAAACAATATTTCGGCAGGGAAAAGTTTTTGATTGTGTTTTTTCTGCCTTTTCTCCACAGGTAGCAACAACAGCATATTTGCTCCTGTCCTTTTGCCACAGTCAAGTAAGTACTTTGGCTGTTCTTTAGAATTCCATTGTCTCTTTGTATATGTATGCAAAAGAACAGCAAGAGTCACTCTAATCCTAAAGTTGTATGATCTTTGGCCCTGTCTAAAGCTGACAAGGGGAATAACAAATGATCCAATTGACATTTTGAGGGGGTGATTTTTCAGATTCTTTTGGGGAGGTTGGGGCTTTGGGGGCAGTTTTGAGGGAAAATATGGGTGCCTTAAAGTTTGGTGAGACTTCAGAAAATGCCAAACCTCCTAAAAAAATAGAGCAATTTCTTCCTGTTTTTTGAGGGTTAATGTGCACAAAGATGCACAAATATTGATAACATTTATATTTGGTCAGTTTGGTGTAGTGGTTAAGGTGCTGGCCTTGAAATGAGGAGACTGAGTTCTAGATCTCCCTCCATGAAAGCCAGCTAGATGATTGTGAATCAGTCACTCACTCTCAGCCCAACCCCCCTCATAGGATTGTTGTGGGAAAAACATACTATTAGGTATGTTTACTGTGTTGAATTGACACGTGTGTGTCTGCATGTGTGTGTGTAATAATATGACCAGCCAACTCAAATAATATGACTCTAGATGGTGTACAAAATCATTAAACAGAAATATAAAGCAACACATTAAAACAAAACAATTAAATGGCTATCAGAACTAAAATGATCCTATCCTACCAGGACTTTGCTCATTCTGATCCAGTGCCTATGGAAACACCCAGCTCTTAACTGCCTTTCTAAAGACTTGCAGGCTTGTGGCCAAAAGCCAGTTAGGTACCCAAAATCTTTGCAGTTGTTTCTCTTGACCTCCAAAATACTAAACCTCCAAAATACTAAAAAAAAAACTCCAAAAATGTCAGCTCCATTCACCATAGAAAACTGCCCATAGATTTTCTCATCCTGTCCTAAAGACAGACGCTATTAAAATACAGGTAGAGAAAGCAAAACATAAACAAGGATATAGAATAGAAGAGAACAGAATAGAATAGAGAGTAGAGTAGAGAGTAGAGTAGAGTAGAGTAGAGTAGAGTAGAGTAGAATAGAATAGAATAGAATAGAATAGAATAGAATAGAATAGAATAGAATAGAATAGAATAGAATAGAATAGAATTCTTTATTGGCCAAGTGTGATTGGACACACAAGGAATTTGTCTTTGGTGCATACGCTCTCAGTGTACATAAAAAGAAAATATACGGATAGTCCTCAACTTACAACCATTTATTTAGTGACCATTCAAAGTTACAACAGCACTCAGAAAAGTAACTTACAACCATTCTTCACACTTACAATGTCATACCATTTCCACAATCATGTGATCAAAATTTGGGCTCTTGACAGTTGAGCATCCTGGAGTCATGTCATTGTCATCTGCAACCCTCCCAATTAGCTTCCACAAGCAAAGTCAATGATGGATGCCAGATTCGCTTAATGAACACATCATTCACTTAACTGCAGTTATTTGCTTAACGATGGCAAAAACTATTGTAAAATTGCATATTACTCACTTAGCAACCGCCTTGTTTAATACTGAAATTCTGATCTCAATTGTGGTTGTAACTTAAGGACTATCTGCATTGAAAATAGAAAAATATTTGCTAGGGCTTATACATTTAACAAATAAGGTTTCAAAAGATTCAGTATGCAATCACACACTCCTAATTCTCTCTGGTTTGTTCTTCAGAATCATTCTTTAGTTCATGTGGGAGTTTGCATAAATTAAGTGAAGAACCCCTAGTTCCTCCTCCTCTGCCTCCTCGCAAGAAATTTGATCAGGAGCTTTCCAACTCAAAGGTAATCTTCTATTTAAAAGAAACTTCTTTATGTGTACAATATTTGTAGATTATCAGCAAAGCAGAGATCTTGTAGCTGTGTGTGATTTTATTTCTCAGCACTCAGTCTCCCTATAGTTTCTTTCTATGTTTGTGCATCTGCAAGTGCCTCCTCTCAAAACAACACATACCCACTTGCTTGTTAATCAGCTCATGTGCCAATTTCATGTCTGCTGCATTAACCGCCTCAAACATGGCTTGTTGGTATTTCCAGCCATTTTGAAATACTATAAGACGCACTGGTGTATAAGACGCACCAAGATTTCAAAGCGGTAAGAAAAAAAAGGGGGGGGTTGCCCTCCCCAGCCCCCAGGAGCACTCTGCAGGCCTCCCAAACCCT
>WNWU01000001.1:81332378-81409664 GCA_012654045.1 Ptyas mucosa
TTGCCCTCCCCAGCCCCCAGGAGCACTCTGCAGGCCTCCCAAACCCTCTGCACACCGTTTTTGTGAAAAATGGGTCAATTTTTCGCAAAAATGGGACGAGCATGGCAGGCCTTCAGAAGGCTAAAAATTGCTGTATTCGGTGTATAAGATGCACCAACATTTCCACCCACTTTTAGGGGGGGGAAAGTGCATCTTATACTCCGAAAAATACGGTACCTGTTTTTAGAGCTGAAATCCATACATTTTGGTAGAACATTAAACCATTAACTTTAAATCAAACTGTTTTACTCTCTGAGGAGTTAATATTCGAGTTCAAGAATGATGAAGAAGAGGTATGGAATGTTATATCTTGAGAATATCAGTGTTTTGATCCAGGAAGGAAATTTGAAGATGGAGACACATGAGGTTTAATGCAGGTTCTTGTTCAAAATAATTTACATTGGGAACGGTTTGGATGATTCTGCTCATATGTGTTTCAGGGTGGTTCCAGGTCTGATGATGATCCTCCTGCTGTCCCCCCAAGACAGCCACCTCCTCCAAAGATACAGCCACGAGTCCCAGCTTACACTGGTTTGTTTGATCAGCCGCTGCAAAGCCCTCCACCACCTCCACCAAGAGACCCTCTGCCTGACACTCCTCCTCCAGTGCCCCTTCGCCCTCCAGAGCACTTTGTGAACTGCTCATTCAATCTTCAGCCACCCCCTGTGGGACACTTTCACAGAGAGCCCGACTGGCTCCGGGAAGTTAGCACATGCCCAAACTCCCCCAATACTCCTCCTGGCACCCCATCACCTCGAATATTGCGTCGCTGGTGCATGCTTAGCCCAAACCTTAATAGCCTTGCAGCACCTCCAGTCCCACCTCGCCAGAATTCCAGTCCTCAGCTACCAAAACTGCCACCAAAGACTTACAAGAGGGAACTTTCTCACCCTCCTTTGCACAGACACTCTTTGCTAGAAAACGCAGAAGCTCCTCAATGACCTTCATTATGGTAGTCATTGACACTGGAATAGCAGCTCCTAACTTTACGGTTTCTCCTTAATTTATTCCAATGACACCGTGTATTTGAGCCCTTTGTCAGGCAAACACATGCACCAGAGTGCTGCAGATCAAGACTCATCCTCAAGCATTGGAACAACAACAGCCTTCAGACTCACTCTAGCCTGTTTACTCACACCATCAATCTTCTCCTCAGGGGATCAGTAACACTGCCTTCTCCTCTTCCTCTTCAGTGCTGTGACAAAGAAAACCATATTTTGCACTGTAAATGACACACTACATTAATTTTAAACTGACATCAGTTCATTGTACTGAGCCAAAACAAAAGTGGTTACTCGTGGATTTTTTATTTCCAAACTGGAGCATGAGCAGCCTTTTCTCTCCATATGTGTGTAAGTGTGTGTGTGTGTGTGTTTAAAGGTGCAATTAATTGGAGAACCTTCTCCAAACTGGTGTCTTTAAGACTGTATCAAGACTGTAATCCTAGCCAATATGGCCTTCTAGAAAGCACCAGATAAGATTCATTGAGAAGTGCTCATGAAGCATTCTCACCCAAGCCGAGTTGCAGTGAATAGATTCATTTCAATGTGATTTACCTGGGAGAACTTTCAAGTGGATGTGCCCAATTGATGCCATAATTGATGGACTTCCCACCAAACATGAAGACCCATGCCATGTTTCTAATTTTGTTTTTATAAACCTATTTGGATACTTACTTTTCAGGAAAAAAATTAAAATCAAGAGGTTTGTGCTAGACCATTATATTACTGCTGTTTTCAAATGTTAGGTGACATCATGTCTTAATTTTTGTAGTTTTGCTGCTGAAATTGGGAAACGATAAATGACTAAACCAAGAGTGTGCACTACAATTGGCCCGGTTAAGTGAGAAGCAGAAAAGAGTCTGCTTCACTCACCTGTTCAAGGAGAATTTAGCACGTATGTCCTATTCAGTTGTGCCTTCATTGTTTAAACAAGCGGAGGTGTCTTAAGCTAAAAAGTTGCCTGCTGTTTTGGCGAACAAAGCTATTGCGCCATATTATGTACAGTTGTTTATAAAGTATAATTTACAAAGTAATAACCTGTATACATTTCTGTGACTTGAGGCTTCTTCTGCAATCTGTTCTTTCTGTGCATTATACTATTGTAAGCATTTCTCTACATATTAGTGATGAAAACCATATTATAATTACCCTTCTTTCTTCAAATTAGAGCTTTACTGTCATTATGGGGTCCCTTCTGAAAATGTAGTGTTTAAACCAGCAGATATTGAAGAATGCTATTTTGGACTCTTTGGACCTTAAATGAGACTTTCCTCTGGCCAGTTGAACTCTGGTCTTTTCCATTCAAGCTGGCATATTAAATGAGTCTGGTTCACGTATTTAAAAAGATCTGAAGAGAGAGTCTGGTAGCACCTTTTTCAGTTAACTTTTTTTTAAAAAGCATAAGCTTTCATGATGTGTAGAGTAGCTAGACTTTGCCCACTTTAAGATAGGTGGACTTCAACTTCCAAAATCCCTAGTCAACATGCTGGATCAGCCAGTCCACACAACCATGGCTAAGGTTGATAAATAGTGAGATAGACTGATACAGGATTTAAATAGGGATGATAGGAAAGGAGGGGATGACAGGTTGGTAATGAAGATACAGGTTACCCGTTTGACAGATTAGCAGTATTTTATTGATTAACAATTGTTGTTTGAAAACCCCTTTGGATTTGTTGATATCTTGAGCTTGCCTAAAATGTTTTGATGTATAGGTAATACAGATAGACTGATGACCACAATTGTGACTGGAACATACATTGTAAGTCATTGTGATCATAAGTTTAGTCAAACCTAATTTTATGACTATTTTTACAGTGGGCATTAAATAAATCACACAATTGTTAAGCAAATCCAGCTTCCCCAATGGGTGTCTTTTGCCAAAAATTGGCAAAAAAAGAGCATAAGGTACAATCATGTGACTGCAGGATGCTACAAGAAATGTGAACCGATTACCAACCACTCAAATTGCGATCACTTGGCTATAGGGATGTGGTAAGTGCAAGTGCAGGTCATTAAGTCCCATTTTCCAAGGTCATTGTAACTTTTGAACAATTGTAAAAAAAAAAACTATCATAAGGCAAGGACTACTTGTATGCACATTCAGCAATCTCTTGCTCAGTGATGACTTTAAAATGGGTTGGTTGAAATAGGTGCTACCAGGATTCCTTGGGATTTTTTTATGACTAGGCTCCTTCACAATGTTCAAGTACTGTAGAATCCAAAAGCCTTCTCTTGACTGCTCTGTGGCTTTTTACTGTTCTTTGTATCAGAGTTCTTAACCAGACTAATAAATCACCTGGTCTTAATTTTTAAGAAAGCATGTTCCAGTTATATTATTCTTGCAAAGATTACCATATTAAGAAAAACAGATGAAACTCCTTAGAAATGGCTTTAGGCAAGTTGGTGCCGAAGGCAGAAAATCCAGCATGGTACGTTCCTCCTTTCCACTATTACAGAGATTAAACAAGTTGATTGTTTGCCCAATAATTTTCATGTCACCTGCTTGTGGTAAACCAGGGGTGCTTAAATCCGGCTGTGGGGCCATCCTGGAAATATCAAAGGACCAGCCCGCAGTGCCTCTGCCGGCCAAAATGGGCCACGTGCACACACATCCCGCGGCCCATTTTCAGCCTCCTGCAGCACTCTGCTGGCTAAAAATGGACCATACGGAGGCCTCTGCGAAGCCCGTGTTTGGCCGGCCGCTGGAGGCTGGGGAGGCCCAAAATGGGGCAGAAGGGGCCGCACACAGCCCCCCATGCCCTGTTTTGGCCATCAGGGTGCTGCAGGAGGTATTCGTCCCATCTTCCCCCCACCAGCCCCTATAGAACTACAATGCTGATCCAGCCCTCGAAGAAATCCAGTTTGACACCCCTGTGGTAAACTCTTTCACTCTATGTGATATTTAAGCCAAAAATTCTAAGAGCTGGTAGTGGTTCAGAAAACAGTTAAAACATTCATAAAAATGCAAGGGAAGAATTACAAGAAACTCTTACATTACTTTTTTGGGGAAAATAATTCTTAATAGAGCTGTGTAAAATAGAATGTGCTCAAAGTAAACCAGGACTTTTCAGATTAGAAACAAGGTCACTTGGAACATTTCCAGAGCATTCTGGAAAGTTGGAATATCTACTTCTATTTCAAAATGGATAGTTTCAATCTCAGATGCGGAGTCAGTTTAAAACAGTCTGCACATGATTGGTTATAACTTTGTGTAAATACAGAGACTAATGCTAGAGAAAAACCAAAGAAACTCTTACATTTTGGAAATCAAAAGATTTCATTAAAAACACATGCGGCCCATGGGCCATGAGTTTGACAGCCCTGATCTAAGTTATAGTTGTCCCAAAGGTGCTTTTTCAGGAAAGGACCTTTGGGACATCTTGCTATGGATACTTTTTACTAGGTATTGCATTAGATACACACCGGTTTCCCTAACAACAAAGAAAACTCCTTACCAGTTGTTATTTATGCTCTATTACTGGTGCATGTAGCCATTAGTAGTTTGCAAGTCTTATTTTAATCTTTATTATGCCCTTAGAGCCAGAAAACATCAAATATGCATAGCTTGCAAGTTAAAACTAATATTATGGCAACAGATAGGAGGGGAAAACATGTATTTGGTACTAAAGAAAATTACACCATATTATGGCATGTTTTGTTCTGAGTTAAGATGTCATGTACACCTAACCGTTTTGTTACATAATTAACAATTCTGACTCATATTACATGTGAATCCATTCAACAGTGGCTTATTCAAGAAACTGTTGTTAAACAATACATGGTTTGTTGTAACATCCAACATATTTGAAGACAGGTCATGTGAAATGAGTCCCATTTGCACATAAGAGGTTGATGCTCTATTCATATGAATAATTAATAAAAGGTTTTTGTATGTTCACAGTTTCAAATATTAAAACCAAGTCTTGATAACTCATGGAAACTCAGCTTCTTGCATCAGAAAGGTAATGATTGCTTCTGATAATTTGATAATACCCAATTTTTAAACTCAATAGAACCTACATCAGAACTTTCCACAGTGCTTTAGAGTTTCACGGAAGTTTGCCCCGACAAGGCCGGGAATGAATGAGAAAGGCTTTCTAAGATACATAAAAGGTGATTTGGAATATTTGTGTACCGGTTCGCAAGACAATAAGGCTGCACTCACCTAACATGTTTTATGAAGTCGGGTAAAGATCCAACAGGTGCATTTGCATAATATACTAATCTGGGTTTGTGATAACCTTGTCCAATTTTTTTTTGGCTTGGCGTAACCTGCTTGGATAGCACAAGATTGAATGTATTGTGCAAACTTAAGAAATGTAATTATTCAATAACCAGGTAAAGCCTACAGTGTTGTATTTATGCAGCCAGGATGGGTCTCATTGCTGTGTGAAAGTAACAAAATAGCTTTTCCTACTATGAGGAACAGAATACTTTCTACACAGGTAATTTCATTCTGATATACATGGTTTCATCTATGAGCACCTTTCTCTTAAAAAGAGGCAGCAAATATAAACATACTGAATTAGATATTCAGAATAACGGGACTCTGTGTGTGTTTGATATGGGCTATGGGCAGCTTTGCATGATCTTGGTGTCCCATCCCACCTGATCAACTCATCACAGCACTGTACACTGATCAGGATGCAATAGTGAGAATGCTTTATGGTGATACAGATTGGTTCAGAATCAGGGAGTTAGGGATGTCTTTTATCACCTTTTCGTTAAATCTGTATGCTGAAGTGATTATGCGGAAATTAGATCTGGAACTGCCTGATGTTGGAGTGAAGATTGGGGAAGAACCATAAATAATTTGAGGTACGCAGGAGATACAATACTATCAGCTGAAAATAAGGAAGACCTGGAAAAAATGATCTGGAAAATCAAGAATGAAAGTGAAAAAGTAGGACTGAGTCTTAACATCAGGAGAACAAAAATAATAACAGCTGCAGATGGACATGAGATGTTTAAAATCAACAAGAAGGAAATTGAATTAGTTTGAGAATTTATCTTCCTTGGATCCAAAATTGTTCATGATGGCAGTTCTACTCCTGAAAACAAATGCAGAATAATCTTAGGCTGCGCTGCAAGGATTAGCAAGAAGTAAGATTTGGAAAAACAGATACCTTGATATAAATGCAAATGGCAGGCTAGGTAGAGCAATAGTCTTCCCTATAACGTTGTATGAGTGTGAGAGTTGGACACTAAGAATGGCTTATCGAAGTGTGGGAAGAAATATCCTACAGAAGAATTCATGCCTTTGAATTGTAGTGCTGGCATAAATTATTAGGTATACCCCGGACAGCCAGAGTAACAGTGAGGTGTTAAATTGTATAAAATCAGAGGTAACACTAAAAGCTAAAATTGTAACACTATGTTTGATTTACTTTGGCCATGTCATGCATGCAAATTCATTGGAGAAGGCAATGATGCAGGAATGGCTAGTGGAACAAGAAGGGCAAGCAGCCAAACATGCTGTCTTGATAACACCAAATCTGACACAGTTGAACAGCCAACAACTGAAAGAAGCAGTGCTTGACAGGGTAGCATGGAAAGCATTTGCCTATGAAGTCGCCAAGAGTAGGACTCTCCTATATATTTAAACCAACCAACCAATGAGTACATGGATTCGTTCAATTTCAATAACTGCCTATCCTCCGGGCAGCCAACAATCAGATCAGCTGAGACTAAGGACAACATTACAGGACTACTCATCCTTTCTCCGCCCAAACTACTTCATGCGATTGTTGTTGTGGGCGAAATAGAAGAGAAGAGAAAATGGACAGAAACGTGACATCAGCCGAGAAAAAAATAATGCGTGTCAATACAACCAAGAAATACAAAACCAGATTTTCAAGGCCTGGCAAAAGGCCGGCAGGATCGGGGCCATCCTAATCTCCCAAGGGAGAATGTTCCCCGAGAGCAGAAACCTCGTACGCACAGATAGATTCACAATTACATAAAGCAGCTATTTCGCTTTTTGCCTAACTGCTTTCATTCATGGCTGCACCGTCACTTCTGCTGCCGCTGTTTTCACGTTGTCCGTCTATTCATATCCGGAGAGACACGCCCTTCGCGTATGAATTCACAGAGTAGGAAACGTATCGGAGAGCGCTGATCTTTCGGAGCGCCGCCGGGCAGCTGCGAGCAGAAAAGAGCGGCTGCCCGGTCCCCCTTCCTAGCTTCCAGTCAGAGAGCGCCGCCGGAAAACAAGGCCGCCCTTGCCCGCCCTTCCTTCATGTTGTCGCCGCCGCCGCAACCGGCGGTCTTCTTCGAGCGGGAGCTGCCCCGGCGGGACGGCTCCGGGATCCTCCGGCTGACGCAGCGTTCGGCCGGCGGGACGGGCTCGGTGGTGTGGGACGCCGCGCTGGTGCTGAGCCGCTTCCTGGAGAAGAGCGCGGCGCAAACAGGGCAAGGCACGGAGCAGAGCGGCGGAAGCCCGGTGGGCCTTCTCCGCCACAAGGCCGCGCTCGAATTGGGAGCCGGCACCGGCCTCGTCGGCCTCGTAGCCGCCAGCCTCGGGTACGGGAGCGAGGGCAGGCGGTGGGTAGGTGGGTGGGGGATTCTGGGCTGCCGGCCCTTCCCTGGGCATCGCTGCCCCGTTTTGGTCTCCTGCCCTGGATGTTCTCTCGGCCCTGGCAGAGAAAAGGGCAACCCCCACGAGGGGTAAACCTTTATCTGTGGCGCTTCTGTCTGGAAAGCAGCTCTGCCAGCCACCCGGGGCTTCTGAGGGAAGCAGAAAAGAGACGATGCCCGCCCCAAGAGCCCTGCTACCATCTAAAAACCTTCCTGATCAGAGATTATTACCAAGAAAGTTTTTCTTTAGCCCTTTTGGGGATGTACTTACTTGCTTACTGTTCACGTTTCTGAACCACCCATCTCCCTCAAAGAGGAACTTTTTACACAAATTGGGGACTACTACACAAAGTGCAAAAAGCCTCCCCCCCCCATGGGTATTGAATAAATCCAATTTGGGTTGCTCACACTAAGCCAGAAATAATTACTTACAAATTGTAATGGCTGTATTCATTCAAAAAGTTATGCAATAAACAAGGCACACTACACCTTAGCATGTCAAGTGAAATAGTTAATCACATGCACAACACTGATGATGCAAAATTCCCTCTATGGCCTGCTCCATTGGAGGAAGAGAGAGAGAGATTATTTTTTTCTCTGTCTAGGGCTATTATAAAGGGGTTATTGCAGTTATTTGAAAATAAGCTAGGCCATATTTCACGTGTAATATTTTCCAGCTTAACTTGTATCTAATTTATTTGCCAGGAGAACTGACTCTGTGTTGCCTTAATACATTTAGTTCTGTACATGATTTGCTTTGGCAGGAATTTCCTGTACATGATTTGCTTTGGCAATTCAAACTTCTTTAAAAATTGATATTGTGGAAGGGAGCCATGCTTGTCTACTGTAGCAAATCATCAGTATGGATTCTGATAGCGCCTTTTCCAACTAACATCTTATTAAAAGGCAGATCATTTTATCAGATGCACATAAAACTAAACCCCATATTAGTCTTAGCCCAGTGTTTCTTAACTTTGGCAGCTTGAAGATGTGTGGACTTCATCTCCCAGAATTCCCCAGTAAGTGTAGACAAATTTGAGAAACCTTGGTCCAGCCACTGTGCATCAGATGAAATGAGCTGTAGCTCACAAAATTTTATGCCATTCAATAAATCTGTTTAATCATAAAAGACGCTGCCATCCTTCAAAGAAATTGAGTGGTGGGTTTTATGCTTTCATGCTGTTTTCTGCCTTGTATTGCTTGAATAATAGTGGAGGACCAGGAATACTAACATACTTTCCTTCCACCTTTTTTGTAGAGCAAACGTTACTGTTACTGATCTGGAGGAAGTTCAGGATTTATTAAAAGTGAACATTGAGAATAATCAACATCTAGTGTCAGGTTCTATTCAAGCCAAGGTACTGAAATGGTTTGTATTAATTTTTTATTTTATTTATTTACTTTAAGAAATTGAAAACCAATTTTGGTTAATCAGACAGAAGCTAACAGAGGCTAATTTATTTTATATATTTAATCATATTTTTAAACCATCTCCCTCAAAGACGGAAGACGACAAGATTAACTAGACAGATGAAATATTTTTAGCCTACCTCAGTCTGTAATACAAAAGATCTTGATAAATTGTTGGAGTGAATTATATATATTTAAAGTTACACTATAAAGTTTGATAAGACTTTGGAAAAAATTTAAATAAATGATACATCAGATTTGCATCTAACTATACTGCTTTAAGAAACTTGGCTAAAATTCAGGGCCTACATAAAATAACTAATGAATCAAATGTTATTTCTATATTTTTTTTATTAGATTAATTAGATTTATATGGCCATCTGCCTCATATAAAGCAATTCTGGGTAACTAATACAATAAAAACACTGGAGTTCGGTGGCCAATAAGTTTAAATTATTAATAATGACAAGAACAACTAAAATAACTAAATTCTATAGATAAGGCACATTAGGAAACAAAGAGAAAAATGACCACTGAAGATAAACCAATCAGTAACAAATACTTCCAATATTGGGAGTACAAAATATTGTTTGTGTTACGTCAATCAACCTTCATGGCTTTAGGCTGGGTTACTTATTGTGTTTTGTTAGATTTGGTAAGAAAGGCCTATTCCAGGTTCTATCTGCAAGAGATACCATCCGGCAGGATCCAGGAAGAGAGCCTCTTCTGCCATGGCATCCACCTTCTGCAACATCATCCCCTCAGAGTAATTATGCCCTGAACTTGCTGGTCTTTTGCAAGACATTACAAACTTGTTTTTGCCCTCAAGACTGGAGTCATGATAGTGTGGATGATCCTGTTTCTGGGTCATGGTTCTATTAAATATGGGATGTCAGGAGTGGTCTCAGCTGTTATCTTTTTTTAATATTGTTTTTAATTGTGGTTGTTTTTAATTCTGTTTTTAACTGTTAGCCCCCCCCCCCCCGAGATTCATGTGAGATAGATGGCCATATAAACGATGGTAGTTAAATAAGTAATCCATAAGTCTTTACTCCTTTTATTCACATGTTTAGGGGGGAAGATGTGACAGATTTTCTTCCTGCGCCTGATTTCATATTGATGGCAGACTGCATCTACTACGAAGAGGTAAACTGCATTCCATTAATTAATATCAGTGGGCTAAGAATAGAGTTGAGGGCAGGCAAAGAATCTCTAGCCTTGTAATTGGGATTAAATTTGTGACATCCTTTGAACTGATTTTGATGTTGTGAGATCATTGTAAAAATGCCACAGTAAAATGATGATCAGTGGGCTATTTTTTCTTTGTACAGTAGAGTTTACAAAACCTATGAACATCTTTGAGACTTTGACCAGCAAACTGAACATTTGAGTCTTACGTTTTGCCATAAGATTTCTGAATGACCTTGAGGAGCCCACCCTACCCAAATTCTTTAAAATTACATTTATTATGGTTTTAAAAAAATCCTGACCTTCTGTTAAAGGGCTAAGGTGCCTGCACCCATCTTGTCCTCACATCATTTCTGTAAGATACATACAGGCAGTGATAGCGAGTAGTCCAAGGTTATCCAGCGAACTTCATAATTAAATAGGATTTTGAGTCCAGATTTTCCAGTTCTGGTCAGATGCTATACATTTAGGGTAGACAGCCAAGGCTCCCAGTTACATTTTAAACTACAGTTCCCATAAACCTCACTCAGCATGACAATTTATTCATGATTTTGAATGTTGGATCCTAGGCAATTAAGAATTCTCTCCTTCTGTAACTCCTGCGTCACCTTATCTCAGTCTGATAGAATCACATAATGTTCAAATATTTTGGATTGTTGTTTTCATTTTATTTATGCTTTCTTGGGTACTGCTGGTAAAGTAACTTGTGGCTCACTCAGCCAACTGTATCCATTTGTGGTAGCTCACATTATTGCTTAGAACATATTTTTTCCTGAGAAACCCGTGGAGAGATTTCCTTCTCAGGATTGTTCAAACTCTTTAGGAATATTCAACAGCCACCACCTATTTCATTCTGTGAATAAGATAGAGTGATGACTGTTTAACCAGCCCCAATAGTAAAAAAAAAATGGTGAATGTGCCCTGTTTCCTGAATTCCTGCATTACATCTTTTAGCCATTAGTGTAAACTAACAATACAGTTTCATTTTCTATTAACTGACTGAAGTTTCTTAGAATTTTTAGGAGCTATTTCTATATAGCTATAAAAATAATAGCCTTTCATGATTGTCATCCTAAGTCTATATTTTGATCTTTCTCTGAACTGATTCTACTTGCACTTACTACGGCTATCTGCCTGGTAATTATCCCAAATAACTTAAAGTTTGAGAGGCCATCAAAAGAAATAATGATATTTGCTAATATAGTGATCCAGTTGCTTCTATTCGACTTTTTGAAGTACAAGTTGGACTGAGCCATATATAAACAGTAGGTGGAGGCTAAATGTCAAATATTTAACTTTCACGGTTAGTCACTGGAACCATTGGTTAAGACCCTGAGGGACTTGGCTGGCTTGGATACTTTCATCCTTTGCTGTTACGAAGAAAGGACTGTGGGACAAAACCCAGAAGTAGAGAAAAAATACTTTGAGGTGAGTCACATTAAAAGTGTTTCTCGATCTGGAGGAATCAAATTTCTCTGGGGAGGGGGGTTTGCAAGAGTAGAAGGGCAGGTTTCAAAACCAGGATTCTAAAATACTGAGTAATGATTTCATGCTTTATATTATTTCCTAAAACAGTCATAAGAAGCCCAAATAGTATTTTGAGAATACTGTGGTTTTTAAGAACTTATTCTGGTATAATTTTAAATCACAGCTTCTTCAAAGGGACTTTGAGTTGCGGAAGGTTCCCTTGGGTGAACATGATGAAGAATATCGGAGTGAAGACATTCATATCTTTATCATGCAAAAGAAAAAAATGGTAAGTATTAGCCTTATTGGTTCTGCAAATGAGTTAAACGTGTTCTGGATATCAATCAGGATAGAGCTGGAAGGGACCTTGGAGGTCTAGTCCAACCCCCTCCTCAAGCAGCAGACCCTATAACCAACCCATCTTCCTTCCTTACAAGCCGAATTGCATAAAAATGATATGAGACTCTGATTTAGTTTCATAGTTATCCATTTCAAATCAAATCCATCTTTATTCCAGTTACATACAGCATACATTTGAAATCTCTTATCTTTTTTGACCTCCATTTCTTTACATATTCAATTTATATGTCACCTGACTTCAAGTGATTCTGAGCGGTTTAGAAAAAAATAAGAAAACAACACAAAACAAAAAAGAATAAAGATGCACCGGTAAAATAAAATCAGATGAGAAATAAAAAAAGAAAAGGAGGTGCATGTTTCCAAACATGCTCATCAAAGGCCCAGGTGAAAAACCCGAGTTTTCAGGATTTTTCGAAACACAACTAGAGAGGGAGCCATTTGAATCTATGGGGGAAACCTTATTCCAGAGGGCAGGCATTGCCTCATAGACGACTCTATGGATAAAATGTTGTCCCAGTGCAGATTCAATCCTGACTAGATGTGATAGCATCAAACAAATTAACACATGGCTGAGGGAAGAAAGTGTGTAGCATGTAATTATGGAAGGAAATTGCTTTTGGTTGTTAGATTCAGCCAAATTGTTTGTTACATTTTTCAGAATATTTCATCGTGAAATCCTTGATGCTGTTTTCTGACCTCTAATTTACAGAAGAATTCTGAAGAAAATTGGAAATTAAAGGATTTTAAACAAATTTTCTGCAGAACATCTCTGCAGCCAGAGGGGAATCAGCATATTGTTTTATACTAAAGTGATTTCAGAAAAAAATCAATTCTCTTGAAAAAGAACTACAAGCTGAAGGAGAAAGAAAAAAGAAAAAGAGAAAAAGAAAGAAAGACGTTAACCTGAGAATGTCAGATGGTTTTGTATGAATATATGCATAATATGCAATCCCTCTTGTGCAAAACCTGTTTTAATATTAACATTTTATTAGAAAATTTATATATTAAAATTCTTTTTCCTATTTAAATGGGCAGAATGGTGCATCATAGGACAACAGTTTTTGAACCAAGGTATTATGAATGGGTTTACCATCCTGCAGGGAAAGGAAGAAAGTGAAGAGGGAGGGAGGAAGGAACAGAGCGGGAAAAAACTCTCAGCACGTTTCTTGGCCCAAGTTGCTCTCTGAACCTTCCCCAAAACTATGTGGCACCCCCACACATCCTCCCTGGCATCTGTCACCCTCCCTGTGTGCCTTTCCTAGCCCACACAGCACCTCTTGCATATCTCCATTCACCTTTTCTGACCTGCACCATACCCTCATGCAGCATCTCTTGGGCACTCCACACACCCTTCTTGACCCACACTGCCTCCCTGCACCACTCCTGACCTGCACGGCTCATCTCATGCTCTCCCAAGCAGTCCCATGCACCATCTACGAACACACACACCTCCAATTCTTCTTGAATCACACCAGCTCCCTGTGCACCCTCCCCAACCTGCATGGCATCTCTTCCACACATCCAGAGCTGCTTCCCCAACCACACAGCACCTCTCACGACTCCCCACTTACCTGTCTGCCTAGCCTTGGACTTGTAACTTCCCATTGACTTTTTCCCTGCAAGCTTCCCACAAGTAAGTAAATGGGGAAACTGGCAGAAATTCTAGGGAAATAGGAAGCCAGGAAGAAAATGACAGAATGACAAGGAGGGAGGAAGGAGTATTTCTGATCTTTTTACCAGTTTCCCCTCATGTAAATTCAATGGGGAAGACGGCGGAAAGTCAATAAGTTGTTCCTGCTCCCATAGCCCACCCGTGGTCATTCTGTTTTTCTGTTTAGTAACAAAATGTCTCTTTAGTAAAGAATAACCCAGCAGGTGACAGGTTGCCTAGTTTAATGATTTATTAAACTATTGTTCTTATCCTAATGCATCTTTACATGTTCGCTGAACTTACTGCATAGTTTCAGACTTTTGCCTTTATTTCTTTTTTAATTTATTCAAAATAATATATTGAAAATATGTTAGTCACATATAGAGACAAAAGTTAAAAGGCAAAGTCTGCTGTGCCATTGGGTAACAGAGTTGCTGTTTTTGTGCAAAGGGGCATGTAGTCTTCTTATTAATACTAAGACTGCCCAGTGCCATCCCACATGATTTTATTCTATCATTTGTTTGTTTGTTTATCACATTTATATACTCAGCTTGTGCTGGTGTGGCCAATCACAATATCATCATACCAGGGGTGAAATGTAAAATTGGTTACTACTGGTTCTGTGGGCGTGGCTTGGTGGGGAGGTAATGTGACTGGGTGGGCATGGCCAACTTTAAAAAAAAATATTCAAAGCATTTTTTCTAATGCTTTGAAAAGCCTCTGCCAATCAGGAAACTCAGCTGAGATCGTCAGAGACTTTTCAAAGCATTTTTTTAACCACCTCTTCAGCCAAGAGGTTGCAGAAAAAAATGCTTTGAAAAGCCTCTGACTATCCCACGCACGATGAGCCGCACGATCATCAGAGGCTTTTTTTTTACTTTTAAAAACATTTTTTTCGTCGGAAGAGGTTGTAGAAAAAATGCTTTTAAAAGTAAAAAAAAAGCCTCTAATGATCCTACGGTTCAGTTGGAGGGGGGGGCGCAGGAACTTTTGCTACCGGTTCTCTGAACCACCCGCCCCATCGCTACCGGATCGGACGATCCAGTCCGAACCGGGATCATTTCACCCCTGCATCATACACTAGCAAAATATTTTATTCTGGAACTCAAGGCAGCGATGTACATAGTCTTCCTTTTATTCTTCCCCAAGGCAAACAACCTTGGGGGCTCAGGTAGGGGCTGAGAGAGTAACTAGCTCTAAGTTACCCAGAAAGCTTTTTTAGATTAGGATGGAATAGTACCTGGGTCTCCCCACACCTTCAATACCTCTTGCTGGTGTTTCTTGCGTATGGCTCCCTGAAGACATCACAAGTTCAACATAATGACATGCAGGATGAGTTAGGCCCGCCCAGGTAGGCTTCTCCAAAAAACCAGGATCCAATGAACCCATACAGGCTTCTATCCTGCAAGCCAATGTGCAGGTTCAGTGAAGAGCCAATGTCATCTGAGTGAAATCAGTAGCTGTAGAGTGGTGACACTTAGTTGGCCTGCTTACATGCTGAATTCCAATAATAATGCCTGAAGAGGGTTAATGAGCTCTTAAAAAACACTCCTTTGCGACTTCTGTTGCTTTGGGCAAGTCCACAGCCAGCATTTCGGAAGACTTGTAGAGAAAGGGATAACAATGTTTGGATTGTCACCCAAGGATTGTCTGCACACCACACTACTAATCCATGAGAAACAAACTAAAAAGGTTGTGTAACATGCACCAAAAGAAACTTGCTGCTTATTGTAAGGCAGTGGGATGTGTACATAATATGAACTACGCATCCATACTGTGAACGTTTGGGGTTTGGCTTAATCACTGTAGTTTGTAAAGATGGTTTATACGTTTCAGTCTGTTACACAAACATTGGTTTTGTACCAATGTTCATAGTCAACAAATCTACCTATGAAAAAACCGATGAGGTGTTCATGATGAACCAGTCACCTACCTGTTTAAACAGAGATTACGTAATCATGTATATTTTATTTTCTTCCCTACTCGATTGAGAGTTAAGCCTGTTGGATTTAATTTCAGTTCCAGGTCACACTGAGACCAGAAGATGAAAAAGTTAAAGCATAAAGTCAAGCTCAGCTCCAGAATACATCAGTGTAGTGTTCTTGGCAACAATATGGAAATGATTTGCCACACAAGGTTCTTCCATTTCTCAACCACTCCTACCACACAGCTATTCCCTGAAGGTCTTCATGCAAGACGTTGGCAGTACACAAACAGATAAAAATAACCCAACTCTTTTCTGCTCCAAAGCTAAAGGCAGCCAGGTACTGCCTGCCACTGCTGAGAACCTGCAACGCAGGGCGTGAGAATTAACTTATTTTTGGGATAGCCAACTTCTCCAAAGCCAGAAGGAGGCAGTATAAGATAGGAGACTTACTTTAGCCTTCTCTCAGACTAGCACATAAATTTTCCAGAGAAATGTGTATATCCAGTGCTTTACAACGGTTTACAGTTCACATCTACCACAATAAATTACATGCTCAATAGCATTCTAGCAATTGTGTTGTAGCTGTCAACAGTGTTCACAATCACAAGACAGTGGGCAAAGGAGGAATAAGTATTAAAACTACTTGTGGTGCAAGCATCTTTTTCAAAGCCATTGTCAGAGCTGTTTCTGTATTTTAGTTTGTTTTTTTAGATAGTCTTCTCTACATAAAACCTGAATCCACAAATTGCATTAAGCTATGATTTGTTAAACAAACGAGAGTGTCCTAGCTGGCATATCTAAAGACATAAAATCAAAAAAGATAATGGTTGCCAAGTTCAACAAAGCCAATTTGGTTTAATGATTCAGACATCAGGCTAGAAACTAGGAGACTGATCCCAGTCCTGCTTTAGGTCCAAATGCAGCTGGATGACCTTGGACCATCGCTCTCTCTCAGCTCTAGGAAGGAAGAGGCAAGGACAAGCTGCTTCTAAACTCTTATCAAGAAAACTGCAGAGACTAGTCCAGGCAGCCACCTGGACTCAACACTCACTCAAAGAGGCGGCCAGGGGGAGGGGGGAGCCATGAATCATAGTTTATGAAACACAATAGTTGCCAAGTTTAAAACAACTAGAAAATAAAAATAAAAAACATTGTGCAAACTTGTTACAGTTCTGCAGAAGTGATTATGACAACATAGGAGGGACTGATGAAGATAGACCTATTAAAATTCATAAAGTAATATAACTAGAATCATACTAAAGTATAATGTAGATAAGAGTCTTGGTGGTGCAGCAGATTAAAGTGCTGTTAACTAGCACCAGCTGCTTGCAATTACTGCAAGTTCGAATCTCACCAGGCTCAAGGTTGACTCAGCCTTCCATCCTTCCGAGGTAGATAAAATGAGGACCTGGATTGTGGGAGCAATAAGCTGACTTTGTATAAAAAAGAACACTACTTAGGGGGGACCCGAAAGCCCTACTAAGCAGGTATATACAAAAGTATGAAGGCTATTGCTTAACGCATTGTAAGCTGCCCTGAGTCTCTGGAGAAGGGTGGCATATAAATCGAACCAATAAATAAATAAATAAATAAGATATAGATCTGATCAGAGTAAATACAAGGAGTGAAATATGAATTACATTTTATTTAGGTTTTGCCCTTTTCACCACTTTATTATGTATGGTCTTATTATTGCCTTTTATTTTGCATTTTGATATTGCCTCACAGCCAATCAAATAATAATCCCCCAGCGAGGCACTACCTTGATGTGGTTATGGGGCTACAAGGAAAATAACAACTACTTCAGAAGTTCAATCATAATGGACATGTCTCACCAGAGAAGTCAGATGAAGAGTGTCTCTGCAATAAATAATATGAGGAGACATAATTTACAGAAACTATATACTGGATCAGTCACCATCAAGTCAACAAGGACCCTGCAAAGTGTTGGAGTTCCTGGAAATTGGTGACAATTCGGCTAAACAGCTCAGGCCTATTGGCTGAGTAAACAGGGCCAGCAGCTGCAGAACTACTGGAAGAAAAGTTACCTACCTGTCCCAAGTATACAAACACTGAAAACAAAGAAATAATAATCTGATATTCCAAATCAGGTCCAGTGAGAAGAGGCTATCTGCAAAGAATATGCCAGTTTTGAAAAGAATATCCAAAATCAGGAATAATAGAAAAAGTCCAGCAGATCAACCTCGATTTATAATATGAAATAAATTCATAGTATTTACAGAAGCAGAATTGAAAGAATTGCAAGGGTCTATCCAGGTCAAAGAAATCAAAGCCTTGCCAGAAGTCCTCATAATATTTAGCACTTTGTGTTTTTCAACTTTTTCTCAAGCAATTAATCTGAAGGACACTATATTGAAGAACTCTGGTCTAAAATGTGTTGATTCTCACTTGGAATCCTTTCACTGTTAGAGAGCTGATCCAGGGAAACATGTTCTCAGGAATTCAGGACTGATGTCACAAAAGACAAGAGAGCTTTTCCAAGCTTGACTGCTGTCCTGGTGGACCTGAGGATTTTAAACCAGTTTGAGTATATTCTTGCAGCTCTTTGTTTCTGCTAAATTGAAAAATCAAAGAACATACGGTATGTGATGGGTAGACAATCCTGTTGGCAGATTTATATCTCCCATTACCCCTTCTTGTGCTATCTATAATTAGATTATTGTAGCACCTTAAATAATTATTCTCTTGTGAACTGGACAGTTTGTGTGACCTTTTTAGTATAAAATGTGTTTGGTTTCAAGGAGCTACAAGAATTGTTACTGTTTTTCTTATACAGAGTTAACACAACCATCTGGAAATAAGTTAAGTCTGCTGGGTTTAAGACTTGTGCTTTTTAAAATGTCTGCTACACTTGGGTATTAAAAGCCTCTCCATTCTTATACTCTTGGTGAGGCACAAGATAAATTTAGTTCTTAACAGAGGGCAATTTTTCAATATTGTGGGTAAATCATACAGGAAGTCCTTGACTTATAACCACAGCTGAGCCCAAAATTTCCACTGCTAAGCAAGGCAATTGTTGAGTGAGTTTTGCCCCATTTTATGATCTTTTCTAACAGTTGCTAAGTGGATCATGTGGTCGTTAAGTAAATCTGGCTTTCCCCATTGACTTTGCTTGTCAGAAGTCAGCTGAGAAGGTTACAAATGATTGCCACATGGCCCCAGGACAATGCAATAAACATACCATTTGTCTAGCACCTGAATTTTGATCACATGAGCATGGGAATGTTGCAATGGTCATAAGGGTGAAAAACGGTCATAAGTCCCTTTTTCGCTGCCATTGTAATTTTGAACGGTCACTAAACAAATGGTTGTAAGTCGAGGTCTACCTGTCGTACAATGCTTTTCAAGTAATGCTTGCAGGATTTCTGAAGGTATTCAGGAAATTTATCAGATTCTGTGTCACGCAGAAGCAAATTGCAATAATCTTTTCAGAGACAGAGTAGCTTTTCCTTTCCCCCCAAATCCTGATTCTCCTAGTAGCAGGCAGCAACAGAAGCCATCTCTCTGGGAGCAAGGGATGCTGGTTGAACTCTAGAACATAATAAGGCTTCAGCAGCAATTTTTGGCAGAAATTTGGCTTGGCGAAGCCGGGCAAACTGGCAAAAGGTTTGCAATCTTCTGCCATAGATGAATACTGGAAAGGCTCTTTGCTAGCTTTTGGCCATCAACAATTAGTAGCAAAGAAAATATCAAGGGTTTACTGAATGGAAAATGTTAGACACTGCAAATCCAAATACACAGAAATGGCACATCTGTCTTTCCATGCTGTGCCCTCCCAAGCTTGATGGTCTCTATTGAATCAGGAAAACCGAGCAACATATCATATTAAGTGCTACCAGTTAAATCCACCTCTGAAATTATACTCCAGCTTTGTTCCCAACATAGATTCCAGTGATGGAATCATGCATCGTGCTAAGCCATAATATGAAATGCTGGATTTTGGTTCAACAGGATATATGTAAGCAGCTATTCTGGTTTTTAAACTACAGTATATGACTTACTGTTCTGTGTGAACAAACTACCAAGCTTATTCTACAAGCCATTATGAAACCCAGTTTTAGTGCAGAACGTGAATGCAACCTTTGGGTATGTTTTTGTGTAGAGTAAAAAAAGCATATGGTTGCAAGAAATTCACCACATTTATCACATTTTCAAAGCTCCCATTTTTCCTTACATGTGCTTGCCTGTTAAATCCCTTTCCCTCTTCCTCGCTCCTTGGATCATGCTACTCCAGGCAAAATTACATGTTGTGGTTCAAAAAGAACGACCAGTCAAATTTGTTGCACCGGCCAGGGTCTCTTAGAAAGGGAGACTAGAATTCTTCTATTCTTCTATAGGTCAGTGTGACATAATGATTAACGTGCTAGACCAGTGTTTTTCAACCTTGGTAACCTTAAGATGATCTTATTTCAGTGGTGGGTTGCTCCTGGTTCAGACCGGTTCGCAAGAACCGGTAGTAAAACTGGCGGGAGGCTCTGCCTACTGACCCGGACATCATCATAGGTGATCTGCGTGAGGGAAGCGAGTGTGCGTGTGTGTACACGATGCGAACCAGTAGTAAAGATAAGTAGAACACACCGCTGCCTTACTTCAGCTTGCAGAATCTCCAGCATAGTGGCTGAAGGTTTCTGTCTAGAGACCTTAAAATTGCCAAGGCTGAGAAGAAACTCGGTGCTAGAGTGAGATCAGGGAGTCTAAGATTTGAATCCTCCCTTAATCATAGAGCATAACTTTGGATGTATTGCTATTTTCAGTCCCAATCTGCCTCACAGGATGATTTTGGGGATAAAATGAGAGACTCTCGGATATGCAACTAAATTCCTGGAGGAAAGGCAGATTAATAATAGTAACAGTAGCCACATCTGGATTAGGAAACAGTAAATGGCTGAACTTCTTTCATCGTTTGTACACAAGCTCTTTTTGGCAACTTGAAATGCTTTGCAACAAGGTCATTTAGATTCAGTGGTTAAAAAAAAGAAAAGAAAGGAAGGTAACTTTGTTATTAAAAGTGATTCTAAGGTACAACTTGAATTAAAGAAGCTTCCTTGTCTCCAACCCAACCCCAATTTCCTTCCTGATCCCATGAGATAATGCTGTCTGCCTTGTCTGTCTGAATTTGTATGCTAAGAGAATGGTGTAATTGTCTTTTCCATTGTTCTAGATTTGTTAACAAGGCATATACAAGACAGACTAATGTCAAGGCCTAATCACAGTAAAGTGAGAGGAGATGTGTTTTGACAGATCATTAGATCAATGTTAAAATTCACTGTTTTTTTGCAAAGGTTTTGCATGGATACAGTTGGAGCTCAATTATTACATGATATCAGCTGATGGGTTTAGTGCTACTCCAAAACAAGGCTAAACTCATCTTCAAAAACTACTTGAACAACTGTTGGCAGGGGCAAGGAGAACTGCAACACAAAGCAGCATAAAACTCTTGTCTTCTGTGTTACTCTGTAGCTAGCTATCATCACGGCTGGGCAGCTGCAGCTCTCAGGCTGAGCCTGATAACCAAGTGAGAAATTGGCATAGGGATCTGGCAGGTATAAGGAGGCAGCCCGACTTGAAAGAAATGGACTGTTATAGGGCATTGCCTGCCAAGACAATTAGACACAGGGCCATCATTCCGATGAACTCCTAATTCTTACAATACTGTCTTACGTCTAAATATATTTACCCATGTTGTTTGGCTGTATTATTATCCTTCTTACCTTCTTTACTACCCCGTCTTACTGGTATTATTATTATTATGCTTATTCTATCCTATTGCTTGCATGTATATTGAGAACTTCTGCACCAGAGACAAATTCCTTCTGTGTCTAATCACACTTGGCAAAATAAAGCTATGTTATGCTGTCCTGTCCTGTCCTGTCCTGTTCTTGCTACTCAGAACAGAACAGGTCTGGAAGGGTTGGAGCAGAAAGATTACCTGTATCATCCAAAAATGGGTTTAGCTAATCTCACTCATAAAAGTCCCCTGACTGGGGCATCAACAGAGTTGGTAAAGCATGTCACACTGTATCCACGCTAAAACCTGTGTTGGAATCAGCAGCATCTAAAGCTAACTGCAGTAATACCAAAATGATATATGCACGGTGACATCTTAATATGCTTACATCTTAACATAAATTTCAACATTTATATAATTACATAGTCATTTGTTCCTCTTGCCCCAGTCCTCTGCATGATCATGATTGGAGGAAGAGGAAAAGGAGGAAAACATTCCTTCAGACTCACTCAAAAAGTCAATCATGCTGGGAGTGATCAACAGAAAAAGAAGAAGGGGTCACCCTAGTACCTGTTGGCTGGACATTATAAAAGATGACCCTAGGATGACCATGCCAGATCTGAAAGAGGCGGTGTGAGACAGAAGGGCATGGAGAGTGCTGGTCCAGAGAGGCTGAGGACTGGACGGCTGAGTGGCTAACAACAGTGACAATTCCTTCAGTATTGGTACACCTAAGGACCACCTAGGACAGGGGAATCAGATGACATGGCATGATAGAAACTTGGGCAGATTTGTGCTGCAGTGAAGATGCAAATGAGAAAGAGCTGCTTCCCACGTTTATCTAGTTACATTAGCAAAACAGCCCAACAGACAGCATTCCTATGGACATGAATGTTAATGCTGGGAAGCATCTAGCGTGTGGAATGCTAATGCTGGGATGCATCTAGTGTGAATTCAGGACTCTATATAGCTGTGAAGGTCATTACAAGGCAAATTTCTAACCCAAAGATTTGAACATTTCCATTTATCTTTTCACACAACTGAACTTCTTAAGGTTTAATAAGTGGAATTCCACCAAAATCACTATTTTCACACAAGGATCCCCTTCCTGTGTGCCCCTTGTATTTGGGCCTTAAAGGTGACCTGGAAAATCAGGCCTGCTTGTTAGCTGTGTCCTGACCTCTGCACCCGTCACCATGAGATTGATGTGGAACTTCTGAGAATCCCATGAATTCACTAGACAAACAGTATTGACAAAATATACTCACATTCACCTTGTATGCAGGTTTCCTGGCATGTTATTGAAGAGGTTTATCATTAACTTTATCTTGGATGTTTTGCCCGATTTAGTCAACAATTCCCAAGTAATCCTTCTCCAGGTTTTAACCAGGAACAATCCTGCATAGCTTCCAAAATTAGCAACGTTCAACTAAATACTCTGCCACTTGAGGGATCATACACAATCTAGCTGGCTATGAAACTGCTAAAACAATATCTTGGCCAAAGCACGTATACTTTATTGAACAGGATTGGGAGGGGAGGAGGAAGAGGAAGAGAAGTGGGTTAGAATGTGGAAGACACAACTCTTGATTGTCTACGTTCTCCCAAATGCAGCTTTCTTTTTCAGTATGGGCTGTCAGTGATAGTAGTACTATCAACAGCAACAAATGTCTGAGGCATCTGGCTGGCGTCTGGCTGACAGGATGCTGAGATAGCTGGATCATTGGCCTGGACCTGCCAAGGCTAAATCTGGTGCTCTTTTCCTACGGCATTTGCATTTTGTTGTCCTTTTTTTTATGGTACAGTATTCTATTCTGTCTGAGCCGGAATTTGCTGTCAGTGCAATATTGTTCTAGTTCCCTGTCAGAAACGGCTGCATTAGGTCGCCTGAGTATTGATAAAGACAAACAAGGGCAAGTGGGTGGGGCAGTTGGAAAAGCTTGCTATGATTCAACAAGATGTAACTTCTCTGAATTTGCCCAGAGATGAAAAGTGAATTAAATGGGATATGGCGTTCTAATAAAAGTTTAGGGAACACAGCAGGAAGTTTGGTAATGGCCAGGTGTGGAAAAGCTACTAGTAGAATATTAACCGCATGCAACAATTTCACTCATCTTGTACCATTGCACTATAAAATTAAAAGTGTAACAGCAACTTTCTGAGTTAGCTTTGCAATTCCATTCCACTTTAAAATCCAACCACTATAAAACTGATTAGATATTTGCTTCTTTTGTTCTGCTTGATGTAATAGTAATAGCTAAGAGTAGGGGTATATGAACATCCGTTAAAATAATAGAGCTAGCAGGAGCCGCTCAGTCCACCACCGCTGGGGAACTCTAGTGCTGCTCCCACAGTTTGGAAATTTCCTCTATTAAGTAAGAATAGAGCCCACCCCACCTGTGCCGGCAGAGGAGGCTTGCTGTGGGCCCATTGGCCAGGGTCTCCAGGAGAAGATCTTTTTCTGCCATTGTGCCTGCCCTTTGAGACATCCTGCCCCCAGGATGGCTCCAACCCTTCTTACCTTCCATAAGAACTTAAAGACTTGGCTCTGCCGGTTGGCTTGGGGGGCTTCAACGGAGGGATTTTATATTGGGATTGCTGATAGATTAACAACAGATCCCACCTCTCCCCTTCTCTTCATATCCCCTCAGCTCACCTTTTTAGCTAGGTTGATTTTATACTATTATATTGATATTATTATAAATTATACAGTGTCATCTTTTAATATTGTAAGCCACCCAGGGTTGCTGTGTGTCAAGATGGAAAGCTAATAAATTTTACAAACAAACAAACAAATAAATAAAAAGGCTGCAGGAGTGATAGAAAGGGATAGTCATGCAATGGCAAAATAAACAAACCATGTTAATATCCAGATTCAATCCCTGGCATAGTTTAGCCAAAACCTAAGAGAGTCATTAGCAATCAGGGTAAGTGGTGTGAACTGTATGGAAAAAAGTTTTTGCAAAATCTAGTTCTCCTTTGCCATTATCCATTTGTGTTTTTAATATGTCCTTAACTTATTTCCAACAATTATTAGCCTCTGCAAAGCCTTTTGTTGTTTGAACAGAAAATTGTCTTTGTAATAATAGAGAAATTAAGCCTTAACTTGAATCATTTTTGGGTGTGTGCCTTCTGGCAACTATCTGGACAAGCCCACATAGTTTTTGTGACTATAATCTCAGAAGTGGTTTCCGTTATTGCCTGCTTAGGGGTAAGAGCAGATGATTGGCCAAAGGTAACCAGCTGGTGGGATTCAAATAATTTAACAACTGGTTCTCTACCCTAATGACTGGCTGGGTGGGCGTGGCCATGGTGGGCATGGCCAAGGGGTGTGACAGGCAGCACTTGGCCTCCTGCACCCCCCCTGGGAGCAAAAATGGGCCATGGGGAGTGTGGCGTGCCCCCACTCCCACGGCCCATTTTGGGCCTAGTAGGTCTCCCTGCAGCCTCCTGGGAGCAAAAACAGGCCACAGGAGGTGGGGCTGCATCCCTGTGCCCCGTTTTGGGCCTAATAGGCCTCCCTGAACTTACCTGGGAGTCAAAATGGGATGTGTGAGGACTCCTGGAAGGGGCGGGGTGGGGCAGGGGCAGCCAGCAATTAAACAACCGGTTCTCCCAAACCTGCTGAATCCCACCACTGCCTAAAGCTCACAGTGTAAAACTCACAGTTTCTCAGTTGTTACTGGTGCCTTTTATCACAACATTAAATTCACTTGAATCAAGAAATAACCTAGGATTATCTTTTCACTTTTTATTCCTGTGTAAAAGGTGACAAATTGGAGATCCAACAAGTTAGGAAAGGAAATCTCCCTGCAAGATATACTTTTGACAACAAAAGTTCTGGAGGGAATAATAATCTCTTCCAAGCTAAGAAACAAAAGTTATGCAAGGCCATGCTTTCTATGTCAAAGAAAAATAACTTCAGTGGAATGCAGAAGTGAGTTTTAAAAACTTCTTATATATGTACTTAAGAACATATGACTAGGGCCAGAGCCTATACTGTTCTTGAACATGACAGATTTAAAACTATCAGGAAAGGGGTTGGTCTGACAGACTTCCATTTTCCAAATTGAACTCACCTGCCATCAAAGCCAATGAACTGAATAGCCTTAAATTCTGAAGAAACCATGTGACATCCTGTATCTCCTATTCAATGTTAACTGTGAGATCCTGAATTCTGGAGAAATAGTAGAGAGAGTAAATGAGTAACTGGCTCATCTTTACCAGAATCGGAATTCATGCAGTGATTGCTGAGCTGTTTCTGCTGCTGGCAGCAGTTTAACATTTTGTTCTGCTTTGTAAGTTTAAATTGGCTGGTTGATGGATGCATTAATGTACTGTTAACCTGCCCAGGGCCTTCAGGATTGAACAGGCTATGAATTTAAAGATTAATTATAGACATTAGAAGACCAACATATTTGTTGGAAAGCCAGCCATTATCAACCACCGCAGAATGCTTTCACTGAGGATAGCAGCTGTAACCTTCCTGACAAATTTGTTTTCCTGCCTCGATGGGTGAGGAAATTAGTAGTACTTTTGAAACCTCAGTGATTATAGTGGATTTACAAAAGGGTTTAATAAAACCATTGTAGGAAGTTAGCACCCACCCCTCTCCTAGAAGAATGAAATATTCTAGGAAATATTAAAAAGGCAGAATATTGTACCTCCCTGGATGAAAAAAGTAGAAACATGCTCTTGGAAAGCATCCCCCACCTTTGCTAATAGCCCCACAAAGACTGGTGCCAATCTATCTACAAGACAAAAGGCTGGGCCAGCTTATCTACAACACAAAAAGACCTTCACCCTCAGGACATAATAGGATTAGCCCTCTACTCATCTCACCACATGGCACCTGGGAAGATTACATCACCCAGCAAGATTCAACCAAGCCTGGGACTTAAGACAACCTGCAAAGTTAACCATGCATGGCCCCATGGGAATCTGACAACCAATCAGAATACATTTCTTTCACAGGAACAGGAAGCAAGTTCAAAGCCCAAGAGAGGGTATAAATATATCTCACTCTCCACTTCACGTGGTCAACTACCCAGGACTTCAAACTATGTGGTGCTGTCCACCATTAAACCATCTTTCCAAATAGCCTCCATGTTTCCAGTGTCTTTCTCCCCACTTGGAACTGAACCCAGATGGACATTTCTTCCAACATCATATTGCAACATGAAAAATATCTGCACTATGCTACAGCCAGCTAATGAGGAAAAGTCCAACTGTTTTCTTGCAACATTTATATGACCATCTCTTCAGCTTGAAAATTCAGATAATTTGATAACAGCAGAAATAGTGCACTGCAACAGGCATAAGGTCTCCCTAGTGCATCATTCTATGCCCACAATGGCAAACCAGAGGCTTCTGGGAACCCTACAGCACTACAAACCAAAATGGGACTGCATCATGCATGGATCCTAATACTGGAAAATTACACTGGGTAATTTCTAGTTTAGCTTCAGAGGTAGGTTCTGACCAGTTCTGGAGAACCAGTAGCGGAAATTTTGAGTAGTTCGGAGAACTGGTAAATACCACTACTGACTGGCCCCGCCTCCATCTATTTTCTGCCTCCTGAGTCCCAGCTCATTGGGAGGAAATGTGGATTTTGCAGTAACCTTTTCCTAGAGTGGGGAGGGAATGGAGATTTCACAGTATTCTTCCCCTGCCACACCCACCAAGCCACGCCCACAGAACCGGTAGTAAATATTTTTGAATCCCACCAATGTTTAGCTTGCACCGATACACTGCCTATCTCCAAATCAGAGTAATCACACACACACACACATATACCATTCTTCTCAGCTAGCAAAAATATAGATTTATGTTTATTTATTAACCACCAGCAAATATCAAAAACAGTTAACTATCAAAACAGGGAATAAAGCACAGGGAAAAACAGAGTTACAAAAATAACAAGCAAGAATTTATATATATTTCTACATGTACATACAACTTTCCAGAGCTATTGGAAACAATGTGGATATTTAGAAAAGACGGTCCCTTTGGTTATTCCAGCTTAACTTTTTTATTGTACCCAATGGCAGCAGGACAGAGATGGAGAACAGGACTATTCTGTACCATTACAGTAATAATTCTGAAAATGGGAATTATATCTCCAACACTTACTGTAATAACTTGAACATAGTTTATAGTCATCAAGGTGGTTGGATTTATCTTTCATGAAATGGCTCAACCTGCTTTTAAAGTCATCCAACTGGTGCCCACAAGCCTAAGTAAATTACCATCTGGACAAAACATAGCAAGGCACATTTCCTGATAATAATGCTACCGTAGTAGAATACTGTACAAATCCATCCAAACATTGTTTGCAATTTTGATAGTATTTTCAAGGCTGACGAGTACACAAAGATGATTGTGTGAATAAAGCTTTTATGTCAGCCCTTCAGGATAGATCCAGAACCAGGGACATGAAGGATTCTATGAGTATTCTTTATTGTAGCATGAATAGAATAGAATAGAATATTCATAGAATAACAAAAAATGCCTACCCAAGTTTCTCTTCGTCCCATTTCATATTTTTTAAAAAAATTAATCTGAGTTTCTTTCTCAACTTCCTTTTTCTAAAGACTTTCTCAAAGTTCTTCTTTAGCACCTCTCTCATTTCTTCTCTGTCCCCAAGATCAGCTCTACATTCCCTTACATTATTCAATTGATACTTTCTGCCACACATTTCAGTTCCTTTGATTATGTACCATCAAATCAGTGTTGACTCTTAGCAACCACCTAGGCAGACCTTGTACAGTTTTATAATTAAATGCACAGTTTCACTTCCCTACATGTATTCATCATATTTTAACTGTGATTAAGTAGTTAGAAAACATTATATTAACAAATACGTTTTCTGTGGTGGCTTAGGACCATAGGAGAAAATGTTTGGGGTAGTGGTTAGGGTTCTGGTCTAGAAATCAGAAGACTTTGACTCCTAGACCTGCCTTAGGCATGAAAGCCTGGGTGAATTTGGCCAGTCACTCAACCCAACCCAGCTCACAGTTTGCTATGAAGAAAACAGGAGGCAGGGATATTAGGTAAGTTCTATCTAGGTTTTCCTGACTTGATATCCTCCATTTGTCTGCCTACATTTTTCAATTAAGAAAGTAAAGAAAAAGTAAGCACAAGAGCAATTTAAAACAGAGATATATAACCAAGGATGCCTACAGGGCTTCAGTGCCTTTCTGTGTTGGATCCAAAGTCTCCCCTAACCTCAACAACCAAAACTAATTGGTCTGGGCTTCCACCATGTACTGATGAGAAACACACACAAACTATAATGAAGGTTTTAAAATAGCTAAAGGGAGCTGAAGAAAGAAAAATAGTTTCCCATAAGTACAAACAATCCCTGCATTGCCCAAGTGTATGACACAGTTGCATAATTGTTCCACCCACAGTGACCTTCACTACCTACCAAGGTTGAGAGTGATCATTAACTACCAAAAAGTTGTTCACCTTGGTTTAAAAGCTACCTATTTAATAAACTTCCTCCACCCATTTGGTGGTTTTACCCAAACATTCACAAAGGCACAGAACATTTTAAGCTAACTGTGACACTTACCTTTTACTTAATACTGCATTTTTAAAACAAGGGTCCCACCCTCATGAATCCAAAGGTAAGTTTTAAAGCATGCAGCTAGTGCCTGAAACCTCACTGGGAAATTCAGTGGCTCACATCACTAATTGTCTAATTGCAGAGGAAAGTACATAAATTAGACTTAAGTCATTCCAAAACAGTTCTATGACAAGAAGGTATGTTGCCTCCTGATGGGTGTTGATTCATTTTTGACCCTTTGCCTTTATTTCTTTGCTGCCTGCTCTGCTAAAGCTCTTTGCCTTTCTGATATGGGCTGCAGATGGTTTCAGACATTAAGCAAGCAATTGGGCCAATCTGAGCATGACATCTCACACAGCAATTGCCAGGCACTTTGCAAATTGTCTGTTCACTGAAGCTGCTAAATGAACAAATATCTTGGAAATGCCAGCCAATTGGCACCAGCTTTGCTGTTTCAGAGACAGCCTGTATCTACACCCCATATTTCAGATCTTAATAATTCAGGCTCAAATACTTTCAAAAACAAGAGAAACTTGGTAAAACCCAAACTGATAGATTTGTGTATTCCAAATCCCTACATATGTTCAGTTATGTAAAAGGCTTTAAGTTTAAGATAATGAAGTTGACAAATCAAAAATATCTCTCATATGTACTTTAAAATAATTACAAATGAACTTTACCAAACTTCAGTGAAACTTCACACTTGTTTAGGAATTCAGCTCTTTACCTTCTAAAGAATGCTAAAGAATCTAGAAGAAGGGTTTTCTAGTAACCCTTTCAATAACACACTGATATCATTCAAGCAATGCTTTAAAAAGAAATACTGGAACAGAGATGAAAAAGTGCTGAGGGGGGTATACTTTTGCCTTTCGGAATATATATATGTGTGTGTGTGTTTGCGTGTGTGTGTTTGCTAAGGCATTTGTGGCTTTCGTTCACATCTTGGAACTTAACTTTCTGCCTTCTAGCTCAAACTGGCCCTGATCCAACTGCATCAAGCAAAGTTTTAGTCGATTAATTCAACTAATAATGCTTAGTTGAATCACATTTCCCCCTAGAAAAAGGAGCAGGTGGTTTTATATTCTTGCTTTAGTAGACAATCTTAAATTTCTCCTTGCAGCTTGGGCATTTTATCAGGTCAGATTTCACAAAAGAGATTTGAAGATCTAAAAAAAATTAATACATCCCATGATAATTCCAGGCCAAGTAGCAAAGAATGAGCTTGAAGAAAATTACTTCTTTGATTTTCCAGTGTCTGCATCTCCTCTTTCATTCATGTATGTGTCTTTAAGTTACTGGTACAATCTTGGCTCAGCATTTCTATCTCCCCACAGAAATTCCTTGAAGCTTTATGCCAAGAATCTAAAGGAACGGAAAAGCATAACACACAGATATTTGGCCATGGAAGGAGTTCTGGTGATGGGAGATCTCTAAGGTAACTCTCCTCTGGGCCACACCAAGCAGCAGATAAATTTAGAGAGGGGAATTGTTCAAACAGGTCAAAGTGAAATGAGTAGTAAAGTGCAGATGTTCTGCCATGGATTGCATAAATTCAGGTTAAAGGTGTGGTTTCCCACTTTTGAACATTCTCTGAAATTAAACAAAATCAAAACAAGCAACTCCCTACAAATCTATCTTTTAAAACACATACACATAGGACTCGTAACTTTTCCTATCTTTATTAGTATTCTAGTGTTTTTTAATATAGGGGAGCATTTAAATGTTGCCTTTGCTTCAACAGTGAAGAGGTAATGGCCATGCATTACTTCATGCCTCAGAATAGCTCAGCCTAGAATCAGGGATATCAAACTGGTGGCCCATGGGCCGGATGTGTCACACGCAGATCACACCCAACCCAGCTCCGTGAATGGGAAAAACATCATGAAATGTCATGTGATGACAACGTACCTAGATAGAAGGTTGGTGATGAACAAAGTATTGGGGCTTCAGAGGTCACTAAAGTTAATTCTGAGAAAAGAGAAGCCTATCAATATTTCAGTAGGTGATCTGCCTACCCATATTTGTCCTGAAAAACTGAACTGGACAATCTTAAAACATGTACATTTTTTCTTTTAGAAAAGTTAACTGATCATGGAATATATTCACTACATAAATACAAAATTAAACTAGTCTTCTTCCTGTTCCTCACTCTTGTAACATGGATTGTGTTCACCATAACTTCATCTTTATTCTCAGGCTGCCATTATTTGTCTCCGATAATTTTATCAACCTCTTGAGCCAGAGAGAAACAATCTATTTCTCCAGCTCTTGATACTCTTCACTGAAATTTGGAGATATATTCTAATGCAGGGTTTTTTTCCCTCCCAGTTTTGGGGAAGGAATGATAAAAACGAGTATATAAAGTCTCTCTGGTATTTAACACTTGGCCAGCATTCTCCACAAAGTCAAACATTTCAGCTTTATCCCTTTAATATGTCATCAAATCAACCCTAGTAAACCCCATGCAGTCCTTAGAAATCTATTTTTTAAAAAAATCAGCTTGCAGCTTGCTTTTGTTTTACCCTTTTTTATTCTTTGTCCTTCTTTTCTCTGGCAACTGGTTCCAGCACCACTAAAACTGAAGACTATGGATGAATTTACATAAAGCATCAAAGTTCAAATGTGATTGGCTATGTTGTGGTTTATTTGTGCAAATCCAAACTTTATAGTGTAGTTGGTTTATACTTCAGGCAATTGGGTTCCTTCAATAAACTATGCTTCATTTAACTAAAGGTTACCATGTTGCGCAAATCTAGTCTCAAAGTTCCTTAAGGCAATGTCCTTTTTTCCCCATTGCCACTTAATGAAACTTCTGCTGCAAAATGCAATTTACATGAAAGATCCATAGTGAAGTGGATAAGCAGTGTTCCTTTAGATGTTCCTGCACTACAGCTACACACCATCATAGGCAAATGGCCAGTGGCAAAAGTTGCTTGGAACTATAGGCCAACAATATCATTTCTGTGCAGCAAAAACAAACTGTACAAGGGTGAATTGGAAAGTAGAATTGAATATATGCACTTTTGGAGGATTAGCACATGAAACAGTGAGCTGCAGGATGGAATTTCAGTTGTGTAACATATACCCATTCCCTTCAACTGTTATTTGCACAGAAAAGTGATTTGGAGAATTGCACTGAAGCAGCTGTGATTTAAAACTTAGAAGACGCTATTAGCAGAGGTGCTGGCCAATTTATCACTGTTAGTAGATAATGCTGAGATTGCTCCTAAATGTATTAGAAGTTTTGTTTTACAAAGCACAACTCACAGAGAAAACATCCCTTGAAAATATATCCTGGAGTTCCAGGGTCTGGAATATAAAGCATTCTTATCAATGTGTAGGATTTCAACTCATAATTCCCAATGGTGTTCCAATAAATCTTATCCACTGGAGAGAGAAGGCTGAAAATATGCATTGTGACATCTTGTTCCAAGTTCCATGACTTGTAATACAGATTTACATCTGACTTTGTGATTCAAATATGAAAAGCTAGAATCTACATCATGACTTTATAATGCAAATTGAATCATGTAGTTATTGTAATTTGTACTAGGTGCTAGTGCAACTGGAAGGTGTTAAATCAGGCAAAGCTACACTAAATTTTGTCCCATCTCTCTACTTTTAAATAGGGCCATAGTTTCTAGACATTACTAATATTTCTGTGCCTGTCTTGTATCTCTAGCTAATTGATGACAATTGTGGGGAAGTCAAGGCAGCTTGTGGAAAAGATACTCAAATGCTGTGATATGCTCATACTTACAAAGATCAGAATCGTGCAAGGCATGATATTCCCTGTGACAAGCAAAAGTGATTTATAAAACTTTTTTTTTGGTATGATTTGTGATTGCCACGACAATTACTTTTCAGGATTTTAGGCAGGAATTTTCCTGACTCTGTGTGGAAAATCCTGAAGCTTAAATTGAGATATTCTCAATGCAAGCCAGGTTTTCTATCAAAGTGACTTCTTTGCTGGTTTAATAAACATGGACAAAAGTTTGATCATTCAGCTATAGTAGCCATATTTCATTTCTAAATCATAGATAATATATTTAATATTTCACTTTTGGCGTTTGCCAATCTCAAAATTAATCTTTTTTTTTAATTTGATTTATATGCCGTCCTTCTCCGGAGACTCAGGACGGCTTACAATGCATTAAGCAATAGCCTTCATGCTTTTGTATATTTATACAACGTCAGCTTATTGCCCCCACAATCTGGGTCCTCATTTTACCTACCTTAGAAAGGGTGGAAGGCTGAGTCAACCTTGAGCCTGGTGAGATTTGAACTTGCAGTAATTGCAGGCAGCTGGCAACTTAAGTGTTACTTTAACAGCACTTAGTCCACTGCGCCACCAGGCTCTTGTTTGAAGCACTGACCAGTGTAGAATTCCTTTATTAGACAGAATACCAGGTAAGAGACGTTTTTCTCATAACTTCTTACCTGTCCTATTGTACTCCTCCTTAGCCATAATACAACCCTATAAAATGTCATCTCCTCTTTTAGTAAAGGGTATCTGGAATAGTCTTAACATTGAAGTGAAAATCTGGCAATTTAACTCTAGAAATTGTTGAAAGTGGCGGTGGTGTAGAAAATATAAGAAGAATCCACAAAAATATGAAGATTCAGTTTATACTTTGAAGAAGCAACAGTAAACCTGGGTGAAATGCTCCTGGTTTGGATCGGTTTGGCCGAACCGGTAGCAATGGCGGCTGGTGGTTTGGAGAACCGGGAGCGATGGCGGCACAAGGCTCCGCCATCTGCCCGGTCATTGTTACTTCCTGGTTTTAACCAGGAAGTAACCTGTTTTTTTCCCTCTGCGCATGCGCAGAAGCATTTGTGCATACGCAGGGGGTTCGCGCGGGGGGGGGGGGCGTGTACTTCCAAAACAGTTGGGAAGGTAAGTAGATTTCACTCCTGCAGTAAACTATCAAGAATCAAAAAAATTCTCTCCAGTCCAGAAAAAAAGAGTCTTCTGCAGAGAATTCTGCTAGACATCTCATATTTTCAACTGGAAAAAAAACATGTAGCCTACCAGCGAAATTCAACAAGAGAGAAAAATGGTACTCTTCAAACTCTTCTTCAAAGGGTTTAGTCATGGCTATTTTATACTAATCAGCTTAATTGAACAAAAAAGTATGTATTTATCTTGCTGTATTACCGCCACAGTCTATATGGATTTCTAGAAGCTTAAAAACTGTATAATTTAGATTTGAAAACCAAGATAATACCACAAATCCACCATGCAAGAAAAGGATGATATTCGCTCATGACTCCCCACAGGCCATCTGGGCTGACTTTTGCAGGATAATTTGAATTGAGGGCAACCAACAAGGAAAAATACTTAAAACTTTTATTTCAAAATAGCATTCTAATCTGGATGTCACTTATGTCATAAAGGGCCCTAAACAAATAAACAGTTTATAGAACGGTGACTTGCAAGCATGTGTGTCTCAGCCAAAGCTTGAGCCAATGTTATAATCTTCTTATTCTTTCCTAATTCAGAGCAATAATCAATATGTATTATTCAATAGTACCCTCAAACTATGTATTACAAATGCTTAGCATCATGTGAATAACAGTTCAACCTCATTCACCTCAGCAACATTTAATAGCAAAGCAATTTATATAGCAAGGGAAGTCTTTATTGATTTGGGAAAGGTTATTTTTCATGAATGAAGGTGAACATACATGTCCCAGGATCCTGTAAGGTTATTTTTTTATATTTTTGTTTTTATTGATTTAATTTCTATAGCCATTCATCTTCACAAGTGACTCTGTGTGGAGCAAATAATTAAAATTATTGTAAAACAATTTACAAAACATAAAATAAATATTATTTTGCTGTATTTTTTCTGGGAGGGAATTCAGAAACTAAGTTTAGCCTTGTATCAAATTGTATACTGTATTTAAAGGAACTTTTGAAAACTATTGAGTATATTGAATTGGATGAGAGGACTAACAGGAGGCCAATACAGTTGCAGTGGAGGCAATGCTCTCCCCTATGTGGCTTCTTAAGACCGGTAACACACCAAAATGACATACTTCATATTATGCTTCTTTGTGTACATTATTACTTTGTCTACACTGCTTTGTGTACAATATTGCCTGTCTCAGAGGCCCCTTGTGAAGCTCATTTAAGTAATGAGAATATGGTATATGATTTATTTTTATTTGGCTCCTGCCTTCCTGCTTATGTTATTCAAGGTACAGAATAGAGGAAGAGAAACTAATCAGTGGTGCTTCCCCCACCCCATGCTTACTCTGAAACATTTATAGAGGACACAGAATTCAAACTGAAGGACATCAGATATGGTTTGCTTGAACATACAGTCATTTTTTTTTCTTAAAGATTTAGGCAGCTTAGACTACGAGGCAGGCACTTTCTATCCAACCATTTTGAAATTGATGGTGGACATAGAAAGATAGCATAGTGTCAGTATAGGGCTAACTTTCCTGGAAGTATAGCCTCTCTCCATCCACCACATCCTCAAATATTCAACGTTTCCTCGAGGAGCTGCAAACTTGCATCAAAAGCATCGCTCTCATCTGATGCAGAAAAAAACTGGACTGGAGTGGAAGAATGGCAACCTTCTCAGAACACCTGCGCTATCTTCCTCATTTGCTTTCCTAATAGCATTATTTCTCAACTCTTGAATGGGCAAATATCCTTACATATGTTTAGAAAAGACATTGGCTATCTCTTTTTCCATCCTCCTTGCTCGCGGGATTCACCCAAGATGTGCCACTTATCAAGGTCATGCTAATAAGCTGATGCTATTAAAAGCAAGAGGCAGCAAGAAGCTGAGCTGTACTATCCTGCTTGGTTTGCAAGATGAGCATCCTTCAGTGCCAGCTGGGTTAAGAGCTGAACAGACATTAATTAGCACTGGGATTCCAGCTTTTCACTCCAAGGCAGCAGATAAGCTTTCTATGCAGGCTCTGAATAAGAAAACAGGAGAGGTACTTTTAGTGTAGAGTTTGCAGAGCTCCAGACCCAGCACAGAGCTGAGCATGCCCTGTAGTCCAGGTAATAAGCAGTTTTAGGGAGTGAGAGTTAAAAGCTCCCCTGTCCAAGTTTAATATTTAATCCTAAAGCAAGTATGCTGAGGATGGAATCAGTGGTGAAATCCAAATTTTTTTACTACTGGTTCTGTGGGCATGGCTTGGTGGACATGGTGTGGCTTGGTGGATGTGGCAGGGGAAGGATACTGCAAAATCTCCATACCCACCCCACTCCAGGGGAAAGATACTGCAAAATCTCCATTCTTACCCCACTCCTGCGGCCAGCCAGAGGTGGTATTTGCCGGTTCTCCGAACTACTCAAAATTTCTGCTACCGGTTCTCCAGAACCTGTCAGAACCTGTTGGATTTCACCCCTGGATAGAATCCAATTGCAGGTAAACAAGTGAGCAAAGCTGGAGAGAAGGAAGCAAACCAAGTTTGGCACATGCTTGCTACCCAGGATTAGAAGTACAAATATGTAGCTTCCTTTAGATAGAACAAGAGTCACTACAAACCCCTTTTCTTTGGCTTTTTTTTCCTTGCACCCAACCATGACATAAGCATGACATCTTTTTCCCCCCATTGTTTTTCCCTTGACACTGGCCCACCTTCTCCTGAGCTTGGGAAATAAAATTTTAAATAATTCTTAGCTTCATCAGTTAGTGGTATTCCCATCTTCTTATTCTGACATGGCACAAGGGTAATCCCTATAAAATGTATTAGGCTTTGTCATCCAATGCCTCCAAGGAAAATTGAGTGACTGCAGGGACTTGAAGAAGAGACAAAAGACGTAATAGGGACAGTGGATTGCAGCTTTCAAAAGCTAAACAGCTCTACCCTATGATAGAGGAAGTTCTTGTTTCCTTGAGATTGTGGGCTGTTTTCAATCCCCCAGCCTCAATTTTTGGTCCACCCACAGTTCCCAGATGGCACTGCTGAAATTTGTTGCCAAACTGACCATGTTTTGGTGGTAGGATTTTTGAGTCCTTTAGACATCTGTTTGATTTTCTTTCAGTCCCTCAAAATACACATACTGGTCCAACATTTTCAGTCACACCCACTTGGGATTGTCCTTGCTAAACACCATCCTTCTGAAGCCCCAATCATCATGATTACTGGGAACACAGAAGTATTTCCCTTGACTGGTTTGAAGCTGCTTAACTGAGATAAGATTCACATTTTCAAACACTGAAACAAAAATTAAGGCTTAAACCTGCATTTAAGAAGTATCTCAATAGGATTGCTATTGTGTTTATCCTTCTGCATATTCTTTTAGTCTAATGAATTAAAGTCAGGGGTGAAATCCAGCAGGTTCTGACAGGTTCTGGAGAACTGGTAGCAGAAATTTTGAGTAGTTCGGAGAACCGGCAAATTCCACCTCTGGCTGGCCCCAGAGTGGGGTGGGAATGGAGATTTTGCAATATCCTTCCCCTGCTATACCCACCAAGCCACACCCACAGAACTGGTAGTAAAAAAAAATTGGATTTCACCACTGATTAAAGTGCTAGGACAATTTCAAATTTCAGGCATATACTGCTGGATGCAAGTAAATATGAGCTGTGATGGCGTAGTGGTTAGAAGGCAGAATGGCAGGCTACTTCTGCTGACTGTTGGTTGCCTGCAATTTGGCAGTTCGAATCTCACCAGGCTCAAGGTTGACTCAGCCTACCATCTTTCCAAGGTCAGTAAAATGAAGACCCAGGTTGTTGTGGGCAATATGCTGACTCTGTAAACTGCTTAGAGGGGGCTGTAAAGCACTGTGAAGCAGTATATAAGTCTAAGTGCTATTGCTAAATATACAAAACTGAATTAGAAGTGAATAGAAAGGGATGCCTGTGCAGTATAACTGCATGCTTAATGGAGTTAGAAGTAAACCCATCCATGCATTTGTATGCTGATCACAAACATAGATAAATAGGGAGGACTGAGGTAAGTGCTGGTGACATATCTTGTAAAAAGCTCACCAAGGAAATTGTATGGAAAGACTCTCCAATGAATCTGATACGGTGCCCAATGGTAGGAAACCCTTCCTCCCCACCAGGCTAGAAGGTATCCAAAGAGCATCTGAGAAAGCACAAGGACCTGTGGTGAGTAGTCAAGGGTTTAATGATGCGCCTGGGGCAAGTCCGCAGGAATTCTAACTGCTGAAGCAGCCACTGGCGAAAGCAAGGTTCTGCGCTGCACGAACACACATCAGATAGCAATGTGGAGTGTCTGAGGAATAAGCTAGGGTAAATTGGGTATCATCCAACAGTTGCAGCAGAGGTTACTAAAAGCAAGTGCTGGAGTATCATAAGACCAGACATATTGCTGGAAGGCAAAATCACAAAATTCTGCCTTACTGGTTTCAGCCATGCCATGCATTCAAACTCATTGGAAAAGGCAGTTAAGCTTGGAGTGATCAACAGTAAAAGGAAACAAGTCTGCCAAAAAACATACGGATAGTCAATATCAAAACCGACATCAGTCAGAGCATAAGACAACTGGAATAAGTCATACAAGATCAGAAAATATGGAAAGTATTAGTCTATAGAACTGCTGAGAAAGGGATATAATTGAATGGATAGCAACAGCATCACTATCCTCCTACTGATATATTAAGGTGTGCTGCTATGCAAGTTATATCAACATTGGTTTAGCTGTGCAACTCCTGCTGTACCATTTGGTTATGATACATGAAGAAGCAGACAACTAATTTGGACAAATAAACCACAGCAAATTTATATCAGACTAGGAAAACAGAGGTTTTGCTCAAAAAGGAAATACACATGAAGTAAGCGGCGATTCAAACCAATGCATATATTCTCTGCTTTGTATTATTTGCATTACGTATATAAATATAGAAGCTTCAGTGTTAAAGTTGTTACAAGATCTCAGGCCTGTAAAATCACCACAGATTATTCCACTGAGCATAGCACACATTGGGGAAAATTACAATGTGAAACTGAACCACCATCACCCTTGCCAAAACAAGATCAGCTATGAAACCATGACATTTAAGCTAAGCAGACACTGGTTATGAAGTTCAGATCTGTAGCTAGAGAAAACTGGAAAATATGAATTCTTCTACTGTACTATCAATGCCTTCCTTTTAATTGACAGAGCAGTGGCTAAAACTGAATTGCATTCTTTCTTCTTATCACACTGGAGCAAATGCTGGGATTCCACGAGAGAAAGCAAAGCAGCTCAGTTTGCATTGCCCAATCCCACTGGCTCGAGGTCCCTCTGGGTTGCTTGCATTGAACAAGATTATCAGGGTGTACATTGATTCCTATTAAGGATTAGCCTGGGTGTGTGTAAATAGCTGCACTCTGTGGAGGAACAAAAAAAAAAGAAGAGTGCATTTCATTTCAGTCAAGAAATACCACAGGGCATTTTTGTCTGTGACAATAGGCCAGACCCACCTGCAGCAAAAAACCATTGTATCAGACTGGGAATTAAGCAAAGGTTAATTAAGATATTATGGTGCTTTGGGCAAAGAAACCAAACAAACAGCATTCCCCTTCTTGCAGTGCTCAAGAGTTTAGAAGGTGCCTGGGGTCAAGGAGACCTTTTAAAAGAACATTGTCTAAATATGCTGAACCTGCCTGCAAATTCTGGCAGTTCTACAGCAACACACCTGGCAGATATTGAGCTGGGCAGCAGAGAGAGAATGAGCTAGACGGAGGTGAATTGAGGAATACGAATCCCAAATGTCAAAGTTACAAAAAATCTCTGAAACTGAGACCTTTTGCATAATTATCCTGTAGAAAGATTCTTGAGAAAAGAAAAAGTTTTGCCCCAAATACTGTTTAGAAATACATTTAAAATACTGTAGTAATTCACCTTTAGAGATAGGGCACAACACTTACAGTACTTGTCTTCAATCTATTTAGTAGCTGCTGGAAACGAATTTAGAGAAAGTTCTCCATTCAGATCGAGGGCCTCATTTACTATTGAAGAAATCAGCAAAATGGTTGAACAGCCTTAATTTAGAATCCATCTTAGCATCTGTGAAATGCTTCTTATTTTTACAATAGGAATTGCTGCACAATTCATCACAAAGCCCTTCAGAGTTATCACTACTAAGCCACAATCCAAGCTTGCATTTTTAGAGGTTGCTACTCAAGTGTTTGCTTGTAGACTTCCTAGGTGATTTATGCATTGGTAGAAAGAAATGGGTAACCTTTTCTTATATTAGTAATATCAATAATGGCAGTTTTGCCGGAATGCTTAGCAGAGCAAGCATAGAGAGAATATGTAGAGGCGTAACTATGAAAAAGTACTGGATACAAAGCAGCTCTCACTGTCAAACCCTTTAGAGAACTGTCAAAATAACAAGGAATGTAACATGCAACAGGATTGTTGCCCTTGTGAAGAAAGACCCTTTGTTTGGAGCAGGAGGCTCAACCTCATTACTCTGTCTTCTAGCTCATTAAACAGAGAGAAAAAGCTATTACTGAAAGCTGAACTTGTAAAGAAGACACAACTACCTATTTCTGCTATGCCACTATCAAATTATTAATACAGATTTTAAAAAAAATATATTGTAAAGGGTTAACTTTGCAGCCATGGCATCAGCAAGAATTGAATTCAACCTGAATGAGTCTTTGCCTTGATCTTCAGGACACAATGGTTCAAACATGCCAAATAAACAAGTTCTTCAATGCAGGCAATCAAGTCCTGCAACTTCCACGTTTGACATAACTCCATGGAAATTTATTTATTTATTTATTTATTGATGTAATTTATATGCTGCCCTTCTCCCGAAGGATGGCTTACAAGAAGGAACAAAAAATTACATAAACATCAAAGTCAATTTAAAATTAGTTAAAATTAATTAAAAATTAGTTAAAATTATTAAAAATCACCCCTATGGATTCAGCCCATTTGGTGAAAAAGCCATGTCTTCAATTCGCAACGGAAGGAAAGGAGGTCAGGGGCTGCCCTGAGGCCGGTGGGCAGCCCATTCCAGAGGATCGGCGCTCCCACAGAGAACGCTGTCTCCCTGGGGGCCACCAGCCGACATTATCTGGTTGACGGCATCCTGAGGAGGCCCGCTCTGTGTGAGCGCACTGGATGATGGGAGGATAGCAGGAGATGATCCTGCAGGTACCCTGGGCCTAAGCCATGTAGGGCTTTATAGGTGAGCACCAGCATCTTGAAACGAACCCGAAGAACCACCGGTAGCCAGTGCCACTCACGCAGGAGAGGTGTCACATGGGAGTACCGAGAAGCCCCCGTAACAACCCCTGCGGCCGCATTCTGGACCAACTGTAGCCTCCGGGTGCATCCCAAGGGCAGCCCCATGTAGAGGGTGTTACAGTAGTCCAACCGAGACGTAACAAGGGCATGAGTGACCGTGGCAAGGGCATCCCGATCTAGGAAAGGGCTTTTTAGAAATGAGCTTTTTCTAATCAACGAAGAATAAAACACAGATCAATTCTCAAAAGGAATATCTTATTTAGCTCCCTTCATAAGCTTGCAGAACCTCAGAAGACACTTGCTTTGAGCAAGTGTTTAGCAACTCCTTGCGGCCCTAAAGGACTAGATTTACTGTATTTTTAATCAAAACCATTTAACACATTCAGGAAGCTGTACTCATTTCCTAAAAAAGAATATTGCACTTTTTAATGATTTTTGCTGCAGAATTTAGCTGCAGCTCCACACTGCCTCAGTTGATAAAAGCATTATTTTATTTTTATTTGGGAACTACATAACTTGCTTTAAATAATCCTGAAATAACTATGGATGTGTTCATTACATGGCTGATTCCGTGAACATTATACTTAACAGTCTGGTGAAATTATATTAAACCATTTAGGACCGAATTATTTAAAGAGCTTCTTTCACTTTTCTCAATCTGTCTATCTTTTAAAATCAGGATTTTCCTCCCTTGTTTTCCTGCAGTTTCCCAAAAGACATAGTGCAACTAATTTATCAAGCTTTGAACGATCTATTTGGCCAATAGTATGCTTTCAAAGTCTGAAGAAGGGGTGTTTTGGTTATCACAATCTTGTATAGCACATCTGCAATACTTTACAGCACCTGTACACAAAATTTATGCCTATCATATAATGTGAAGCAGTGGTCTTCTGGTTTTGGCAGATTATCAAGGCCCAGAATGGAACAGAGGAAGAATATTGTACCCCTTATCTCAGTCTGAAAACTGATGTGTTGATAAATGCAGTATAACTATGGCACTAATATTGAGGCTAATTGCATATTGTGCCTGAGAATATTTTTGGAAATTTAACAGCTTAGATGGTGTGAAATATGCTGAAACACTCTCAGAGGTTTGACTCCAGGGACAACAGGAGCAAGATTTAAATGCCTAAAACACGTAAGACTTTATAGTGCATTCTTGCCAATTCACAAAATGGCTATCCCTGTAAGAATGGCCAGCCTCATTTACGAAAAGGCAAAATCATGTAATTGTTCTGTTCTCCTCACCTCACGATATCATTTAGTATACTAGTTTAACTTGATCCGGGCAAGGGGGCACACTTACGAGCAGAACACTGTCTGCAGCCTCCTGCTATTTTTATTTTCTAAGAATGCCTCTGAGGCCATTCTTGCAAAATGAAGATGAGGTTGGAGTGTTCTGCTTTGCTTGGCGGCATTCATCTTTGCCACTTACTTTTTAATTAAAATGTACTTTAAATAATTAGGTGCAAGAGACAATGGAGCCTGGCAAACACCAAGGGAAGTTAACTATTATTGCCATAGACTAAGTTTTAGTGCTGTATAGGTAGCCACATTTGGCTTTGATGGTGGCTGACATATTCACCATACCTCCAGTCTTTACCCGAGTTGCTCTGAACATGCATAGATATTTTTTAATCCACCTTCACAGATAGATACTTAGTTCTGTAGGCATATAATTTCCAGATAAAAAATGTATGGTAGAATTCAAATATGGTAGTTATTTGCATTAGGATGAAAATCCTTAAGGTTGCCATACATGAACAGTTTCTTGGGCACATGGAATCACAGAAGCGTAGGGCTGGAAGGGACCTTGGAGGTCTTCTAGTCCAGCCCCCTGTCCAAGGCAGAAGTTCTTATACCATCCTAGACAAATGGTTGTCCAATCTTTTTTTGAAGACCTCCAATGATGGAGTACCTCTAATTCTGGGATGCAGCAAGCTCTTCCATCGATTTATTTTTTTAAAAAAAGTTTTTTTTATTAATAATTAAAATTTAAAAAACAAGGGACATGGTTTGACATCTCTGGTTTCTAACATTTCCGTCTAATTCAAATTAGAAAGTAATATATTCCTTGATCTATATACAAATTTACATATATCTTACTTCTTACATGTCAAATATATATATATATATATATATATATATATATATATATATATATATATATATATATTTATTAAATTTGATTTATATGCCTTTCTCTGGAGACTCAGGGCGGCTTACAATATACAACGTAATTTCTCCTAAACAGCTATATCCATATCCAATAAACCTATATCTTACTCACAAGTTTAATATACATTGACATATACATTTCTAGACATTCACTACACCTTCTTCTTGGCATTCTTCCTCTTATCTAACCATTCATAAAATTTAGTCCAGATTTCATTGTACGTTGATTCACTTTTATTTTTGAGTTCCAAAGTGAGTCTGTCCATTTCTGCACAAGTGAAGATTTTACATAACACTTCTTCTTCTTACGGTATTTCTTTACTCTTCCATTTTTGAGCAAATGCTATTCTTGCAGCTGTTAATATATGTAATATTAAATAGGTTACATTTTTATTATATTTACTGTCTGTCATTCCCAATAAGAAAATTCTGGTTTGACTTCTATTTTAACTGTTAAAATCTCTTCTAGCCAGCTCTTTATTCGATGCCAAAAACATTTTGCTTTTGAGCACTCCCACCACATATGGCAATAAGACCCTGGGACCACCCCACATTTCCAACATGTTGTAGAATATGTTTTGCTAACTCTTGCCAATCTTGTGGGTAGGAAGTGCCACCTGTAAAATATTTTATACAGGTTTTCTTTATATGAGGCCGCCAACGTAATTTTGATATTTTTTCTCCTTAGTTCCAGGTTGAATTTTCCTTTGAGGAGCTTTCACCCACTGCTGCTTGTCTTGTCCTCAGATGCTATGGAGAATAAATCAATGCCCTCTTTCCTGTGACAGCCCTTCAAGTATTGGAAGACTGCTATCATGTCTTCCCTGAGCCTTCTCTTCATTAGACTAAACATACCTAGCTCCCTTAGTTCATTGTATGATTTAGCCTCCAGATCCCTTATTTTTGTTGCTCTTCTCTGCATTCTTTCTAGGGCCTCAGCATCTTTTTTGAACTGTGGTGACCAGAACTGGACACAATATTCTAGGTAGGGGCTCATTAGTGCAGTATAAAGCGATACTATCACTTCTGGTGATTTTGATGCTATCCATTCGTTAATGCAGCCTAAAATTGTATTTGCTTTTTTGGCAACTGTAGCACACTGCTGGCTCAGGCTTAGGTGGTGATCCACCAAGACACCTAGATCCCTCTCAATGTTACGACTGTTGAGCTAGGTACCTCCTATTCTATATCTTTGCATTTAATTTTTCCTACCTGTAGGACCTTACTTTTCTCATCACATAATCCTACTCTCCCAGAAACATTTCATTGAACGAAAGGTCATAAGCGAGGACAACCTGTAAATTAATATTTGTGGATCTTGTCTCATGATTTTCCCAGACCACTGCAAAGTACGACATATTCAAGAACTCTGCTATACAAGGAATGGATGGAAGGAGGAGATACATCTAACTGATCAGTTTTAAACAGTATGTTTGCTAGTATCTCACTGATGAGGACTAAATTTTAGTTTACCATTCTGAATGATAACTATTCAGTTTGCTTGATATACAATACTAACTATCCAGAAAATCAGTTTAAATAAGTGGGATGGATGTATTAACTATGAATTAGCATGCTGTATGAACACAACAACTGAGACACTAATCATGGCAACAATTAAAATTCATTGTCAATCCAGTTTGCTTATGTTACTATAAGAAGTATTTAGTAATAGTAAGAATTATTTGTCTGAACAGCTGGTAATTAGAATGTGCAAACAGAAACTGGTGGGTTTACTTGGATAATTCAGGGAAGCAGGGTTAAGAAAACAAGTATAGTTCAAATAATTCCATTTGCTCAAACTATTTATAAGTAGTAATGGACTGTTCCAAAATAATATGGCATCCTTTATGAAGCTAGAATCATTGCATTTATACAGTGAATACAGTAATTAGATTTTAGCCATTATGAACACTGAGTAACCAAAACTATTAGCCATTATGGACAATAAGATTTGTTTTCTGTTAAGTACTTGACAGAATTGCCTGCTTTCTTAAATAATATTTGGTAGTGCTAGGTCAAACAATGTAACGGGATGCATTCAGATTATAGGGCATCTAACAATGGTTTAACTGTGAAAAGACTTGTAGAATCATAGGGTTGGAAGGTCTTCTAGTCCAATCCCCTGCTCATGCAGTGAGTTTGGGTTCCCATATCATTGGAAATAATACAATGGCCTTTTGCAGGTGGAAGAAAATGAAGAGAAACATTAAAACAAAATAAAATATGGGTTCTTTTTTTTTCTATATAGAAATCATTACACCATGTTCAAACAATGACAATCTAGAAACACACAGAGATAGTTTGGATATAAACTAAGAGATAATTGGAAGACCATCTCCACGACTGTTCGTGATGCAACTCTTCTTAGCTATGCCACATCATCCAAGTACAATGATGGAGAAGGGGTGTGAATGTTGCATATTCAGAAATTAGGAGCCATGAATTTGCTTTGGATTGCTGCATCATTTTGAAATCTACTCCAGAAACAGGGAGATCTGCTCTGAAGCTGATTTCATATCTGACTATAATCCATTGGAAATAAGTCAGGCCACAGGAATTGGCATCAGGAGTTTCAGAAATATGCTGACAGTCAAACTTCTATTCATAAGTTGCAAACTTTGATGTCTTGAGCATGAGTGAATCAATTTCAAATTTTTATTTAGTTCAAATTCATGCACTGCTGAGTGACCTCTCAGCAACCTATACTGTCTCATAGGGTTCACAATAATGAAAATATGGATTGGACTTGAAAGTTGAAAAGCGTTCATGAAAAGGGATTAGCGTCAGATTATTCAAAATTCCTGCTGAAAGAGTCATTGGGAAGTCTTGTGGGGACCTGGGGGTGGGAGAATAGGCCCAAGACTGTGGGGACCCCAATAGGCAGGAAGCAGGATACAAAGTATCATAGGGGGTAGAGCTCACTTAGCAGTTGTTCAAAATTATGACAGAGCCCCTAAAACAGTGATGGCTAACCTTTTTGCCATCGCATGCCAAAAGTGGGGGGAGTGCGGTGGGGTCACACGCACGTGTGCCCACATCTATAATTCTATGTGCCCTGCCCCCCCTGTGCTCCCCCTGCTTTTGGCACGCGATGGCACGGTGGGCCCATTTTTTGCTCTCCTCAGGCTCCAGAGCCTTTCTAGGAGCCTGGGGAGGGCAAAAACGGCCTTCCCCACCCCCCCCCAGAGGCCCTCCGGAGGCTGGAAAGAGTGTGTTTCCTGACTTCTGGTGGGCCCAGAAGGCCCAAAAATCAGCTGGCTGGCGCACGCATGCGTGCTGGAGCTGAGCTTGTGTGCCCACCAATATGGCTCTGCGTGCCACCTGTGGCACCCGTGCCATAGGTTCGCCATCACAGCCCTAAAAGATACTTACAACCCCATTTTGCCCCATTTTGCCCTTACAACTGACCATAGGGACCCCCCCCCCAATCTTTTCCTTACCCCCATCTTCCCCTGCTGAGTACCTACAGGCCTCGGGCTTGCTCCCTACTCCCTTCACCCATTGCACACTTAGCTTTTGAAGATTTCTGGACCTCAGCTGGGGAAGGAGGACAGGTCACTCATTCCTGGGTTGCATTGCTGCTTCCTGGAAGTGGTCATTTTCAGCCCACTTACAATTCGGTGCAGTTGTGCCAAAATGGCAGCCACTTCCAGACCAGGAATGGACAGCTCCGTTCTGCTTCCCTAATGTGGTCTGTACAATGCTGAGGATAAGTCTAGAACTGTGGAGATCTTCAGAAGGTAAGTGTATAATGAGTGAAGGGGGAGGAGGCCCAACTCCTATGGGGACATGGTGGGGGAAGTCTTGTGGAGACTTGATTGGGGAGGAACTTGGAACTGGGGGGGAAGTAGGCCCAAGTTCTGGGAACCCCAAGAGGCAGGAAGCACGAGGTATCACAGGGAACTTCGGGGCAAGGACTGGGTTTGTGCTAGGCCTCCCATGGCCTCCCCACCCAAGGTCCCCTGTGCCGCTTAATGACAAGGGAGAGTAGGGGGTGGGGGTCGTTAGGCAAAATTGTCTGTCTCCATTGTTATCCCATGCAATAGTAATGGGCAGAGTCTGTTACAGTTGAATATTGCTCATTCAGGGTTTGAACAATTATATCCCAATTATACATAATCCCCAAGAAAGCTAGTCTAGTCTATTGAAACACAATTTTAATGTTTGTAACTATTTTTGTTTTTGTTTCTTAAAAGTCAAAAGGGTTTCTGAACCTTTTCTTCATAAAATATCTGGCCAGACCCACATGTTTTAAGATAGCAAGGTTGCTGTGGGAGGAGTACTTCAGGCTTTGACTTGGAATATTAAGATTCATAAACTTATTGACCCCAACTGACCCCAGATACTATGCAAGGATTGAAATTCTTCTCAGAGTAAGATTTATAGTAGTTTAATTAAAAGAGTCTGTTGACAGTAGAAAACGATCATTAGGTTTCATCCTCTTGGGAGAATAAGGAAGAAACAGTGCCAGTCTGAAGAAGTAAGCAACAGAATAATTTCTATTTTCTTTCCATCACTGTTCACCTTTCATTAAGAAATGAACATAACACCTTTAGAATTTGTAGGGCTTCATTCTCCTTTATTCATAACAATGTCTGCATTATTTTACATTGGTATAGGCCTAAGAGGTAGAATAGCATTGCAATTCTATCTGCAATGCTGTCAGTTCCATTTCCATTCTTATGAGGAGGATTCTATTCCAAGAATCAAAAAGAGTCTCATCTAGAATAATAAATTATCAAATGGCTTCTTCCTTCTGGTAGTACCATTATCACTAGATCCATAGCAAACACCAAGCTTAGTAGCACACACACAGAGAGACTTTATAAATATTTAGATATCTTTTTCTGTTAGAATATAGATTTAGTAACAACCTGCAGTCTCTTAGGAAATTAAATGCATTCTGCATCAACTGGCAATTGGATATCCTAGAACTGCAACCCTCAAAACTTTACAACATCTATACAGATTAGAATCTCAGGCAATTGTGGCCTTAACATATCTGGAAAGTGTTAAATTGGGAATAAGAAAGGCTAATGCAGAAGATTTTATATTACATTTCTCAGGGTTCCCAGGCCAAACGCCTCAAAACAGACACCACACTTTCTCGTGTTTGGTTGGATGCTGGTTTAATGCGCACTGGCGCCAGGCACACACTGCGATCCCCGAACGGAACGAAAACAGCTCTACCAGCAGCTGGGATGAAGCATTTAAATAACCCGCCCCAGTAACGTCACAGACAAAACGCCGCCCACGTCTTCCTTCCAAGGACGCCAGCATCCGGCTACAATCCGGAAACGCCGTCCACCATCCCGGCGCAGCCCAGCAACCATCCAAGAGGTATCAACAACCCTGCCCCGCCGTGTCCGCCAACCCCCACCCCGCACTCGACCACCTAACACCCTGTGCCACCAACACCAACTGTGAAGTAGGTTTGTCCCGTTCTCTCGTTCTTCCGTCCAAGAGCGCATTAGCGTTGTCGAGCTGTAGCTGGGCTCGACAACATTATATTTTAGATTTTAAAAAGAACTATTAACAATGGCAGCTAAATGTAATTCTAACATATAAGGATTTTTGAGCCAAACAAACTCTCATTCCTTGTACGTGAGCACTTGGAGCCATCTGACTGTCTGCTTTCGATTTAAATTTGAACCGTGTTTTAATTCTCTCTTGCCTGGGCAAGTGTCATATTATTTAATTGAATATTATTAATTGCAGGTTGTATACTTATACTTAAGTTTTAATGCAAGAAACCCCAAACCTGCTTTTCAGGAAAAGTAAACCTGAAACTGTTGGCTACCCATTTTATTGTACTTTCATTCTAAAGCCAAAAGAATGTGAATTGCTCTACAATATTGAAGACTAGTTGAATACACTGTTAAACCTACAAGATTTTCAGTATTGATTTTCAGGGAACTCAAATGGCAACAAAGCTTTTAAGATGCTATTACAGAATTCAGAATGAAACTTTGGCTTATATAATGTAGTAAAAATATCAGTTCATTATTACAGGAGATATATAACCTTGCAAGAAATTTAGTTATGTGACAATCATATACATTTAACAAAGAAAAGGTTTTACTGAATGAAACTGATACTATTTCTGAGCAAAACACAAATTGTGTGTTAAGATGCAATGGCTACCTTATAATAAATTGTCTCTTTAATCATGGTTTGAAAGAAGCACAACCGGCTGCAATCACACAATGCTCTAAGCCAGTGATAGCTAAGCTTTTTGCCGTTGCGTGCCAAAAGCAGGGGGAGCACAGGGGGGTTATGTGCACGTGTGCCCACACCCATAATTCAATGGCCCCCTGTGCCCCACCCCCGCATGTGACCCCCCGCGCTCCTCCCACTTTTGGCACGCGATGGCAAAAAGGTTACTGGTGGGCCTGGTAGGCCCGTTTTTCACCCTCCCCAGGCTCCAGAGGCTTTCTTGGAGCCTGGGGAGGGCAAAAACAGCCTCCCCCCCCGGAGCCCCTCCAGAGGCCAGAAATGGCCCGTTTCCCGACTTCCAGTTGGCCCGGAAGGCCCATTTTTTGCTCCCTCCAGGCTCCAGAGGCTTTCCTGAAGCCTGGGAAGGGTGAAAACGGCCTTCCCCACGCCACCCTGGAGCCCTTCCAGAGGCCAGAAATGGCCTGTTTCCCGATGTCTGGTGGGCCCGGAAGGCCCAAAAATCAACTGGCCAACGCACACATGCACGCTGGAGCTCAGCTAGGACAACGCTCGTGTGCCCACAGATATGGCTCCGTGTGCCACCTGTGGCACGCGTGCCAGAGGTTCGCCATCATGGCTCTAAGCCATACATTGTAATTAACAAAGAAAAATGGCCAGATGCACACAATATATCATGCTGAAACCAAACCACATTCTTCCTTAGTACAACGTGTGACCCTAATCTATATACTATGTAACATTTGCAAAATATCTACTTCATAGGAATTATATCCCTTTCGGTGTTAAATACAGAGGGAAGCCAGCATTTCTTTCCAGAATCTCTCAGGCCATAAATGTTTCACACAAAAACTCTGTTCAAATACAATTGATTTATAACACCAAGAAAGAACCTACTTGCTTATTCTACCTCCCCATTTTTGTTGTCTTGCTCTGACTGACACAAAACTTCTAGTTAGATAAACCAATTTCTCCCTTTTTCTAAATCAGAATCTGATGTATAGCGGATACTGAATCAAGAGGCTTTTGATTCAGTTGTTAAAAGAAAGTCTGTAGTGTAAACAAGCACTGAAAAAATGAAACAAAAGAAATTACTGCAAGGCTATTCTAATAATCCCCATGAAGATGTTCAGTTGAATTAGCTAAAAATGACAATGAACCAGAGGAAGTCTATTCACAGACTCCTTTTCATATACTGAACCACGTTTTTAGAGAATCTAAAGTCATGTGATCAAATTTCATGCCTCCAGCTAACACAGAACATTTATCACTTGTCCTTCTGAAGACTGGCACCTGAAAGTACTAAAAAGAAAATTGTGACACTTCAAAGGCCAGCATAGGCTTTGAGATATTTTAAGACTTATGTTTAATAGTTACTGACAACCATATATTGTTCTACCATAACATGACTTCCCTTCTATAGTTTATATTCAAAACTCAGTACTTTTGAGGAATGTGTTATCATAAAGATTGAGGGCAAACAATTCAACAATCTCAGTCTTCAAAGAGAGATTCAATGTCCTTCATAAGTTTTTGGTATGTGGTACACAGAGCCTCCCACAAGGATGATAAACATGACTTGAACACATTTAGTCTCCCCAGCCCAGGAAAAAAAAGGTAACTTACGTTGAAATGTACATTGTAACAAGCTTGCAATATCAGACAGTACTGTAAATTTAAAGCAATTTAAAAACAATGAGGTAAAAAGTTACATGAAGCTACATGAATCATCTTACAGAATCAACCAAATAGAAAAACAATTCCGTTGTAATTCAGAGGAACAGCCTGGCTTGGAAGACTGTGGGCTTTTAAGACTGGAAGGTTAGATTAACCACTTTTGTGGAATATTTGGCACATAGGTTGCTGAAGCAATCAAGATAAATGTAAAATCTTGGCATTGTTTATGTTAAACTCTTGTCAAGAAAAGTCACAGAAATTGGGCCGTGAAGGTATTTTCCAGGTTCTCAAATTTTCTCAATTTCAAATGCTACAGAGCCCAAAAGAACCAAATTAGATATTTGAATTATGTAAACCTAGTGGGGAAGGAGAACTGTAATTTATATTCAAGTCACAAATTATATCATGGCAAAGTAAAGGAGTCACAGATCCTCAGCAAATCAGTTACTCACAATGATAGCTGGAGATTATGAGACTCACAGTAATTATGGTGCTGGACCTCTTTCAGCTCATCCTCTCTCCCTGCATTTTTGCTATGGGAAAAACTAGGCATGTCTTGAACTCCTGGAAGAAAAGTTGGATATAAATCTAACAAGTCAATTAAAACTGATCTGGAAATGGTTTACAAATTAAAATTATTTCACAGTGCTATTTTGGTTTTTCAGAAACTTGCACCATTCACAACTGAAATAAATGTCATAGAATTGTCAGGAGCTAATTTACTCTTGCAGGTTTACCCTGTGGTAACTAGCATATCTTCTACGTCTGTTGTGTCCCTTTCTGGATTGTGAGTCCTTGCACTCAGTCACTCAGGCCTTGGTCAGGTCAGGTCTGAACTGCTGCAACATGCTGTTTATTGAAGAGTATTAGGAAGCTATAGCTGGCACAGAAGATGAAATGGACGGCATATAAATTTAATAAATATTTGAACGTTCTATAAGAGTGTAATTGCTGCAAACATTCACTCATACTGCAAAATAGTTCAATTATTACTATTATTGGCATATGGTACCCAGGGGATCACAATGCTATCACAGAGTAGTAATTTGGCTTGTCAAGGTACCAGCCCTGTTATAGGACATGCTTGTGTACTTCCCAAGGTGCGCCACAGGAAGTGAACTGGCTTCACATCAGAGAGAAAGATGAGCGGCTCTTCCTGTTGCATCACTAAGTCCCCCTCCCTTCCCAGAGCTGCCTCTCAAGCAGGCACCGCAACTGGGGAGGTTCAGAACCATCAGGAATCTGTCTGCCTGCACAGAGCACCAGCTCGTCTCCATACTGAAGTGGTACCTATCTATCTACTTGCATAGAACATGCTTTTGAACTGTTAGTGGATAAACATTGAGGCGAGTAAGAGGAGCTCACTCTGCCACACAGTGCTAGGGCTAAAACTGCCAGAGATCCTCCTGCATCATTAAACCACGGAGTCACTATGCCTCTAATAGTTCAATTGCGATAGTAGACTTGGCTGAAATTCATTAAGTGCTGCTTAATTTCAATGCAACATTGGATATATGTTTAAGAATACACTTTTTTTTAAATTCAGAATTTGAGATGCAACATGAACAATTACGGTTACAACTTCTGAACCAAACCTCAATCAACAAACCTGATTTTCCCACCTCCCCCTCTCATTTAAATATCGTAATAAATCTATTGATATTTTTTAAAATTCCAAGAACAGTCTCTTACTACAAGCTTCAATGACTTTCATTCAAAAGAAATTCTAATATTTAATGCCAGTAAAGGATTTTGAACCAAGTAATATTAATTTATAGATCATTTCTAATTTTTGGCAAGACCCAAATGCAGTTAAGACATTGAAATTCTAGAATACCTATAGTCATCCCATTTCAGGTATGTATTCGTTGCAATTGTCTTAAACCATATTTGGCAAAAATAATACACAACTGATTTAAGATGCTTCCTTTTCAACGTGAATTTCATGCAGCCTTAGATTCTCTAGCATTTATAGAAAATAGTACACATAAACATACATATTAACTTTAAGGTTAAATCCTGAGTTGTTGGAATATATCCTTAATTACAACCCTCCAGATTGACTTTGATTTATAGGTATTCATCTCATTTGATTTAACTGTCATAGCATCAATATATTCACCTTTTAAAAAATCATATACCTTGATAGGGTCCACAGAAGATTTACTAGTAAATATTCACAGGAACTTCCTGTATGCGTATTATTTTAGAAATTTCTTCAACCAAAGTTTCTCCTTCTAGTTTTTAATTATTTATTAAATTTATTTGCCGCCTATCTTGCTATGGGGCTATTCTAGGCATTTAGTTTTAGGGACAATTGGCATAATTGCTTTTATTTTGTTAGTATTATAACTCGTCTCTATGGAGATTCTCAGTCTTCCAGGTCATGGTTGTCCCAAAGGTGTTTTTCAAGAGGCAACTGGACTTTCTGGTTTTTCTTTGAAAACATTTTGCTTCTCATCCAAGAAGCTTCTTCAGCTCAGAGCTGAAGAAGCTGCTAAGATGAGAAGTGAAATGTCTTCAGAGAAAAATCAGAGTGTCCAGTTGCCTCTTGAGAAAGCACCTTTGGGACTATTGTAATTTACCATCTTTGATTTTCCAGTCTACTTTCAATGATTACAGTTTTAATATTTATTATTTGAGCACAATTTTAAAACTAATAGTCCTACTATCCTAATGTGATGAGAACATAACCATTGTCCTAGAGATAAAACAAGGAAGATCAATAGCAATAGCACTTAGACTTATATACCACTTTATAGTGCTTTACAGCCCTCTCTAAGCGGTTTGTCAGCATATTTTCCCCAACAATCTGGGTCCTCATTTTACCCACCTCGGAAGGATGGAATGCTGAGTCAACCTTGAGCCTGGTGGGATTTGAACTGCCAAACTGCAGGCAGCCAATAGTCAGCAGAAGTGGCCTGCAGTACAGCACTCTAACCACTGCGCCACCTAGGCTCAATGGGTGAATTCAGTGGCAAAAAATGTGCATTGCCCAGAACAGACTGTCTTACAGCTCAAGGAAAAATTATTGTCTGAATGCTGTGCACTTTGATGGTGACATCACAAAGACATTACAAATGTAATTTGCATTACAGTGTTGACCATAAGAACATACCTTTTGGCATTTCCATGATTACACCATCACACATATCATTTACTTTTCATCACCATCATGGATGCCAGTGCCGCAGATACTCCAGTATTATTAACCATGAATAGATGTGCTAATGGCCTGACTTGATGAAATGTGGTTTCTTAAATTTCTAGAATAGTTATAGTCAGCCTGGTTATTTCCAGACCTTCTGGATACAAATCTATCATCAAAACATAACGAGTTTAATAGCAAGGGACTACAGAAGATACTTTGCAACAATAAGGAAGTTGTTTGCCATTCTTCCAGGATGTTTTTTGCATCTTCCTATTGTAATTTACAGCCTTGGTATTCAACTATTAACCAAGCCTGTTCTTGCTTAGCTTCCCAGCTCAGGCATGATTACCTGGATGCTGTTACTTGATAAACAAGGTTAGGTTCCCATGTTTTAAGTTGTTTAACCAGAGTAGAAAAAGCTACATTTTAATTAATCAAATCCCTAATATCAGCTTTTACCCATAGGCAATAACTCTGAACGTAAACCGCACAAAACCTGAAAAGCAAGCATTTAAAAAACTTTCTTTCTCCCCCACTGAAATATAACAGAAGAAATGTGCTGTATAATTGTTTTATTTTCTGCTTATTAGTTCTTTTACCAACACTACAACCATATTGCAGACACAAAAATCCTGTTTACTTTATTCAGGGAGATCACAGTCTACAGACTTATCAAACATAGTTAACGCCATTCAAAAATGTAATTAGTTGTACTTTATAAGTCACATGAACACAGAAGTTGTATGTATTGATTTTTTAAAAGGAGTGGAACTCAAACAGATTGCATTTAATCTTGCAAGCTGCAGATAAATGTCTAAATCCATTTTTATGGCTACTTTGAGCCACAGAAAAGACAGAACCTTGTTTCTTTGGAAAAGGACACTTATAAATTTTTGTACATTTTGTTCAGTCGCAAAAATTATTTGATCTATTTGCCATATATTTCATTCAACATCTGTGATTTTCATCCAAAACTGTTGATTTAAAGGGGAAAGCAGAAAGTATTCTTTTCAACCATAGAGAATCAGCATACCTGGAGGAACAAAATTAAATGACATACACAAGTTATGTATCCAACTTAATACATTTGTATGAAGATTTGATTCTGCCTCATTTGAAGAAAAGTACTACAAACTCTATACCAAAGGTAAACCCACTTATGTTTTCACTGCAATTAGTTATACGAAAGTTTGAGAACCAGTAACAGATCTTCAAGTTTTCCAGTTTAGGCAACTACTTTGTGCTTGGCTTTAGCTATTCCAGAAGACAGTCAATTGTTTATGGACATTTCTGTGTTTAACACAATCATACTGTAATAGTTTAGTTCGTTGTTCTCATCTTATGTTTTAAAAGATTATTTTCTGAAGGAATGCTGCATTTTCTATTGAGATTAATTTCATTGATTTTATACTAAAATTGTTTATAGATTCATCTAGAATTAGGCTTTATTTTCTGTTGAGTGATGCTAAGCATTGAGTTTTAAGAAACTAATTCAATATAATTTTATCCCTCAAACATCTTTGGTACAAGCTTTAGCTCACAATTTAAATAGAAAAAACACTGAAGTGTAGTATAATGCCCCAATTTAAACAGATACCCTTTAGAAAATGGGAATTTTCTTCTGGGTTTGTAGCAATACATTCCTAAAATTCCTCAGATGAGTGTTACTCCTTGAGGAAATCCAAAATTAATCCTTAAGGCTGAATAAAAAACCAGCTGTGTTACATTTTTGCACCCAGTATTAATACTTAATTGAATTTTTTATGCTAACCTGAATTCACAATAATCTCCCCTGACAACTAATCAGTTATTTGAATGCTGAGATATGGCAAAATAATATGATTGCCTTAAAAAAAAAATAACACGGAAGTTTACATTCATAGTCATTTGCTCACTCTCCACCCCAATCATTAGCTACCTTTCCAAAGGGATTTATAAATGTAGACATCCAAAAGACAAAGTAAAAGTACTGCCAGAATGAAAGGGTAGAACTTGCCTGTATCTGCCTGCATATGTTCAACGTGATTTTGTGTACAAAGAGCCAAGTCTTCCAAACCCACTCAGTTGTTGCACTTAATTTAGTGGCATCCACAAACCACACACACATCCTTCTTTTATTTTGATGCATTTAAGTTTAACAATTACACAAAAGCAGATGAAGGTTCCTTCCAACCTCTCAGGTTCATAAAGCTGCATTAAGCCAAGTTAAAGATCCAAAAATATTTATTATTTGAGATGCTTTTAAGTCCAATTGTGATACTGCCATCCTGTCTCAACTGTTGAGAGGAATAGTTTAACCATTCAAGTTTTGTGTTTTAAAAAACTGCATGTCACAGCGATGCTTATAAATTATTGCTGCATTTCATGGAATGAGATTTTTTTTGCACTAGAACTGGAAAATAATGCAATTACTTAATATTGCAGCTGAAAAGCTAACAAATTGCAAAGTACAGGAACTGCGGTTTGACACCATTCTCATATCCTGCATATGGTTACTATTTAGAATGGAAACTTATTTGCATTTTTAATCATGCATGATATAACAACTTACTTTCAATATTCTGAAGTTGTTGGCCAGATAACCTAATATCAGGTTCTAATGTGCAACCATATGTTCAAATGCTACTTTTATTATCAATGGCCAAAAGAATTCAGAATTTTATTTTCTTTCTTAGTTAAGATTCTTGCCACAAAGAGGACAGAATGCAGTTAATTCATTAACAGTGGTTTTCATTTCATTTTTACTAGATAACAGAGACCTAACATATTCTGCATCATGGCAAAAAGAAGCAAATTTACAGCAAAAATAAATGAGGGAGAAAACTATCAAACCTGAAAGCATACATTTAAAAGAAATGATACATTTAGCCCCAGCACCCAAATAAATGAAGTCAAAGCATTGCAACATTTGAGAAAAATTATTTTGCAAAGCTACGTCTCTTCCCTCCCAACCCACATTGCTGGAAGTTTGCCACAGAAATTAATGCTTCTGTTCATTAACAGTTAAAGATTAGAGCATTTCTTAACACCAAGCAAAATTTTTATTTAACTGGGAAGCAGTCAAATGTGCAGAAGGAAAGGGTGGTAATTGGAGAAGAGGTGAGCAATCATTAAAATCCTATGGATGCTTAATTTTCTGAACTTTTTAGTAGAGAGAATCATTGTTTTCTGGGAAGCCACAGTGTTCCTTATGCGTGCTAACTCTCTTAATGACTAGTAACAGTTTGTCATGGTTTAAAATAATCATTAGGATTTATAGTTAGATGTTAACCATGTCAGCCCTTCATAGAGTCCATCACCCGAGGTGGCACAGGATGGCTGAACATACCAATTCCTATCCCTGATTCGGGTCAGGCCCAGTTTTTCTTGGATCTCATGTGGCTTCATGGCATCGGGAAGGTCCTGCTTGTTGGCGAAGATAAGGATGATAGCATCCCGCATCTCTCGATCATTGATAATACGGTGCAATTCCTGACGGGCCTCATCAATGCGGTCCCGATCAGCGCAGTCCACCACAAATATCAGGCCTTGAGTGCCTGTGTAATAGTGCCGCCACAAAGGCCGGATTTTATCTTGGCCCCCAACATCCCACACGTTAAACTTGACATTCTTATAAGTCACCGTTTCTACATTGAAACCCACAGTCGGGATGGTTGTGACCGCTTGGCCCAGCTTCAGTTTGTACAAGATGGTGGTCTTCCCTGCTGCATCCAAGCCAAGCATCAAGATCCGCATCTCCTTGTTGCCAAAGATCTTGGACAGTACCTTGCCCATGATGGTAGCAGTAGAGAGACAGGCATCCACAAGAAGATGGAGAAGGGTTGTTGTTACACCCAGGGACCCCAAAAAAGGAAAAAAAAAAGGCCACACCACAGTTGCTGGATAAGACACCAAATGCCAGCTGAAGTGTATGTACTACCACCACAACCAGGAAGCCAGTCAATCTGAGCTACAGAGCAAGCGTTGGGAGGACAAAAGGTTGGCAAGGGGGGAGCACCACCCTGACGGGCAACCAACAGGAAGGATGAGAAGGTGGGGAGGATTTAAATGCAGTTTACTGCCACCGGGGGGGAGAAAGGACCCTCCTGGAGACCCCTCCGAGAGAAAGGGGGCGGAGCTGGCTCAGAAGGGGGCGGGGCTTCATGGGGAAGGGCGGGAGCGCCCGGCGTCTTTCAGTCAGTCCCTCTCAGGGCGGGCCTGGGCGTCTCCCCCCTTCTTTTCCAGTTCCGAGACTCTCTTGAGCGACGGTGGGTGGCTGTAAAGAGACAGGGAAGGGGAGGGGGGGGCAACACAGTCAGTCAGAGGGAGGCTCTCTGAGGTGCAAGGTTGAATTAAAAAAAAAAAAAAGGAAGCCGCTAATCCTCCCCACGTACTCACCTCAAGTCGCGCCGGCTCTCCGCCCGTCCGCCTTTCCGGAAAGGGAAAAGGCCCGCCTTACCCTTTCCTTCACAAACTCACTGCCTGGCTTGACTGATTCGCGGCGACCGTCTTCCAACACGCAGGCGCGCACCTCGGCCGACCGACACTTGCGAAAAGACGGCCCCGCCCACAGCGAGGAGGCGGGCACCGGGAATGAAAAAGCACCGCGCACGCGCGAGTTTTCCTCTCGGCAACGGGAATGAGCAGACGCAGCAGCCTGGAAGGCGTGCCTTAAAGAGGGCGGAAAGAGGTCATTGCACGCTCCGTGGAATGAATTGCGTAAAGACTGCTCAAATAAGTTTTCCGGCTTCACCTTATATTATGCGCAGGCTCGCCAGAATTTTCTTGAACATGCGCAAAGAATTAATCCCGCCCGGATTCAACTGCGCAAGTGTTAAAAAGAGAACGAGAGAGACCGAAGAGCCTTAATTTTTTTTTTAAAGGGGTAACCTCTCCTAATCCGCATGCGTGGCACTCCCCGCCGCTTGCCAGAAATTTCATCTGCGCGTGCGCTGTTTTGCCCTTTTTTTTTTGCGCAGTTGCATTCGCAGCCAATCGTGGAAGGCTAAGAAAAACACGCGAACAGAATTCACCTCAATTGCCCGACATAAAACTACGCAAGCGCACTATCGTCATTAACCTAGCGTGGCCTTGCTGTAGCGCGCATGCTTGGTAGAAAGTCTGTCTGAGTCGGTCTTGGAATAAGAGTTAGTATGCGTAATGTGGAAGCACGGCTACCCCTATAAAAATTAAAGTGAGAGAATCTGCGTCAGGAACTTGCGCATTAAACTCATTTTAAAAGGATTGAGTGGCGCAAGGACGGCAAAGAATAGGGATCGGATTGATAATTTTATTTGGTTTTTTTTGGAACTGCATTGGCGGCACACGCCAGATCTAATACTTGCGTTTGAAGTTTAAAAATTCCGCTTTGATTTGCAACTGATTTCGTGCATCTTCTTCGCTGCTTTGTGTTTTCTGAAAACTTGTACCTGAAAACAGATGTTCTTTTCCGTGCATATGTTTTTGGATCTCAACTTCTGCATTGGTTTTCTTACAGTAGCGTTGCAACGTTGCGAGCTCCATAAAATAAAAAATATCCTTATTAGACCATTCGAAATATCACAACGCTTGAGTTAGTTGGAGGGCTCATAAACGGAAAAAAACCCCCATCGGCTGATACTGAAACCACGGGAACCTCTTATGGATTTTTCTAACGTAAAAAAGAAAATGATTTTAGGACTTACGATTTTGATTAGAAAGGTTATAGAAATAAGGGAATTATGTAATCTTAGAGAAGTTGAATTAGAATTATACATATAACTGCTAAGAGAAGATTGAAAGGTGCTTTTTATATGTATTTTTTTCATGGTTTGTTTTTTTTCCTACCTCCTTTTTTCTTCGTCTCTTCATTTGCAATATTTTTTCTTTGAATGTATTTCTCATTAAATATGTAAACATTTTAATAAAAACTTTTAAACAGAATTTTCACTTAAAGTTCATCTATAAAGCAGAACATGGGATGTAGCAAGCATTCAGATAGATTTTTCTAAGTCCTTTGACAAGGTTGAACCTTGTCTTTGAACTTTCATGATATGCTAATAAAAGAGGTTAGTAAAAACTCATTTGGATAACTTTAGTAAGCATTTGAAAAAAAAGTAATTCGGATAATTTTAAATCTTTGTTGGCCAATCAAAAACCTCTGGGTTCTAAGGCTACTTTATTTTGAATATTGAACTCCTTCCCACTATATGGCATACACTAGTATACCAAATGAAATTATTAATATATTTTTAAAGAGAAAAACATTGACAATGATGTATAAAAATGTATAGCCATAAATTAAGAGCCCTCCGTGAAAAAAAATAAATCGTAACATAATCAAAGCTGGCTTTATTAGCTGCAGGGAAAAAAATTCCAAATATTAGGCCCTACCATCCTAATCTGATTGAAAGCCAAGTGTCAACATTTCCTTTCAAGAACCTTCTCATGCCATTGGGGCACTAATGTATAAAGCTGGTCCCATTGCTGCTCTGGCAGCATAGTGGTAGCTAGATAATGTTTAAAGTCACTAGTGAGATAAACTGGTCAGTCTGTTTTTAGAATTAACAGTGATATACCCAGGGGTGGGTTCTACTTACCTTTATTACTGGTTCGCAACGGGGCCACGTGTGCTCTTCTGCGCATGCGCAGAAGCATTTTGATGTCGGGGTTGGTGGGCGGAGCCTCCCGCCGGTTTTACTACCGGTTCTATAGAACCGGTGCGAACCAGAGGCAACCCACCACTGGATATACCAAAAGAGCAGATATACCAAAAGAACTCCCTTTTTTTGCCTTCAGGTCAGTGTTGGCACCTGATGACTCTCTTAACTAGTCCATGCAGTTTGCTTGGCAGGTTTTTCAGCACTGATTTGCCATTGCCTACTTCCTAGGGCTGAGAGAGATTGACTGGCCCAAACGCCATGTTTTACCTGATATAATTCTCCACAAAGTCCTGATCAATATTGGCCATTCAGCCACAAAAGAGACACAAGTATAGTACATGAAATTCCAGATCTGTTGATTAGAACAAAGCCAAAAAGAAATCATGCTACAATAAACAATTGACAAATGTACTTAAGAAACAACTTATAGCTGATTGGCCACCCCCTACTTATCTTCATTTGGATCAGAATAAATTTGCTAGTCTTTATGGCAGTGCTTCTTAACATTGAAAATGTGTGGACTTCACTTCCTAGAATTTCTCAGCCAGCAATAGCATGGACTACTTAAGGATATGTAAATAACATCAGCAGGTTCTGACCAGTTCTGGAGAACTGGTAGTGGAAATTTTGAGTAGTTCATAGAACCGGTAAAAAAATTCTGACTGGCCCCGCCCCCATCTATTCTCTGCCTCTCAAGTCCCAGATGATCGGGAAGAAATGGGGATTTTACAGTAACCTTCCCTGGAGTGAGGTGGGAATGAAGGTTTTGCAGTATCCTTCCCCTGCCACGCCCACCAAGCCACACCCACATAACTGGTAGTAAAAAAATTTGAAACCCACCACTGGTAAAGAACCTATGACTTAACTTATGTATAGGTGAATTTCAGAAAAAAGTATTCTTATTCTCCTATATGATTTGGTATTTGGTATCATATAGTGATACTATTTTAGTTCTTTGCTGCCACCTTCAGACTGATAGGAAATGATACAAAAAATGACTTTAGGCAAGAAGCAAACAGCCAGTAATCCCAGTTCCTGGGGAGGCTAAGTTTGTTGGATCAATTGAGCCTAGGAAAAAAGCAAGTTCCTAATCAAATATTCTGACAGAAAAATCAAAAGCAGAGCAGGTTGTAGATCCAATCATGCAGTTAATATAATGTATAGACTAGACAAGTTAAGGTATAACTTCTGCATGCAGAGCAAAGTAAACAAAAAACAGATAACATGTCCTTCAAGCTGAATTTGGATCCTTATTGGACATATTAGTGTTATTTTGTTGGCAACAATATGGTTGTTTCTTGGCTTCGTTTAGAATGTTTTGTCAATTTCCTAGCTGCAAACAGCTGTAAATGTGCGCCGGATGCCAAGAGCACAAAAAATGCAGTTGAGTGATCACATGCATACAGTCATGGCCATAAATGTTGGCACCCCTGAAATTTTTCCAGAAAATGAAATATTTCTCACAGAAAAGTATTGCAGTAACACATGTTTTGCTATACACATGTTTATTCCCTTTGTGTGTATTGGAACAAAACCAAAAAAGGGAGGAAAAAAAGCAAATTGGACATAATGTCACACAAAACTCCAAAAATGGGCTGGACAAAATCATTGGCACCCTTTACTTAATATTTTGTTGCACACCCTTTGGAATAAATAACTGAAATCAGTCGCTTCCGATAACCATCAATAAGCTTCTTACACCTCTCACCCAGAATTTTGGACCACTCTTCCTTTGCAAACTGCTCCAGGTCTCTCTTATTGGAAGGGCGCCTCTTCCCAACAACAATTTTAAGATCTCTCCACAGGTGTTCAATGGCATTGAGATCTGGACTCATTGCTGGCCACTTCAGAACTTTCCAGCGCTTTGTTGCCATCCATTTCTGGGTGCTTTTTGACATATGTTTGGGGTCATTGTCCTGCTGGAAGACCCAAGATCTCCGACGCAAACCCAGCTTTCTGACACTGGGGTCTACAGTACGTCCCAAAATCCATTGGTAATCCTCAGATTTCATGATGCCTTGCACACATTCAAGGCACCCAGTGCCAGAGGCAGCAAAACAACCCCAAAACATCAGTGAACCTCCACCATATTTCACTGTAGGTACTGTGTTCTTTTCTTTGTAGGCCTCATTCCGTTTGCGGTAAACAGTAGAATGATGTGCTTTACCAAAAAGCTCTATCTTGGTCTCATCTGTCCACAAGATGTTTGCCCAGAAGGATTTTGGCTTACTCAAGTACATGTTGGCAAACTGTAGTCTTGCTTTTTTATGTCTCTGTGTCAGCAGTGGGGTCCTCCTGGGTTTCCTGCCATAACGTTTCATGTCATTTAAATGTTGACAAACAGTTCGCGCTGACACTGATGCTCCCTGAGCCTGCAGGACAGCTTGAATTGCTTTGGAACTTGTTTGAGGCTGCTTATCCACCATCTGGACTATCCTGCGTTGGCACCTTTCATCAATTTTTCTCTTCCGTCCACGCCCAGGGAGATTAGCTACAGTGCCATGGGTTGCAAACTTCTTGATAGTGTTGCGCACTGTGGACAAAGGCAAATCTAGATCTCTGGAGATGGACTTGTAACCTTGAGATTGATGATATTTTCCCACAATTTTGGTTCTCGAGTCCTCAGACAGTTCTCTTCTCCTCTTTCTGTTGTCCATGCTTACTGTGGCACACACAGACACACAATGCAAAGATTAAATGAACTTCTCTCCTTTTTATCTGCTTTCAGGTGTGAGTTTTATATTGCCCACACCTGTTACTTGCCCCAGGTGAGTTTAAAGGAGCATCACATGCTTGACACAATCTTATTTATCCACAATTTTGAAAGGGTGCCAATTATTTTGTCCAGCCAATTTTTGGAGTTTTGTGTGACATTATGTTCAATTTGCTTTTTTTCCTCCCTTTTTTGGTTTTGTTCCAATACACACAAAGGGAATAAACATGTGTATAGCAAAACATGTGTTACTGCAATACTTTTCTGTGAGAAATACTTCATTTTCTGGAAAAATTTCAGGGGTGCCAACATTTACGGCCATGACTATATGTGTGCAGCACTTGGAACCGGGTCATAAGTACTTTTTGGAGGGTTTGTCTTCATTTCAAATCACTAAGCAATCAGTTGTTGGTCAAGGATTGTCTGCCCTATACCAATGAAACCCAGCTCCTGAATTGGATTATCTATTGTGGTCCAAAATTGGGTTTCTAGTACAGGTATGGGTTTTGTTTTTTTTTTAACCAACATGTAATCCCTTAATTCAGGATAGAGTCGGGGCAACTGGGTGAAGCTGAACATTTACTGGCCAGACGCCCTTCCTGATGTCTATGTGGAATTTGTAGCAGATATTTTTTCTTTGTGCCTTAAGAGAGAAACATTTGCCACTACCTAGGGCTGAACTCTCAACCTTCTGAGTCGAAGGCCACAATGCAACTCATATCTACTACAGGTGTGTATGCTTCAAAAATTATTTGGAAGTAGTTTGGATTTTGCACAAGCACAGTTCTTCCATTATTCATTTCAGTACCTTTTAGTTCCACACGTGCCTGAAAAAACATGGCACTGTTTTAAGACCCATAGTAAGTTTAATCATTCCTAAAAGCAATCCAAAACACTTATTTTAAATATTTATAATGGTACACAGCAATAATATCTAGGTTATGACCTTTGACTCTGTTCCCCACTAGAATGTACCTCCCAGAAGGTGACTCAAAAGAAAAATGGCCATTCAGTTAAATACAATTTTAAAGGATTGCTGTCCCAAATACTGAACCTGGCCATGTCTTCTGTTTGAAGGTTACACATGAAAGCACAAATTAATCCTGATTGTGAGAGGAACTTTGGACAGTTAACTTCAGCCTCAGCAGGATAGTGAATCTTCATTTAGTATACCATTTAAAAACATTGAAAATAAGTGTAAATGATCTGGAAAAAGACATACCCCCTTCTTTCCAAGACGACTACATGGACCTACCCATAAAGTAATCAAAAATCAAGTGTTTAATATTGGTTTTGCATGCAAAAAGTTATAAGAACTGTGTGGTTGGTATCTGGAGGCAATTTAAGGTGCTATTTTTCACACCTGAAACTCTTTGTGGTTCAAAACCTGATATCAAGATAACCTGCTCTCAGTACTCTTTCTCCACTCAATTATATTAGGAAGAATATATCTATCCCCTTTCTCTGGAACAGCATACTTCCAAAGGTTTGACTTGCTCTAATAATTGCCACAGGATTTATTTCAGTAATCCTCTGGGCAGGTGAATTGAGATTCTTCCTATATACACACACGAGTAAAAAAATATAAACGAGTAAAATAAAGCTATACAATTCATGGATGTTAATTTGTATGTTTTTTTAATTTGGATCCTGTTTACCCACACAGGTTAAAAGCTGCTTTGAATTAATGATTGGACCAGAATACAAACCAAGTAAATGTTAGCCTTGGAAGAAATAGAGTCTGGAAGATTGAGAAGAGCAGTAGCTGGACTTGGTCTGTGAACTTTGGACAACCTTTGGAAGTCATGTTTCATTTATGTCCAAATTAGAAAATAATTAAAAATGCGAGCTAATAAGTATCGCAGTACGAATAAAATAGTTTCCAAGTTTTAAAAAAATATCTTTTCAAGTGTTACGTGTGTTGGAAGAAATAGGGTGGGTGCTAAGTTCCTACACGTTGTACCTATAAAAGTTGGTATTTTTCATCGTTATTTGCGAATGTCTCCTGTTAGTTCAAGAAGAAAAATAACACGATGCTAAACTAAAAATATATAATACGCTTAAAGCAGTATGCAGTACTAATCTCACTCCCCAAATAGTTGCACAGGATTTGCAAAAAACCAAACAAACCCCCCCCCCCACTCCGATTTCTAGGTCGCCGCTTGAATAGCTGAATTTCGGCGCTCCTAGCTCCCAAAACTTCGTGCAAATACACGTAGGCTCACGATATGACACAAAGTTCAGATCCCAAAGCCTCATAATCACCTAGTGGAGTTAGTCGTTTTGGTTCCGCCTTCCTCCGCGAAATAAAGAAGTTTGGTCCCGCCGTCTCGCCATAGTTTCGTAATTCGACGCGCAGGCGTGCGGCCCGGTCGCCTCCTATCGGAGGAGCGCCTGGGAAGTACTGTAGGGAAGCCGTGTAGACTGAGCGGGGGTTCGTTTCCGTCCACCATGAAGTCCCGTTTCAGCACGGTCGATATCAGGGCGGTTATAGCCGAACTGCGCCACAGGTACGGCCTTCGGATGTCTTTCGAAGCCACGCCCCGATGACTGCCGGCCCCGCCCAATAATCCCTTTGGGATACGCCCCTCCCCCTCAACTGGTAGCTTCCAAGCAATGGTCCCTTCTTTAGCTTTCCCGGCTTTTGGTTGGTTGATATAAAGCAGGGGTCCTTAAACTTGGCAGCTTTAAGACTTGTGGACTTCAAGTCCCAGAATTCTCCAGCCAGCATAGCTGGCTGGAGAATTCTGGGACTTGAAGTCCACAAGTCTTAAAGCTGCCAAGTTTGAAGACCTGTGATATAAAAAGTCTCCTTCAATTTGAGCTTGATTGTTGCACTAATTTGGAAGTGGCTTGTCATGCCTGTCTTGGGCATGATTTGTCAACCTCCCACTTGGCCTACAGCCGTGGGATTTCCTTGTGGTCTCCCTTCCAAGTACTGACCATGCGTGTCCATGCTGCCATCTAACTGAATACAGGTAGTCCTCGATTTAAATTGTTTGGCGACTGTTCGAAGTTACTATGGCACTGAAAAAAGTGACTTATGACCATTTTCACACTTATGACTGTTGCGGCATCCCCATGGTCATCATGTGATTTACATTTAGATGCTTGACAACTGGTTCATATTTATGACGTTTGCAGTGTCATAGGATCATCTTTTGCGACCTTTTCTGATAAGCAACGTCAATGGGAAAGCCAGATTCACTTAACCGTGTTCGTAATTTTACAACTGCAGCGATTCATTTAACAAATGTGGCAAGAAAAGTCGTAAAATGGGGCAAAACTCATAACAAATTTCTCACTTAGCAGCTTAGCAACAAATTTCTCACTTAACTTACGCCTATGTATGAGGCATACATTAAGTGCATGAAATCAGGTTTATCCTATTGAGTACATGGATAAATGTTTGCTGTGTCATCTTTTGTAATAATTTGCTAAAGAGTTTATTAAAAAATTACTTTTTTCCCCATAATTTGATCAGAAATATATAGAGATCTAATTTTTTTCTTTTCTTTTTACAGCTTGTTGGGAATGAGGGTAAACAATGTTTATGATGTGGATAATAAGACATACCTAATCCGATTCCAAAAGTAAGAGCAAACTTTCTTTTGTTTTCTTTTTTTGGTTATTTCTGTTGTTGGTGCTTATTCATTTTTCATATTTTTGAAGTCCCCATTTCCTTCAGTACATCTTTTGTTGACTTACACACCAAGTGCCTTTTTAAAGCAAATGTACAATTTTTCCCCTCAAAAAATAATATTACAAATTAATAGAAGTTTGAACAGCAGTAGTTCAGCTTATATTTATGTCAGTGTCCAGTATCTTAAAACTGGCAAACATGCTGTATCAAATATTTTTTTAAAAAAATCAGTGTTTAAAATAGTTATTAAAAAATAAACCACAACATTTGACCTCTGAGAAAGCTTTAATGAGACCTCTAAAGAAAATCTGCCAGAATGTCTATATTATCTAGGGCTGTATCTATCATACAGTATAATCTTTTAAAGACCATGACACAAATAATTTGATTGTGTGCCACTTTTGGGTGTTCAGTCAAGTGACCGGCATATGCAGATTTTATAGATTAATATTATTTACGATTCAGTTTTTATGATTCAATGAATCAGTTATGATTCATTAAGGTTTTGAATTCAGTGAAAAAGGAAAGCAAACTGGAAGTTTTGATAAGAAGGGTTAACATTTATATATATTAGGATTCTAGGAAAAAATACAACTGCAGTATCAGTTGGTTGTTGTTGTTTTTTTGTCTTTTAGACCAGACTTCAAGGATACACTTCTTCTGGAATCTGGCATTAGGATTCACATGACAGAATTTGAGTGGCCAAAAAACATGATGCCATCTGGTTTTGCAATGAAAGTAAGTTGAGTTTGTTTTGTTCATTAAAGATTCCTTGCAGAATGGTGAGAAAACCGAAGCTAATAATTGTTGATTTTCCTTTTGTAAATATCAGTTTGCTTGGCAGAATTTGTTTTGGGGTTAATAACAACCAGATACATAGTTGGTGTTTTGCAAGATTGATAACAACAAGGCAGTTGTCTCTTCTCTGACTCAATTAGAAATTCTGCTAGTTTAGTTCAACAGCAGAAGGATGAATAACAGGGATTGAAAAAAGTGACTTATGACCCTTTTTTATACGTATGATATTTGCAGCATCCCTGTGGTCATGTGATCAAAATTTAGATGCTTGACAACTGGTTCATATTTGTGACGGTTGCAGTGACCTGGGGCCATGCAATCATCTTCTAACAAGCAAAGTCAGTGGGGAAGCCAGATTCACTTAACAACCGTATCACTAACAACAATTTCAGTGATTCAATTAACAACTGTGGCAAGAAAAGTTGTAAAATAGGGCAAAACTCACTGCACAAATGTTTCACTTAACAATGGAAATGTTGGGCTCCATTGTGGTCATAAATCGAGGATTACCGGTAATTCCATTTAGTTCAATAAAGTTTAGTTTAGAGTACATTTGTTTACAAATACTTCCCAATAAAACATGGTTTGTAGTTTCATCATCCTCATAATTACATAGTATTTTCTAAGTACACAAAAGGGGAACTCATAAAAGTGTCCTATTCTGATTCAGCATCTATTCTGTTACTCAGTCTCTGGATTAAGGCAGGGAAGGATCTTTTTCATCGTTATTACTTCATCATTTTGTCTGTCCATGTTAGAGATTGAACCAGGGGCCTTCAAAATGCAAAGTATATGCACAGCTGCTGAACTGTGCACTTTCCCATTAGTGCAACTTCAATAGGATATTAATATTCTTTCTTAAAGTGAACTGAATTGTGAGATTGGCCATTTGAATTCATAGCTGAGTTCAGGCCATACCATTTCCTAGAGTAGGGGTGGACAATGTGGCTTCCTGAAGATACCATAGTTATCTCCAGCTCTTATCAGTTGTAGCCATCATGGCCAATGTTGAAAGATGATGGGAGTTGCAGTATCTGTAGACCAAACCTGCCATGCATTACAGAGAATTTCATGTACTTTTTAGCTTGATACTATGTTGGCTTCCCACTGTCAAATGCAACAAAGTCTTTCATAGTAATATGACAGACTATTAACAACCATTTTATTTTATTTAATAACAAATACACTATCCTCATCCAAGGGCAGGAAGATAATATGTGGCTAAACTATAATTCATCCAAGTTATTTCCGTGAAAATTGAAGTTCTTGATGGTCTTGTTTTTATGTTCTTATATATGGAAAGGTTGCCAACTCTGTTCTGATCGAATGTGCATTACTCTACCATTGTTTTAAGACTTCTTTGTTCTCTTTTCATCAACAGTGTCGCAAACATTTGAAGTCCAGAAGGCTTGTGAGCGTGAAGCAACTTGGCATTGACAGAATAGTCGATTTCCAGTTTGGGAGTGATGAAGCAGCATATCATTTGATTATAGAGCTTTATGACAGAGTAAGTAGAGAAAGAATGTCTGAGACAGGGGCCTGAGGACAGTCTCTTTCCTCTACGTGCCTTCCTAAAAAAAAAGGTGTGTTTTTTAGTTTCAAAAGTCTCATTTGGTAAATACTCCACCTTGGTTTCTGTCAGATGTGGGGATGAGCTCACAGAATGTTTAGACATGGCTGTAATGGTGGTGAATTACAAACCTGACATTCCAATGAGGGGTCCTTGGTGCTCTCTGAGTTTGGTTGCTTTTTGCAGATGTTTCATCATCCAAAGTAGGTAACATCATCAGTGCTAGAAGAGAGTGGAATTTGGATCATTTTATATACTAGAGCAGTGATGGCTAACCTTTTTGCCATCGTGTGCCAAAAGCGGGGGGAGCGTGGTAGGGTCACGCGTGCCCACATCCATAATTCTATGTGCTCCGCCCCCCCCATGCTCCCCCCGCTTTTGGCACGTGATGGCATGGTGGGCCCAGTAGGCCTGTTTTTTGCTCTCCCCAGGCTCCAGAGCCTTTCTAGGAGCCTGGGAAGGGCAGAAATGGCCTTCCCCACCCCCCAGAGGCCCTCTGGAGGCCAGAAACAGTGTGTTTCCTGACTTCTGGTGAGCCCAGAAGGCCCGAAAATCAGCTGGCTGGCGCACACATGCGTGCCGGAGCTGAGCTCGCGTGCCCACCGATATGGCTCCGCGTGCCACCTGTGGCACCCATGCCATAGATTCGCCATCACGGTATTAGAGTTTGTCCTGTCAATGTTGGTGGGAGTGGCCTTGGTGGTTCTTTGAATGAGCTATTTACTGTTAGCTTGTTGGACAGTTCCTTGATTGCGGTATTGTTTGCTTCTTGATTGTTGGCCTAATGTTAATCTTAGTGTTAATCTCTGCTCATCTTAAAATTCAGATCTCTGAAGGATGCCAAGGTTGGGAAGAAGGCATATATGACTTTCTATTTCCTCATATCTTCTGATGCTATCATGGCCTATGGAGCTGATTCTTGCCATTGTTGAAAAAGATCCCTTCATGTCATGTCTTCCCTAACTCTGAACGATTTCTCTTTTCATCATGTCCTCATTTATTTAGGGCTTCCTAATTAACTTCTGGTGCTGTCTCTTTTTCAAATTTACTTATAGTATTTTGGAAATATTCCAGAAACTTTACCTGAATATCCCCTCTAGCTTGCGCAAGGGAAAGTACACAGATCAAAATCTGAGCTTCTGTGGAAAAAGTTTCAGATCTGCATTTTAATGACAAACTGCTGTGAATTTGTTGCAGGGCAATATTGTTCTTACTGACCACGAGTACCTTATTTTGAATATCCTGAGATTTCGCACAGATGATGCAGATGATGTCAAGTTTGCAGTGCGGGAACATTATCCAGTTGATCATGTCAAAACCGCAACATCATTGCCCAGTTTAGAAAGGTATTATTATATTTTATACAGAGCTTACAATTGGGGCAAACTCAAGTTTTAAGTGATAAGCATAAATTATGTGTTTTAAGAGACCTAGTGCCTGGAGGTAGGAAATTTTTGCTTACATCTTTTTCTCTTATTTTGCATTTTTACCTACTCATTTGTAAGTAGTGTGATAGGTTTTTGTAGTACTTATAATTTTATCATAAAAAAGAATCTTTGCCTCCAGAAACTTGTGATTGGAATATGTTAAGGAGTATTTTGATAAAATAATGTACATTTTCAAAAGGATATTTCAAAGGCTTTCTGGCCCTAAAAATGTAAAGATGGCTTCATGGTTTGTAGTGAGAGAAATAGTATTGTAGTATGAAGTAGTGTGTAATATTTAGTTCTCCTAAGATATTTTTTCCTTGCTAAAAGTTTGATTAGCTCATTTTACAATAGGAAAAGCAAATAAACATTTTAAAGAACACAGAATGAAACTACGTCTAAATGAAAAATCTTGGGCCATATTAAAGACTTACAAATGGACTGCAGATATATGCATTGGAGTCTGCTTTATTGGATCCATAAAATAACAGTATTTGTCTTTAGTTAGGCTGTATTTAACAATGGCAGTTGTACAGGAAGTTATTTTTTATCTGTTATGCAAATAATTCCTGTACATTATCTAGGTTTGGATAATCTGTTTTTTAAAACGATTGATGCCTTCTGAGCAGAGAAAACATTCCTTGCTTAACTTTATTGTATATGTTAACAGTATATTATCAGAATTTATTCTTTTTTATTATTTCTTCACTCCTTTCGTAGGTTAACAGAATTAATAACAAGTGCACCTAAAGGAGATCAACTAAAGAGAGTCCTAAATCCTCACCTTCGTAAGTATCAATTTCTTCTATTTTTAAAGAAAATTACAAGGTGATTTGATTGTACGTTACTTGAGGGTATGAAATAACAGATATGTATAAATCAAAAAGTTCAACTCTATTTTGAGAATTCCCATTTTAAACTTATCTTTAAAATAATCAAAATCGTCCCTCTTAAAAAATTGCATTTCCAGTAAATGATGTGGAAGAAGCCACACCTTTCTTCCTCAAATGTGGGCTTTTTAAAAAATAACTATTATCTTTTTCCCCCTCCCAAAAAAATACAGCTTATGGGATCACTCTGATTGAACATTGCCTTATAGAAGCAGGATTTTCAGGTAGCATCAAAGTAGAGCAGATAGAAAGTAAAGGTAGGTACTGTAACGTTTGAATGTGTTAATGTCTGGCGTAATTTCCTGTGTACTATAATATTATGTAATAGTTATTTAAAAACTTGTTTCCCTTTTTTAAAAAAATCTTGATCTTGGGGTTCATGCAATTTTCTGGGCGGCCTGTTCTCTGACAGTCCCAACATAGAGAGGATATACTGTGCCACAGCAAGAATGTGCAGTTTTATACATCTTGAGTTTCAACACCTATTTCTTCTTCTAGATGTTGAAAAGGTACTAGCCGCTTTACAAAAAGCTGAAGACTGCATGGAAGAAACCGAGAACTTTAATGCCAAGGTAGTTTATAATTTGGGGACAAACACTTTGGTTTTTATACCTGGCGCATTCCATGGATTTAAAGCATTTCTAGCTTTGCAGCAGCACAACTGCTCATGGGGAGATACCTTGAGTATTTCTAGTTAAGAACCAAGGCTGCTGAGGGTTCTTTTGGAAATACTATGTCAACAAAAGAAGCTGGGGAGGTGAAATGAGGGAAATTTGGCCTTCAATACCACAGATGCTATAACAAATATTATGCAGAGGAATTCCACGTTGAGTTTTCTGTTGCTTCATGCCATTTCTTAATTCTTTTCCCAATAAATTCTGGCCTTGGGCTTACTACCTTGAAGTCATGTTGCTAATGTTTATGTCGTATTTCAGTATTCTCTGGATGCAAAATGGCTAGCAGAAAAACCAGACAAACTGTAAAAGAGAACAGCAACAAAAAGCCTCATTAATTGAACTGAAGACCTGCAAGTGGCTAAAGAGAATATATACTCTTACATTTCTGGCAGTAGAAAATAGATGTAATGCATAAGGATTTTCCTTTCCCTCCATCTTTTTAATAGGGCTACATCATCCAAAAAAGGGAGAAAAAACCAAGTCTGGAACCAAACAAGTCTCCTGAAGAAATCCTCACGTATGTATTTTGAGAGAAGTGGGTTTTGTGACTGTGCTGTGCTCTGGTGGTCAGCAAACACTAATGCAAAGCATTTCTTTCAGGTATGAGGAATTTCACCCTTTCTTGTTTTCGCAACACTCAAAATGTCCCTACGTGGAATTTGAATCTTTCAACAAGGTATAGTGCTATGCTCGGTTCTGGATGTTATATGTCATTTTTATCACATCAAGGGCTGGAAATGTAATTAATTACACCGAACAAGAATTCTTCCTTGTATTTGTTAATGAGAATGATTTGGTTATCTTCTTGAACAATTAAGGAGAACATTAAGATTTTGAATTATTGATCTTGAGAGAACATTACTCAACTTTTGGGGGTAGTTAACTTTTGTGGCAAAGCTGATCTGAATGAAATCTGCACAAAGAAGTGCCTTTACTGAGGCAAACTTTGGGTCTGAAATTTGTTTTGCAGATTTCCAGTGGACATTTTAAATAGATCTAAGTAAGGCGTACTGGTGCAATCAAATATTCTAACTTTCTTTTTCTTGTTATGTTTTGTGTTTCTTTATGGTTTTGGAAGGCAGTGGATGAATTTTACTCTAAACTGGAAAGCCAGAAGATAGACTTAAAGGCATTACAACAGGTACTCATCTTGTGAAAAAGTTAAAGTCTTGAACTATGTTTTTCTGAAAAATGGGCACTCTAGTTCACCTGGGAAGAATTAAATTATAATCTAGCCAAGGGGTGTCAAACTCATGGCATCACGGTGGCATCACGTGACATATCTGGACTTTCTCCCCCATCATTAAACTGGATGCGGGTGTGGCCAGTGCATGACGCATCTGGCCTGCGTGCTGGGAATTTGACAGTCCTGATCTAGCCAATAAGCCAAGTTCTCGCTTGTCTGGAGAAGCAATGATGAAGCTTTCATTCATCATTAGACCAGAATGGTAACCAATAACCATTGGTTATTGCTAACTTAGCAACCATTGCTAAATTGAACAACCTGGAATCTATTTTACTTGATCCTAAATTACTATTATGGAAATTTTATATTCCTATATATATTCTCTGTTAATTCTTTTATGCTACTGTAGTTTTAAGAGGAAAATTGTCTTCTCATTTCCATTTTTTACTCATGGCCATTTTGGTTTTAGAAAATGACAAGTTTAATCTCCATATATTTTTTTCCTTCTTGTTCTTTTACATTTGAATTTTCCTCTGCTTTTTCATTGTAATTCTGGTATGTCCTCAGAATTACTCCACCTGAAAAGATTAAATCTCTCAGGTGAAGCTCCAGTAAGACTGAGCATGCCCATACTGCTCAAGAGTTTTGTTAAGTGCCTATATCGCAAAAAATATTCTGAATCCTTGGGTCTAACATTATCTTAATTATTTTTAATTTTGACCATTAAATCTCATCAAGATGGTCATTCTGTCATTGTTTCTATGATTTTCTCTCCTTTGTTTGCATTACTATCTCTCTCTCTCTCTCTCTCTCTCTATGTATGTATGTATGTATGTATGTATACAGAGAGGAGGCCTATACTACACTTTTCCCAATTTCAGAATTTAAAATAAACTAACACTGCTTTTTGCCCTCTGTTCAAATATTGCCATTGCCTTCAGTTCTTCTCATTTTACATTTCACTTCCTCTATCTATGTTAGGAGAAGGCTCAAATGAGTATGTTACTTCTCCCACTTCTGTGTTTTTTCTTGAAAGGAAAAACAAGCACTGAAGAAGCTGGAAAATGTGCGGAAGGACCATGAATACAGATTAGAAGCTCTTCATCAAGCTCAGGTAGAAACATTGCTTCCTTTTAAGTTCAGTGGAATATGTAGCATTATTGCACAATCTCAGATGGTCTTGTCGTTCAAGAATTCTAGCCTAGTTTTGGTAACAAATAATGTGTTCATGCTGGAATAAATCTTAAAATTATGATGGGGAAGAAAGGTAATGCTAACTGGCGTGGAAATGCTGGGCTAAACGAGCAAACAATTTACTGTGGCTTCAGCTTCAGATATTCGGAAGAACATCTGGGTGTACATCTTTTTTGTGTGTTTCTGTCATGTTTATATTTTCACTTAAACACCCACATGCACTCACACACACACCCACACACCCCTTCTCCTCAGAAATATTACCGGTAGAATGACCATGTAGTCATGCATAGTGGCTTTCTACAGCAGACAGCTAAATATCTCTGCAGATTGTAAACTACTGAGAATTTTGTGAATGAGGATTTGACGATACATGTAATCAATAAATCTGCCAGCCTTAACCTTGGTCTAGGGACAGCCTATTTTTCAGAGAGATCAATTGTGATCAGGAGTGCACCCACTTCCCAGTTTATTAAATCGGGCATAGCTATTTTATGTTTCCAGATAAACAAAACCCTTTTTTGCATCTTGATCTACACAATTGCAATACCTGTCTTTCTTTTCCCCCCTCAACCTCCCCCCTTTTTAAATCCCATAATTTGTTATTTCAGTTCACCAGTTATTTTTGAACAATGGTTTTCTATCAATTCTTGACAATTTACTTGTGTTCCTGTAGCACAATACTCATAGCATAACCTATATCCAAATACTAAGTCTCAGTACATACAGCTCTTTAGCAAGTTTTAATTTTTTTATCTTTGTGATAAAGGGAAAAGCGGGGTCTCAACAGTGACTGTCTCCTTTACTTTCCAAAGGAAATTGACAAGGTGAAAGGTGAGCTTGTGGAAATGAACCTGGAGATAGTCGATCGAGCCATCCAGGTGGTCCGCAGTGCCTTAGCCAACCAGATTGATTGGACAGAGATTGGAGTCATTGTCAAAGAAGCCCAGGCTCAAGGAGACCCAGTAGCAAGTGCCATCAAAGAACTGAAGCTGCAGACAAACCATATCACAATGCTCCTAAAGTAAGTTGGTGCAGTGGACTAATTCACGGTTATTAAGATCAGCTGCTTGTAATTACTGCAAGTTCAAATCCCACCAGGCTCAAAGTTGACTCAGCCTTCCATCCTTTCTAAGGTAGGTGAAATGAGGACCCAGATTGTGGGGGCAATAAGCTGACTTTGTATAAATATACAAAAGTATGAAAGCTATTTCTTAACGCACTGTAAGCCGCCCTGTGTCTCCGGAGAAGGGCAGCATATAAATCAAATTAAAAAAACAAAAAGTTACCAAGCAGATGAGAGGAGTGTCCTGGAGGAGCCAAGGCTTTTGCCTATCAAGGCAATATTGTATTTCCATATAATGAAAGGGAATCTGTTGACATCCAGATATTAAGCTTCAGTTCTCATCAAGATCAGTTAGAATGATCATACCTTAGGGATCTTGGGAGATGTAGCCCAGTAATTTCAAGATCAGGAATAGATGACGATTGTTGAATTGAAATTATAATTGTAGAACTCACCATTCTGAAAATGGCTATGTTAACTTTAAAAAAAACCCCAAAACTTCCAACCTTTGAAGCTATATGGAAATAAAAGGTCAAGACAAAAAGAAACCCAGGCAAAAATAATAATAATCATTAACGTGTGTTAACCATGCAAAATTTTACTGTATATCTTCAGGAATGTAGAACAGAACCAGAATGAAAAATGGTGATCAAATTTACTCAGCTATCCTCCTGAATATGAAATACATTAATTAATTAAAATTATTATTAAAAGAGATGCTTCTGGTCAGCAAAACATGGGTTTTTTTTTTTTGCTGGATTAGAAACCCGTATGTGATCTCAGAAGAGGAGGAAGACGAGGATGACGAGGAGGAAAAACCTAAAATAGAAGAATCAAAGGGAAAGAAAAAGAAGAAGAAAGTCAAACAACTCCAGAAGCCTCTGAAGAATCAGCCTATGCTGGTGGATGTGGATCTCAGCTTGTCAGCTTACGCAAATGCCAAAAAGTAAGAAAAGGGTAAGAATTGGCTGGCATACCTTTAAAAGTAGGGCCTTTTGGATGGATTGGTTGAAGAACTAAATGGGGGCACAGTTAGCGTTCCATTTAAATCCACTATTTTCTTCCCAGTTAATGTTAATCATTTCATGCAAGATGGGCAAATATGATCGCTTGAAATGTACTCTTAATTTGGAGTGGGTTGGCCTAGAGATATGACATGCTTTCATGTTTCTCAGATATTACGATCACAAGA
>WNWU01000001.1:81412328-81521115 GCA_012654045.1 Ptyas mucosa
ATACGTGCTCAGTACCACTTGCGCGTGCATCTGGTGCATCTGGTGGTCTGGTAGTGAGCCGCATCCTGGGGGTTGGGCACCCCTGGTTTAGGGAAAAGGGCCCATTAAAGATTAGGGACTCTTAACTGCTTTCAAAACTGCTTTTGGGTGACTGTTAATGTTTACATTGGGGCAATAGGTTGTAGGCTAAAGCAGGGATCCTCCAACCTTGGCAACTTTTAAGCCTGGTGGACTTCAATTCCCAGAATTCCCCAGCCAGCAAAGCTGGAACTCCCAGGAATCCTGGGCTAAAGGATTGTTTTAAATTGGTCTAATTTTTTTTTTTGCAAGTTTAGAAATGGAGAGGAAAAGATTGTTAATTAAGAGATAGAGATTCATTCAATGAATCTCTTGTTTAGCAAGATGGCATTCCTGATTGAGATTGTCCAACAAGTAATTTCTTTAAAAAACATGCTTGTACTCCTGAGAGTCATCCTTGGTTGCATTAGAGTTGATACAAATTGAACTTAAATTCTGTTTTCTTCATCAGTGATACATGTAGTTGAAAAAACTTCTCTTCTCTGAGAAGCCTGCTACATTCAGAGCTTTTGTATGTTCCTAATTTTTGGAGCATGGACTCAAATGATCAGGAAACATCAAGTTCCTAATGGGGCAGCTTCCCCCCCCCCCCCATACATTCCAAATGATGGGAATTGTAGACACACACATTTGAAGAGTATCAGGATAGGGAAAGCTGAAAGGAGGTGACGTTTTCTTTATCCTGTTATTTCCGAACTTTCTGACAAAATCAGTGTCAGTTTGTACAATGTGTGTGCACTCTTAAAAAAACCCTTCTGAATATCAGTTACTAGAGGACACTAATAGGAGTTGGGTGTTGTATATTGCTTATTGAGTGCCCCTGAAGCATAAGGTCTTCATCCAAGTGTGTTCATCAACCACTAAGATAGGATAGCATGCAAAGAATATGTTAAACCGGAGGCAATATTCCAGACCATTTGCTGTGGTCAAAAACAAGACCAAAACAAAAAGACAATGGCATGGCCTTTTCAGGATGCCACCTTTTCAGACTTATCATGGATTTTAGAATATCCATGATTTGTTGTTGTTAGTTGCGAAGTCATGTCCTATCTATTGCGACCCTATGGGCAACGTTCCTCCAGGCCTTCCTGTCTTCTACCATCCTCTGGAGTCCATTTAAACCAGAGGTCTTCAAATTTGGCAGCTTTAAGACTTGCTATGCTGGCTGGAGAATTCTGGAAGTCCAAAAGTCTTAAAGCTGCCAAGTTTAGGGACCCCTGATTTAAGCTCACGTCAACTGCTTCTGTGACTCCATCCAGCCACCTCATTCTCTGTTGTCCTCTTCTTTTGCCCTCAATTTTTCCCATCATGAGGCTCTTCTCCTTTCTTCTTATTAGGTGGCCAAAGTATTTGAGTTTCATCTTCAGGATCTGGCCTTCTAAAGAACAGTCAGGGTTGATCTCCTCTAGGACTGACAGGTTTGATCGTCTGGCAGTCCAAGGGATCACAGCAGTTTTCTCCAATACCATAATTCAAAGGCCTCAATTCTTTGACGCTCAGTCTTTCTTATGGTCCAACTTTCATAGCCATACATTGCAACTGGGACCTAAATGTTCCTTGTCCCAAATATGATCAAATAATGGGCTCCATGTTCTAGGTTTATTTTCTGTTCTGCTTTCCAGAAGGCAGATTTCCTCAGTCAAATTACTGTGTTATTCATTTATTTTTTACTGCAGTTTAAAAACAAGTGTAGTTTTTAGCACATGTTCCTCAATCCTCCCCCCCCCACTTCCTGACTATTGAGGGATTTAGCACAAAGAAAAGTTAAAAGTCAAGTTGGTGATGAAATTCTGTAATAATGGCCAGTTTTTGGTTTTGCTGTTTCAGGAGATCGTATCCCTCCACGGACACTCACTGAGGCAGGCACAATGGCCCTGTGTTACAGCGCAGCCTGGGATGCTCGGGTCATCACTAGTGCCTGGTGGGTCTACCATAATCAGGTAATGAGGTCACTGGAAACTTCCCTGGCTTAGTTTTAAGAAATGAAACATTTTACTGGGGATTCTACAGATGCCTTGTTTTGGAACCTAAGAAAAATACTGTTTTAACACTGAATAATTGCAAGACTACTATGACTTCCCACAGTACTGTATTTTCTGGCGTATAAGACTACTTTTTAACACAGGAAAATCCTCTCAAAAGTCAGGGGTTGTCTTATACGCCGGGTATAAGCCTACCGATGCTCCGACTTCCCCAGCTGACCCACAGTGATGGTGGTGGGGAAGTCGGAGCGTCGGTAATATCCACCTGGATGCCTGGGACGGTGGGGCAAGCTCCATGCAGCAACCAGCTGGGTCCAGCATTCAGCGGCATGCAGCCTTGACGAGATCGGCACAGCTTCCCGAATCTGAGTTGCCGGTGCTGACCGATGACGCTACGGGAGCGCTGACAACATTGAGGGGTAGTCTTATACGGCGAGTATAGCCCAAACCCTATATTTTAATAGGAAAAGTAGGGGGTTGTCTTATACGCCCAGTTGTCTTATACACCGGAAAATACGGTAATTGCTTTTACAGCTTGTGGCTTTTTTGGGTTCTAGTTCTTTATTATGCATTCCTGCTCTCCTTGCTGGCATGCAGATCTGGTCAAGGCTACTTCTAGCTTCTCGGTACCGTCCTGGTTAAATTTATTTGTGCTCTTCCTGTTACACAAGGAATTTGCTTCATTTTCCTTTTTCACAGACAAGAGGATTGTGCATCTAAGTAAATGTGCAGATGATTAAGTAGCCTCTACTCCATGAGCATTCTGGGATGGCTGCTCAGAGCCATAGAATAATATGGTGCTTGCCCTTTTTTCAGTCTGAAGCATTTCCCAAAGATGCTAATGTACAGTTCCAGTCATCCTCCAACCAGCATACAATTAAGGGTTAAATTTAGGTAGGGAAGACTGTATTCAAATCTTCATTCAACAACGTAGCCCATTGGCTGAATTTGGGGCAATTTCACAGACGTATTCTCTCTATTTTGGCCTATCCTACTTCATAGCGTGGCTATTTGTGGGATATTATTAAGGGAGACCTTCCCACCTGATATAGTGTCATCTACATCAGGGATCTCCAACATTGGCAAATTTAAGACTTGTGGACTTCAGCTCCCAGAATTCCTCAGCCGGCATGGCGGGCTGAGGAATTCTGGGAATTGAAGTCTACAAGTCCTAAAGTTGCCAAGGTTGGAGACCTCTGATCTACTTCCAAAGGAAAGACAGAATGTAAATGAAATAATAAAGGAATAAATAGTCCAATACATTGAGAACAGTATCTTATTGAGACAAGTGGTCAACAGACTTAATTGTGTTGCTCCTCTAATACTGGTCTCAGAAGTAAAAAGCTTTTCATATAAATTTTTACAGATTTGTGGGTTTTTTTTCCCTGAAAGCTACGGAATTGTTGGAAATCGCCAGGGATGAAAGTTTCAGTTGCTTAATTAGTAGTTCTCCCTTCTCCAGGCCCAACATGTTATATGGCCATGATGGCGAACCTATGGCATATCTGTGGGCATGCAAGTGTTGCCCTAGTTCAGCTCCAACCCACATACGTGTGCCGGCCAGCTGATTTTTGGGCCTCCAGTCCCACCGGAAGTCGGGAAACTTGCTGTTTCCAGCCTCCGGAGGGCCTCCAAGGGGTGGGGAAGGCCGTTTTCGCCCTCCCCAGGCTCCAAGAAAGCCTCTGGAGCCTGGGGAGGGCAAAAAACGGGCCTACCGGGCCCACTGGTAACCTTTTTGCTGTCGCGTGCCAAAAGCGGGGGGAGCACAGGCGGGTTACGCATGCATGTGCGAGGGGGTAGGGGAGCACTGAATTATGAGTGTGGGCACATGCGCCCGTGACCTCCCCGGGTGCCCCACCGCGCTCCCCCCACTTTTGACACACAACAGCAAAAAGGTTAGCCATCATTGTTATATGGCATGCATCAGTGGATCTGTTATCTTTTGTTCTTCCAAAAACTCTGGCTTTCATTTCTGTTACATGTCCAACCCTCATACCCACTTCTTTTACGATAAGGTAACCTTTGTGGTCCCTCTTTGATGCGTATGATGTTATTCGTGTTTATTCATCTGGGTAACCTCCATGCAGGTGTCTAAAACTGCTCCCACTGGAGAATATCTGACAACTGGAAGCTTCATGATCAGAGGTAAGATCTCCAAGGAGACATTTCCCGAGTTCATTTCCCAACCCAGGATGGCTGTGGTGCTGATAGCCCAGTTCAGTGAGAAGGGGAAATTATGAACCAGACTCCATATTAATGTTCTAAGGAGGCTGAGTTTGCTTTTTCGTGGAAACCTCAATGATCTAATTTCTTCTTTTTTTTTTCCTCCAGGAAAAAAGAATTTTCTTCCCCCTTCTTATCTTATGATGGGCTTCAGTTTCTTATTTAAGGTACTGTGTGCCCTTAAGTTATTGCTTTTTCTTTAGGGATGTATAAAAATGAGGTGTAAGATGCCATCTCCCAAGTATTTGACTCTGCTGTTTACTAGATTGGCTTTGGGAGAAAGGATATTTTCTGGTCGAGGAAAGTGAAGTTGTGATTTCAGTGAAATCCTAGCAACTCTCGCTTGCATGTACCAGAAGTCCTCATAGCTGTAGTGCTTTGTTTCTTTTTGTTTTTTCCAAGGTAATATCTTCTATTTTTATTAAGCTTTACCTGCATGTACCTTTCTGTTTTTCAGTATATTCATAGAGGGTTGAAAACATTCTGTAAAAGCAGCCTTAGGTGCTTGTAAATTCATCTGCATGCGTCTGTTCATTTACGTTTGTTGTATTTCTACCTCTCTCTTGTGTGGGTGCACATGCACAACACACACACAAACGGACAGGCATAATCCAGATTGCAATGAGTTTTAAAATAGCCTTTCTTAATATTAGTGGGTTTATAACATTTTGTAAAAGCATGCGTGTGCGCGCGCACACACACACACACACACACACACACACACAGACATTCCAGATTGCAATGAGTTTTAAAATAGCCTTCGTTAATATTAGTGGGATCTGTTTTGAAACCTGACCATGTGTGTGAATTGAAGGAAGATTTTTTTAAAAAAAGAACTGTTGGGGAGGGAAGGATCAGTCAGCAGAACCTGATCAAAACTCTCTTGGATGGTAATGAGGCTTTCAAGTAGCCTCCCATCCATAGCTTCATTAACAGTTTTGTGTCTGTGACAATGAAGATTTTTTTTTTTGAGAAGGAAAATTTAGTCCAGTCTCCTCTCACAAAATCTATACTTTTCAGACACAAAATGCCCTTTGCTTTATGATAAAACTGGAATTTAAGATCTTTTCAAAACAGAATAACACAAATTGGAAAGGACCTTGAAGGTCTTCCAGTCCAACCCCCTGCTGAAGCAGAAAACCCTATACCAGGGGTGTCAAACTGGCAGCCTGCGGGCCGGTTGCGTCACGCACAGGCCACGCCCACCCCAGCTCCGCGAAGGGGGGAAACGTCATGAAACGTCACGTGACGGCAATGTGACATCGCGAGTTTGACACCTGTGCCCTATACCATTTCAGACAAATGGTTCTCCAGTCTCTTCTTAAAAGATACGGTCTTAGTCTTGTCAATTGGAGTTTCTGGTCCAGGTATTTCTTTCTTTTTTTCTGTGAGGTGACCAGTCAGATGCTGAGAACTTGGCCTGCATCCGAGGAAAACATGACCTTCTTTATCTGTATTCCAGGTGGATGAATCCTGTGTTTGGAGACACCGGGGTGAGCGGAAAATCAAAGTGCAAGATGAAGACATGGAGACTGTGACCAGTGCCACCAGTGAGCTGGCAGCAGAAGAAACAGAGCCCTTGGGTATGCTTTAACCTAGTGCTGCCAAAGAAAGTTACGTTTCTGGAGTCTGGGTTTCCATTTGCATATGGTGCCATTCATCCGTGGGCTGTCAGACTCCTGAATGAGAAATAACATCATAACTACGTAGTATGATGGACTTGCAGGGCCGGCACAATGTGTAACATGTTCACACTGGTGCAATAGGACTGGGTGTTTTGTTAATATGATTTATTGGGTTAGGGATTTTTTTGTCTTCACTGTGAGTTGTATTATGTTGGCGGGGGGTGCACTGAGGGAACTCAACCAATCTCATTGTACATATGTTGTGCACTGACAATGAAGATTTGATTTGATTTACTTCTGCTGGGACTCTTTTCATGACTGTGGACTGCTAGAATGAGATCAGTAAGCTCTATTGATTCCTCCAAAGTGAAAGTTTCCTCAGATGGGGGTCTCCCCAAGGTGAACTCCTCTTCCTTTGAGATCTTGATCCCCTCTTGATCCTCCCAGGCAAATCTTGTCCTCCTCTTCAGTCAATAAGTGATTCTTCCTTTTAAAATTCCAAGGACTGTTTGCTTGCCGGTCTTAAATCATGAAGTCCAATTCATGAGTGCAATTGAATGTGTGTTTGTTCCTTCTTTGGCTTTTTACCAAGATGCACCAGAGGGAGATGAAACTAGCAGTGATGAGGATGCCCATAAAGAGGAGAGCCAAGAAAAACCAGAGAATGAAGAACATTTTGCTGAGATACATAATGAAGAGTGTGTTGGGAACGGGGCAGGAGATGCCTTGGTCATGGAAGAATCATCTGAGGAAGAGAATGAAGTTTTGGAGGAAGAGGAAGATGAGGAACCAACAAGTAATGCTTCAGAGATACTTTTTCCAGACACAACCATTGATCTTTCACATCTTCAGTCCCAAAGGTAATAGAAAGCAGGACTATATGTACAAAACCATCTTTGGAATATGTGCCAAATACAAGTGTAAAATTTGAGCATTAGTCTTTGTCTCTTCTTCCCTGAAACTTTTTGCCAATACTTCCCAGAGACCTTTGCTTAATAATTTTGCTTCTTATTCAGGATGAATAGGAGTGTAATGAGCATAATATCTGTATATTAAAAAAAAATAAAAAATAGTTTAACAATTTGGAACTAATGTTGGTAAAGGTTGGATTCTTTTAAAAAAATGATTTGGATTATGTTTGTGATTTGGGGTGTTCTAGTTACTGTTAAGGAAAGCGATGGCTCAGTGGCTAAGATGCTGAGCTTGTCGATCAGAAGGTCAGCAATTCAGCAGTTCAAATCCCTAGTGCCGCGTAATGGAGTGAGTTCCCGTTACTTGTCCCAGCTTCTGTCAACCTAGCAGTTTGAAAGCACGTAAAAAATGCAAGTAGAAAAATAGAGACCACCTTTGGTGGGAAGGTAACAGTGCTCTGTGCGCCTTCAGCATTTAGTCATGCCGGCCACATGACCACGGAGACGTCTTCGGACAGCGCTGGCTCTTTGGCTTTGAAACAGAGATGCACTGACCCTAGAGCCAGAAACAACTAGCACGCATGTGCTGGGGAACCTTTACCTTTACTTTAGTTACTGTTAAATAGCTGTTTTCAACTATTACATACTGCCCAGAGTCACTTTTGTGAAATGTGGGGAATATTACATACGTAAAAAAATCTGAAAGGATGGTACAGTAAAGGATGGGAAACAATGTTTGTCAAAAGTATACAGGCCCTATGGTGACCAAATTTCGTGTTCTTAGAACAATAGAGCTTTAGTGTGCTAACTGACAGAATGAGCATCAGGATCTATATTTTATTATGGAAGTATACAAAGAACTGTAAGGAAAGTTAATGTAAATGTAAGTTGAGAAAGTATGTTCTGCCTTCTTATATAAATGTTGGGAGTCAGCTGCTGTCTGACTCAACTTTCACTTAGGAAAAATGGGCCTCTTGCTTGCATTTGGCTCCAGCTATTTTGGCCTTCAGGCTAAGACCTGGCTTTTCTCCCAGGTTCTTGGGCTAGAGTTGATATGGATTGGTTAGTGGATGGATGTGAGTTTTATCAAGACCTCAACCTAATTTATTCTTTTAAATACTTGTACTGTATAGTATTTTTGTTTGCAAACAGGTAATCAGGTGGCTGTATAAATGTATTTAATAAATACGTAAACTGGCTTCTCACACTGGACTGTTCTTGTAAAAAAACCCCAACTTTGTTCTATTGTAGATCGCAGCTGAAATTTGCTTTGAAAGATAACATCTCAAGTTTGGTGAGCTCTTTGTTGATATCATTAGAAGACTATTGGCTGCAGCTCATCCTGACAAAACAACTACAGTCTAATTCTCTCTCTCTCTCTTTTTTGTAGGGTGACAGCAAGTCTCAGGGGCGGAGACATCTCTCAGCCAAGGAGAGGAGGTGAGGAGGCCTAGATAGGACATTTAAATGAGTGTTTCTCAGTCTTGGCAGTATAAGATGTATGGACTTCAACTCCCAGAATTCCCTAGCCAGCAAATGAGTTGAAGACCATACATCTTAAAGTTGCCACTGTTGAGATATACTGATTTACATTTAGCTCTAAGTGACAGTTTTGCATTTGCCTGGGTAGTTACAGCTATTGCAAGATGCATTCTTGCTTTTTTGCCTTCCCAAAGCAGTTTATGTACTATGGAGTCCCACAAACAAGAAAGTTGGTTGTGGACTCCATACTACATAAACAACAGTTTCTATTGTATATATATCTAGAGTCGGGAACAACTAGCACATATGTGCGAGAGGAACCTTTACCTTACCTTTACCTTACATTGCATACTACAGTTTTTCTGGCTGCTGTTGCCAGCCTGAGATCTCTTTCTTTCCCTCTCTTCTAAGACTTGGGATGTCCTTGATATTTTGAAATAAATTAGCTAGCTGGCAGAAATTGTATGGAATTCTGCTTTCTCTCAGAGAGATGAAGAAAAAGAAGCTGCCAAGCGACCAGGATGATTCTGATCTTCCAAAAGGGAAGGATGAAGATAATTCTCCTCAGCTCCAGCTTTCTCCCAATGATTGTAAAAGTGCTGGCACGCAGCAGCCCGTGAAGAGGAGACAAAAGGTAAGCTCAACTGTGTGCATATTGGATACTCCTCAGGTAGCCTGATCAGTCAGGTGGGCAAAACTAGAGATTCTTGGACCACTGAGAGTTCAGCAAGAAACTATGCCATACGTCTACAATCCAACATCACCCAAATATGATAGAAATACAATTCCAAACGATCGGATCTCATCTGGAAGGCCTCATGATGGGGAAAGCCAATTCAGGCTGTTTGGAATTTGTGTGTGTTGGGATGAAAAGCTCTTTATTCCTCTTAATGCTGCAATTCTGCAGGGCCACTTGGCCTTTTACCTGAATGTATCAGATATCACTGTGCCATGAACCCTTCTGAGTAACCTGTGGATGCAGGCAAATTGGGCCTGTTTCCAGGCTGCCGAAAACCACAGATCGAATCCTTCTTCGATGCTTAAATCCATCAAACCTCCATGAGAATGTCTACATTTCACAGTGAGGGGACCGTAGTAGATATATCACAAATACAAAAATCTGTGGTTTATTGTGGTGGAAGAGTAACATGTCAGGTTAAGAAAGGCAGTTTGCGATGAGACTTTTCAATTTCACTCCCCTTTTGTTTTTGCCCGCAGAACAAGCTGAAAAAAATCAAGGAGAAATACAAGGATCAGGATGATGAGGACCGGGAGCTGATCATGAAGCTGTTGGGAGTAAGGCAAAAATAGAGTTGACTCTTCCCCCCCAACCCCACTTCAATATAATGTGAAATTTGTCTTCTGATCCTTTTGGTTTGCCAGTCTGCAGGGTCAAACAAGGAAGAGAAACCCAAGAAAACCAAAAAAGGAAAAACGAATCAAGAATCCGCCAAGAAACAGTCCCAGAGACAGAGGAGGGACCAGAAGCCTGGCCAGGGGGCCAGGATAGAAGAATTAATCCCTGAGTTAGAGGGGGCTTCTTTGGAGGAACATGTGGATGACAAGGTAGAATGATTAATAAAGCAATCATGGGTACTTAAAATAAGAATGAACCGAGTTTTGCAAGTTATGTTTCTCCCTTTCTCTCGGTCTTGGCTCAAGTTTGATGTTTTCTTTTCTTTGACTCTTCCAGGAGGAGCAGGACCAAGATCAAAACATAAATGAGGTAAATTTGAGCTGCTTATTTCTTTTTATTTAGTGGGGAAAAAAGGGCTTTGGAAATTCTCAGGTTTCTTTATTTGATGGGAGGGCATCATAGCTTGGGAGTGAAAATGGCTTCTCTGTAGCAGTGATTGTGAGAAGGATCTTGGCGTCTTAGTGGATAATCAGCTAAATATGAGCCAGCAGTGTGCAGCGGCAGCTAAAAAAGCCATCGCAATCCTAAATTGCATTAACAGAGGGATGCAATCAAGATCAAGTGAGGAACTAATACCACTCTATAAAGCCCTAGTAAGGCCACACCTAGAGTACTGCATCCAGTTTTGGTCACCACACTATAAAAAAGATATTGAGACCCTAGAAAAAGTGCAGAGGAGAGCAACCAGGATGATTAGGGAACTGGAGGCTAAAACATATGAAGAACGGTTGCAGGAACTGGACACGGCTAGTCTAGTGAAGAGAAGGACCAGGGGAGACATGATAGCCGTCTTCCAATACTTGAGGGGCTGCCACAGAGAGTAGGGGGTCAAGCTGTTTTCCAAAGCACCTGAAGGCCAGACAAGGAATAATGGATGGAAACTGACCAAGGAGAGATTCAACCTAGAACTGAGGAGGAACTTTCTGACAGTGAGAATAATCAACCAATGGAACAGCTTGCCTTTGGACATTGTGGGAGCTTCATCACTTGAGACTTTCAAGAAAAGATTGGACTGCCATTTGTCAGAAATGATGTAGGGTCTCCTGCTTGAGAGGGAGGTTGGACTAGATGACCTATAAAGTCCCTTCCAACTCTGTTAATCTGAATGTACCTGCTTTCTGTGATCACTTAAAAATTAGTCCTCTCAAGTAGAAAGGAGCTGGTGCTGGAATGTCTATTTTGACATCATTACAAAGTCTTTAATGCTATACCAGCAATGGAGAAAGTCTGTGTGACCTGCAGGATAAGGAAGCTTTGGCCTCAGCCTCAAGAAATCTTCCATCCCGCTCTGTCTCATTTCTGCAGTTCTAACTGTCCTTGCCCACATGCCTTCAAGCGTATCTTTGCAAAAGATGTCAAGCCAGGAGATGCTGACGTTGCCTTTTCTCTTCCTTGTCCTGATCCTCCTCCTTATTTCTTTAAAGGAAGACTCAAAGAATTAGGCAGCTAATTCCATATTTCTGGATCCTGTTCAATTGTAGAGATCCCATTGACTGATGTTTCACTGTTAGCTTTATAAAAATATTGTGGAGCATCATCTGATGTTGATAAAAATGGAAATATTGAATGTGTGAGCGAAGGCAAGTCTTAATTTGTTTCCAGCCGTCTTTGTCTGATGTTTGGATTTCTGGGCTTGTGAGATAAATTAGTACAAAAAAGACATGAATAGAATAGCACTTAGACTTATATACCGCTTCATAGTGCTTTACAGCCCTCTCTAAGCGGTTTACAGTGTCAGCATATTGCCCCCAACAATCTGGGTCCTCATTTTACTGACCTCGAAGGAATGGAAGGCTGAGTTATTCAAACTGCCAAACCTCTGGCAGCCAGCAGTCAGCAGAAATAGCCTGCAGTAGTGTAGTAACCACTGCGCCACCACGACTCACCAATGCCCCATTATAACTGCTTTGCAGTCCAATCAGTTACAAAATTGACAGATAATAACGCCTCTTTGCAAAATAAGCACACCCTGTTGTAGTGAGAGCAACTGAACATCCATGGTCAGTCTCCAGTCTGTATGATTTCACCATGCTCATCCTTTGCTGTATCCAGGAAGAGACGGCTCTGTTTGATTCTCTGACTGGGCAGCCTCACCAGGAAGACATCCTCCTCTTTGCTGTTCCAGTCTGTGCACCTTACACTGCCATGGGCGGTTACAAGTGAGTGTCAACAACTATTGGCATGGGTGTACCTGCCCAGAGAAAGCTATCTTCCTATTAAAATCATGCTTGTTTTTCTTTTTTTTAAGATATAAAGTCAAGCTGACACCAGGCACTCAAAAGAAAGGGAAAGGTAATGTATATTCCTTCTTGTGTGCTTTTCAGCCATTTCACCTATCTCTATAGTACTAAAACTCATTCTCTCATAATCTTTTATTGGTGAAAGTGTTTGTAGGACAATTAGTTTTCCACCCGGGTATCTCAAAGTGGATAACTTATAGATTGCATCAAAAATCTGGAACCCGTGGCTTCCGTGAAGTTGACATTTGGCAAATTTCATAAACCATTTTATGACATAAAAATTATCATAAAAGTATTTTTAGGACATAATACAAAATGTCATAAAACATTCCCTGTGGTCAACTGTTGATGTTTAACAGTGCTATACAGTTCAACATAGATTGAACTTTTAAAGCAGATACGTCTCTGAGTATCTTCCTGAAATCTTAAGAAGTTTTCAAGTGCTTTATACACTGCCATGAAAGCATTGAGGAACTTGGTAAAAAAATATCTTTGAAATGAAGACCCAGTGGGTCATACATAGATTGTGTGGCTAATTATTAAAGCCCTTAAATAGAAGTGCTGATCAGCAAACGTGTATTTTAGCTTGTCCATTAATAATTTGCTTTCACACATTTTCTCTCTGCTCCTTATTGTCCTGTTGGCAGTATCTCCTTTCCTCTTAAATTCTGTTTTATTGATATGCATATGTACAATGTTCTGTCTTTCTACTCAAACTCTTTACCATTTAAACATTAAGATAATCTTTAAAAAATGAAAGCTGCTTTTCCCCAAGATGCCTCTGATGCTGTCTTCAGAGTTGAGAAGGTATAGAAAACCTATGGGGATGTTTGCAAGAATTCCCCAAAACAGATCAACTGCTTATACTTCATCTGCCTTGTGTTGTTTTGTGTCCTAACAGCTGCAAAGACTGCTTTGCATAATTTCATGCAGTCCAAGGAATCAACTACAAGGGAGAAGGATCTCTTCCGCAGTGTGAAGGTAAAACCCTGCTTTTGAATATTTGCTTTTAAAGCGAGTGTTGTGGAAACAAAAAGGAAGAAAAATCGGGTGTAAATTCCATGTGAAACTGAAATACATAGACTCATGTCTTGAAAAATAGGGGATGGATTGCAAAGTGATAACTCCAAAGTCCTATGACAGAAAAGTCAGACTGAATGAATAATATTTTGGCAAAAACATTGGGGTTGGGTATGAATGGCGAGCTGATAAGACTAGCCCATCCCTCCTAACTGAGAATACAATTTCATCTCAGAAGTGTCTTCATAGGGGAAAAAAAATATGTAAGATTGATTTTGGAAACTACAGTTGGAATTAACAATAAGGAAGAGATCCTATCTGTCTTAGAAAGTTAACTAGATCTCAAGTTCTACTAGGAGCACTCAGAAGCTCTTCATTTGACACCACCAGTAGAGATATTTAGATATTCCTCTTTATGGATTAGGAAATCCAAAGTATCCTTCCAGATTAAGAAAAGTTTCATAGTCAATGGGCCTATAGTTTTAAGTTCCTTAAAAAGAATTTTAAAACTATAAAAAAAGTTTATCTGGAATTTGCTGCTTGTTTTAGCACCTGGCTTTCCTACTGGTAGAAAAAATGACTTAACAGTACTGTAAGAATATAGCTAATCAAGAAGGACATGTCATTCTTTTGCATAGGATACGGACCTATCCAGAAATATTCCAGGCAAAGTGAAGGTGTCGGCCCCTAATCTCCAACATTTGAAAAAGAAATGATATGAACTATGGACAACTTCACAAGCTTGCACCTTTGAATTGTGTTGCCCAATGACAGGAGCAATGACAGGATACATCATCACTGGAGCACCTTTCTGTTTTGTTAATAAAATCCACTACTGATCAAATGATCACAGTTGCTGTGCTTTTCCTCTCTCCTGCGTCTTAAGGTAACTTCACTTTCTTCCTAGAAAATGGATTCATATTGGAAAGCGTTTATGATCCCAGCCTGGTACAATGTTTTATTGTGACCAGCTGGGCTCCATGTCACATTTCATATTTGTACTCTCTTGCTACAGCATAGAACTGATTTTTTTTCCATCTTCTTTTGCTACATTGTCTTTAGATGAACACCTTTATTGTATTAGAAAGCGGTCCTCAACCTTTTGGACTCCAGGGACCAGTTCCGTGGACAGCGATTTTTCCATGGACCAGGAAGGCATGGTTTCACACGCTTCCTGCATGTGCACAAATGAGGCTTCATTCACATGGTCCAGTTCCTGGTGGCACTGGTCCGTGGACCGTGGGTTGGGGACCCCCATATTAGAAGACTGTGTGGATAATTTTAAAAACCTGCATGAACCCGGATGATGCATTTAATACATGTTTAGAAGAAAAGAATGAATTATTGGCTTAGGGTCCATACATTCCATTGTGATTAGAAACTTCAACCCACCATTCTCCAGAAGTCCCATTCCAGAATATGCTTCTTAGTATTGGAGACACTGGATGCCAGAATGGTATTGTTTACCCTTTCTCAGAAATCAGGAGTAATAGAAACAATTAATTGTGGGGCAGACTGTTAATTTTGCGTGTACGGCTATGCTGCATTGAAGATCCCTGACCCTAGATTTAATAAATATGGGGTTGTGCTATATGGAACAAAATGCGATCTTACACAAGGCTTCTTGTCCAGCACCAGTGTAGAAGAAATAGCGAATCTCTCCACAATTGCATTAAATAATAACATTTATTGCAACCAAATTTGACACAAAAATAGGTTCTCTTTCTAAGCTATTCACATGCAGTCAAAAGACAACAAAGCAACCTGGCCACTAATTACAACACAAGAACATTTAATCTATACAAATGTTATTTTGTCGTTCAGGGATGGTAAAATTATTACATCTTTTTATAGAAAGGCCATCTATATACAGTATGACCAGTGAAGATTCTCCCTATGATCCAGATGTGTTGTTACTACCAAAGCGCTGGTTGAGTCTGTGGAGCAGGTGCTTGGGAAGGCAGTGCCAGGAACTGGCCAGGATTTCTTTGAAGCACATAACAGTCTCTAAACACAATCTGGAGGGGAGTAAATGAAAAGAAACTTAAAATTTCAGACAAATTGTTGTTTTTCTGCTTCCTACTTAATGCCATACAAATATAGGGTCAAGTGTGATAAGAACAGCTATCCATTTCTGTTGAATTTTATTGTATTTGTTGAACACTGAAGGTTTCTTAAGGCAACAGAACAGATACAAGTAACCTTAGGCTGAATAGAAAAACAACATCTACTCAATGGTCTGCTTCATGAACTTGTAGAAGACACAAGTTTGAGGGAAGTGGCCTAGACTAGAAATTTCCTCAAGAGATCTGTCAGCTTCCTACCAAAATAAATACAGCATTTATTATTGTTCTCATAGTGCCAGATTTATATCCTCAAATTCCCATTTTGCATATTTATCAAAGGAAAGAGCAGTTTAAAGTGTATTAAAAATACCTTGCCAGGGATTTGGGTTGAAGAGAAAACACAAGTATCTCATTACTATGTGCCTGAAAGCAAACAAACAATCAATTAGAACTGAAATTTCATGACAGAGAACCTCAATCTACAATTCACAAGGAAGAGAACAGACTGCTGAACCTGGATCAGAAATAAGAGTTTCAAAATCCTTGTCTAGCTTTTAGATAGCTTCTCAAACAAGTCTACCTCATAAGGTGCGTGAAGACAATAAATTATGATGCTCAGACTTCCTGCACAAAAGGCAGAATAAAAGTGAATCAATGAAGAATTAGGTTATTTATTATAAATCTCTGTGACTCAGTAAATGAAAAATGCTAATGAGCAATGGTTATAGTCTTTGGAACTCAAACACTTTCACATATACTGCAGTTCAGTCTTCCACTCAGGCTGGCATTGTGGCCACCAGCTGCCAACCCTCCCACATCAATTGGTGCGCATACGAAAATTTATTTCCATCATTTCTATAGCTAACAAGCAACACTTACACTCTTGGGTAATGTGTGCTCTGTGCTTTCATGAAACAAATACAGTATCAGCAAGATAGTCTAGAACAGAGGTCTTTGATTTGTACGAAAGAACATTGATGGGGAGAAATAGCCATGCAAATACGGCTCAGTATCAAACAGAATTTATGAATAGAATGGAATGGAATGGAATAGAATAGCTTGGCATACATTAAAATGAAATTTCATTGCATACAGAAAAGAAAACCTCCAATATACACTACATAAACACGACTAAATAAGTAAAAAATTATGCATATACCCACATATATATGGCAGAGAAACAGCACAGTCTAATAAAAAAGACTTGTCTATTAAGTACCTTCAGGAAGTCATCTGAGTTGAACCTGATCCCCCCAGAGTTAACAGGTTAAGGATAACATTTATTGTGGCTGATGCCAGACGCTAAATAAATCACCAGCTGAATTTCAAACCACCCTTTTGGGATTACAAAAGGGCTGCCTTTTGCTGCGCTTATGATTGCACTGCTAGATGGAAAGAAATGGGCAGGCTGCCCTGAACCCAGGCCTGAATACACTGCAACAGATCGGTGGAATCATCCCTTAGTAAAAACGAACCAGAGAGTTTCATATACTGCTTTTCCTACCGGCTGCTTTGTGCTCTACACAGAGTCAAAGCCAGTGAACTGAAAAAAAAAAACAAAAACCCACATAGACCTGAAAAAAGAACTTACTGCTTTGTGATGGGCAAGTAAATTGCTGGCACAGCCCCCAAAGACGATCACTTCTCCCTCATCGCTTGCACAGGCAGTGTGCCAGAGTCTGTAGATAGAACATTTGCACCATTGAGAATGCAACAGGACAAACACAAAAGGGTCAAGGGTACAGGAGTCTGAGACTTCACAAATCACAGTAACTACAGCTTCAGTTGCAAACTACAAGCTAAGTAAAAATTGGATGGGGGAGTATAGCAACAACCCCATCAAGTGTATAGCAACTGGAATTTACTGTATTAGATTCCATTTTTCTATAGGTCCTTGTATTCCACTCATAAATAACAAAACCAAGAAAATGTATGATTTGATATTTTTGCAGCAGCATGCCATAACTGCTTCACAATATTCCATTTTTTAAAATCTTTCTTGCATTTGACAGTAGTAGGGACTTTGAAAACAGAGATGGGAAAAAAGCTTAATATTCTCAATCATTCTCTCTCCAATTATGCTGCAAAAGATACTGCTTAGGGTGGCAAAAATAAGACATATAAACCAACAAAACATTTTTCTGAGGGTTAATATACTGCAGTGTTTTTCAAACTTGCCAACTTTAAAATGTGGGCTTCAACTCCAATAATTCCCAGGCCACACAACTTAAGTTACCAAATTTGAAAAACCCTGCTGTACTGTAACAACGTCTTGTTGACTGAAGTCAAGATGCATGACAGTTGGACACATGAAGCTGGGGAAGGCTGCTGTAGTGAATTTGGGATGTAGAAATGCAATACAGTTCTTGTGCTACTGTCTTACCGGGGTTTCTCTAAATAGTTGTGTTCAAACTGTATCCATTCATTTTTACTGATGCAATAGATCCAGGCATCACCTGCAATGCAAAGAGATTTTTAACTTTGAAGGCATGTTTTCAATGCTGCCCAAAGGCACTAGGTTGGTCACAAGATGGGTCAAAGTACAGATTTAAAGGCATCACCTGAGGCTCTGGGCTCTCATGGGAAGACCTACCACTGCTAGCACAGGACTCACGGGCTACATATTTGAAGGCCAACTACAAGATGCCCCATTTAACTATATTCTTTATGATACTTTTTTTTTTTAAAAAAAGTCCCCATTAATTTAATTTATTTTTTAAAAAATTTGGAATCCTCATCCCTGGCAAAGAAATTACCATGAAATCATCATCCTCTTTTAACGATCCCATAATCCCTTTGGAGTCTGGGCAACTGAATGGAGCTGTGTGTTTACTGGCCGGATGCCCTCCTGTCGCCAATGCTGATTTTTTCCCCCAGCAGATATATTCTCAGTGTACCCAGAGAAATATCTGCCTCTACCTAGGATCAAATTCACAGCTTCCTGATCGTGAGGCGAGAGCTCCACTTCTAGGACACCGCACCACTCATGAAATGGTACAAATATTTCCAGGCTTTATTTCATAAATACACTGTAATCACTGTAATTAGAGAAAAATAGAATGATACCCAACAAGATGCCAAATATTTACTACCTGTAACACAACTAGAGCATGCTGTGGCCTTCTTAGTGATATAAAATCACTTCAGAGAATTGCTTTTGTTTATACAGATAGTTGGCGACTTACAACAATTCGTTTAGTGACTGTTTAAAGTTACAACAGCATTGAAAAAAGTGACTATGACCATTTTTCACACTTACAACCTTTGCAGCATCCCCATGGTCACGAGATCAGAATTCAGACACTTGCCCACTGGTTCATATTTATGATGGTTGTAGTGTCCCGGGATCATGTGATCACCATTTGCGATCTTCTGACAAGTCAATGGGGAAGCCAGATTCACTTAACAACCGGGTTACTGACTTAACAACTGCAACGATTCACTTAACAACTATGACAAGAGAAGTTGTAAAACAGGGGTGAAATCACTTAACAAAGCAGCATAACTTTTGGGCTCAATTGTGGTTGTAAATCGAGGACTACCTAACTAACAAAAGCAACTCTGTAAAGTGGGACAATGGTGATGAAAGAAACATTCCATACATTTATTGGATTATACCACTTCCCCATTTAAAGGTGCTTGTGAAAGGAGTGGTGCAGTGGCCTAGAGGAGGATCTTTTGCCTCACAAACAGGAGGCTATAGTTCAATCCTAAGTAGAGGCAGTTATTTCTCTCTCTGGGCACACTGAGAATGTATCTGCTGAACAAAACTCTGCATTGGCAACAGGAAGGGCATCTGGCCATTAAAACACTCTGCTAGCTCAATTCAGTTGCTCAGACTCTATTTCGCAAGGGATTACGGGGTCGTTAAAAGAAGACGAATGATTTAAAGGGGCTTGTGAAAATCATCAGATGGAAGCAAAAATAAATCCAAGGCACAGGATTTAGGATTCTTCTCCGAAAAAACCAATAATCTGAGAAACTGAAGATGGTATCTACGCTTCTAAAATTTACTTACTGAGTGGCTGCTTGTCAGTTGTGAAGCCACCAAAGAGAAAGAGATGATCTGAGGAAATGGTGGTTAAAGAATGCCAAGATCGTCCAACAGGGCAAATGCCCTGCACAACTCTGTGGGGGGCGGGGGGGAGGGGGGGGGGGAGAGAGAAGAACACACCAAGTAAGAAAACCGAGGCTCACAGGGGCAGAAATGTCTACCCTGGGTGTAAAATTGTAAACTGTCTCACAGGTACTTTTTATTTTAAGGGCAACTGGACTTTCTGATTTTTCTTTAAGACATTTTGCTTCTCATCCAAGAAGCTTCTTCAGTTCTAACTAATAAAATGTCTTAAAGAAAAATCAGAAAGTCCAGTTGCCTTTTTAAAAAAGAACAAAACACCTTTGGGACAACCATGATCTGGATGACTGAGAACCTCTACAGGCAAAACTGTACACATTTTACAAGTGGTGGATAAAAATACAGAACTTGATAGAGATCCCTAGATTGAGAAAGATCTGTCAAGATAAAGGGGAGGAACATCTACGTCAGGGGTAGTCAACCTTTTTACCTACTGCCCACTTTTGTATTTCTGTTAGTAGTAAAATTTTCTAACCGCCCACCGGTTCCACAGTAATGGTGATTTATAAAGTAGGGACAAAATCCCTACCATCCACCATGAAAGCTGGAACGCCCACTAGTGGGCAGTAAGGACCAGGTTGACTACCACTGGTCTACATTGTGGAAATTCTTGAGACCCAAAGAGTTTTCTGGTGAATCATGTAGTTTGATTTTTGAAGAAAATTCCGTATGCTGTGATTCACCTAATGCAAAGTGTAATACTGCAAATGGAGCCCTGGAACCATTTTCAAGAAAAAAAGTGCAGAAAATATTTCCTTGGAAAGGTCACAGCTTTCATCCCCAAAAAGTCTAATGTGAGAAATGGCCAAAACCTTAGAAATTACCTAGAAGGGCAGGATATACATTTTGTAAAATGTAAACATTCCATGTTGAAAGGAAGCACAATTATGAAGAGAAAGGAAGACCTACTTACATCTCCTGCCATTCCCATGTTTCCAGATTAAGAAAATAAAGATCATTCATTCTAGATTCCTGAGAAGAGAGGGAGAGACATCGGTTTAGTAGAAGTTGGTCCTCCAAGAGGAGACTGTACCTCCATTCTGCATTCCTACTCACTCGGTATCTGCCTCCAAAGACATATCCTCTGTTTCCAACTGTAGCACAAGCATGGGCTGCTCGGGGTGATGGTGATTTACCCTGGGAGGAGAATTCCAGAAAATATTATTCTGAAGACAATTGAGGAAAGGGAATATATCAGAATTCACCAACTTTTCTGACTTTTGTGGAGCAGCAGGGCGGGAAGAGGGAGGGGATGGCTCTGCGCATGAGCAGCTGGCAAGTCTGCACAGCTCCATTTCCATGAGTGACATGCACACGCGCCCACCTCTCATGCAAATAGAGCACGCATGTACGTGCTCATCCGCTGCTCACCAGTCAGGTGAGCCAGTCTAGCGGCTGTGGTTATATGTATTATTAGGTGGTTCTTTTTCTTTCCATAGGTCCTCTACTATTCCCAGGAGAAATATTTCAGGTGTCAATTCAGTATCTTCTCCGATTATTTCTTGTAACCATCTCCGAATCTTACTCCAATATCTTTTCGCTTCAGGGCATGTCCACCACATGTGAAAAAAGGTGCCCTGACCATGGCCACATTTCCAACAGTTTGGGTGTATGTTGGGATACATCTTTGCTAGTCTAGCAGGGGCTAGATGCCACCTGTGGAGCATTTTGTATTGATTTTCCTTATACGTCGCAGCTCTGGTCAATTTATAACTCTTATTCCATGCCTCTTCCCATTCATTTAAATTTTTCTCCCATACACTCATTTGGTTTTTGGTTATATCCTCAGCTCTGTCCTCATCTAATAGGTAATTATATAATTTAGCCAAAATCTTTTTTCCTGTTCCCATCAGGACTTTATCAAGCCTGCTATATCCTAGTTCTAAACCACATTCTTCCTTGTCTTTCTGGTATCTAGATTTTATTTGTAAGTAGGTCCACCAGTCTAGATTTATACCTTGATCTCTCAGGGCGATGTTAGATTTAAGGTTTCCTCCACCATCTAGAATGTCTTTATATCTTATCTTATCTGCAGGAGCCCTGAGAGATAAACCAGCTGTTTTGTACCATTTTTGTAATTAACAACACGATAACAAAAACCCATCCGGGGGACAGGATTGAGAAAGCATTGCTGATATAAATCTACTAGAAGCAAAGGTAGGAGTTGAACTGGGACTGTTACTGTTAATTACCACACCATTGGAGCACTTTCACACCAATAGAAAGATTAGTGCCCAGGTGATTCACACTGGGAGAACAACAGGATCCTGGACATTTGGCAGATTAAAGCTGCCATAGAGAAATTTATTTGAGAGTTACCGTAGTCACAGGCTGGCTCCAAGTAAATGACTCTGTATCTAGGACATGTACATGATTATTCCACCCTCTGGGAAGACCTGAATTCTAGAGCCAGAAACAGACACAAAGTTATAATGTTTTCTACAGCCAAACGTTTCAACATTTCTAACTAAAGTAGCATGTCCAGAATTATTTTTAAATCATTCCTTTTTCTTGACTTGTGAGTTGCCTTGCAGACATTCAAGTTGACAGAAAGGCAGTCAAGCCGAATGAAAAGTGCTGCATGAGTGTACATTCGGTTCTTTTTTGCAATTTTTTGGGGGTTTTAACACCTGGCCTAGAATGGAAGCAACTAGCTTTCAAAATCATAGATCTTTTTAATCATGGTTAGCTGCATCTAGAAGGAAGTGTGGGAGGACATGTTGTCTCACCGCATATCAACAGTTCTAGACAGGCAGAAGATATGTTAAGAGGGGAAAATGAATAAGTTTAGTACGCTCAATTGTTTAATATATTATAATTGTAAGATTAATTAGTATCAATGTAGTGAATGATGTTTAAATTCTGATGATTATTGCACAGATATATTTGTATCCAGACGACACACTGTTTAAGAGAAGATGGAATGTTTATATTTTTTAAAAAAACTTTAAGAAAACAGTTCTAGACAGGTTAAGATAATCCCCCAAATGAAACCAAACTGAATTTGCTTCTATGAATAGAATTCTTGAATAATTGTACTGTCTTAGATAACAAGTTTTTCTTATTTACTAAAGTCAGGACTAGGAAGGCAGCAATGCAGGCAGCAATTTCTCAAAATCTTTCAAGTCCTTCATTTTAGCAGGGATTAAATTCTGAACAGTTCCTATGCAAAATCCTTTGGGGATAAATTTAGCTTTCCTGTTACTTAGAACCTTATAGGCTCCTTTCAAAGGGAATCCCTTTTCTCAAATATATGCAAAATGTAGTCAGCAAGCTGACTTAAAAACAAAGCCTGCATTTATTATTGAGATAAAATTCTTTCCACACAATTTCATGACCGCAAAGATGGTAAGAAGAAACCCATCTTTGCCAAGTCGTGGTTGAGTTCCAACTTTCCATTAAAAAAATTCCAGCTCAGAAAAATAAAATGAATTACCCAAAAAGAGGTTTCATCAAACTCAAAGGTCCCAATCTGCTCCACATCTGGGTAATAGCCATAGCCACCAAAGAATATAAGTCTGTTCAAAACGATATAAGGGGGAAAAAAAATAAACCACAACAATAAACTATCATGATAGATTACTGTAATTATTTTATATTCAGTAGAAATCTTGCATTTAAATTAGATAGAAGAACCATTTTTGGTTCATAGGGCTAACACAGTGTTGTGTGAATAAACAAAGGGAATAGGGAAGGGAATCCAAATGAGTAGCTATGAGATTAGATAATTTTATCTTTCCAAATTTGTTTGACAAGTGATCGTATATCATTGTTAGTGAGTACGACTACTGAGGTTTATGGCAGTTGCAATAAAATACACCTAAAAGTATGGGAATGGTATTTCAAATGCAGTTTTTCAGATTTTTTTTACATATTTCAAAAAGACGTTCAAGATTGCAGTAGTCTTTTTAATGTTCGTAAACTGCTTCTAACAGGGAAATTGGGCAGGACATAATTACAGGCTCCCTTTTTGGATATCAAAAATTCTCAGCAGTTTAGATCAATTTCTCTAAGTGAAATGAAACTTATGCAATGTCAGGTGGTTTCGACTGGTGCTGACAGTTTCAATTAATATAATGTTTTAGATGACTGATTCTTATTAGTAACTCCAACATTTTAAATTATTCTCAAATATTGATAAGCTGTATTCGTTTTTAGTTTTGTTTACATTAGAATCCCTATCTGAAGCCACCACATACAAATCGTTACATACAAAATGATCCAATTACAAGAATAAACTGAGGAAAATGGAGCAAAGCAGTTCCATTTTTTCCATTTCCATTCCAACTTTTAAACATAATGTAAAAGTTCATTTTTCTGACTTTTTTAAAAAAAATATAAGTAGCAGAATATATCACACAATTGTTTCGAAGAAAAATAATAGATTTTTGGAATAGTTAATAGTTGCTTACTTATTTCTATAAACCCATACTCCGAGCTTGTCTTTTGATGATGGAGGAATACCCTGGCAGTCCACTCTGACCCACTGCAACACTCCGTCATTTGATCTGGAATTTAGCATGTAGAACTGCAAAGAAATAAAGAGAACAGGTCTTGGACTTTCCAATTCCATGGCAAAAATGAAGTCTCATCTCTTTTGGATTATGTCACATCAACTTAGAGCCCCTAATTCTCAAAGCCCCCAAACCCAACAGGCATTTCATGACGAATCTATTACTTAATTTGGAGCACTAAACTTCATTTCTCCACAAACGGCAAAAGCTGATCTTTCTTTTCAGGAGAGAAGGAATAACTGTAGAGTTTTCTTTGGGTCACTAAGGAGTTTTATATTCACCATTCTACCAAGGCTGTTAACTTCCGCATCAAACAAAAATAACCTTCCTTCCCAAAAACCAGTCCAGCTGGCAAAAGAAGTAGAAGTCTGTGAATGAATTTCCCAAATATGGACAAAGGACAAGTAAGTTTACAAGAAGCCAAACACGAAGAGGAAAAATTCCTCTGACAAAAGCAATAGAAAAAAGGGTTATGGATAAAAAAAGATTACTGAAAAATGGGAACATCTTCACTTAGGTTTGGGGGATATATTTTCGGGAGACAGGAAATAGAAAATGACAGGCAGCTGAAATGTCAGAGATATGCAGTCCATCTTAAAAACTGTGTAATAACACTTGGGAAAAAAGTTTTATTACTACTTTTACTACTGGAGTAGATTTTATTATTATGAAACTTGTTTGAGGAGGAACATGCGTTAACTCTCACCAAGAAAGGTAGAGCTTAAACTTTGATAAGCTCTCAAAATATGTAGAAGAAAATCTTTGTATGAAAAATAACCTTGATTTCATTAGACCACTATATAGTTTGAATTGCATCTGATAGAGCAGATGAGAAACTTTTAACAATTTAACTTGAAGAAAGAAACGCAAAATACAAATAAAAATAAATAAATGAATATACAATACAACTTTCTCTAAAGATCCTCAAAGCCCATTTGATCAGAACTCTTTCTGGGTTTACTTTTATTTATTTATTTAATATACCCATCATGCTATTCCTGTTCTGTCCCCTCCCTGCTTCAGGAGCCCAGACAAGCATACACACAAACAGAAGTGTACGAAAGTCGTTTATTCACCATTCATAAACAACAAGCTGGCAGCGAGCCCGGGAGAGATAAAGACAGCTGTTATTTTGAGTTGCCACGGCCAGTCCCTGATAAGGCTCTCCGGCATGTCCAAAAACAAACAGTCTTAAGGTTAGCAAACACTTATCTGATGCAGTACTTCAGGAAACAAGCAGCCAAGTTAATAATTTGTTTGTCACAAAAGCCAACAAGGTAAGGTCAGCTCCTTTTATACCTTGTGGGGCATTGGCTTTGTGACTCATCACCTCGTGCTCGGCCCCACCCACTCCTTTGCTGAGCCCGTCTCTCTGATCGTCGCCACCTGGGATTAATCCACTCCCTCTCCTCATTAACGTCTGACTCAGAGGAGCTTTCCTCCTCAGGGCTTTCAGCTGGGGCCTGGGGTGGTGCCAAACCAGACGGGCCAGGAGAGGGGGGCCTTGCCTCCTCCTCCTCTTCACTTTCGGAGGGTTCTTCCTCCGAAGGTCCGGGCTTGGGAGCCGAAGACACAACAATTCCCCACTTTCAGGTTCAGTAACATTATGCAAACCACAGAAAGGAAGTAAGAAATAGAACAAATAAATTAAAGGCATGAGAGAAAAAAATAGAATTAAATTTGATTAGACAAAACCATTCGCTCTCCTTCTCCATTTCTATCTTTGTACTGCACCCTTGCTTCAACCACATCTCTATACCACTTTGTTCTTTGCTTTTAAAATTTTTCATCTCTCTCTTTTTGGCGATCACCATTCAACTACAACTTCCTTAATCTTTCCTTTGCTATCAACCATTTGTCTCTTCTTATATCTACATGTTCTGTGTTTCAGTCCTAATTCAATTCTCTCCATGGGGCCAAACCAACTCAATGTACACCTTCTTAGGGCTCACTCCCAATCCCCATCCATTCTTGACTCTGTATCTTTCTTGTTTTACTCCACTTATTTATTTGTATCCTGCCTTTATTATTTTACAAATAACTCAAGGCAGCGAAAATATCTAACACACCTCCTTCTCCTATTTCCCCCACAACAACAACCCTGTGAGGTAGGTTGGACTGAGAGAAAGTGACTGACCCAAAGTCACCCAGCTGGCTTTCATGGCTAAAGTGGGACTTTAATTATGGTCTCCTGCTTTTTAGCCTGATGCCTTAACTTCTATACCAAACTGGCTTTCCACATGCTCACTGAATTCAGCATATTTTTATGCTTCTCCTGAGATATTTATCTTTCTCTTCCACATAACAATATGGACACCAGCACACTCTTATTCACAGCCATTTTTGCCTCTTTCAATGAAGATTTATTGCCACAGTGGAGCACAAAATTCTCTGCTTCTTGGCTCAGGTCAAGATCCTGGTCATTATTTCTAAAACCTTTATGGCTGGGGTCTGCAATATCTTTGGGACTATCTAATCCAGGTGCAATCTGCCCACTTAATACATACTAGTGGGAGCAACCTTCGTGGGCTGCCACCCTCAAGAGGTTAAGTGAGTGGAGGGTCAGAAAGATAGCCTTCTTGGTGGCAAAACCCTGACTCTGGAGTAACTTGCTTCTTACAGAGATCAAGATAGCTGCCACCCTATTAATGTTCAGGAAGGCAGTGAGAATTAGGCTCTTTGGAAGGGAAAACCTTTAACTGTGAAGACACAGGCCAAGAATTTCCAAGGCTATTACTGTAGGTTTATAATTGATAGTGGTGTCTTTATGACCATAACTCTCTAGAGTTCATGGGGTAGACAGCATACCATTAATCTATGTATTTATTTGATTTCTATGGTTATCCATCTTGTAACAGTAGCTGTATGACGCATATATAATGAAATCATAGAGGTACTTACAATGTACAGTGTTATCTTGATACTCATTGTTAATTGGTTCCAGGAAATTTGATGAGTACCAAAAGCAATGAGGCCCGAACAAATTTTTCCCATAAGTAATAATGTAGTGAGCCACAAGGCAGCTGACACTGACAAATTCTAGCTTGTGTGTTAAGTACTAAAGAAATGAGCCCCAAATGCTGGGACAAAATTGTCACGTCAAAATGTATTGAGTATTAAATTCAATGAATTTCAAAGCAGTTGAGTATCACTGTACTGACACACTCAGGATGTATTCATAATACACTAAAAACAATCAGCCACCCAAAAATGGGGCAATGAATTCTTTCAATTTCCATATGGATCTTTAACACATTCTAAACACTTGATAAGAGACTATCATTTGGGTGCCAAATTGCAGGGCTTTTTTGGGGGGGAGGGGGAATCGGAAAGAAAAGTAGAAAATTCACAGATGGATCAGGGACATTCCCAACCACTGACCTTATTTGTGTTGCCACAATCATGGTGCCCTCCGAAGAGATAAAAAACCCTGTCCATGCAGACAGCACAGCTTCCTGACATAGATGGAGGCACATCTCCCGTGGTTCTGTGTTTTGTCCTTAAGATAGAAGAGGCAAAAAAATGAGCTTGAGTCAGAGAAGAAAACTTTTTATCTTCAATGCTTAGCTGTCCTTCACAACATTGGGAGTCAATTTGATACACTGCTTATTTAGCACATACTGATTAGAAGCTACTCTGGCCCAGCAGCACCTGCCTTCCCCAGAATGCAGGCCCTTATCTTTTGTGTGATAGGTACCTTGGTAACGATGTTATTTTTCAGGATGCCATATGAACAGAAATCACATCTTTTAGAATTCAAATGTAATAAACACAGAATAAACACAGCATAAGCAACGTATGATTAGGTTGGTTTTAAACAGAATTAAAACATTGGGGGGAGGAAATTATTTTTGATATTAAAGGAAAGAAAGCTAGGTTCCAAGCAAATTTGGGGGAGTGAATTCTACAACTATGACACTATAAAGATGCTCTCTGCCACAGACAGCTTTATATAGCAAGTATACCTGGGTAGGAAAAGTAGACTGAAGGAGTCCTTGGGTGCTTTGGTATTAACCAAATCCATCAGGCAATAACCTTATGAGAACTGAATCTGCCCGTCTGGTCTCTTCACTGAGCAAGGATCCAGTGAATCTGCAGACTCTCGATAATATGGCAGTCCTTCTCTTGTAAGATCGCTGCAGGATGGAATACCCTCTCCATGCCTGCGCCCCCCCCAAGGAATTTGAAAGAAAACCCCTCATTAAATTTTTTCTATGAAACATTAAAGTCGATAAGCAGATAAGAGGAGATACAGGTAGTCCTCAACTTACAACAGTTCATTTACTGATTGTTCAAAGTTACAACAGCACTGAAAAAAGTGACTTATGACCATTTTTCACACTTACGACCGTTGCAGCACCCCTGTGGTCACGTAATCAGAATTCAGATGCTTGGCAACTGACTAAATCATAATTTATGACAAGTTACGGTGCCTTGGGGTCATGTGATCAGCTATTGCAACCTTCTCACAAGCAAAACAATGGGGAAGCCAGATTCACTTAACGACCATCTTACAAACTTGACCACTGCAGTGATTCATGCAACAACGGTAGCAAGAAAAGTCATAAAATGGGGCAAAATTCACTTAACAAATGCTTCACTTAGCAACAGAAATTTTGGGCTTAATTTCGTCGTAAATTGAGGACTATCCGTAATGTCCTTTTAAATTAAAGACTTTATCTATAAAATTGAATTGAAACAATGAAAGTAAAAAATCTGTGGTTCTATTGTTTCAAGTAGGTTTCCAGCAGCAAAGCTTTTCTTTTTTCCTGGCCTCTGCTGTTGATACGGCATCCTTTCTCACGCCCATGTTTTGCAACTGAATCCCTCCAGTTCCTACCTAGAACTAGGGTAGAAAGGCAACTGTCATGAGTCTTGTGAAACTTTTTTCTGACTCCTTCTAAAAATCAGTAATTGCATGTAGCTAGCATGATAAAAATTCCATCCTCCGACAGAAGGGGTGAAGGGTATCCATGGAAGTCATTCAAGTGCCTTACCATTGTTCAGTTTCCATGTTATAGATCCAGATTTCATCTCTTGGCAGATAGAAGTCATAAATGCCCCTCACTTGAGCATTCTGAATCAGGAAGGAAGGAAGGAAGGAAGAAGACGCTGCAGCTTAATAAAATATAGCAATGGAGAAGCATCCCAGACTTTTTATGCTAGTTACAGCACACAGATTACAAACTATCCCTCACCTCCAAATATATATTGATAAGCATATCATTTCTGGGCTCAAAAAAGGCAATGCCTCTTTTGTGAAATGCCAATCCTATTCCCTCAAATCATTTTATGCCTGGCTTTTTATTTTCATCTCAACATATCAAAATATAGCTTATAATTTTTTAGCCAAGACAAAATGATGGGAATGCTTATCAAATGCAAACACAGAAAATGGTGGGATAACTCTTATTTTAGAAGATGGAAGCAATTTGAAATTAAGCTTAAAAAATAAATACATTTGAAATGTATTTCTGTATCAGCGTGCAACAGGGATTGCACCAATTTGCATATTACCAAAACCCTCACCTTATATCCACCCCAAACAAACATGCATTTTCCATCAGTAACAGCCACATGACCACTCCGTTCAGGTGGGCTGCCCATGTTCAGCTGTTCCAAATTTTCTTCTGTTTCAGGCAGATCTTCCTCTGCTGGCAATTCTTCATTGTCATCTGCCATACTGATAATAGGATATTATCCTTCAAAAATAGACAGAAAGCAGGAATGGATTGTGGCAATTTCAAATATACTTAACCAAAAAGTAGCAAAAAAACCCCCCTCCTCAAAGCTATTTCCTCCATCTGTACTAAGATATGACACTGTAGATTTGAAAAATGCCTTTGGCAGTCCCAGAAAACTAACTTTCACCCGCTTTTCTTATACGTAATAACTTTCAAATTTCCTAGGGTTGGTAGAGATTGCTTATCTTGAGAAACCAGATTTTTTTTTACATCAGCAGGGCAGAAGCCAGCTATAGTTTAGGTCTAAAGGTAGCACTTGCTTAATAACCATTCTTTTAGTGACCATTGAAAGTTACGACAGCACTGAAAAAAATGACTTACGACTGTCATAACATCCCCGCAATCATATGATTGTGATTTGGGTGCTTGGCAACATCACACATTTACAACCATTACAGCAACCAATGTTCATATGATTTGTGACCTTCCCAGCCAAGGTTCTGACAAGCAAAGTCAATGGGGAAGTTAGCAGGAGGTTGCAAGTTGTGGTCATGCAATGTATCGCTTAGTGACTATGGTAAAAAGGTTGTAAGATCGGGTGCAGTCATGTAATGTCTCTTTTAACATGCACCCCTAAACGATGAATTTTCCAGTTCTTATTGTGGTCAGGGCAGTGGTGAAATCCAATTTTTTTTACTACCGGTTCTGTGGGCGTGGCTTGGTGGGTGTGGCAGGGGAAGGATACTGCAAAATCTCCATTCCTACCCCACTCCAGGGGAAGGATATTGCAAAATCTCCATTCCCATCCCACTCTGGGGCCAGCCAGAGGTGGTATTTGATGGTTTTCTGAACTACTCAAAATTTCTGCTACCGGTTCTCCGAACTGCTCAAAATTTCCGCTACTGGTTCTCCAGAACTTGTCAGAACCTGCTGGATTTCACCCCTGGGTCAGGGACTACCTGTATGCACTTCAGAACTGCATTTGCTTTTCCAACTCTGCAGACTGCATAGGCACTATACAAGAAAACAAAGAGAACACCAAGACAGTTTTGAATTAGGCTGATTTTTTTTTAGATTTTTCATAACCCAAGTGCAGCACCAGACTGAACATATTACAATAGTCTTGATACTACAACCAGGCCTGAATCCTGACTGAAAGGGGGCCAAATAATCCAATTCTTCCAAGATAGTCTAGAACTGTAAACCAATTATCTTCTCAACAACCTTCACTAGGGATGGAAGATTGGCAATTGGACAAAAATTGTCTCAATTCATTGGGTCCTGGTGTAATTTCCTCAAATTGTTATGTTTGTTCCATGTAAAGATAAAATATGTCTCAAAACAGTAAAGATTATGAAAAGAAAAAAAAATAGTCCATATGAATTATGATGCTTGACCAAGATATACAATCCCAAGAGAATGCCCATTCAGAATTCTTTAACTTCCAATAGGGAACCTTTATCAAATTAACACAAAGTCACCCACACATCTCTTCCTAATCTTCTGCAAAAAATAATAATTATTTAATTATGCTGAAATTCTTATTCAGAACTTCTCTTGTAAACCACAGTGGGCATCACCAGGAAGAAAGCAGAAACAGTAAGAAAATCCAGAATACGATTAATTGGAGATGCTCCAAAAACCTTCATCTGCTAACCACCGAGGCTGTCACCAATGCTTTCAATACCTTGGGCCAGAAAGATGGACAGCAGGTGACGGGGAAAAAGAAAAGCTGGTTTTCAACTATTTTTTTCCCCTAGTCATGAAAGAAACTGAGCTTCCCACCCTCATTGTCAGCCTCAGGTCTGGGAGGTTGTGCGTTGATGAAACAAAAGCACAACCCAAAGCAGCCATGAAATCTTTGGTGTTGACATGAGCTTAAACACAGCCTCTTCTATGGTGTGTTTTCATGGATCCCCTCCCACACCCTCCTCCCTAACACAAAATGCAGGAACCACCGTTACGTTTGCCCTTTATGGCACTCAAGTTTTAGGGTCACGTTAGACTCGTTCTTACAATGGGGAGGGGGCCCTGACTGTTCCCAAAAGGCGCCCCTCTTCCTCCCTGCTGCTCTGTCTGAATAGTATCTCCACCTCCTCATTCTGCCGCAGAGGCAGCTTTAAAGAGCGGGACGCCATTAACGTCAACCGCTTTATCAGCTCACTGATTTCAAGACCGCCCCCCACCCCTCAATTTAAGCTGAAGTGGGGGAAGGATCCCTTCCCCAGCCCTCCGCCTTACTGTATGCCGGGTCTTTCAGACTGTCAACATTCGGCGACGCAAGAACAGACATCCGCCCCACCCATTGTCAGAAGCCCCGCCCCTCTGGTGAAAGGCCGCCTTGCGTTTTTCCTCCCTCTTCAGGCCAGGCGTGGAATTGCTTCCCTGGAGGTCTTCCCGTGAGATGTTTTTCCGTGGTTTAAGGACAAACCCGTATTTCCGATTTCTGTGATGTAGGCGCAGCACGGTGGACGAAGCAGGAATTCGCGTTTCTCCTCTTCCCCCCCCCCCCCCCCAAATCCAGCTTCTAAGATCTTTCGCGGGATTTGGCTAATTAATGGGGCGTCCCCAACATTAGGTAGAAAGATGCAGCTGTATCAGTTCTGGGCGGGTGGCAAATTATTAGTGATAGTAGTAGTAGTGTAAGTGAATCGATTGTTAACTTGTTTTATTGTTGTTTCTGCCTTGTCGTCCAAAACCACTTTGCTAGCTTGTGTTATTAGGTACCATGCCCTGCAGAGGGGAGCCTTTCGTTTTTCAACATCAATCAAACTGCTTGTTAGTGTGGGTGAATCCGGCTTCAGAGCTGAAATGTATAAAATGCAAACTATTGTATACACTTGGCTGGAAATTATTCTGTGAACAGCGGAGGCTGTTGATTGCACAAAACCACATCACTGTAATAATTTTAATGTTTGGGCAATCTCCTTAAGCTACATTCCGGGCAATGCATGTTAGCTGTGGCAGAATTTAGGCAACATGCACATCCAATGACTTCTTTAACACCTAGCCATAAAAATTTTGTGAGATTATTGATATTACTAAAAGTCATATTGGAATTTAGCAGAATTAGTCTATCCCAATTGGGGAAACTTAGTTACAATAGGTTCTGGTCTTGGCTAATGTAAATAAAAACAAAGCATTAGATCTGCTTAATATTTGCATGCAAAAACAAAAAAACCTTAGATTAGTAAACTGAAAAAACAATTCAGAAGCAATGGCAAACTGTTTTATCCATGCTAAGAAAAGTGCATGCATGTGACATTAGAAATAATTAAGCTGAATATTCTTGATTTGCATTAAAAGTTGCATTGATTTTAACATGCTTCCCTCAAAATGGTGAGAAATTGTACAAACAATTTATCAATGATGCTCAGAGGCAACAATTAAGTGTGAACCAGAGAATGCACTTTCGCCCACCTTGCTGTATTCAATGACATTGCATCTGAGGTCCTTATCCCCACCAGCAATAGGGTCAGGCTGACTGAAGGGGAAAAATGAAATAAAATGCTGCAATTGAGTGCTTCTGTTCAGAGGCTTGCTCTTTTTTAAGGCACTTTTCAATTATTCCCTCACATTTTCTTACATGACTGTCCTTAGGATTCCATCTTTCCTTTCAACATGCTTTTTTTGCAGGGTCCTTCTGTGGGAAGCCCCCCCCCCCAAGAATGAAATATTTTGAGGAATATTAAAAAGGCGGAATATTGTATTTCCCTATGTGAGAAAGAAACATGATTTTAGAGGCAGGAAGCAGCTCCCAAGTCTTTCTTAATAGCCCACAGTTGATGCTAGCACTTAAGAGATAAAGAGCTTATTGAAAGAGGAAGTATCTAGATAGCTCTATTCATAAGCAAAGCAAACACTGCAGGCAGAAATCCATTCAAGACAGGATATTTTGAAACTCCCTGCAGCAAAGTCTGAACTTCAAACCTGGGAGCTCAGATAAGCCAGAGGTTGATCAGAGTAGCTCAAACACCTAGGATTTGCATTTTCTCTTTTGCCTATAGAGCCACTATGACCCCTACATAACTCCTACATGACCCCATAGGAATCAGACAACAGCCAATAGAATATTAAAGGACATGTTCTTGCACAGGAACAGGAAGCTCAAATACAAAGCCCAAAGAAGGTATAACCCCCCCTCCCAAGTCCATTTTGTCAGCTGCATGAGAACCATAAACACTGGTGATTCTGTTCATCATTAAACCATCTTTCCACTCGGCCTCCATGTTTCCAGTGTCTTTCTCCCAGCTTGGAACTGAACCATATGGATATTTCTGCCAACACTTCAAGCCTTTCCTAGTATTTACAGGAAGTAATAAGGACACTATATAGAGAAACTAAATGTTTCCGCACAGTATTCTGCAATGCCAATCCCCTTTTAAAATTGATTTTATCCTGAAAGAACATCGCTTAGCATTTTCCACTTTGATACTCCTTTGAATACCTATTTATCTATTGTATCAATAATTTTAGTATAGCTTTTAGACATATTCTTGTGTTTAAAGAAACCCCTTTATTACCAGATGAACATTTTTAGTAATTGTCATTTAGCCAAATATTATAATTTGTTTGGCAAGCTACCCAGCTAATGAGGAGGAAACTTTACATTCCCCCTTTAATGTCTCAAATATTCCTGCACAAAGAATAAGGTAACAAGTATCATTTATATGTTGCCTATTGATAGTCTATTATCAAAAATCTCCTTAAAGGGATATAAAAAGAGTATTTTATATGGTACAATTTACCCAAACATTTTAGCTTTATATGAGCTTAATTATTACTATAATCAAAGTTCAGGAGTAGAACTACCATACTTTTTCAAGGTTTTGTTCAAAATGGCACAATGGCAAGAGACTAATAGATGTTCAGTAAATTACATTCAGACTCTAACAAGTGTTAATCACAAAACACAAAAAGAATAGAAAACAGGATTTTATAAACACTTTTTACAATAAATTAAGGACATATTTTCAACTGTTAAATACGAAGTTTATACAATCAACAGAATAAGCAACTTTGTCAAAATGTTGTGAAAGGATTTTGAATTTGTACATTTTTTAAACACAATTCAACTTTTTTTTTTTAAAAAAAATCCTTTTCAAATACCAGCAGAAGGTAAACTACCTAATATGGCCAAACACCATTTTCACTGCTTGGAACCCCATTATCTTTAATAACAATAATCAAATCAAATTGCTCTTAAGTCCAAGAATATTTTTAATCTTCAGCGCCTTGAACTAGAGCTGTTATGACACTGATAACCTTTAAAACCGTTTCTTGCGCATTCAGAAATTTAGAATTTAGTTCAAACAATTTACCAATAATAGTCAGTGGTGTTTGTTTTAAAATGATAATGGAACTGTTGTTCAAAGGACATTAATCTACTCGTGTTCTTCTGCTTTGGCTTTTTTTTTCTGACGATGATTAACAGCAACCCAAAAAGTTATCTTATTCACAACTTCTTCCAGAAGTCTAGATGGCAACCACGGTATTTGTTTCTCCAAGAGAACAGCATTTTTACCAATACAATCAAGACTCAATCTAAAAGAAACAATATGAAGGTTATAAAGTTTTTCTCTCTATAAATTACATAGTAGTAAACTAGTTAAAACATCTAAGAACGGCAATATGGACTCCAGTGGTGGTATTCAGCCCATTCTATCCGGTTCAGGAGAACTAGTAGTGGCAGCTGTGAGAGGCTCCGCCCGCCCACCCGGACATCATGTCACGATTTTAACGCTCTAAGCATGCGTGGAAGGCCCTGTGCGCGTGCTTGCATTTGCGAACCAGTAGCGAAGGTAAGTAAATACCACCCGATGTACTTCCAGCAATGTTCTCAGTCTTAATACGTCAGCTCTTTCATTAGATAACTATTACTGAAAATAATCTATTCTTTGCTAGAATTTTATTGAAACATCATACTTTTTGATTTGCTTGAATCACAGATTATGGATTTGGCTTAAACAGCTGCTATATAATGATGACACCAGAGTTTATATTAAGAATGCAAAATGTATTAAAATTTCTATAAGAGAAAATATCCTTTCATTAATGGAAAACAGCCACCACGTATACACAGCATTACTTGACTCCCAAAACAATAGGATATATTTAATATCCTATTACATATTTAATATGTAATATCAATTACATATTTAAATGTCTATGGAGATTCTCAGTTATCCAGGTCATGATTGTCCAAAGGTGCTTTTTCAAGAGGCAAGCGGACTTTCTGGTTTTTCTTTGAAGACATTTCGCTTCTCATTTTCCAAAGCATCTGAGGGCAGGACAAGAAACAATGGGTGGAAACTAATCAAGGAGAGAAGCAACCTAGAATGAAGGAGAAATTTCCTGACAGTTAGACCAATTAATCAGTGGAACAACTTGCCTCCAGAAGTTGTGAATTCTCCAACACTGGAAGTTTTAAAGAAGAGATTGGATAACCATTTGTCTGAAATAGGGTTTCCTGCCTAAGCAGGGGGTTCGACTAGAAGACCTCCAAGGTCCCTTCCAACTCTGTTATTCTATATATAGGTTTTGTGTGTTTCATCCAAGAAGCTTCTTCAGCTCTGACTGGATGGTGGGGAATGGAAGGATTTATATTCCTTGCAGATAGCTGGTATATAAATCCTTCCATTTCCCACCATCCAGTTAGAGCTGAAGAAGCTTCTTGGATGAGAAACAAAATCAAGAAAAGAAAAATCAGAAAGTCCAGTTGCCTCTTGCAAAAGCATCTTTGGTGTTACAAATTTAGGTTTCCGCATGCCAGAGTTTCTTTAAATAGCTCTGCACACTGGAGTTGTTATATAAGGACAGTTATTTCTGTATTAGTTGCTATTAGTATTTGCTGAAGTATATTATTCTGGAGGCTTTACAATATTAGTTCTGTTTTTTTTCTCAACTCACCTGAGAAGTGAATATGGTTGTGTTTGAAAAATCAATAAATCACTGCAATGTCCCTAAGGAAGAGAAAAAACAATAATTTCAAATATATGCAGTTCTCTTTCCTACAAAAGTATTAAAAACAATATACACAATTAAAAAGTGTCAAAGCTGCCAGTTGTTAAATCAAAAAATGTAGCAAAGCAAGACAAGCATGGTGATGTGGCTTCTGGAATTCTTTTGAAATTCTTAATAGTAGATCTATCCTGTGACCAAGTGTAAGTAGGATTAAAAATGGAACAGCCTGATACATTTCAAACTGTTGCCCAACTGATTCTCTCATAGAAATGTGCTGGGAAATGTTTTTCTGATTATTTTTCCCCACCACAGTATCCAGCTGGAACTAATCATTTTTTGTTGTTGTTGCTAGCTTCTCTTGCCACATCAACTCAGATCATGTTTTGTTCATTTTTTGGAGAGTTATCCTACTGATGGAAACAAATATATGCTGAGTCCCAAATCCTGGTTTTCCCCCCTAGAAAATTCATTTGTTTTTTCACTTTCATCCAAGCCCAGAATATGTTGCTCCCATGGTTCCAGTGTTAAAAAGTAACAAGTATCAGGTTTTACTCCCAATCTTTGAAGCTAGAGAGGGGATGTTAAAACGAAGTGGAAACTTGCTCTGGCTTGTTCAGGGCAGAAAAAGTGATTGAGTGCTAGATCATCCCTTAAGGCATGGAAGCCAGACTCATCTCACACTGTTGTTGTTAGAAAAGGAAAAATGATGCATGCTGCCTTGAATTATACAAAATAAAGGTGGGATATTAACATCTGGCCTCCACTAAAATAGTTTTTTATATACTATATATAGGATATGTCTGTAGAAAAAGCAAACTGGATGAAATAATTAGAACTTTTTAACTTTGTGCACACTGAATATAGCATGAAAATTAGACAATGCTGTGAAAAACTAAAGCAAAATATTTTCTGAGTCTCCGGATGCCACTGGCATTAGGAAGAATCAAAACTGATCCCAAATTATCTTCTCTCCTTAAATATTCTGCCATGAAAATGCGGAATGTGCAGTTCCTTTAAAATGTATAAAAAGCAATTAGATCCTTTAAGGTACTTACCCTATCCAGGAAATGCAAATCATCTTTACTTCCTCCAAAGACTAATACTTCACCTTCTTTGCCAGCACAGGCTGTATGCCATAACCTAGAATGTATTATACTTAGAATGAATGCTCAGATAACTGATTTTGGAGAAGCATTTACTTACATGTTTTAGAGGTGCATATTATATCTACATTATAGGACCTTTCACTTAATTTCCAACATATAATATCTATAGTCTTAAGAATGATTACTCAATTCTTTAGAATATTTTGACCATTAGTAGTGAATGAAGAAATTTAAATCTTACTGATATTTTCCTGTTTACTATTAGTGGACTTACTTTCTTAACAAGAACAGGAAGAATTTTAAAAATTAGTCATGCATTTGATCCAATCTTAAAAATGGTTTGCACTGATGAGAGACGGGTTTAAATATCAAAAAAGCTTATTCTGTCTCTATAAAATAGATTATATAATACTTTAAGTACAGTTTAAACTTGTTTTATACTATTCATGAAAATGTGAAAAATTCTTTTGATATCTATAAGCCATAATATCATGAAATTTAGCATGAATATCAAAGTATGAGTATTCAAGATGGCATCACTTAGAAACTCAGCTATCTGAAATATTTTTTTTCCAGTCGTGGCATTAATTTAAGGCAACCCCTTATTCATTAGAATTTGTATTTCTTTTTACAAGAAATGAAAGCTGCGAAAATGTTGGACTAGGATCATCTCTTCTTTCTTTACTATAATCTTTACTTTTTTACTATAATCTTCTTTAACATTAATTGTCTGCCTGCATTAACTGGAGAAAGAAATCATATGGACCAACATTCTTTTCTATCACTATATAAGCTGGTCGTGGGTTGAGTAGAAAGGCAATATGTGTGTTAGTAACACATTGGAAGTGTGATACATCTTTCTTTTAAAAAATCAAGGAAACAGGCAAAAACAGAGATGAGATCTATTTGACTAAAAAGACATTTGAGGGCAAAAATGTACCAAAAATCATGAAAACTCTACATAGAATGCAGTTTTCTATGAGTATTACCTGAGCTGTAATAGTTCCATCTTCTTACTTTACTATGAACCATGAACATGATTGGGAACCAAAGTAAATAGGGCATTCTGTTCTCCCATTCCTCCTTTGCATCCTACAAAAGTTGGGTGTTATTTTGCACACACTAGTGCAAAGTAAACAAACTGATGCAGGGCATTGCCTTTGGGTCCCCCCACCCCCGTTTGCTAAACTGCCAGAATTATTGGAGTTTGGTGGCATAGAAATTTGCACTATAAATAAATAGACAAAGATATAGACTGTTGAGAATGCAACTCATTTGTATAGGATCACAGCAATAACTGTTAGGACAGCTTCACTGTGTTGAAGTCATTTTCCGGAAATTAAATTAACAGATGAAACTCACTGGGTAATAGGATTGTGAGATTAGTTCCCTTTTATTTATGTACAAAGTATGTGCAAGATTACTGTAAAACACCTTACTTCATTTATTTCAGCAATTATATACCATTCTCCTTACACTAAACTGTATCCCACCTGTTCTCTTCCTCATACCTGTTGATAGCTCTGCCTCTGTCTTATCTGCATTAGGAAAACTCTGGCCTGGACTGGATCATCGCAGAACACTGGAATGCCTTTCCTGCCTTCACTCTGGGCCTTGACTCCTAGCTTGAAACCTGAGGCTTTTTCTATTGACTGACAGAGTTTATGTCCTCTCACAGCTGCTCTAACTTAGCACCTAGACATTCTAATAAAGCATGTTATTTGCATTATTAATCAACTAAATTAACATCATCTGTTTAAACAAATCCTTGTCAAAAACTACAGTATCGGTTGTAATTCAAATATACCACATTGTAACTGAATTGTACACATATCTATCAGGGCTGGCATCTAAAGCAGAAAATTGAGATTTGTAGTGCATAATGTACATAATTAGTTTAATAAGGTAAAGAATTACCCCTCAAAAGTCAGATGTTGTAAATCTGATCTTCAGCATACTTATATGAATAGCAGGATAAGGGGGCAATATTTATCAGCTTATTTGTTGTAATGTCAATGGATAAATTATAGATTAACACTATAAAGTTTTTATATACTGGTTTCTCTTTCCCCAATAAAAATAATATTTTGGTGAATTGTACTGTTACATTCAATATTAAATTAAGAAGTTCTGAAGAGAGCTTGCATATCTTCATATTATCACAGCAAAAATACAAATGTCAATATAATCAATATACTTATCTAAAATCTACAAAATATAAAAGCATTGTAAAGTTAACAGAATTCAAACTATAACAATCTTACTATAAAATGAAAATTTTTCAGAGGTCAAAAGGACAAGGTCTCTTATTCATTTTCTGTCTCTGGTAAAGTGTCTCTCTGGTAACTACTCGTTCATCTGAGGTATTGCAGCCCTAATGATCATGTATTTGAACTTAAGAGTACTCAGACTCAAGACCTTTCCCCTTTCATCTACATGAAACCCACCTATATGAAATTCAATATGCAAGATTCATAAATGTTTGATCTATTTTGATTTATTCTAGAGATATTATAATGTTTCATTCTGTCTTATTTTGTGTTCAAAATTTGTAATTGCAAGTGGTCTGTTTAATGACACGTGTTCAGCAATTATTAGTGCTGAATGAGTGATAGTTACAACCAGTCCTTCCACCTATCGCCATTACAGCATAACCACAGTCACATGATTACAATTTACGACTTTTCCTGCCAGCTACCATTCCAATGACCAAGGCCAATGGAGAAGCTGGCAGGAAGTCACAAGTCTGGGTCACTTGAAGCCCTCACTTAGTAACCTACAGGTTTCTTGCTTAATGACAACAAATGGAACTGCTGGAACTGCTGCTAAGCAGTGCAAGCTTTTTGACATATGATCACATTGCTTAAAAATTAGCGTATTCAGTCCCAATTAGCACTACTACCTTAGGACTATCTGTAGTTATTTTTACTCTTATGAGTGACTAGATAGTGATTATGGACATACAGATATAGCACGGGTGTATGATCTTACTTCTGTACTTATGTGTTTCCTTCTAATACACATATTTTTGAAAAGGTAGGATAAGGGGGCAATATTTGCTTTCCTAATGTCAGGTACTATGAAGCAATATTTGTTGAAATTCCTGTTTCTCTTTCCCCAAATAAATGCACTAGGAAGGAAACCTGAAAAGCTAAATAAGTATCCTTACGGTTTATGGGGTTTTTTTCTGATAATGGCAGCCTTATTCAGGCTTTTGCCCAGTAGGATAGAGAAGTGCATGTAAAGGACCATTAGTTCCTGACCTCCACAGGTTGAGTAAAGAAGATTTTTCCTGCTTTCAGAGAAGGATCAATCCAGTTTAAAAAATGTACACAATTTTATGGAGGTCTGCACTGGCATAAACGGACTCCAGCTTGAAGCTATTTTGGGGTCACATTAAGCATGGAGAAAACAGCAGCTATGTCATGGGATACATTTGAGTGAAGATACTGCAGGTGGAACTACAATACGAGACATTTTTACCCTTTTTTTTAGGCATAAGGTCTGAACAGAACTATCAAAACAAATTAGTTTTAACAACTTTACTGACAACTATAGGAAGTATTTAAGCAGTCAAATCTGGTAAAATGATAAAAATAGAAATTGTACTATGTAATTTAAGCCATGTTTTTAAGTTAATGAATTGAAGCATATGAATTATAAATAAATTTCAATTGTTACACAATTTTGTTTTTTCCCCCCATTACAATACCATGCAAAATGACTTCTGAGGGCTATTGGACTCTTTGGAATAGTAATAGATATGACAAGCAGGCTATGACTGGGAAAATGGGAGCCTGGAGAAAATGTGAGTGATGACTACATGAATAGCTAGCAATAGCAGTTAGATTTATATACCGCTTTATAATGCTTTTACAGCCCTCTCTAAGCGGTTTACAGAGTCAGCATATTGCCCCCAACAATTTGGGTCCTCATTTTACCCACCTCGGAAGGATAGAAGACTGAGTCAACCTTGAGCCGGATGAGATTTGAACTGCCAAATTGCATGCAGCCGGCAGTCAGCAGAAGTAGCCTGCAGTACTGCATTTTAACCACTGTGGCACCGTGGCAGATGTTCTTTTCTACTTTGGTGCTCTCTGAGCTTGATTGCTTTCTTGCAGTGCACTGATGATGTTACCTAGTTTGGGTAATGAAACGTCTACAAGAAAACAACCAAGCTCAGAGACCACCAAGGATACCTCAACATTAGATCAAAATCTATATTTGAATTCTCAAAATTAAACAATTACAAAGTCTTATGTTCTTCAAGTTCAGGATATGACTAGCATATTATACCTAGGTCTTGTCTGTGGTAAATATGTAAGTTGTTGCCATTCATTTGTTGCAACATCATAAATCCAACCATCACCTGAAAATAGAGATAAAAAGATTAGTGCTATTGTTTTTATTTAAAAGTGACAAGAAATTATGTAACAAATTGTTTTGTATTGTAGGTGAATGATTTTTCAGTATGAAAAACAAGTGCTATCTTGACCAGGACTTAAAAGAGAAGCAGGTACTAGTTTAGTAGGTTTCTACATTGTTCTTTGACTATAGTGCCTTTCTTCCTTTTTCCATCACCTAGCTCACCTCAGTTTCAGAAATAGCTGAGAAGAGTAGCATTGCTTATGTTCCTAAAAAAAGCAATCTACTCTCCTTTAAGTGACCCGAATCTTCATTTCAGAATATGGCAAATATTTCGTGAATTTCTGCATGGACTAAGTCATACTGTTTAAATTAATTAAGCAGCTTGGTTTATTACCAGTTTATTTATTTATTTATTTATTAGTTCGATTTATATATGCCGCCCTTCTCTGGAGACTCAGGGCGGCTTACAATGCATTAAGCAATAGCCTTCATACTTTTGTATATACCTGCTTAGTAGGGCTTTTTGGCACCCCACGAGCAGCTTTGTCCTCTTGTTTGCTGAAAACCAGTTTGAGGAGAACATTAATGGTAATGTTCAAAGTCACGCTGCTAATGGACACTAACTGTGATCCAGGCACTTATGTGTCTGCCTCACCATTACTGTGTAACATTGCAGGGAGCCGCAGTTGTATGATTGCCACTTGCAACCTTCCCTGGCAGCTTCCCATAAGCAAACTCAATGGAGACGCTCTTAGGGCAGATCGCAACCCATGTTCAGGCTCTGTGGGCCCCTCCAGACCTTCTCCTGCCTTCCCATGACTTGCATACAGCCTGGGCTAACCCTCCTCTGGCCTCCCATATAGCCTGCACCAGCCCTTTCCTGCCTTCCTGCAACCCATTCTCCCTACCTGGGATTCTGCTTCTTCCCATTTAAGGACCTGTGCATTTTGGGACTACAACAATAATTGTGACTGCCAAGCAATGCAGCCACATGACATGTGCACTTTATAAGTGCATCACTTAGTGGTGGCAATCCCAGGCCCAATTGCCACTGTAACTTAAATACTAGCTATATCTGCATCACATTCTCAACATTTCAGGACAAATTCTACTTACTTAAGGGTACATTATCTGAACTCAGCCCACCAAATAGGAAAAGTTTCCCATCTGCCACAGGAGTCAACGTGTGCCATGATCTGTCTCTTGGTTTTTCTCCATTTGTAGCAATTCTAAGTAGAAGAGCAACCAAAAGCACAACTGCTTATAAAATTCAAACAAACAAATCCCAAATAATTATTGAATATCACAGCATGGGGGATGGGTGTGAGGAAATATTTCCTAAGGCAGCTTATATGATATAAATTATTTCATTAACTGCTGAAACTGAGTTGTATAGATTCCAAACAACTAGGATTCAGCACTCCTTTGAGCTTTCTTCGGTTGATAACTCAACTAATCCAGTAAGCAAGGAGCCATGTTATAATCACCAATTTCTGCAACTTACAACTAACACACACACAGAGGTTTCTCTTCATTTGTTTATATATTATTTAGGAAATTCATTTGCCGCCCATCTCGTATCCAACTAAATCTATATATGATGGTTAATATGAATTGTCAGCCTGACAATCTAATGTATAACTAAAAATAAATCTCTTCATTTCTCTGTAAAAATTCTTAGAAGCTTCATTTAGAAATCCTTGCAGTTTTATAAAATCATAAGATGTGTTTTGTTGACCTAGATATTTTCTTCACTTTTAAATTTTACAATTTAAAATTTAAAAAACTTTTATTTTAAATTAAAGCAATCTATAACAGCAAAAAGATGGATCATAGCAAAATCAGTCACTGATATTGTGAGGGAGGAACCTTAACTTTAAGTGCTTTTGAATTTATATTTAAGTTGGTCTTTTATCCACATAATTTCATCCACATAATATGCAGAAATACATTTATAAATTTTAAATTTGCTTACTACCATAAAAACATTATTATGTGACATTAATAGAAATAGTAGCGATTTATTATCAAAAAGCAAACCCCAAGAAAATGTTCAAAACTAACTTGCATTTAACTAGGGTATTTATATACAACACAAAAAACGACATCGAAGAAAAAAACTTACTTTCCTGACCAAACCCAGGTGTCTAAATTCAGAGAATGTAAATCATTCATCCTTGTTTGCTATTTAAAAAATACAACATCCATTTTATTTTAAAATAAAATATAGTATCAATTTCAGTTTACAAATTCCTCGGATAAGAAAATTTATCTAACTGTATCAATTGAGATTATGTATATTATGGTCAACAAGAACATGAAGAAAATAAATAGTATTGTTATGTAACTGTCCTCATACTATTTCCATTCTGTTATGTTCATTTGAATTATGTGATTTGATTTTCAACCAAATCAAATTAAACTATTCAGCATAAAGTTACAAGTGATTCACACCAACTCAACTAATTCCTACTAGACTAGAGTGTATGTGTGGTCACATTCCGTTTACAGTATTTTTCAGAACACACAGGTAAAGTATTTTAGAATTTCTGGTTTTGGACTGAAGGGCTTCATTTTTCTCTGCTGAAGCCTTTCAAATAAATACTCCTTCCTTTTTTGGTGCATGATTACTTGCTGCCATTATCCAGAATGAGCAGCAGGGATACTTTAAACCCACTTAGCAGCTGCTGGACAGCTTTACACGTAAAAATATTAGGCTAGATGGACAACAGTCTCATTTAATTCAGTGAACATTCTACTTTCCTATTCTTCAATAAGCCCCTTTAAGTCTTTGATGACTAATTTTGGAATCAAGTTAAAGCCAGAGGAAAAGTGAGGGGAAAAATTCCTCATAGCAATATTTTAACAGTCTCTTTTTACTTCAGAAAGATATATATTTCCTTTCCTGCATTAAAGCATCCTTCTCATAAAAAAATAAATGGGCACTGAGTACAAACCAAAACCCGTCCTCCAAAAACATAGCCTGTATTTCCTATGACTGCACATGAGTGAGCTGCTCGAGGCTGAGGTGCAATTCCACGCTGCAAGAGAATAACAGTAATCAGAATATGCCTACAACAAATATGTTGTGTTACCAATGCACCTGGCTATATCTCTACACAGAGTTACAACGCTTACTTTAATTTTTGGTTGATACCAAGTTTGAGTACTTGTATCAAAAACATGGACATCATTGTGCCATCCCCAGAATATCTGACCTTCCTAAAAAAAGTAAAAGACATTAGAAGTAGTAGTAGTAATAATAATAATAAAAACACTAATAATAAATCAGCTTCTATTTTTTGCTAGGAATTAAATCTTATCTTACCCAAAATGCATCATGAACATCAAAACAGTCACTTAGCTCATTTTGTTTCCTACAGCCATAACCACCAAAGTAGATTAACCTGAAATAATTGGAATTAAAATTACTAATTAATTTCTCTGCAATAATCCTAAGAATACTATAGTTCTGCCCTTTCATTTTCCACAAGACTTCTCAAATGTCACCTGTAGTAATCTGTTTATTTGCCTTATATGTATTCCCAACTCTACATAAATAAGGAAGACATCCAAAGTATACTACTTTTCTGTCAGCAATGCACTGGCAATATCAAGAGAAAAACGAATTCAATATTCAAAACATTTTACCTTTTAAAAAATCCTAAATATTACAGCCTATTGTTATTTACTGTAAGTGTTGTTCGTAGTATAATATCCCACTGATAAATGTTATCAAACCATTAAGTTACCAGACATTTTTTCATCAGCTATCAATTTCCTCCCCATTTATGAAATCATTTATGGAATTACCTGTCTTTATACACCCAGCAAGCAAGCTTGTCACGTGGTGTAGGAGGCTGACCTTTAAAGTCTGTGATTTGCTTCCATACATAAATTCCATTTTTTGTTCGCAAATTAACATGATAAAGCTTTAAAGAAAATTAAAATACTTTAAATATACAATATTATTCTATAAACATAAGTGCTAATGGAAAAAAGATAGTGAATAGAAAAATCAATATTCCATTACTATTTTAATGAAAAGGATTAAATTCTCTTATTTCCAATATTTAAATAAGCTTTTGTGCTAACAACATTCAGACATTTTCTAATTGTGAAATTGTGATCTGTTTTTGAACTGATGCTCCCTTTCAGACCAAATTCTAGTAACGAAAATGCTTAGTAGTTCCAGTGAAGTGAAACTAGCCGCAAATTTAATGCCCATGGTTTTCAGAAAAAACAGATATTGGAAACTAAATTTTCCTCACTGCATGGACCTGCAGAAACAAGTTACTAAACAAGTAATGTTAGTGAAACCAAGGTATCCCAAACTAATACATTCTAATTTAAAGTATGAAAACCTGATGGCCATAAAAGGCCTTAGGTTAAAGCCTTAGAATTTTTTATGATGCTTCTAAATATTTTTTTCTTCCGTTCAATCATGTCTGATACTCTTAGATCAGGGGTGTCAAACTGGCAGCCTGAGGGCCGGATGCATCATGTGCAGGCCATGCCCATCCCAGCTTCACGAAGGGAAAAAATGTTGCGAAGCTTCATGTGACGGCAACATGATGCTGCGAGTTTGATACCCGTCAAGTCTCTGTAGTTTTGTTCACAAGGTTTTTCAGAAGTGGTTTGCCATTGCCTCCTTCCTAGGGCTGAAAGAGTGACTGGCCCAAGTTTGGTTCTCTCCTAAACATATTTATCAATAAAGTCCCACTGCTATCAAACGGTAGTTCTGTTGATCATCATTCACCTGGAAGTGATATCAAGATGTAATTAACATTGGTAGTACTTACGTTTAGTATACAAGAATTAACAATGCTAAATACCGTATTTATTGGCGTATAACACGCACTTTCCCCCCCTGAAAATAGGGGGCAAATGATGTGTGCGTGTTATACGCCGATATAATGTTAAGAAGCCATGTTTTTACAGTATTAACAAGTACCAGCAACCCACGCCTTCCTCACGTCTAATTCTCACGGCCGTCGGAGCATAGTTTTTTCCTGAAATTTCCCTCTTAAAATGAAGGTGCGTGTTATACGCCTGTGCGTGTTATACGCCGATAAATACGGGTACATTCATTCTGTGAGATATGTGATTTTTATTTCCCACACAGCATTTATGTCATATACGAGATTCTACTGTCCAATGAAAAATAAACTATGCCATATGAGGTATTCAAGAACCTAGATATCCCAAAATTATTATCTGTGCTGATTAGTCCCATAAGCTTTTATCTGTGAAAAATCCCAAATTCAGATCTTACTCTTGACATTTCTTGATCATTATAAATTCTTACCACTATATATTTTTAAGTTTTAATATAGCTACAACAATGAATCATAAAAACATAAATGTGAAACACAAAAAGGTTAATACATAAAAACTTGGAAGAATTATAAATATATAAAAAGATACAGTTCAGTTTTAAACAAATTGAACCATATTTTTCACCATTTAAGACATTTCTTATTTTGTTGGGAAAGTTTTTAACAATGAAAGGAATCCAATACCCGATTGCTGTATCCTTTGTCATCAAATCCTCCAAAGATATAGAGCTTCCCATTAATGCAAGCTCCACAGCTTCCAGACATAGATGGAGGTAACTCTCCTTTCATTAGATGCATTGACCTGCAATTCAGGCAATACAGAATATACTTTAACTTTGCTCAGAGGGTATGAGAAACAGATAAAAGAAATAATACTTTTAAGTACTTTGAAATAACACTTAATAATTTTGCCGAAAAATGTTATCTACCTCAATCTATGTCATTCTCTTCCAGTCATTATACATTAGTACTCCCCAACTTGATGCCCATCAGATATGATCATTACATGTTATTATTTTCAGGCAACATAAGGTGTAAGTAAATTGGGGGAATTATTTCATCACAATCAGGTAAATACACTGGAAACAATAGCAACATTCTTACTGGCTAGTCCAATACTTTCTGACTCATTCCTAAAGGAGAACAGAACCTTCTAGTTACAATAGCCTCTGAGAAGGAAAAGAATGATCACTGATATCCATTTCCAAATGCATTAAAATTAACAGGGCTCTTTTATACAATGTAGGCAATCTAGGATTGGTTTGTCCAGTTAATCAAGTTACCTAAATTTCCACAAAATACTGAACTATAAATTGTACTTGCTGTGACCTAGAACTAGCTAGTCATATTTCAACATATTTTGGTATGGAAATCTAGCCTTAAAACCATATTTCTTTTTCAATGCTAAATTAATTAAAAGAACAAGGAAGTAAAAAGCTTATTTAGCTAAAATAATAATTTCAATAAATAAAGTTTCTTATATAAATTATCTTTTGAAAAATTAACAGTACAGTAAATAATGTAACTTACCATAATCCACTGTCAATTTCATAAATCCAAAGTTCATCATTTGGTAAATAAACTTCATTTTCTTCAATAGACTATGCAGAAAAAAACAGTAGTTCTCACATAATTTTTATTTTCAAAAAGCCACATGTATTTCTGAATACTTTCCATTTCAAATTCTAGCTCTATAATAGAGCTCTATAACTTGGCCTGCTGGAGCATTGTTTTAGTAATCATAAAGCACACACATTATTTTCCTTTCATTTACTATCAAGCACATGCATAACTCAGTGTACCATTCATTAGTCTTTTGTTGGAAAGGAAATTTCAAGTGGCAAATCAGTGAAATCATAGAAAGTGACACTGTAGATCTTAGCACATTTTAAAGGTACTTAGTAGTATACTTATATATAATTTATATCTGCAAGAATTAAATATATGTTGACAGAAAAGTAGTATATAAAGAATTTGTTGAAAATTATCATAATCTCACTGCAAATATTGCCAATATCCCAGCAGAACTAGGACATTTATCCCATAAATATAAAAAGCTTTGCATTTATGACACCAGTTATCATTAGCGATCCTGTATATTTTGCCATTTCCAGAATACCAAAGCCCAATAGTGATGGTAATAGGTGTCCTTACTCCAAATTAACTCTAATGAAATAATGCTCATGAAAGCAGTGAAGGAAATCCTTTACTTTAATAATAATAATAATAATAATAATAATAATAATAATAATTTAATTTGTATTCCGCCCTTCTCCCAGAAGGGACTCAGGGCGGTGGACAGCCAGAATTAAAATACATACAATACCTTTGCAATGAATTATTATAATAATAAAACAATATATTTAGGGAAATAAATAGTGATGATATTTTCGTTTTCTTGAAGGGCAGGAAAAGACTGGTGGCTTGATAGTCTGGTCATGAGTAGCTTGTACAAATGGGGAGAAACACATCCTAGCCATATTGATCATCTCCCTTATCCATAAGCCAGTCAAATCCTGGCTGTTAACACCTAAATAACAAATGATAGACCTCAGATCTCCTCCCATCATGCTATATTCTCAATACCTCAAGACTAAAAATAATTGAAATTAACTGGACAGGGGGCTAGCTTACATCGTCTGCTATCCTAAAACAGGAGACTAAGTCAAGGCAGCTCCGACTGACAGTAACAAAGAAAAATGTGATGTCATCAATGATCATAGTGTTCATTTACAAATGGGATTGAGATAATTTGATACTCTCATTTGCTTGGAGATGCACAAATTGTTATTGTCTTGACCAGCCAGCCATTTGGCATAAAACTAATCAAGTCAATGGAAGCACACAGTACTCAGTTGCTTCACTCTTGATACTGATTACATCAGAATGGCTGGGTTCCAATCTAATACTAAGCCAAGCCAAAAACCATGACTTTAAACCCATGAGAACATAAATGGTTAGCCCAAACAGACTTTTAAGGATTCAGTATACAAGCAGTCCTCGATTTACCACCATTCCTTTAGCAACTGTTGTTATAATGGCTCTGAAAAAAAAGTGATAACTGGTCCTCAACTATTGCAACACACCCCCTGGGGGTACTTGAGGGGGGCAAAATTTGGGTTGCAGTCTCCTGGGATGCATTCTTCCCACCTGGCTTTCCACAAGCAAAATCAATGGGGGAAGCCAAATTTGCTTAATGACCCTGTGATTCACTTAGCAAAAGATTGTCAAGTTGGGTGTGACTCCTTACTTAATATCTTACTTAAGAATGGAAATTCTGGCTCCAATTGTGGTCTGAAGTCAAGGACTATCTGCAATTATTTTGAGTCTCTTAAGTGGGAACTCAAGACACCCTTAAGGGACATTATTAACAGCTCCTAGGCTTGCAAATCTGCCTCCGCAGACAAGGAAAAGAACAGTGCCACACTTTTAAGACAAAGTTTATTATAGCAAACCATCTGACACAACAACAGGTTGTCAAGCTTCTTAAGGGGCCACGAGATTCTGGAGTTCAAATACAGTATATAATTTAGCCTCCTGGAGGCGGGGAGAGAGGCGGGCCAGCTGCTGTCTCACGTGGCGCCACCGTCCAATCAGGTAAACAGCTGTCAAACACCCAACCTCCTCCTCACCCATCCACGTCCAAAAGCGGCGCGCGCCCCTTTTTCTTTCCCGCCCATTTCGCTCTTGAAGGAGGAGCAACAGCGAGCTTTCTCTTTAAAATAACACAGCGGAGGGGGAGGGGGAGGGGAAAGGCGAGATAAACCGAACTGCTTCTCTCGCCCCTCCCCCCGCCCGTGGTTTCTTCCATTGCGCGGTTAATACGAGACTGCTTTTTTTTCTTTCCCACACGTATTTGTCCAACCATTCGGCTTCCCCGTCGACCCTAATTTCCTTACCACATATCCCCCCCACACATAAAGACAATTCCCATCGACCACGGCGCAATGCCCGCTCCGTTCCTCGGCCACGCCGAACTCTTCAGGAGGAGGATCCGCCGCCATCTTAGTGCGGGGTGGATTAGGTGGGAATGAAGTTTATAAGCCCAGTCACCGTCGCCGTGGCAGTCCCCTCAGCAACCGCGTCCGCAGCCGCCGCCCCCTCGTTTAGAACGCCGGACGAGCGCGGTGCGTTGCTGACATCGCCCCCTGCCGTTGGCAGAGAGGCGCGCAAGCACCGCGGAGGCCTCGGCTGGCTGAGCAGATTGGAGCAGAGGGACGTTTTTCTATCTTTCAAAGTGCGCAGCTATTCAATTTACGTACTTAGGGGGGTTTTTTTTGGATTTGAACAATAGGCTGAACAAGAACGAATGCATTGGATGTACAATGTATTGGATGCACGATGCATTAGTCCATATAAGAAAGTAAATCGAAGATATTCCCAGCCAAGCTGTGAGCACTGTGCACATGCATTTGCATTATATGTTTTGGATAATAAACGTCAGGTGGCTGGTGAATGCAAAATGTACATTTTCAATTGTAGTCACTCCTAAAACGTGTGTGAACTAATTTTTGAACTGAATTGATCCTAAGTAGAACTCTCCCGTGGTACATTCTCATTTCTGCTCATCCATACAGTACTTTTGAATTAAAAATATGCTTAATATAGTCCTTGATATCAGTACCTTGATGCATAAATATACCAAATCAAAACTGCATTGCATATTTTAATAAAATTTATTATAGCAAAGAAACACATCCATTCCTAAGGTATGTATCGAAATACTAATTAATATAAGACCAAATAGATAAAAATTAGCTAATAAACATTTTGACAACTTTGCCTTGAGGATATGTTGCAGATGAACTTGTTCTTGCAAACATGCTGCCCTAAGTCTTACCTACAAATCTGTCAGCCAAAAATTATAGTTCCATAAATTTTACTGACAGATACCAAATGCTGATGCCCTTATTTATAAGCCTGTTTACACATGACGTCATCACAAGTTGGTAGGGAAAAATCTACAATCACTGATTTGCAAGTTTTGATAGAAGCCTAGACCAATATGTTTAGTTATTTGTCAAAACTGCAGTCCAGGTTTTGCAAAAACTCAACAGTATCTGATTGCCAGGCCTGATTGAATTGATCCATGTGATCAGAGACTGGTGCATACTGTAATCAGCTCTTATTTCACCTGGCCTTTTCCAAGAACATCACAGCTCGGCTCCCCCCTTCCACCACCTGTTGGTGAAGCTTAAAAAACAGCTGACAGGTAGGTACTGGGTAAATTGCAGGGAGAAGCAGAAGAAACTCTGTATTTAAAAGTAGTCCCTCAGCACTACTACCTGTCAGCTCTTGTCAGGCTATTTTAAAAAGGGGGTTCTTCTGAAAGAGGGATAAACTTATTTAATTAACAAAAAAAATGGTCAGGGAGGAATTGCCTGGTGGAGGAGTCTCCCTTCCTTTGTCTTGTGCATGTTCCTCCTTTATGTCACTTGTAAATTCGATGAAGAAACTCTTTCCTTCAAAGTTTCTTCCACTCTGACAGGATAGTGGGGAATGGAAAGAAGAAGCTTCTTGGATGAGAAACTACAAGTCTTCAAAGAAAAAAAAAAGAAAATCCAATTGCCTCCTGAAAAATGCACCTTTGGGAAGAGAAATGGAGGATTCTTTTTTGAATCCTCCACAACTTGAATGGTTGGACAGAGAGGAGGGGGTCAACCTATTGTCCAAAGCCCCTGAAGGCCAGACAAGGAACAATAGATGGAAACTGACCAGATTCAACCTAGAAATAAGGAGAAATTTTCTGACAGTGAGAACAGTCCACCAATGGAACAGAAGTTGCCTTCAGAACTTGTAGGAGCTTCATCACTGAAGGCTTTCAAGAAGAGATCGGACTGCTACCTGTCAGAAACTGTTTAGGTTCTCTTGCTTGGGTGGGGGGTTGGACTGGATGGACCTACAAGGTCTTTGTTAATTAATTTACCATCCCTGGAAGCTTTCAAAGGACTCGACTGCCACCTGTCAGAAACGGTGTAGGTTCTCCTGCTTGGGGGGGCGGGCGGGGGGTTGGACTAGATGACCTCCAAGATCCCTTCCAACTCTGTTAATCTGGATCTGGATTCTGCGTTGCCCTATAGTCCTAAAATCCAGCGCCTAGGGTTGGTGCCCTCCAGATACCATCATCAGCCGATAAACTGATCACAATTCCCGGATTTTTTGGGGGGGGGGGGGGATAATTCTATGGGATAATAAAACCCGTCAATGGTAGCAAGGCTGCCTTTACTGTACGCCGAAGAACGGCGGCAGTAGAGCTGCTATAATCGCCGGTTTGGCGGGAGAGCTTTGGGCTGGAGCTCGGGTGGGGAGGAGTCGCGTTGTGGCGCGAACCGTTCAAGATGGCTGCAGAGAAGCTGAGAAGTAAAGTGGGCGCTGCTTTCAAAATGCACGGCTTGGTCCTCCGCGCGTGAGTAGTAAAAAAAAGAAAAAGAAACCCCCCAAAATCTTTAATCTGAATACCGGTGATCACTCTGAATGGCTATTTCTGCGTAAGGAAATTATATAAACAAAACACGATGGCTAAACCAAAATCAAACCGCCAGATTAATGTGTTGACTGAACCAGGTTAATCTGTTAAACCATCATTTTGCTTTGCTTCTTTAACCACTGTGGCTTGTTAATCTTGGTTTACAGTATAACGTGTACTAGTGCAAACTATAACTTCTCAAATGTAACAATTAAACTTGTATGTTGCCTGACTTCCAATGACTGTGCAGCTGCCAACAGTCAAATTAAAAATTTAAAAATAAAATAGAAACTGGCAAGCGCAACAGACCAGATGGAATGAAAACGTGTTCAGAATTTACTATTTTTAGTTAAAGGAATACAGCAGTCACATTATATATAAGTAGGTAGTGTTTTCCAAACTTGACAACTTTCAGATGTATGGACTTCAACTCCCAGAATTCCCTATCCACTTAAAGTCATGTTTTGAGAAACACTGACAGTTACAGTAATTTATTTGCACTTAATAGACTTATTCTAAGTAATGCATTTAATTGCATCTCTCCAGATGTTGCTGAGCGTAAGTTCCTTTTTGCATACCTCAGTTGCATGTATAATAAAAAATAAGCCATTTAATAGTGGACACGAACCACTTAAATACAATATAGCATAGCAGTGGATTGAACCCTGCACAAATAATTTTATTGTGTTGATCTTTGAAAATTGGGTCCACTGAGCTAATCATAGTTCAATAAAAAATTGGTAAGCATGTTTTGTAAACACAACCATAAGAATTTTGTAATAAAGATATTTAGAAGTTCAAGATTTAATTTTCCAAATATATCTTACCTTGTTTGCCATAGTAAAGTTTGGTTATATGCACATAACATATTTACCCAGCATTAATTTAACTGGCTCACAAAGATCAGTTCCCAGACTCACATGGCATATTGACTATAAAGTAACCCCTTTTATCTAATACCTCATGTCAAGTTAAATTATGATGGCAACTAGTGTTTAGCATGTTATACAAATAAGGTAGTCCTCGATTAATTTAGTGACTGTTCAAAGTTACAACAGCACTGAAAAAAGTGACAATTGATTTATTTTTCTCAAGATCATTGCAGCATCCCTGTGGTCACATGATCAAAATGCAGATGCTTTATGATGGTTGTATATCCCGGGGACATGTGTTCACCTTTTGCGACCTTCTGACAAGCAAAGTCAATGGGGAAGCCAGATTCATTTAATAACCATGTTACTAACTTAACTGTAATGATTCACTTAACTGTGGCAAGAAAACTTGTAAAATGGGCAACATTCACTTAACTGTGTCACCTAGCAACATAATTTTTGGGCTCAATTGTGGTAAATTGATGACTATCTGTACAATATCTGTATGTTAAACCATGGGTCCCCAACCTCTGTCCATGGACCAGTATTGGGCGCGACATGCCAGAAACTGAGTTGTGCAAACAAGCAAAGCCCCATCCGCAGGATGCAGTAGCACGCAAAACCATGCCCCCTCCAGACCGCGGAAAAACCTCACCATGGGATCAGTCCCTGGTGCCCAAAAAGTTGGCCGCTGAGTTAAACTACAATCTATTGACATTGGCAGTAAAGTTAGTAGCTGACTATGTTGGTTGGAGCTGCGATGGAAATTGTAACAGAAAAAGTGCAGAACACAAATGGAGAAAAACAAAACAAATATGCTGTTATTGATAGATAGTATATTTTTGAATATTGTAACTATTTTCCAGTTCTTCCTTTTTTAAAACTTCAAGACAGACCTCAGTCAGTAAACCAAATATAGACCTACACTTTAGAAAATGCCGCTTCAAAAACTAAATGTTTGATATAAGTGCCTGTGACTTAGATACTGTGGCCTTCTAGGTAAATGATATCTTCTTAAATCAAAGAAGTTTATACTTTCTGCATGAAAGCCAATGATATATAATAATCGTACATGAAAACTGCCATACATTAAGAAAATGTCTACAACACAGAACTAAATCCTGTTGGATACAAGGATTTGTATATGTGCAAAGCGTTGTATGGAATGCATTTCTTTGTAAACCAGTTTGGTCTAGCAGTTAAGACCATGCTAGAAGAAAGCAGAGCCTGTGAGTTCTAGTCCCACCTTAGCCATGAAAGCCAACTGGATGATCTTGGGCCAGTCACTCTCAGCCAAACTCACCTCAGAGAGTTGTTACTGAGGAAAATAGGAGAAAGGTATGTTGGATTTATTTGCCACCTAAGTTATTTGTAAAAATAATAAAGGTGGGATACAATTAAATAAACACAGATCTGAAATCAGAAAGCATTGGACAGCTCTTACCTAGACAATGATGCTAACTTAGCTTTAATGATCCTGTTATAATTGCAGCTTGACAAATAATTACTCTTCAACATATCAATGGAAAGTTGAGTGAAATAAAACACTGTCCTTAGCTAAGTGCTCCCACATTTATCTTTGAGAAATTGAAACAACTTCTTTAGGTCATTATCCATTCTCTGAACTGCAGCTACTATCAAAGCTTTGTGCAAATTGATAGTCATGATTAGTATTCCATCAGTGAATTGATCTGACCACTGCAGCATATTATCCATAATTACTGTGGAGAATATTAAGCTGTGACTATCTAGGAAAGACACTAAGTTTATCTGAATGGCTAGAAAAATACTCCAGATGGTTGATCTGGAAAAGTTTCATATTAATATTTTACTTTTTTATAAGTGTATATCAGATGTTTTGGGGGAAGTAATCTGAATATTTATTACTAATCATCAGGGAGGCTACAAAGTATCTCACAGAAGCTCTTCAAACAACTAATGAAGTGGAACTAGAAGACATGATAGAAAATATAATTGATGCTGTTGAAAAACAGTCTTGTAAGTACATTTTCAGTTTTCTTAATGTTTGAAAAATAATAAAAAATTGTCTTAATTATTGGAAGCAGCAGTGTAGAACTGTGGTGTTCATCATAATGTGTGGTCTATTGTGTGATTTATCATGTTGAAAGCTGCTGGCCTGTCTGTCCTACATAGGGGCTGTTATAGTCTTTATACTGTATATTGCAGATGACACCCGGTTCCCCCCCCTTTTTTTGGGCTATTGCATCTTTTGGTTTATTTAAGATGTTCTAGAAGATTTTATATGGTTTGTGTACATCCTTGAGCACCAACAAGCAGTCAGAAAATATGATGAAAACTCCTTAATCTCACAATTCAGTGACAATGTCAACGGAGAAACAACATTCTAGACCAAGCCAAATCCAGAAATGTTAGGGATTTCCTGGAAGCTTGACATGAAACAATTCAGTCATCAATAGGTACCTAGAAACAAGCTATAGTTACACAACATTTAAAAGAGACAATCAAAACTCTAAGAAGGAAACAAAAAGACCAGAACACATCCTCTCCAGCAGCCAGATAAATCAAGGACAAAGCAACCAGGCAAACAATCAAGAATACAATTTTATTTTATTTGCTTATAAAACTTATATGCCGCCCATCACTTAGAGGCTTATAATTATAAAAATACAAAACCTTAAAACAAGTATTAGTACTAAAATTGTTTTAAAATTGACAAGATGGGAAAGAAGGGAGCAAGATCATCCAGGAAAAAGATGGGGTCTTAATAAGTTAGTCACCTTCAGAATGACATGCCCCCATTGGGGCCCCAGACCAGTTGGCAGAGCCAGATCTTCAGGCCCTTTCAGAAGGGTCATAGTGATACGGATATGTTCTCTGTTTATATATACCATAATAACTTGTCCTGCCAGATTGGTGGGGGTGTGGTTTTTTCTTTGGAAGTTCCTTGATTAGGGTATTCTATATGCATAACTTATAGCCGTGGGGGCACAGTGGTTAGAATGCAGTATTGCAGGCTACTTCTGCTGGCTGCCAACTGAGAGCAGTTTGGCAGTTCGAGTCTCACCGGCTCAAGGTTGACTCATCCTTCCATCCTCGGTAAAATGGGGACCCAGATTGTTGGAGGCAATATGCTGACACTGTTAGAGAGGGCTGTAAAGCACTGTGAAGTGGTATATAAGTGCTATTGCTAACTTTATTTTGAGCATTGGAGGTCATGCATTCTAAACGTATGCAATTCTACCTACGGTATCATTTACTTTGAAGAGATTTAATACCATTTAAAATTATTTCTTCTGTCTAATTGCATAGACTAACAGTTCAATATTTTGGAATGTTCTTTTCAGTGTCATGCAACATGATTGAAAAGTCCATGGTGGAAGCAGCTGTCTTGGAGTGCAGCAGATCAATAGATGAAACAATGTATGTTAGTCTCCTTTATTTTAAAACAAATACCAGGAGTTGTTTTTTTTTTGCAGTCACATTATTAATTGTCCTGCGTCTATCTTCCCCTATTGTTACTTGGATTTAAAACTCATTAACATTCAGTTTTTTCTCTGATGAATAGACCTCCTAGAGAGTTTTAACATTAAAATGTTTCTAATATTAATATGCTATGTCTAGAAGCATTATGGCTTAAACCAGGGAGTATAGATAATAGTATTTTAAATGGAAATTGTTTTAGAAGAATCTGTATAACTTTGTGAATGCAAATGTGCTTTTTTGTACTACAAATGATTTTGTTTGCTCAGGGACTTTACAATAGACGTATGGTGCTATGTTACATATTGTTTTAAATATGTTTAAGATGCTACAATCTTTAAGAGTTGGAGGTCATTTCCTGAACTGGCAAAAGGACTAAACAAATTATTCTTTAATTTACAAGAGAGCTATATAAACACTTTAAAATAGTTGAAATAGAAAGCAAAATTATTTATTTATAAACGTAAAAACAGATTATGCTAGGGTAGAATTTTTCAAAGGATGCATTTTTTTTATTGCAGAGAACATATTTTCAACATTATTGGAGCTTTTGATATTCCACGATATATTTACAATTCTGAACGAAAGAAGTTTCTCCCGTAAGTTTTTATTATATAATTGTTAAATAGTTTAAATTTTGGCTACTTTCACATTTTAAAGTTATGTAAAATTTATTTCCTATTCCTTTATAAGAAACAGTTTAAAACAGTGTTTTGTTTCCTTTCAAAAATACATTTTTTTACCCAAATCTATATTCATTTCAGCCTTTCTATGACCGACCACTCTGCACCTAATTTATTTGGCTCTGCCAGGGATAAAGCAGAATTGTTTCGTGAACGTTATATCATTTTGCAACAGGTAGGAAAAATGGAAAGAAGTTTTAAGTTCACTTAGTGCTTAATCATAACACAAATGGTTTTTTGAGAAAACATGTATACTATGAAACTGTTCAGTTTGAGAGAACGAGTCACCAAGAATCTAGCTTACCTCAAGGGAGACTTTTATTCTGGTATTTATAAATTATTACTGTCCTAAATATCCTTGCTAGGAGCTAAGTCTTAGATGCTTCTTATGAATATAGAAGCTTCTTATGAAGCTTATAAGATGCTTCTTATGAATATAAATCAATTACTAGGTAAGAGTTCATTGTTTAGTCTATTACTGAGGTCTAGAGAGTAGCTGTACTATTCCACAATCATTTGGGTTTCTTCTGTAGGGGTGGGATAGTCACAGTAGGGCTTATTCAACAGTCTTTCTCTGCTGCCCTTTACGTTTGAAGTTCGATGAAGTCTAAAAGCCATGAAATTACTTTTTCTGAATATTATTGTTGAATAAGAATTTGAGAGTAGTCCTGCCTGAAAAAAATTGCTGGAATCATAATTTCATGTTGTTTTCCTTTTTAATTGACTCATATTTATTTTGTGCAGCGAACCCATAGGCATGAATTATTCACACCATCTGCTATTGGCACACAAACAGATGAAAGCAAAAGTAAATTTCAGGTAAAATCAAAATGCTAATGACACATACAACTAAATTGACCTCAATCCTTCGAGTAATCTTCCCTGCAAGATGTCTTGGACTGTATTTCCCATAAATTTAAGACAGTGTGGGAATGATTGGTGAGTGAATTCAACCCTTCAGGAGCGCCTTTGATTGGAGGGTTAGGATTGGTGGGTTAGGGTTGGAGAAAGCTGCTTTTGAATTTTGGGGGATGTTTTATTGTACCTGCGAAGTTCTATTGAAGACTTTGAAATAGATGGACAATCTTTTAATGCTTGTGGGCCACACATCTGTAGCTGAGGACTGCATAGGAGTTGGGACCACAAGTGGTTGGGGCTATTCTTGAAATAAACTGTTTTAATTGTATTTCACCTAAAAATGGCAGGTTTTGCTTCCAGTTTTTGGGAATCATGGGTGAGGGGGTTGGTTTCCAAGGGCCACAAAAAAGTCTTAGAGGTCACATGTAAGTTACCTCTAATGTAGTTCTTACTAATCTGGTGTCTCTTGATTCCAGCTCAAAACTATAGAAACTCTTTTGGGCAGCTCTGCCAAAATGGGAGAAGTGATTGTTCTTGGCATGATCACCCAGCTTAAGGAGGTAAACTCTGTGGTAGCAGTGATCTGTGGTGCTATATTCTGATGGTAACGGATAGGATTTATGTTCAGTTGGCTACGAAAGAGAAGAACATTATTTCTAAATATTAATACTGTTTGTTTTTTTGTTTCCCACCTTTATGATTTTTACAAATAATTCAAGGTGGCAAACATATCAGGTCTGGTGCCTTATCCACTAGACCAAACTGACAAAAATAATTATTGTTAAATAGATGTTGGGAAAAAGCAGGAATATGGTCTTAGCTAGTGAGCAATTACTAAAATGGAGTTTTAATGATTTTTTTCCCCCCCAATCCTTTCAAGGGGAAGTTTTTCTTGGAAGATCCTACTGGAGTTGTGCTATTAGACCTTAGTAAAGCAATATCCTTTATCTGTATATATACAATATGGACAGGAGCTTTATCTTTTATTTAAATTAAATTAGCATATTTTACAATGTGGCAGCATAAGATTTTCATCTAATTACGGTAGACATTAAATGATAAGTTACGATTTATGGTGATAAGGGTTCTATTTTTAATATTACATTGGGATAGATAGCAACTTATTTTTGTGCAACCTTAATTTTTGTCTATCAATTTTGTGCTATTGCACAATTAATTTATTACAAATGGTTCTTTCAGGCTTGGTTTACCTAAATATTTATTTATCTAATAAATATTACCCTTAACTATTAATACCAGTTCCACAGTGGTTTATATACAGAGTCATGCTTTGTTTTAACAGAAGGTAAGAGTTCTGTAATCGATTATATATATATATATAAAATCATGTTCTAGTTTAACAAAAAAAAATGAAATAAAACAGATTGTGTATAATCAGTTCTGCTAATTTAATTACATTACTTCACTAAGGTCTGATTTGTGATACAGCATGTTTCTGGGAATCTGATCTATAATTTTGTTCAACTCATGTACAATTATCCTTATTCCTGTCACACATAAATCATATACAGTACAAGATACACATAATGATAGGTTTCAGATGCTGCATTAAACCATAATGTGAAGTATGTGGTTTGGCTCAGTAATTCTAGCCATTTATTTTATAAATCATTGTTTATGATTTAGTGCACTGAATCATGGCTTACTTAGTTAACGATAATTTAACAAGCCATAGCTTAACTTAACCAGTCAGTATATTCTAAGTGGTACTGTGGAATATAAATCTGACAGTAAGAAGATTCTGTGCTAATTTTATATTTGAAGTTCTTGTTCATGCTTTAAATTTACTGTTGTTTTTTTTACTGGAAAAGAGGCTTGAATAAAAAAGGCTGAAAATAGTTGTTTTTCTACTTAGTAGAGTTTTATGTAACTGGTTCAAGAAGACACTTGCTGCTCCGAATTACATTTCCTTTCTGAGGAAAATGGCAAATCTAATACGATAGCAACATTAAAATATTCCAAGAATATAAACGTTTTGTGAGCCATTTTTAAATTTCTTTTTATTTTTTTCATTTTTAACAACCCCGTAATCCCTTAATTCAGCATAGAATTGGAGTGACTCAATTGCTAAACCTTCTGAGTGGAAGGCAAGCATCTTCACCACTAGGCCACCATGCTGCTCTTCCATTTCTTTTTTAATAATACTTATATATTCTGGCTGTATAATTTTTGGAAAAAAAAATGCCCTGATACTTAATTTGTAACATATACAAAATGTTAATTTTGTAAAAAATAAAATAAATCCAGTGGGAGATAACTCACTGAAAGCAGACCGGTCATACTGATCTTACTTTATTTTCTGATGTTGGTTATTTTCCCCAGTGACCAGTTCACTCATTATGCTTAGTTATGCTTAGGATACTGCTCACAAACTATTTCCTGTGGTTTGCAAAATTCAGGGTCCCTGAAACCTTTTTCTGGGTTATGCAAATTCAAATGAGTAAGTATTTTAAAATGTATCCATTTTAATTTTTAATACAGATATAGCCCACCTAAACCAATGCTCTTTGGAGTCCTCAGATTGTTTCTAAGAATGTAAAGGGGTCCTGAGACCAAAATGTTTGAGAACCTGCTGCTTGAGACTGAGTTACTGCCAGTCATGACTGTACACTCTGGATTCTAGTAAGCTGGAAACAATATTGTGCATTTGGTTACAAAAATCATTTTGCAAATTACAGGGAACCGTTTATAGGTAATATTGGTTTGCCAGTTCACAAGGCTTTAGAAGAATATATTCACTACTTAATCATTTAATGGATAAGTATGGTATGTGAATGTTCCTACTAATCACTATATTTCTACCATGAAATCTTAGAAGCAAAAACAATGTATTTTTGATGAGTTTTCAACTGAAGGAATACTTGACTAACTGGTTTTGAACAACTGCTTTCAAAATATTCTGATTACATTTGAGTCTCAAAAAAGTGTGAGATTTAGATTGAAACTGTGATTATAGGTATCATTTCTCCTTTTGAAATGATGACAAACATACCAGGGGTTTTGCTTACTTTATTCCACAGGTTGGTACGAAGATGAAGTATTTCATGTCACTGCTTTTGGGTTTCCACCTACAGAACCTTCTGCTATTACTAGGTATTTTTCTTATTTCCAATAACCTCAGGAGGGATGATCTGTGCTTATGGAAGAAAAAAGTCAGCAACTACGGTCATGTAAATGAAATGATTGTGGAGTAAAAAACTCAAAGCTTTACAAAAATACTTACAGAAGAAACTTTAAGGAGGAAGTGATCTTAAAAAAAGAAAGTCCCATAATTATTCAGCAGGACAGAATACTGATTGATAATTTTAAAAAAACCCGTATGAGTTAAAGGGGGAATGGATTACAATATGCTATATACTAGTATATAGAAAAAGAGAGAAATAGAAACAGATAAGGTATTCAGTAGAAAGTTTATTGGATTGGCATGCTATTTGTTTATATTGATTAGAATTTTCTTGATCAGAACTTAAGAAACATCTTGGATGAGAAGTGAAACATCTTCAAGGAAAAACAAAGTCCATTTGCTTTTTGAAAAAGAACCTTTGGGATTATTTTTAAAATGTTTCCAGATCTCAAAACTGAGAGTTGCCCATAGTCACCATTTGGGAAACCTGAGATTGTAATATCATTAAAATTGGATATGAATAATTGTACCCTATTATACCCCCTAAAAATAATCTTGCAGCGAAAAGGAATGTTCCTGCTTTTTAATTTTGGAGTGAAATTTTAAAATAACTATTAGAGCAGATTATAATGCAAATAGAGTATGTTGCCCTTTTTTCAAGTTGGAAATTTTATTTATTTATTACATTTATTTGCCACCCATCTCGTCACAAGGCAACTCTTGTGGCAGCAGTTGGCTTATGACAAATTGTAATGTGGTTCATATTGAATACCGCAAGTTTGAAATGGATTGAAAGAGCCTGGCAACTTTATTACTTCAGATTTGACAAAGTTTAAAACAATTTTTAAGCAGTAAGATAGGGAGATGAGTAAGACAACTCTGTCCAATCTTTATTACTATAAAACCTAATGTAATCCATATAACTATACTCAAAATAGTATAAAACAGACCTCAGTTATTAACACTACAAATCAAGATAGGACTAAATTTCTAAATATTTTCCCCACTAAATAGTTTAGGCCAATCTTTTAAAACCTCCTTTTAGGTTAAGTCAAATAATCAGGCTTTGTTTATACAATAAAGAGCCATGGTTCATTAACAAGACATAGTAAATTAATTTAAATAAAACACTAAGAATTATTTACAAAGCATAATAGTTTGGATCATCCATATACCAAATATTTGTTTAACATGATGCGTAAACTCATGACACCTTATTTTATTGATAATTTCCATTCCATTTTCCGCATGAATATACAGCCAAGGCAGTGTTCAGAAAGTGCATGTAGAAGTTTCATTTTATTGTAAGTTCATCCTTTTCAGTGAAAGTGAAAACGTAAAGTTTTGTATGTGAAATAAAAGCCAAACTTTGGCAAAGATAATAATTTTTGATTTGGTGGTTATTCTTAACAGTGGGTTCCATGATTTGGGAATACAGGTGATTAAAAAGAATATTTAAATTTTAGAAACTTTGTATAATTAAGTGAAGGTGAATGTGAGAGTTGAGGTTTATTTTTAATGTGTAATATACAGGTAGTCCTCAACTTACAACAGTTTGTTTAGTGACCAAGGTTACAATGGCGTTGGAAAAAAAATGACTTAATACCATTTTTCACATTTATAATCATAGTCACGTGATCAAAATTCAACCGTTTGGCTACTGACTCATATTTATGATGGTAAAAATGTCCCAGGGTCACGGGATCACCTCTTATGACCTGACAAGCAATGTCATTGGGGAAGCCAGATTCACTTAACAACCGTTTTACTAACTTAACAGCTACGGTGATTCACTTAATAACTCTGGCAAGAAAGGTTGTAAAAGGGGGCAAAACTCACATAACAACTGTCTTGCTTAGCAACAGAAATGTTGGGCTCAATTGTGGCCATAATTTGAGGATTCTTTACTTGCTTCATGATTCACAAAGTATGAGCTTCAGTACAGCCTGTAAATATTTGTTTATGCTGCAGGGCATATTATGGCAACATTAACTTTTTTGGAGGGCCTTCTTCAACCTCTGTAAAATCTTCTGCAAAACTGAAACAAATGGAGGAAGAAAATGAGGATGCCATGTTCGTGTTCCTTTCAGATGTTTGGCTGGACCAAGCAGAAGTTTTAGAAAATCTCCGCATTATGTTTTCAGGTAATCCTGTTGCTCCACATATATGTACTGGATTTATGCAAGGAAATGCCAAAGTATTCCAAGCTGTTCAGTTTATGCAATGAAGCAAATTAAGAAGTTACTCAAGTTTATAGTATAGAATGTTGGTCTTTCAATGGTATCCGTTGGTAGTAGAATCAGGCAAGGATTTTTATCTTGCAGAGCAGATCATCACATAATACATTTATAGAACTTGCTCCACGATATGGTTAGCATGCCACACATTTTGATTGTAACTGATAATTATCTCAAAATATTTAATTACAATGACTGCCCAGTTATTGTTGGGGTTTTTTTACGTTTTCAGCCTTGTGCTGCAACTCTAAAGCTGTGGAAAATGCTTTGCTCCTATCTCTAGCTTCAGGTTTGGAAGTGGGCGAGGATGGCTGCCTTTTTGACATTTGAGGTTTCCAAGAAAGGAATCATTCCTTCCATAATTAGGGAACACTTAGGAATGCACATAAATTATGGGTTTACCCCTCAGCTCCCCAATTAAAAGAATACCTGAGAACTGACAGCCTTTTTTACATAGTTCTCAAAGAAAATTAGTTCACAAAGCAAGGAGCCATATTGACAGCTATTAAATATGGTGGTTAAGTAGAACCCTACTGTACAGAGGTAGTGAACTATTAAAAAACAATTGCCTGGAGGCAAAAGCAGTAAAGAGTTATTGTCAATATGCTTTAATATTTTCTAAAAATGCTGGTTAGGGTTAGGGACTTGTGATACAGCAGAACTCGGTAGTTAGCCTGAAACGTTTAATAAACGTTTTGCATAAGTAAAAAAAACCATATTTCAGTCTCAAGAATTATGTATTTTGTTGCCCTTCCTTAGGAAGTCTTAATTTGTCCAGGTTAATACAATAGTTTCCTGGTTTTCTCAGTTCAAGGCTTATAGAACAAACTGATCTCGGATGCAAGGGTGAATGAGATGAAATGTCAGGCATAAATATATTTACAATCAGAATAATATTAAATATTGTTTTGATATGTGACATTGATGCAAGTTTTGATTTGTCCTTAGTGATGTATTATATTCTCAATGGAGAAGAGCTTTCCTACAAACCAAATAGAAATAATAGTCTTTGTTTCTCCATCCAGGTTATTCGGCCATGCCTCCAACTTGTTTTTTTTTCTGTGGGAATTTTTCTTCTACTCCATATGGAAAAAATCAAATTCAGTCACTAAAAGGTACTTGGAATCCATCCCCTTCCCGGTTTTTTTAAATAAATAAAATATTATTTTGTATTTTATATGTCAGTTAAATATTGATTTTTCAAGACAATAATGCTTATTCTCTATAAAAATATTATTTGTATTTGCCTTCTGAACCCCATAAGGCTTTTTATTTTTCTGGTTTTGTTTTCTAATTCTGAAATGAAGATTGACAAGAGGGAAAAAAAATAACTACAGTACTTTTTTATGTCTTTAGATTCTTTGAAAGCCCTAGCAGATATAATATGTGAATACCCCAGTATCCATGAAAGGTACGTTCCATATGATTTGCTTGGTGAAATATCTTTATAGAACAGGTGTTCCTCACATTAATCACATAGAAATCATCCCCATTTCAAAATTTATTTCAGCTGTAAAAAAAAAAGGACACTTAAACTGAGCTTAATATACACTGCTCAAAAAAATAAAGAACACAAGCAGAAGACACCCGAGATCTGAATGAATGAAATAGCCTTATTAAATACTTTGTTCATTACATACAGTAGTTTTGTGTTCCCTTTAATTGTTTGAGCAGTGTATAAACTACTGTATGTAAAGAACAAAGTATTTAATAAGGCTATTTCATTCATTCAGATCTCGGGTGTCTTTTGCTTGTGTTCCCTTTATTTTTTGGAGCAGTATATTTTATAAATTAACAATTCTACTCAAACAATTCTACTAAATATTGTGTTAGTTGGGAACTGAAGCTACAAAATCCAGAGGTATTGTGACTTTTTATGTGTCAGACTTGGAGGCCACAAGAGCACATCGTTGGTAGCAAATGAAGGGTCCTAACCTATGTACTTGGAATGGATTCGTCACATCTAGATGCATGTCAACATTTTGTTGTCATGATTTGTTGTAGATGCTGCTAGAAACTGCATTCAGTTTAACTCCTTATTTTATTTTGGAAGGGCTGGTTCTACAGATGAGAACTCCCAGGAGAATTGCCTAGTTCAAGCCATATATTACTTGCCCCAGCTTCTTAAACCCTAATTATCTTTAATAACATTACACTAAATTTTAATGAACATTTCATTTATACCTACCAGTAATACTAAATCAAATGTATTCATTATTTGTAGAAGTCGATTTGTATTTGTTCCTGGTTCTGAAGACCCTGGTCCAGGCTCCATTTTACCAAGGTACATCTTTGACCTAATATCTGTAACAAGATTATGTCATTAAAGGATGCTTTGAGAATCTGTAGTGATTTTCATTCGTATGTATGTATGTATGTACATACACATATACTTTTTTTAGGCCACCACTTACTGAAAACATTACTGAAGAATTCAGACAACAGGTGCCATTTTCAGTTTTCACAACAAATCCTTGCAGGTAGGTGTCCCTCACATGGCCGTTCAATAATAATGGATTTCTGCACTGGGCACAGCATTGGAATAAATGGCCACCAAAGTGTTCCTATTTTATTTATTTATTTTGGTGATGTTATAAAAACACTGGTATTCCACGATAGCTGAAATTTTACTCTATAGCAACCTTTGCTATGAAGTAAAATTGTCTTCTGACTCTCCAGAGGACCACTGGAAACAATTTGGTGATCCATCACCAGAATGGTCAGGTTACAATTATTTCATCCCAATTAGAGGGTAAGAGGCCTTTGAAAACCAAATGTTTTTGATCCTCAGCCTTGTTATCCCTAACCTATTAATAAGAGCCCCCAAACACTTCTTAGTGGGAATTTGAGCTATGTTTGTTGCCAAATATTGATTTCTAGAAATCCCCCTTCCACTTCCATATCCCCCCTTCCAAACCACAAAAAATGAGCTGAAATTGCTATTTGAGGGTACATTAGGTAATTTAGGAGTTCAACAATGTAATCTTGAAGTATTTGTGAGGTTGCAGGTACATAGAGACCACTTATCTCTATTACTTAGCAACAAATCTATACAAAAATTTAGGACAGAGCTGCTGGCATGTAATGGTAAATTTAATGGTAAATTCTCTTTGGTTATTGGTGATCCCTCAGAAGAGATAAAAGTTGCATTTGTTACTTTCAGAGTCCAGTACTGTACACAGGAAATAATAATCTTTCGGGAAGACTTGGTAAACAAGATGTGCCGTAACTGTGTCCGTTTCCCTAACAGTAGTTTGGATATTCCTAATCATGTAAGATTAAAAAAGCATTCAATATTTTGAATTAAAGTTTGGGTTAAAGGATTTTAATTGGCTAAGAAATTGAAGGAAGTATAGGAGTAAGGTATTTCCCTTGCTTGAAGTTCTTATTGATTTGGTTACGATTTAGGCAGATAACATCAAACAAGTTTACAAAGATTTTGTGCAGGAAACAATGCAGAGAAAATGAGAGACAGAATGAAAAGGGTAACTTAGTGGAATAACTATATTAAAAGATAATATGGATTAAGGTGACTAAAATGGAGAATTTTCCCAGCAAAGAATGGTTCATTGAAATATTCTGCAGCTATTCACCAGCTCTGCATGGTGATCACTCTGCTTTAGATGGTGTAATTTTAAGGGAATCTCACAATATTGCTCAGAATAGTGTTCTCAAGTTCCTTCAAAACTGAGGGAATTGAAACAAATCCTAGATCTGGTTCCACAATCTGGTAAACCAATCAGGTCTGTTAACAAACATATTTTACTGATCAACAAACAGGACAAAATCAATTTTGAAATCTGTAGTTATTTATTTGCAATAATTCATGCTGAGCTGAGGGGTTCTATTTTATTATATGAACTTCACCTTCATATGTAATTTAATAGCACTGTTTTTCATCTTTCAGTTTGTAAAAACTATTTTATCACAAGGACATCTGACTCCACTGCCTCTTAATGTCAGCCCTGTCTATTGGGCGTATGACTACACCTTGAGAACCTATCCTTTGCCAGATCTAATTGTTTTTGCTGACAAATATGACCCATTCACTGTAACCAACACCGATTGTCTTTGTATAAATCCGGTAAGACCTTGCTTATATTTTTCCATCCTCAATGATGAAAACATGTTTCTAACAAGCAAAATATATTATAAATAACAAAGCTGCTCATATCCCAGACTAACAAATCCTCCAAATAGTATTTGTTGTGGACTTTTGTTGTTGTTGCTCATAATAGTTATTATCTGCAGCATTATGAAGCATAGTAGTATCTTCTGTCATTAAAAATAATTTTCTGTCAGAGCATCCATCTTACTTTCAAATGTTTTAAGATAGGCTAGAAATATTTCTTATAGACAGAAAATAAAAGAAAATATATTTATAATGACTACTTCTATCATATTAATTTTAACCAATAAGAGTTACTGCATGATGTATTTTAAATTATATTTAGAGATGTTAAGTATATATTTTAAAATTATGCCTAAAGAAAAGAGGTATATTCAAGGAGGTGACATGGATGAAAATTTTTCCTATGATGTTTTTCTTAAATGCTAGGGATCTTTTCCAAGAAGCGGCTTTTCATTCAAAGTATTCTACCCCTCTAGCAAAACTGTTGAAGACAGGTAAGGTCACTTTTTAAAGAAAAATTACTGAGTATACAAGAACATCTAATTTACTGTTCTTCATGCTGTCTGATAAAAACAGATATACCTTGATGGTTGTAGATTATTGAATAAATACAGCTTGACAAAATAAATTATCACCATTTTTATTTTGTATCTCGAGCTATATCACCATTAATTATATAAATGTGCTTTTTATATAGATATAATATGGAATTAATAAGAATGTAGAGGTAAGATATTTAGAACAGTAACATGACGGAGTTGTTATTGTGCTGAAGGGCACAACTCTGACAAGGATAAGGTAGTGAGACATCTTTTGCTGGCTCTCCTTTCAGACTGCATGGTGCCTGCGCTCAGTAGTAAAGGTAGTCTGTCTTCAGTTTATATTTGAAAATGCTATAAATAAATGCAGATTTGATAATATGGAAACAGTTACTGTTAATGAAATGATACTGGAGCAATATGATAACAGTGGCTCATGTTACCAAGATGGGTAAAACGTAGAAACCTTTTCCAAATATGTCTTGCAGGCTATTAACTATATTTGACATGACTGAAAAGCTAATGTACACCATACTGATTAATTTTGTTACAACAAACCGTTCCATAATAATGCCAAGCTGAACATATTTGGGAGGGTTCCCAGTGGATCTGGAATTCTGCTAGGGCAAAATGATTCATGTATTCATAATTGTATTGGTGTAAATTATTGCCTGATTGATTTTCAAGCTCATTATAACCCCTGAAGAACTGGATGGCCATTTTAGGCCTTTGAGTTGGCTTCTGCAACGTAAGCATCTTGAGCTATCTGTACCCTAATGTAATAGAATAGGGAGGCAAATGATCTGTTGACGTCAATCCTAAAAGTCCTAAATCAAATTACAAAAATATCTCAATAGAGAAATATTTGGATTGAAACTTAAAAAACAGAATTCTCATTGTGAGCACTAATCAGTAAATATGTTCAGCCTGTTTCTGAATTTGATAATGGCACAGTATTTCTCTATTAAATACATCCACAGAATGTCAGCTGATAAACAAGATTAATGGTGTCCTTTCCCTAGATACCCCAGATATTAATAATGTATTGTGGCATTATTAATGATTTCTAACTATACTCAGGTTAGGTATACTATGGGACTGCTTTAGAAAGATACAGAATTTGCTTGATAGATTGTGTTGAAAGCAAACAGTCAAAACGGAACACCAATTCTGTAGCAGTTATGAAATGCTGGGCTTGAGTTTTACTATCTTAATAGTTTGGCACCATTTTATTAGAGTACTATTGCACAGACCCAATTGGATATTATGATTTTTCTTACAGGTCTCTTAGGTAGTGAACCTAATACCTTAAAAAAACAAGTGGCTTTAGTGTATAAATGTTGAAGTTTTTTTTTAAAATGTGTTTTCTGGGTTGCCTTTCCTTCCATCTGGTTTGAATACCGGTAATTGAATATAATAATAAGTTTTATTTGCGGTCACAGACCAAAATACAAATATAATTGCAAAAGAACGTGGGGAAAGTAACATCATAAACAGTTGGCTACCAGAAGCCTTGGCTGAGAGGAATTAATATAGTAGATTGCTTCTGTAGGGATTTTTAAATATTGTTACCTGACTTCTGAAAGTTATGTTCCAGGACAAAATATATGTATGAATAATTCAGTCAGATATATAAATAAATTGATAATGTTTTGCATTATCAAGTCATAGTAAAGGATAAAAAAGTAAATGCTTTTTAATACTTTAAGAAAAGAAGTACTATGTTGGTTTGAAGACTGCCGATGTAGTTACAAGTAACATTAACATTGTTTTTTGTTTTAAATTTTCAGCAAACTCCACGGTCTCTAAATCTCAAGCAAGAAGAATAAGCCAAAGTTTCTGGCCTTGAAATGACTGAAGTACTACAACTGTTTCTTAAAATTTAGGATCATGATTGTAACCTCATGTTATAGCTAATGTAACTTATGTATTGTTATATATCTTGTAAATACATTTTTATATAAGGATATTCATGTGTCACATCTTATACTTCAAATAATTTGACTTTATTCTTACAAAAATAAATATTTTCTACTGCTCCTCACTTTCAAAATATTCAAAGCAAAAAAAATCTATTTAACTTCTGATTAGTATTAAGCAGATAACCTGGATATTCTTTAGAATATTCAGCCAAGGAAAGAAGGTATTTGAAAGAAAACAGATACAATAGCTGTTCTTGATACCAGCAGTTTATTCCTTGCCTTCTAGGCATATAAGAGAACTGAGGGCCGAGTCCATTCTGCTGCACTACCCCCAAAGTGTTCAGCGGTAACATAACTTTATGTTTGGACTTACTAAACTTCATAGACAGGCAACTATACACCTGCTGCTGAGTTGGTTTCCTACTTTTGTTTGGCAGTTGTTTGGAAGGCTCCTAATATATTGTCAAGTATCTGTCATAACTTGGCTCTGATCCAGTTCCTTATATTTTCTGGCAAAGATCCCTTTGCCATAGAGGTCCACGCTCTCAAGAGCGCTTGGCCTATTTTGCGTTCAAAAGAGGATGAACCGCCATTCCGTTTGCCGTGGTCGCTATGGCAACAGACCAGACCCGCCATATTGTTAGTAACGTTTCCATGGCAACAAACGCGCTAGCAACCGCCACATCGTTTCATTTGGTATCTACAGGGACCAGGACGTCTCCCTTTGAGCAACTGTCTGTCGAGCCGGCCGAGCAAAGGAAACGAAGCCCGCTTTGCAGGCATGACGGACCATTTAGGCCTGGAGGACTTGAATCTGACAGGAGAAGAAGCCGAGCGCCTGACGAACGCTTTCAAGGAGGATGGATTCCGCACTCTTTTCGCGGAATACGTGGCCGAACTAAACGATCCCGAACAAAGGGCCATTTATGAGGCCGAAGTGATAGCTATGGAGCGGCAGCGGGGCGTCGAAGCCCGCTTCCTCCACCCCACACCCGGCTGGGTCCTGCGCACGAGCCAGGCTGGTAGCCGGCGCTGTTACATCAACATCTGCAGCAACCGGCTAATCGGGAGGCCGGAACTTCGGCCAGAGCCTGGAGGTTCCTGCTGGTTACTGCCACACTCCTTAGCGCCGGGCCGCGAGGAACTGAGCCGCAAACAGCCGCGTGGGCCACGCCGCCTGGTCTACGACGTGGTCTTCCACCCGCGCACCCTGAGCTTGGCCGGCCGCATGACCCAATTCCGCCGCCTGGTGAACGAGACGGCCTTGGAGGCGATAGAGAAAAATTTCTCCCCGCAACTGGACCGCACGAACGCCGTCCCCCTCAATGGCATCAAGTATAAGGGCGTCCCGCAGGCCACGCTGCTCCGGACGCCACTGGCCGCAGGAGCTCGACCGTCCCCAGAAGAGGCTGGAGAGCCAGACGATTCCCCCTTGCCGCCTTTCCCTTCGCCCTACACTTATCCGCCGCCCAGCCCGCAGTACGAAGCTCCGAGACCCCCTCCGCCCAAGCAACCCCCGCCTGCCACCACTCCGCAATGGAGTCTCCGGCACCGCTCCTACGTCGACCTTCAGGACTATCGCAACAGCCGGGACTCCACGCCTAGCCCGATCCCCCGCGAGTTGGTGATGACCATTGAACTGCCGTTGCTCAGCTCTGCCGCCCAGGCCCAGCTGGAGATCCTTGGCCAGGAACTCCAGCTAGACTCGCAGCGCCCTGCTGCCTACCACCTGCGCGTCCCGTTGCCCTACGCAGTGGACGAGAGCCGTGGCCGGGCCACCTTCAACAAAGCCAAGAAACAACTGGTGGTCGTCTTGCCGGTTGTGCGGAAGCCTGACCCGGGGCTTCCTTTCAGCGTTCAAGCTGCGGAAGAGCAAATCGAGGCCTCGCCAGAAAACGAGGAGCAGCTGCCAGAAGACAGCAGCATCAGCCCGGATAAGGACGGTACGGAAGTGTGTCAAAAGACCAGCTATTCTGAGCAGCCGCTTCCCGTTCTTGCGTCCGACGTAGAAATAACTCCGACGCCCTCTTTGGCTGTTGCTACAACCAACGATGTTGTGGATGCGGCTTTACTTTCTGACTTGAACGGCCCGGTTCCGCTCAGTGCCCACGAACGCCCTACACGTAACACACTGGCGTTTTCGATGCATGCGAGAGAAGAGAATCCCGTCGTTTCTTGTGCTTCTGAATTTAGTGCTGCACTTCCCGTGTGCAGCGAGAACAATAGTGAAGGGGATCCGGATTTAACCAGAAGCAGTAACAACGTGATCTTGGGTGCACAGCCTGAAGGTACTGGCTTAGATTCCCTTTCCACCTCTCTGCATACTGACCACGCTTGGAAGCTCCCTACAGATCCTGCTGTTTCTTTAAACCAGGAACATCTCTGTACCGATATGGAACTTAATAAAAATCCCAACATCGCTAATGTTGAACTCCCATTGTGTCCAGATAAGAGCACAATCCCGTGTAAATGTCCCTCTGATAACTTGGATCATTCGGAGACAATTTTGTCAGCTGACAATCTAGATCAGAGTCCAGAATTTTCTGGAAACTCAGATACAGCAAATCCAACTACTACTAACCACGTGGAACATTCTGTTTTATATCCTGGAAAGAGACCCACTGTTTCTTCAGTTCAGCCTTCACAAAAACTTGAAGTTGCTATAGATACTCATATAACTTCTACTTGCATTCCCAATTCTTCAATATCTCCTGCCAGCGCTCTGTGTCCTCCTTTTAACTGTACTCAAGATGAAAAGTCTTTGGTGATCCTCTTACAAGTTCCAGATATTGTTCCCCTGAGTTTCCAAGGAGAGGTGGGCACAAATTACTACTCAGTGAATTTTGCAAACAGAGACTCTATTTCCTACATTTTCCTCTTGCAGTTTCTTCCTGAAAATAAATTATCTTCTCCAGAAAGTGAAGTTAATGTATCACCTAATAATGTTGTCATTATCCTCACCAAATCACCTGAAACCACTGGAATTTGGACAAAGTTTTACTTTGGTTCAAATTATGCCAATTTACAGGTAAATTACTTTTTAGATTTTTATGTTGCCTCCTATAGACTACTGTATTTAAGTTCTTTACACTTTGGAAATACACGATAGTTCAAAATTGTACATGTATTTCATCCTTTCTGTACAGAATGTGGGGTAGTAGATTTTATCTAATTTGCCCAGTAATTTAATTCTTTCAGCAATTGTTTGATATAATAAATTAGTGATTGACCAAATTTAAACTTGTTTGCTGTTTTGTTATCACAGTGTGAAGGTGAGCATAGCAAATACACTCCGAAGAAGCAGGTTCTTATAGCTGTATTTTAGGTTGTAGCTTTATTTGATGCAGTAAATATGTAATTGCTTAATTACTGTGCATTTCTGATATTTTTTATAGTGGCTTGATGTCCTGTGAATGGAAATCATAGTTAGGACTCTAGAAATAAGATGTATCAGAATCCTGGATTATTGGAAAGAGAGAGAGTTATGCCACTGCCTGAGTGAACAGTGGTTTCCCTTTGCTGTTTTTCTTTAACTGCTCAGCTATGTTGATACTATAGTTGGATATAAAGGTTATTACTTGATGGCAGTAGTTAGCTCAATTTTTAATTAGAAAGTTATAAGGTTCTTCTTATTCATCTTCTCCCTTTTACAGCATTATTCATTGGATATGGAATCTGTACAGACTTTCAAGGTAGAGTTTAGAAATCTGGAATATTTTCATTTGGGACAAGATTTTGTTAAAAAGAATACTGATTTAATATGTTGCTCTCTTTAGACTAATATTCTATGGTATATTGTCCCATTCTTAACTCTTATCTGCCTTTTCTGTCAAACAATTTGAACACTGAATCACTCACAAGATCACTAATAAAAAGTTTTAGATTGTAGAAGCTCTATGTTTTGGTATACTTTTCATGTAATGCTAAATTCTTCCCAGCAGAAGATGCCTATATAAAGCCCCTGGCTTAAACATTCTCCCTTTTCACCATTGTCTGTGGGATGGAGGAGAAATCAAATCAAATCTAGCTTCTGAGAATCTTGGTTTCATACTATATGTGAAATAGGAATTTCAGTTTAAAATAAATTCTGCTTTTGCTAAATGACAATGAAAAACAATTCAGGGCTTGATCTTTTTGTTCAGCAATATCTATTTTAAAATATATAATATATTTATAGTTATATGCTCACAAAATAAAAGCAAATAAGAGATTTTGTTCATTTTGAAGATATAAACTAGATATAAAACAAACGATTTTTCATTTTCTTGGAAAATTCACTACGAATATGCGATGTAGCTCTGTAGAAAGAGAATTTTAAGTCTAGGAATAGCAACTGCAATCCCAGCCAATTGTCATGTAGTTAGTAGAACATCTAAGGCAGTGGTCCTCAACTTTTCTGGCTCTGTGGCCTGGTGGTGCCAGAAGGGATGGTTTCTCATGCACACCTGCCACTTCCACAATTGGAGCTTCGCGAACTCATCTGCTGCTTGTGCAGACCAGTCCCCCACAGGCCATGGACTAGTACTGGTCCATGGACCAGAGGTTGGGGACCCCTTATCTAAGGGATCTAAGTATATGGATGGCTAGTATGTAAGATATACTATAGTCATGTTTAATTGTTTCAAGTCATTTAGGATTTCAGGGTTACTGACCAGCCCTTTATATTAAGTTTAAAAAAATGGTGTAGCCACCAGTGAAATTGTTTCAATTAAGGAAATACATACTCTTTTTTTAAAACAAGTTTTATTAATTTTTTTTTCAGATACATATTTTATGAACAGAGTATTGACCTGGTCACAGCTTATACAACTTATAACATAGTTATATATTGATTTTTATAATCTATTCCAATCTTCTTTTTTGTTTTTTCCAAATACAATTATTTCAATTTCTGCCATAATATTCTTTTCCCCTACTTATCTTGTCTTATCTTAATCTCTTCTTAATACATAATATATGAACAATATCACCATCCACCGTTAAATCCTAATTTCTTAGCATTACTTCAATTAATTCTTATTCCTCCATTTGTAAAATTTCTCAAAATCCCCATCACACTTTTTGACTATAAACAATGTACTTCATTTTATTCAATTCTTACATTGAAACCCTTTAACTTAATTGACCTTCCACATCTTCTCTTAATCTCTTTTTAGTACATAATAAGCAATATCACTATCTGCCTTTAATTCTTGATTTTTATAGCATCAATTATTTTATTTCATCATTTACAAATTATTTCAAAATCCCCATCACTTTTTTACATTTCAATTTTGTCTCTTGTTTTCAGTTATTTCCATAATTGAACCAAATCACCACTTCATATTTCATCTGCTGTTCCATTTTACAATACACAATATACATCATCATATTTACTTCTTACATTCACAATTACTAATGTTAATACAGTTCCCTTAGGTCTACTAATATATACCTTATTTTCCTTCCTCTTTTCCACTATTCTTCCTCTTTTAACCATTTTCTCTTGGTCTCTCTAAAATTCCACTTCTTAATAATTTTCTCCCTTCATCCCATTCTCTTATCATCTTCTTTTTATTTTTATATTTATTGTATCTTTTCTCCTAAATTCTTTAACTTTTGAGTCTATTACTCGCATAGTTCTCCCCAAGCTTTTACCTAATCTTTTTCCATTTCCTTCTCTTCCCTTTGGTTGATTTTTTTTTGGAAAATATTCCCCCCATCCATTCTTTTTTTGCCACTGTAAATCCCAGTGTAATCATCTAACTTTTTACTTTCAATTCCTTTTCCTTCAATATTATTTTCTTGCTTCTCATTTATATTATTTTTCCTGATTTGTGCGTTCTAACAAAGTTTCTAACTTTTTCTTGCCCTTTATTGATTCACACACGTTTTTAAGCATCCCAATTAATTCCTCACACATCCAAGACTCATATTGTCAGTTTAAAAAATTATTATTTTAACTTATATTTAATTACAATTTAAGTCCATATAGTTTCTTTTTTATTTCCAGATGATATCCAGTAAAAATGTTTGCCCAATCCACTCCAATTTAAAACTTTATTGTTTTTTACCTTCTTTGAAAGTCGAGACCGAGCAGTTTAAAAAGAAACAAATACTCCTTAAAGTTTCTCACAGTTCTTCAAGGTCACTGTTGGTTATTTCTTTCCATTTTCAGGCCAATCGGTAGTGCTTTCTTTCCACCAGCAAATGTCTCTCTCCAATCCACAATTCTCAGAACAACAAAGTATCAAGCTTACAAAAGTATTTTAAATCCACATAGAAAATACTTTCTCTCAAATTTCTTTTCGTTGTATTGTTTTTAATTTCTCCAAATTCAGTTTTAAATCCAGTTGTAAAAATTCCTTTTTTGGGCTTTAATATTTTACCCTCCTTATTCTTCCTTCAAATATCAAAACTGTCAAAAATACTTAAAATCCTCATTAAAAAGTGCTTTCCCTCGGGTTTCTTTTTTCTTGTATTAGTTTTAATTTCTCCAAATCCAATTTTAAATCCAAATATAAAGTTTTCTTTTTTGGGCTTTAGTACTTTAACTTCCTCTTTGTTCTTCTCCCTCCATTAAAATTCCCAAGTGCCAATTAGCCACTCGTTTCCTCGCCAACATCTTTTAAAGTTGTTTTTTTTAAAAAATTTAAATTTCCTTTTTTACCTGTGAGTTGGCCAATCACTGACCCGGTACCAGTACTCTGTTCAGACACTGCTCCTGCACAAAATTTTATTCCGGTTGTCCCAGCTTCAAACCGGTCGTTTTTAATGGCCGCCAACCCCGCTGCCGGTTCGAAGAGCTGCCTCTGACCTTTCGAGGAACTTGTCTATTCCTCTTGGTCGTCTGAGGCGCATCTCCTTCTTCACCATCCCTACAGGACGGTTCCGGTCTGAAGACCCCCGACAGCAGTTTGTCTGGGTGGATTTTCGTGGGGCTCGTCGGACCCCACTATTTTCCAGCCAGTCTCACCACAGCGCTTCTGGTTTCCTCCTAATGAAATACATACTTCTGATAACTACAAGTAGTCCTCAGTTTACAATCACAATTGAGCCCAAGATTTCTGTTGATAATTGAAGATAATTAAGATAATTAAGTGAATTTTGCTTCTTTTCATAACTTTCTTGCCACAGTTACTTAGTGAATCATTACAGTTTTTAAATTAGTAACATGGTTGTTAAGTAAACCTGGCTTCCTCATTGACTTTGCTTGTCAGAATATCACAAAAGGTGATCATATGATCCCCAAGACACTGTCACCATCATAAATATGAGTCAGTTGCCAAATGCCTGAATCTCGATCACATGTCCATGGAGATCCTATAACGGTCATAAGTGTGAAAAATGGTTGTAAATCACTTTTCTGCAACATTTGGCATGCTTCTTTGTTATTAGGATTTCTGTTTACCTTTTCTGACAATCTTCCTTATTTTATATTCTGGTATTACTGAAGACTGGCCTGATTTCTCTCTCATTCTTTCCACATGCTGGATTTTGCCAACCACTGTGGAAAAGTTTTTTCTTCTTGTAATAGTAATTAGTTCCATGACTTGTTGAACTTTTGTCTCGTCATTCAGTATGTACCCATTAGTTGGGAAAATTGATTAATTTTTTTGAGAGAGTTCTGTGTAATGACAGTTTGCCTCTGTAAACTTCTGTAAATGCTGTGTCCATTGGAGAGGCAATGTACTTTTTCATCTACTCAAAGGTTACTAATTTGTTAAATGGAGTTTCAAAAGTCAAGTGTTCTTTTGAATAAAAAGATCTGTCCATTTTATTATCTTCTTCATTACGGATCAGTGGTGACAAATAACTTTCTTTTTCAGTACGGATCAGTGATGACAGGGAGGTACACAAATAACTCTGGTGTTTTTATCAGAGGCTGCTGCAAAGTCATTAATGGTTTACTGAACCTATGAATTTATTACAAATATTGCCATTGGTATGAAGATTTCACAATGAAGATAAAATTACAAATAACTGTCTTTACTTCACTGAAGTCAGGTAAGATTTTCAGCATGTGGAACCATATAGAGATTGGGGTAGGCTCATATGTCCATGCCTTTTATTGTTAGCATTGAAACACCCAAAATTTGATTGCTTGTGTGAGCTGGATAATTGTTTCCTGAGACATGAAGTTTTGGTGACCTATACATTTCCTACTATTATTAACTTTGTTGCCTGTGGCTGTTTTTTTGCCTATTCAAATGTTCCATATATAAGGAAAAAGGATTGAATTTTGAAATGTATCCTGTCCCATCAATATTACCTACATTATTGAAACATTTAATAAATTAGGAAAAATGCGGTGTTGTACTATTGGTTGGTATTATATCAATTCTGCCCTTTTTTTGTATAGGCATTTCCAATCTTAACTTTGGATTTATATATTATAGAAGCAGACAGGTAGAAGCAAAGACAAGCAGAGAGTACAAATAAACTTCAAGTAAAGTTCATACAATAGAATTCTTATGAAGGAACAGGGAATGTTGGATTTGCTATCTGATGAAGCAAACACTTGGCATCTCTTCCCAGAGGAATTGTTCTTCTAGTATAAGTAATTCAAATAGCGACACTTTTTTTCCAGTTTATTGCATATATACATACATATAAGCTTCAATGAGTGCTCTGTCTAAATGGACAAAATGAATTGTATAAATCAACAATTTTTCTGAAAATAACTATTTTACATAGTCAATTTGACATATTGCAATAGATAATTCTACTTATGATTGACATTGCTGATTTTATTGAGCATGTATTTGTTAGAGTTTTAAAAAAGCTTATTTGATTGATATAATAGAGATTTAATGGTAGCATCTGAAATACTTCAAATATTTCTAGTTCTCATTTGAGAAAATGAATCCAGATGGTTATATCTTGCTTCATTATGGCTGGCATTATGTTGACATTTGTATTTTCAGCCTGCATGGGAAAACAAGTTTATTCCATGCAGAAATCATAGTACAGGTTGTCCTCAACTTACAGGAGTCCATTTAGTGACCATTTGAAGTTACAATGACACCAAAAAAGTGACTTACAACCATTTTTTACACTTATGACTTTTGCAGCATCCCAGTGGTCATGTGATCAAAATTCAGATACTTGGCAATTGACAGTTTATACATATTTATGACAGTTGCAATGCTCCAGGGATTCTGTGATTCTCTTTTGTGACCTTCTGACAAGCAAAGTCAATGGGAAAGCCACATTCACTTAAGAACCACGTTACTAACTTAAAACTGTAGTGATTCACTTAACAATTGTTGTAAGAAATATTGTAAAATGGGACAAAAACTCATTTAAACTGTCTTAATTAGCAACAGAAATTTTGGGCTCAATTTTGGTCATAAGACAAGGAGTATCAGTACTGTAACCAGCTATGTTCCAATCAAAGAACTTGAAGTGAAGGAATGTTCTCAGTATTTCTTAGATATTTCACTTAAGCTTCTGAAGACTTAAAAAAAACCCAAAATCTTTAATGCTGACAAAGAATGAAAAATTACAATGAGCAGTACAGTGCAGTTCTGATTCACACGAAGAAATCAAAGGTAAACTGTACCGATTTAATGGTGCCCCATAAGAAAGAAAATTAACAAAAGTTTGTATTTGGGCTTGAAATAATTGCACACATTCCTGAAAAACTACCATAATTTTCTCTATAGCCTCTAAATCACCTTTCCCATTCTTGCTCCATTTATTCACATTACAGCAAAATTATTTTGCCTGCTTTTTTGACAGAACATACTGTACTATATTGTGGTACAGCCATACGTGCTTAGATGAAATAGTAGTAAAACCATTTAACATCTAATAAACAAAAAATAAGAACAGATTTATTATGGGAATGAGTCTTGAATTTGTTCCTCTGCTCTTGTTGAAGTCATGAGGTATTGATAAATTGTTTATAGAACCTGGACAAAAGAATGAAAAAATGAATAGAGCCATTTTTGTCTACTGATGAAGGCAGCAGGCTAAAAATAAGGAAATGGAGTCTTCTTGCCTTAAGCATGAAAGCCAACTGGGTGATTTTGGGCCATTCTCTGTCAGCCCAATTCACCTCACAGTGTTGTTGTGGGGAAAATAGGAGGAGGAAGGAGTATTAGCTATATTTGTTAATGTTTGCTGCCTTGAGTTATTTATAAAAATAATAAAGCCAGCATAGAAATCTTTTTAAATGATTAGTCTTAATTACAGTTTAATGAAACAAACTAACTTTGCCAGTTAGGCTTTTTTTATATCAATGCTAAACCACAGTTGTTCAGCCATCGATTATTGAATGGATTCACACAAAATGGTTAGTAATAAATTATAGTTTAAAAATCACAGCTGGCTATATTGAGTCCCACTGGAAGTTGGCAAACGGGCCATTTCTGGTCTCTGGAGGGCCTCCAGGGGGATGGGGAAGGCCATTTTCGCCCTCCCCAGACTCCTAGAGAGGCTCTGAAGGCTGGGGACAGCAAAAAATGGGCCTTCCCCACCACCACCCCGAGGCCCTCCGGAGGCAGGAAACAGCCTGTTTCCCTACTTCTGGTGGGCCCAGAAGGCCCGAAAATGAGCTGGTGCGTGCCGGAGCTGAGCTCGCGTGCTCACTGATATGGCTACATGTGCCACCTGTGGCACACGTGCTATAGGTTCACCATCACGGCTCTATAGGCAAAGTACAAATCCTAGGTGTTTGTCAGAGCTAAGTTTGGTTGCAGTTTGGTCTGCCCTGAGATGATGCAATGAAGGAGTTTATGTTCTGAAAGGATGTTGGGCAATTCCTGTTATGGCTTAATGGCTTTGTCCTGGTTTGGATCTTGAGTTGAGGGCTAATCCTAACACTCTGCCTTTGTTTAGACTTTGCTTCAGGGAGTAATGGATTACTAAATCTGCATTTATAAAAGCTGCCCCAGCTCAGTATCTGCTTGGGGCTCTGAGTTTCTGTCTCCCTTAAGATTTTTTTATTTTTCTTTTAGGGGAAATATTTTATCCTGCCTTTTTTTAAATATTCCTCAAAATATTTCATTCTTCTGGGTGGAGGGTGGCTTCCCACAGAATCAAGAAGAATTTGCTAGGATGGAAAGATATGGAGAAAAAGTGAATGCTTTTTATTCTTATTTACCTAGTGTGTTTTCTTTTTTTAAGTAAACATTGATTACCGTATATACTCGAATATAAGCCAAATTTTTCAGCACGTTTTTCAGGCTGAAAAATGCCCCCTCGGCTTATATTGGAGTCACGAAAAAATGCCTTTTTCCCTGCAACCGTTTTGGCTCCCGGGGTTGCAGAGAGGCTTGCTAAAGCTAAAATGGGGTGTGTGGGGGGTGCGGCGCCCCTCCCCCGCGCCCCTTTTTTGGCTTTAGGGGTTGCAGGGAGGCAGGGGTGAAATGCTCCCACTTTGGACCGGCTCGGGCGAGTAGGTAGCGGAGACTGAGACGAGTTCACCGTACTGGTAGCAATTGGTGGCTGGCCACGCCCCCGAACCGGGCCACGTGGAAGGCAGGCAGGCTTCTCAGGGCTGCGGGGAAGGGAGCTTTTCCTCAGAGGGGCAGCGTCTGCCTCCAAGTTCTTGCGGAGGGAGGGATATACATAAACACACATGCCCCTGTTGCCCCCCCCCCACTTTTGCTGTCGACTTAAAGTCAATCTTGAAGAGCTGGAAGACATTTCCTTACATCTCCACCAAACTCATTGTTGGGAGCATCAGTGATCTAAGGAAACGTCTTCTTACACCTTCTCCTCTCCATTCCCATTCCCCCTACCCCGTTTTTCCATTTCTGTGCCTGGATTCTGCTAATTACACCCTCTCCTTCCCATTCTCATTCCTCCCCCCCGTTTTTCCATTTCTGTGCCTGGATTCTGCTAATTACTCCTTCTCCTTCCCATTCCCATTCCTCCCCCCCCCCATTTTTCCATTTCTGTGCCTGGATTCTGCTAATTACTCCTTCTCTTTCCCATTACTCCCCCCCCCCGTTATTCCATTTCTCTGCTGGATTCTGCTTCTGCAAGAGAAGGCTCCGATGTTTGCTTGGGTGGTGGAGGGAAACTCAAAGCATTGGGGGCTTCAGAAGGGCAGAATGAGCTTCAAAATGTGCAGCTCCTGGCTCTAACAGTGAGTGACGTCAAGTTGGCTGGGGAATAGGGGCACTGGAGTTGGGTGGGTGAATCTACAGAGGGCGTCATTCTTTAGGCAGGCTGAGCATTATGAGGCTTGAAATCAGGGGTGATGAGGGCTGAGACACAGAAAGAGACAAAGAACGAAAGAGAGAATGAGAGAGAGAGAGTGGGAGAGAGACAGAGAAAGAGGGGGAGAGAGAATGAGAGAGAGTGGGGGAAAGAGAGAGAAAGGGGGAGAGAAAAAGAATGAGAAAGAGAGGGGGAGAGAGAAATGGTGACAAGATAGGGCAAAAACGTAAAATGTGAGGACAGTCGTAAATTCGAGGATTGGTCACAAGTGCGAGGACCAGTCAAAAATTACTTTTTCAGCCCTCTGAGTAGTCCATATGCACAAAAGGACTACCCAGAGGGCTGAAAAAAGTGATTTCTGACACATCCTTGCACTTTTGACCAGTCTTTTTTTATTTTGAACTTTACGAGTAGCCGCTGCATTTCCCACCCCTGGCTTATACTCGAGTCAATGAGTTTTCCCAGTTTTTGTGGTAAAATTGGGGGCCTCGGCTTATATTCGGGTCGGCTTATACTCGAGTATATATAGTACTCCAAAAGGAACAGCATTATAGATGCATACTGTTATGTACATAATATTTGAAAATACAAATGTTAAGATTAAATCCTGAAGAATTTATTGCGAAGGTTACCAAGCATGTATTTCTTTTGATATATCACAAGAATCTTGAATAAATAGCAGATAATTTTTGGAAAAATCTATTCTCTTTAAAATGTTGCTGCCTTAACTACTGACAAAACAGCCTCCTTGTGGAAGAGCCACTAATATTCAAGGGACACACCCCTCTTTCTTTGTTTAGAAAATGTGTATTGCTGACCTCTTGATCAAGCTTTTAAAAGCTTTTTCTGGGGTTGCCTCTTGGGGCTATTATCATTTTAACCAGTGCTATTGTCTCAGGAAACTTCTACAAACACTTCCCGCCCCCTTCATTTTGCATTGCTTGAAAGAGTTGAATTTCTATGTGTCAAGATTGACAAAAGCCCTTGAGATCTCCAGATCTTCATTCTTTGTCAACCTGCTGTCAACCTGCTGTCTTTGACAGTGAAGTGATTTTCACTTAAATTAAATCCCTCTATATGTCCTAATTTTAAATGCCTGCAGTCTCCTCAGGAGAAATATTTAATTTGGTACTAGATAAAGGCTAATGCAGTTCTCGGTTGCATTAGAAAATTACTGTATCAAAGATGCTTGTGGTCAAACCTGTTTGTATAGTTCTGGACACATTTCCAGAAGGATATTGATAAGTCAGAAGAGGATGATAAAGGTGATGTACTTGAGGATATGTTATTTGAAAAAAAATGGAAGGAATATTGGATATTCAGTCTGAGGAAAAAGTGGTAATGTGATAATGTCACATCTGGATTCAAAATAGGAAGGTGTGTTGGATGCATTTGCCACCTTGTGTTATTTGTAAAAATAATAAAGGCAGGATGCAAATAGATAAATCCAGCATTTGTTAGTATCAAGATGTAATGATGGGGAAAAGCAGAGCAATGGTAGAGATTTCTGACAAAGGTTGCATAGTCAGTCTGGAACTTGTTTTGTTTGCAGCTCTGTGCTACCAGCATCTACAATCTTTTGCATATGCTTGAACCAATTTCTGCTTGAAGTGTTTGTAATAATTTACTTCTGACACATGTATAGTAAATAAATCAATGAATTTTAAAAAATCACAGTATTCCAAAAGTTACAAAATCTACGCAAATAAGAACACTACCTCTTTTTTGAATAACATAAGGCCCTAAAGATGCATATTCCTTACTGCTTTTTTGTTACTAGCTTCAATTCTCAAGAATATTTTTGTAGCCATTTTAAAATACTAAAAAATTCTCCGTAAGTTAACATATAATGTTGCTTAAAAATACTAAAAAATATTGACAATCCAGCAGCATTAGAATCCTAGCTATGTTACAAATAAATCCATTTGGTTTCAATACATCTTGATATTGTTATTACAAAAGTACTAAAAAGTATATTTTAATACCAAAATATTCTTGAGAATTGAAGCTAGAACTGAACTAGTGTTATACTTTTATGTGGTTGTTTAACACTTTTTATTGGAAAGTGGCTAAAATCTCACCTGCATGGCAAAGAAGTTCTTTGAAGGAAGTTCTTCACATCTGGAGAGCAGCAGAGTAAAGAAGCTGCTTCAGAATGTATGGCAATTGTAAGAGAAAAAATTATGGGGTCCTTTTTTTCTCTAAGGTTCTCTGCATCATGAATGTCTCCTTGAAGAGAAATAAAAAAAGAAACTCTTGCAATTGTAGTGGTTGTGGTGTCTTCAGAACGAATGTTTTTAATTTGAAATGAAATTTAAATCCTTCCATATCTGTTTTACCTTTAGGAAAGGTGGTTTATCACTGAAAACAATGTTGATAAGTTTGTCGGTCACCCAGGGATGTGCTGCTCCAGTCAATCGGAGAAGGAACACAAGCCATTAATTGAAGTATTGGGTGTCTCTGAGGGCAAAAGCCAGATCAGATTAAAGGTAAATGGTTATTCAGCATATGTCTATTATCTGGTTCTGAAACTGAGGGGATCTATCACTATGGTTACTTTCACCAGTCCCGCTTAATGTTCTTGAGGGCTTATTCTTTGTATGATAAACATTGATTTGGAAAGTAGAATACTGTACAGTATGCGTTGTTCAGAAATAAAGCACTTAGGGTTGTGCAGTGGCACCTTGGATTCAAATTGGTAAAAGATGTTTCAGAACACATAGCAGCTATCACCAACTTCTTAAAGCAATTCTATCTTTTCTTGGCATTATGGGGCTACCGTTCACAGTTGTTGCGCACGCCTAAGAAAAGGTGAGTTTGGTTTACGAAGAGTCAATTGATACTACGTACATATCCTTGCACATTCAAAATGTTGCACAGGCCTAATAAGAATTGATTGACCATCTTCCTTTTCTCTGCTAAATTAAACTCATTACATCTCCCCAAACAAGAATGTATATGCTATGTACTGTATAGATTTTAGTTTGTGACAGGATATATGTATAAATTCTGTAGATAGATAAGATTTTGAAGAAAACTGTTAAGGTGAATAATAGTAGAACATTGATGTGAGATTTATTTGTAGAGTAGAATTCAAGATGCTATCCTGTTTCCCCCAAAATAAGACATCCCCTGATAATAAGCCCAATTGGGCTTTTGAGTGCTTGGCAATAAGGCCAAGCGCTTATTTCAGGGTTCAAAAAAATATAAGACAGGGTCTTACTTTCAGGGAAAAATGGTAATAAAAAGATAGGGTTACTGGGAATGATTATTTAAGAGTTCCTTCTAAATTATGATTAATTACTTGAGTATCAAGATATCTCAAAATAGTTATACTGTATGTATTCTCTTGCTAGATTTTTTCTAGGTCGGCCACCTATTACTTTGAACAGTGCACAGGCTTCTCAGGTTTTGTTTGTAGAGCCTATCACTCTGAAAAACAATTTCTATAATGTAAATTAATATTCAAATTGTAAATGAAATAGTGAAAGAAAGCCAGCAAGAACTATTGAATAGACATATAGTTTTCTATCTGAAATATACATTGAATTTTGTATGATACTAAATTATATTTGCGGATGTTGTTTAGATTCTCTTTACGTTAGTCAGTTTTTATCTTAAATCAGATTGGGAAAACCCACGCTGCATTTTGGACTTTGCTCCTTGGCTGAGACTGGTGTAGAATAGTCTATACTGCAGTAAGCAAAAAAATTGTAAGCAAACAACTGCATTTGAATCCTAGCTCTGCTTTTTTATTTTATAAGAAAGCTTCAGATTCTGCTATTATATATTATAGTTTCACAACTATTATATTTTCTTTTTCTTCAAACATTTACAAATTATACTGCCTTTATATCTTGCCAGCTTAAAGTCAATTGTATCAAAAATTCTAGCTCTGATTGTACTAGAGTGCAATTATCTAGTCAGATAATTACATGAGGCTCATGGCTTAATTATTATGATTGATGACATATTGTTTAAGATGCACTACTTTATTTGGCCATAAAAGTGAAATAAAATCTGAAATGTTGGGGGTGCCTGATGGTTCAGTGGCTAAGCCGCCAAGCTTGTCAGCTGCATAGCTGACAGCCTAGATCAGGGGTGTCAAACTCAATTTCATTGAGGACCGCATCAGGGCTGTGGTTGATCTCGGGGGGGCTGGGCAGGCATGGCCAACTGGGTGGGCATGGCCAGCTTGATGCCACTCTTCAAACTGATGGCATGTTTCCCTTTTTTTTTTAAACAAATATTTTTTATACATTAATCATGATTCTTTTTTTGCTAAATACATACCAACCACCTGTCTGATATAATGCAACATTGCTTCTAAGCAAGGCTTCATTGCTTTGGTAGTTATATTCTGCTGTCGGGGTTAGGAAACACTCCCAACTATGTTTACAGGAAGTATAACAAGAAGATAGTAACACAGATGTGTGTGTGATAAGACCAGGCAAGGAGGAAATGCAGGTTGTTCTGGTTTGGTTAATGAGCTTGTTTCTTAGGTTGAAACAGTGAAATGTTTTCTCTCTTCCTCTCAGCAGATAGAGAATGGTAGCCTCGAAGTTGGCAAAAGAGAAAAAAGAGAGGGAAGTGAACAAGAACAAGAAGATGGCAAACTTTTAACAAATGAAGAAAATTCTTCTGAACAAACCAAGAGTGTTTCAGGTTCATTTGTAGCTATGCAGACAATGGGGCAAGTTGGCAAGGAATCAAGCTATTGTATGGAGCTTGACCCTGGTGATCCTAGTGGGAGCATTTTGGGAAAGTTGCAGATAAATAAATTACATGAGTCAGGACTTACTTTTGCAACAAGCAAAAGAGCCACGTCCTCAGTGCAAGCTGAGCTCCTGGAGGGAGAGGAAGTGAATGAACATAAGAAGTCCTCACAGAACAAAAAGTTGAACAGTGTTGAAGAGTTTCCCACTGTGTTAAAGGAAACTAACATGCAAGATGGTAGCGTGGAGTATACAAGCTGTCACAGAACACAGTGTGCAGCCACCTTTGAAAATGCTTTGCTGTATGAACTGGATTAAATCAGTTTCATAAGACTCTTACCTGAGTCTTCAGCTACCTCAAATTCTGCACTTACTATAAAGTATACAAAAAGTCAAAGCTATACAGAAACTGAAATTCAATTGATGGAAGAAAAAAGGAACAGAAACTGTTTGTTACTTAATTTAGTTCAAAGATTCGGATGTGACCAATTTGTTATTGAATTTCAAAAAGAAACGGGCAGTTCATTGAAGCAATACAGATTTCTCAGGAAAATCCTGATCCGAATTAGATGGCACAAGTTAGGAAAGCATGCAGAATGTGCAAAAAATCTGCTAACACCTTGACTTATAAGTAAACTGTAAATAGGTTTTGTTTAATATCCCATTCTTCTGTTTTCTCCAGTTTTCAGCCAAATGGCAAATAATAACCCAATAAACATTCTCCAAAACTAGATGATGTTTTACACACAGCCTTTGCTGTTAATTGCTTTCAACTGTGTATTTACACAGCTTGAGTGTTCTCATGCTATCTAGCATCCTACAGGTAGGGAAGAGAATAAAGATCATTAACAATTCATCGCTAATTAATTGCTAAATTTTTCAATCTTTTGGGAGCCCTTGTAATGTCTCAGCCACATTGGGAAAATTCTTCAAGTGGTATGAAAAAGTGGTAATTGTAAAATGAAATCATTGAAACCAAATGGATTTATTTGTAACATGGCTAGGATTCTAATGCTGCCAGATTGTCAATTTCATTTACTTAAATTTTCAAAGAATTTAAAAGCTTAAATTAAAGACATTTTGTAAGCATTGTCCTATTTTGTCACAACAACCAGTGGCAGGTTCAGTCTGTTTTTGTTAAATGTATGTCATGTAAGTGTAAGTAATGTCATTAAATAATCATGGAAAGGCTTACCCATGCAAACAATAAGGTAGATACCTCCATAAAAATATATTCTTAGATACTACTGTATGTATTTGAAATCGTTATCCTTTTGAATATGCAGATCACAACATTAAAACTGTCCTATTGAAATTCAGTTAAACTATCATTATATCCAAAACTACATCGTACACAATAACAGAGAACTATTCTAAATGTCAACTTAATTAAATTTCCTTGCTTAAGCCAACTTCTAATTATGCCCCAGAATTATCTATTAGGTGGAAAATGGCCTTTGGTGCTGTTGATAATTTGCTGGAAATTAGCAAGCGATAGCGCACAGAGCAAACACTACAAAGTCAAGATTAAAGTTTCCACAAAGTAAATGAACTTTCATCAGTGACATGTGGTTTCTAGTTATGTTAGTTTTAACTGGATTCTTCCATTTTGCAGATATTACAAACCAGAAATTTTAACAAAACTCACTTCTAAATAAGAATGTTTTAAACAGTTTGCAGTCTTTCATCTATTTATCTTAAAAGTTCTGTCTGCATATTCAAATGAAACTGTAGTAAGAGATTTTGTAAAAATCGAATAAATCCTTCCTTTTGTAATCCTAAAAAATATCTTTATTTCAGAAGATATGGAAAGCTGTTGTAGTTTTTCTGTTAATTCCTCCTAATTTAATATGACCTGGATCTCACTTTTAAAATATAATTTATCAAAAATATATTTTTAAGACTAAGCTAGTTTGTCCCAGTTATTTCTGTTATCTGTTTGGACAAGTAATAAATTTTGGATTTTCTTTTGTTAAAAACTAAGGATGTATTTTAGGACATTTGTTGGCATAATGAACTTTTATGTGGGTTGCCTAAAAGAAATTTAAATTCTGTTGTAGAGCTGAGCATATCGTTTAATTAAATTGTGACTGTTTCCAAGCAAGGTTTTTTAGGGTATTAAGCCTAATGCATATTGAGATATTTTAGAATGTTCTAGACATTTTTCTAACATTCAGATTCTGTATTCAATGTTCTGTAATTATATTAGGCTGCCAAATCTAAAAGTTAAACTATTTCAATAAGAAGTAAATAATATATTTTTAAAAAGAGCTGTTTACATGTTATTTTTAGCACTGCATTATGCTAACATTTCTGTATTGAAAATTTTAATTTGTGATATTTAAATTCAAATAAAATGGATCCTATCAAACCATTGAAACTTGTATTACAAAAACATGATTTTTTTTATTTTGGCATAATTAAAAAAGCTGCATAATTCTACATTAAAATAAACCAATTTCATTTTTTTCATATAAGCACATAGAAAATAAAGATAATGCTTTTTGCAGGTATTAAGGTATCAAATTTCAAGCAAGCTGGGTAAAAGGTTATAGAAATGGAATACTGAATGAGCAGAGGATCATACTGTAAAGAAAAGGGTGGGGGGGGGAGTAAGTTACAAAATAAACTTAAAAGCTAACTTTTGAAAACTCATGTTGAATAGCAAAGGACTGACAGGGCCCTCCATAGATACAATTGCATCTGTAATATTTATCTTTGTTAAAAACAAGTTTGAAGATGTTGGGAATACCTTATAAAAGGGATTAGATCTGTTATAAAAAAACCTCTTATTTCCAGTAAACAAGTAGACATTTATAGTTTTTATTTTGAGCATTGCTCCACATAATTATTCAGTGTCCAAAATTAATTACCAAATGACATGGTCTGCAATCATTGCTGTCCATATTAAACTAGAAGCAAATTCCAAGTATTTTATGTTTGCGTATTTAAAAGACTAGTCAGTCCAACAGAGACAAAGACTCAATGTTCTTTCTTTCACTGTAATCTTCGATAACTTTTACAGAGTTCGTGGTCCCGAATATCACCCCAACCCCCATTTTTCACATGGGGGCTCAAAGGGGTCATTGAGTACCGCTTGCTAATAGTTACGGTTTCTGGAAATAAGTATTGTTGATTGCTACTTAACAGCGAGTCAATTTTGGCACTCTGAACAGAGGGTTGGCAAGATTTTTTGTGGTGCATGCCACAGTCACCGGTGTGGAAGATCCGGGGGATTTCCGGAACCAGCACCTTCCAGAAATGAGGAAGGCATCCTACAGTCAAATGCTGCAGAGTCCAGTCCCAGTTATAGTCATCATAGGTGCAGAAGGCATCAGTGCAGGCAATCAGTTGTTGGTATGTGTCCCTAGCAAACACCATGCCCATGTTGTGCTCTGTGGACTTCCATGTCTTCAATTCCACCTTGTCAGCCCGGCCAGCAAAGCTGCCACGCACAGTGGCGTAAGTGCCCAAGGACAGCAACTGGCACTCAGGGCATTCACGCTGTCTCAGGGCCCAGAGGCGTTGCAGGACATGGTAGAAGTCAGGTGCCAGGTAGTGGTCCTCCTCCAAGAAGACCACCAAGCCTGGGTGTTCCCGCAGAGCCCGCACCCTCTCCCACACAAAGTGAAGCTTCCACCACCAGTGGTGTTTGGTTTGGGTGAAAGTAGACTCACGGTAATGGCCAAAGGCATCGGGGTAGTGAGCGTTGAGGCAGCCCGCGCGCAGGGCTGCCGCTTGGCCCACGTCGCGTGGACAATCGCGTGGGTCCGTGCCTGGGAATTCGCCCGGATAGAGCTGCAAGCTGAACGGGAAGAAAATCTGCAGGACCGCGCAGAAGTCGACGGAAGCGGCCAGCGCATTCAACTCGGCCGACCACACGTCGTGGCTAAGCACGAGGAGCACTTTTTCCACGCCTGGCGCGCGTCGCAGCGAGTCCAACAGGATCCGGAGGTGCTCGGCGCGCTCATGCACCTGCACCACCAGCGCCACGGCTACCTCTCCGGGGCTTCCGCCAGGCCGCCAGCGCGCCTCGTTGCGAACCGGCTGGTCGAAGTTGAGTCGGTAGACCAGAGACCGGTAGTGCAGGGTGCGATTCAATCCTGCCGGCGCCTCTTCCCGCGATATCGAAGAAGAATTGGAGCGTCGCCCGTTATTAACTGGAAAGCTGCTGCTGGTAACCGCCGGTGGCAACGGTCGATCTCCCGGGAACGGCGGAGACGCGGCTTCTTCCCGCTTGCTGCTGCTGCTGCTGCCAGCCACGCCGCTGCCGCCGCCGCCGGCGTCGCTTGTCCCTCCCCAAAGCACTAAGGCACAGGCGGCGGCGCCCAAGACCAGCAGCAGCGCCACCACTTTGCGCTTGTAGATGCGGAGTCTCATGGTCCGGGAGGTTTCCGGTTCTCCTGCGCCTTCCTCGTTCCTCACTTGCGATGGCTTCGAGCCGGGCCTTGCGCGGCCCCCTGCCCCTTGGCGCGCATCAGCGGAACAACCGAGCGCTCCAGGGTTGTAGGGCACCCGACTGCTCGGGCCGCCGCCGCCGTGCGCGCATCCTCTCCCTCCTTTTCTTGGCCGAAGACGAAAGAGGCGGCGCGGCCGGATGAAGAGCGAGCGAGCGAGCGAAGGAAGGAAGGAGGGACCCGAGCGGCTCCGCCCCGGACGCACCAGCCGGCCACGCTACCTCCGTCGGGGCTGCAGCAACCCCAGGACCTCCCTCTCCAGGCGCGGCTTCCGGATCCGGACTACCCGCTTCGTTCGCTGGAGAGGCCGTGATCTGGCCCGAACGGTTTCTGTCTGTCTGTCTAGCTAGAGGCGCTCTTGGAAAAAGGAGTCGCTTCGTACTGACGGTCCCGAAATGAATCTGATTGGTAGGAGGCAAAAAGAGGCAGATATTCCGCTGTCCAAATTTTCTGGCCTTTTAAATAACTTATTGAAGCAACAGAAGAGAATATTTGGATTGAACTGTGGGGTTTTCTGAGCTTGGTTATTTTGTTGCGGGCTGTTGCCTAGTTGGGCAGTGAAACCGCTGCAAAAGAACCACCAAGCTCAGAGATCACCAAGAATCCCCAAACTTTCGTTGTTTCCGTAGACCAGGGGTCTGCAACCATAAACACTCAAAAGAGCCATTTGGATCTGTTTCCCACAGAAAAGAAAACACCAGGAACCACAAAACCCTTCCCGTGTCTATTTCTTGAGCGGCCACAAAACAAGCATATATAGTTGAATTAAATGTTCTGTTTTCTTCTGAAACTTCTTGGCTGTATCCATGGTTGGCCTACCAGGGTTGAAAAGCTCAATAAATCGTGTGCCGGCAGGTGTCGCACATTGGCGGTTGTGGCGCATATTTTGAGTGACAGATGCAGCAGAGGGGCTCCAGAGCCACACGCGGCTCCAGAGCCACAGGTTGCTGACCCCTGTTGTAGATAATGGGCAACTTATTCTCTCCAGTCAGGTTTTCTACGTATCCTAACTTGTTGGCCTTACGGTAGGTGTATAGATCAGACCTGAAAGGCTAGATTAGGAACAGACCATCCCAAAAGTTGACAATGACTTGATAGTCCATAATCAGTTAATCGCGTGTACAGTATATAAATGTGCTCTGGTCCATCAAAGATGGAGAACTTTTTCTCATTTCTTACCTGCCCCCTTCTTGAAAAGCAGTCAACTCCCTCACAATTCATCTCTTTTTCCTTGTGAGCTCATCTTTACCCCAAAGCATAACAATGATGTTTTACATAAGCTATATCCATGTTTTTAGTATAGATTATGTTTGTGAGGTGAAATGTGCTGAGAGATCCTGGCTCAAAGTCATCCAGCTAGTTTTTCTTGCCTAAAGTGGGACTAGAAATCAGTTTTCTGGTTTCTAGATTTTAAAATTGTTGGAAGGAAAATCCATCTGGTTCAGTTTCAAGCTGGGAGAAAGATGCTGGAAATAAAATAGAGCCCGATTAGAAAGAAAGGTCCATTTATTGATGAACAGAACCTTAAAGGTTTGTGGTTCTGGTGCAGCTGACCAAAGAGTTTAGAGTGGGTGGGTTTTTTATACCTTCTGGATTCCTATGGAGGTCATGTAGGGATCATAGCTGGCTCTATAGGCAAGAGGAAACGCAAATCCTAATGAGCTAATTTTGTCAATCTTTTGTTTGTTGCTTATCTGAGTTTCTGTCTTGACAGTTTTTCTGAATGAATTACCAAATCTGCATTTCTAAAAGCTGGTCTCCTCAGTTTCTGCTTGGGGCAGGGAAACTGGGGCTGGTTTCTGCCTCCCTTAAGATTTTTTCATTTCTCCTTTAGGGGAAATATTTTATCCTGCTGTTGGAAGTTAAAACCCACCCCCTCTCCTAGAAAAATGAAATATTTTAGGATATACTAAAAAGGCAGAATATTTCCCCTAAAAGAGAAGTAGAAACTCAGAGAAGCAGAAACTCATTCCCTTTGTCAATGGGCCATTAAGGCCTCAGCATCCCATCTGTAACACGAAGGACCCATATACCAACAGAAACTCACCACATGGCACCTGGGAAGATTACATCAGACACTAAGACCCCCACCCCCTCAGAGTCTGACAACAAATCAGGATACTCTTCTTGTGCCCCAGGAAGTTCAAAGCTCAGAGAAGGCATAAAACCAAGGCACACACACAATCTCGGCCCCTTTTCTGCTCAGGAACCCAGGCCATGTGATTCTGTTCAGGAACTCAAGACATTTGATCCTGTTCATCAATAAATCTTCTTTCCAAGTGTAGGAAGAAATGTCCTTCTGGGTTCTGCTCCAAGTGGGGAAAAAGACACTGGAAACATGGAGACTGCTTGGAAAGATGGTTTAATGGTGGACAGGATCACATGGCTTGAGTTCCTGAACAGAAAAAGGGCAGATACAATAAATCCTCCGGTTTTTATGCTCTCTGGCTTTGCATTTCCTGGGGCCCCAAAACAGTATCCTGGTTGGTTGTCAGACTCCCAGGGAGTGGAGGTGGGGGTCTTAGCTAGCCTTGCTGGCTGATGGTCACATGTGCTTCCCAGGTCACATGTGGTGAGTTTCTGCTGCTATTGTGTAGAGGGCTAATCCTATCTTTGGCAATTCCTACTATGGCTCTGCCTGAAGGAGGTAGATCTTTGTTATGTAGAATAGACTGGCCCAGGCCCATTGACAAAGGGTGGGGGCAGGAAGATGGGAGCTGCTTCAAAACATGCTTATCCATTTCTCATCCAGGGAAATATAACATTCTGCCTTTTTTAATATTTCCTAAAAATATTTCATTCCTCTAGGAAAGGGGTGGGTGCTAACTTCCTACACAAGCAACTTCCATGGATCCAGTGTCTTTTTCCCCACTTGGAACTGAACCCAGATGGACATTTCTTCCAACACCGCCTTTTCAAATATTTCCCAAAATATTTCATTCTTGTTTTGGGGGGGGGTTCCCACAAAAGTATTAAAATTAAATTTTATTTCCTGTAGTAACAAGAGAAATTCTGTATTTTTCTCTGAGACTGGAAAAATATTTCTAGATTCATGGTGTAGTTAAAGCACCATGTTTTATTCTAAGCACAATTTCCATCAGACCTGGTAATAAATCTTGCCATGCTGATTTTAAAATCTCAACTGATGTCTGGAAATTATTGTCTACAATGTTATAAAAACACTATAAATTGTATTTTGTTGTCAATAAATTACTGTATGCAAACTGTAATATGTGAACTGATCTTTACAGTAAACAGCTTTTAAAATACCATTCTGAATCAAACTGTTTGTAAATATGATTGCTTACATTGGTGTGACAAACTTTCCTTTGATGGGCATGTACAGATTGCACAAAGTGTGCATTTATTTTTAAAAATGAATACCAAATACTGTAATGAGTTCAGCACTTCCCATTTTCAAAGAATGGTTTATAAATTTAAGAATTTTTCAAGTGATTGCAAATTCTGCATTCAAAACACTGCATGTTATACAGCATCTCTGAAAATACGTTCTTACCCAGAAAAAATTACTAGTTTTTATAAAAATAGTGCTAAAATAAGAGTAGAAAAGGATTTTTTCCCAGTTGAGAGGATGTGAGCTCCAGCTATTCCATTCACAGCATTAAACACGAGTTAGGAAGGAACTTGCACCTGGCATCAGGGATAATATCTAACACTTTAAAGCAGGGGTCTTCAAACTTGACAGCTTTAAGACTTGTGAACTTCAACTCCCAGAATTCTTCCTCCAGTTGTGTTAGCTCAGGAATTCTGGGAGTTGAAGTCCACAAGTCTTAAATTTGCCAAGTTTGAAGACCTTAGTGTTTAAACACTTAATGCAATCTTCAGATAATAAAAAAGGAGCCGGTTTACAGATGAGAAGCCTTGTTCCAGCAGATTATTGTTTCCTTTTCTTCCAAAACAAAACAGAAGTTAGCATTTGCTGAATAAAACTTCTCAGATTATAATCTGATCACCTCACACTTTGCAGATATCTATCCAGAAACTGTGAATAGCAGGTGAGAGAGCAGAAATAACAAAGAATGGGGGCCTCTGTGCCTCCCATATTATCCACAAGAACAACTGTGTGTGCCACACTGTGCAGATTCATAGTCACTGTTGTTTGAATGAAGCAGGTCACGCAAGCCCGTCCACATTGACAAGTTTTTGACATCTCAAGATCATCACAAAGGTGATAAGGAAGAATGTGGCAGTCATATGGGACCCTACAAAAAAGAAAATGGCATTCGTATTAGATTTACTTCCCTAAAACATTGGTAAAATGTGCTATGTGAAGAAGTTATTGGAATGAGAGACTAAACTAAAAAAACTTGGAAATATATTTTAGATACAATACAATTTTTCTAAAATCCATTTCTCAGACAGTTTGAACTGAGGTATAATGATTTAATGTAGGATTATAAATTGAGGCACTTTTAGCCAAAGTAGTTTACTTGATGACCTTGAACAAATAACTTTCTCAACCCTATCTACCTCATGATGTGATTATTAGGGGAGACATAAAGAATGGAGGGCTATGTATGCTATTTTGATTGAAAATTGGGAAATCTAATACTATGCAACACTTTCATATTTTACTGGTCTAGAAGTATTTCTTGCTAACAAAGACATACATGTAGTTATTTTACTTAGAGCTGACTAATAAAAGCAAATAATGAAGTTGCCCTGAAAGAAGGGGCAGACCAAGAATAACAAACAATTGAAATTATGATAACACAGGTAGTCCTTGATTTACAGCCATTTATTTAGTGACCATTCAAAATAAGGCCATGAAGAAAGTGAGTTATGGCCATTTTTCACTTATGACTGTTGCAGCATCCCCAAGGTCATATAATCAAGATTTGGATGCTTGGCAACTGGTTCACATTTATGATGGTTGCAGTGTTCCAGAGTCGTGACCTTCTGACAATCAATGTCAATGGAGAAGTCAGGTTCACTTAACCATGTTACTAACTTAACTACTGCAGTGATTTACTTAACTCTGTCAAGAAAATACAGTTAATTTAACTGTCTTGCTCAGCAACAGAAATTTTGAACTCAATTGTGTTGTAAGCCAAGGACTACCTGTACATAAAATATGGAGCTACAACCCTGACAAATCCATTTGCAACATGGAAATGAACACAGGCCTATCTTGCCACTGCATGAGACACCAAATTGTATAATTTGAGCATTTTCAGTGAGGAACTGCAATATGAGCACTTGTACTATATACTATCGCCCTGCCTATTTAACTTATATGCCAAGCACATCATGAGAAAGGCGGGGCTAGATGAATCAAAAATTGGAATTAAGATTGCTGGGAGACATATCAACAACCTCAGATATGCAGATGATACCACTCTAATGGCAGAAAGTAAAGAGGAACTAAAGAGCCTCTTGATGCAGGTGAAGGAGTGCAAAAATTGGCTTGAAACTCAACATTAAGAAAACCAGGATCATGGCATCTGGCCCTCTCAATCCCTGGCAAATAGATGGGAAAGAAATGGAGGTAGTGACAGATTTTATTTTCCTGGGCTCCAATATCACCACAGATAGGGACTACAGCCAAGAAATTAAAAGACACTTGCTCCTGGGGAGGAAAGTTGTGGCAAATCTCGACGGCATACTAAAAAGCAGAAATATCACGGTGCCAACAAAAGTGCTTATAGTCACGGCTATGGTTTTCCCAGTTGCAATGTATGGCTGTGAAAGTTGGACCATAAGGAAGGCTGAGCACCAAAGGATTGAGGCCTTTGAACTATGGTGCTGGAGAAGACTCCTGTAGACTGCAAGGCAACCACTTGGACTGCAAGACAATCAAACTGGTGAGTCCTAGAGGAGATCAACCCTGACTGCTCTTTAGAAGGCCGGATCCTGAAGATGAAACTCAAATACTTTGGCCACCTAATGAGAAGGAAGGACTCACTGGAGAAGAGCCTAATTCTGGGAACAATTGAGGGCAAAAGAAGGGGACGACAGAGAATGAGGTGGCTGGATGGAGTCACTGAAGCAGTCAGCATGAGCTGAAATGGACTCTGGGGGATAGTAGACGACAGGAAGGGCTGGAGGAACGTTATCCATGGGGTTGCGATGGGTCAAATATGACTTTGCAACTAACAACTGTGCTCCATTTAAATTATTTTGGAATATTGGTTTTACTGTTTGATTATTGTGAATAAATTTTATTAAACAATATATGAGGCGTGGTGGCTCAGTGACTTAATAATGTTGGAGAAATGGAGGTGGTCTTTGCGCTAGCAGTTGGAGCCCTAGCACTGCATGGCAGGTGAGCTCCCATCACTCATCTCAGCTTCTGCCCTTCCCCCCCCCCCCCCCCCCCCAGCAATTAGAAAGCATGTTCTATGTGAGACGACCACGTCAGTGGGGAGAAAAGCTGGTGCTTTGTGCAGGCAGTCAGATTCCTGCCAGCTCTGAACCTACTATTAATTTGAATTAGCATTGTAGTCTCCTGGCTAGTGTAACAATACCATATACTAATCAAGCAGTATGTTATAATCTACCTTTTCAATCAAATACATATTATTCCCAATATTCTCAGACTAATGTGTGTACCAGAGCACTGATATAAGTCAAGATATTGCTCTGTGACTATATGTAAAGCATATATTTGCCTCCCTCGTGTGCAAGTGAACCCATTCCATAGTATAGTATAATTCCTTGTAGCCCATAGGAAGCAAACCAGATGATTTACATACAAACCAAAGAACACTTTGCCATTTTTTTAAAAAAAAACTTCCCCATCACCCTTCTCATGATTCTTCTTGCCAATTAAAATGTCCAATTAGGAAATTGGGAAAATGATTTTTAAAAAAGAATTTAAACTAGAGCCTGTCCCTTTTACCTGTAATTGATGGTTGCTCTTGCAGAATATTCTAGTAAAGTCAGTGGTATTTTTAAGTGTATATCAGGAACAAGTGGTTTCGGCTGCTCAAAAGGATTGCCAAATAAATCCAGGCTCTCAAGTGAGAGTTTAGCAAATTCACTGGGTAAAAATGGGAGTTTATTACGAGCCACAGATAAGAAACGGAGATGCGACAGTTGACCCATCTTGAATGGCAATCTAATCAGATTATTATCATCTAACTTTAAATGTATGAGTTTCTGCAAGTAGCAAAACTGTGCAGGCAACGCTTTGATTTTATTCTGGCTGAGATCCAGAGACTGAAGTGATTTTTTGAGAGTGGAGTTACACAGAGCCACATTGAATGACTCCAAGTGATTGTCCTGTAGATTGAGCTCCTGAAGGCAAACAAGGTCCCCAATAGTTGCTGGGAGCTTTTTAATACTATTGTGGCTCAAATCCAGTTTCCGAAGGCTTCTCAGGCAAAGCATACGCATATCTATACGAGCTAATTTGCAATAGGAGGCTTGGAGATACTCCAGAGAGTATGGGAAATTCCGAGTTAAAGGATAATCCTTCTTTGATGTTATGGTCATCTTGGTTTTTGGTTTTTCAACTTCAGAGGCCTTTGGTGATACCAGCTTAGAAAGTGGTAAAGTTTCCTCTTTGGTGCCTTGATGAGCCAATTTCACTGCATAAAGGAAAGTCCTCAGCTCACTGGCATTTGCCTGGAAAGAAAATGGTGCACAAAGAGAAACAACTTGTATAATTCATTTGGGTTTGGGTTTCTTTGGGAGGAGAAGTACATAATTTTCTAAATTATGAAATAAATGCACTGAGGCAGCAAAAAGTTACAGCCTTTAATCTGGTCATTACTTTCAAACAGACATATAGATATGCACTATAGTTTAGAAGTTCAAAAGCTGCCAACTAAGTTCTTAAATTTGTAATGTCAGAAAATTCATTAATGAAGTTTTTTCTTGCTACCTCCAAACTACTGTATATTAACTTCAACTGTGATTATTCTATCTTAAAATTTTGAACATCCCTCCTCCTCATTCTTCACCCGCCCCTCCAATTCAAATGGAACTGCTAAGATACCTCCCTTTAAGTTTTCTTTAATTTTAAAGGCAAAAATTATGTGACTTAGTCTACTTGCCTTAGAGCTGATTTCATACCTTGCTAAGACAAATATCCACAGCTGGTTCTTTTAGCCGTACGGTTGCTTTTCCTTCATCAACGAACTTAGTAAAAAGCTGATCTATGTTTTCCTTCAACTGTTTTTAAAGAAAAAAAATGTAGAACCATGAACAAGCAATCTATGCTGAATTTAAAGACTGTGTCTTCATAGGACCAGATGTTGAGACAAGAAAAGAGAACAGTTTCACAATCCTCTTCATTATTCAAATGATTTTTCAACTGTATAGCCAAATAAATCACCAGCCTGATTCAGGCAAGACTAAAAAGAATGCAATATCGGCGGGAGTCTGATACAATGCAGAATTCCCATTTTAAATATTTTCAAAATCCTATAATATCAAATGTTAAAGATGTTAGTAATCTCACATCTTATTTGTATTTAACCTAGAGCAGTGATGGCTAACCTTTTTGCCATCGCGTGCCAAAAGCGGGGGGAGCATGGGGGGGTCACGGGTGCGGGTGCCCACATCCATAATTCAATGCGCCCCGCTCTCCCGCGCATGCGCACGTGACCCCCCCACACTTCCCCCTGCTTTTGGCACAGGGGGCCTGGTAGGCCCGTTTTCCCCCCTCCCCAGGCTCCAGAGGCTTTCTAGGAGGGAAAACAGCCTTCCCCATCCCCCCTGGAGGCCCTCCGGAGGTCTGAAACGGCCCATTTTCCAACTTTCAGTGGGACCGGAAGGCCTAAAAATTAGTTGGCTGGTGCGCGCATGCGCGCTGGAGCTGAGCTAGGGCAACACTCGCGTGCCCACCAATATGACTCCGCGTGCCACCTTTGGCACCCGTGCCATAGGTTCGCCATCACGGACCTAGAGTTTTCAAAGTCTGTTTGTCAGCACCCTAGATTTCAGAGAAGAAGCTTGATGGTTCTGTGAGAGATTAAGGGTAAAAATATCTTTAAAAAGTTCACCTAAACACCCACAGAAGCCTATAGCAATTTTCCTATGGAGAAGTAATCACATCCCAATCATTGATTTACTTGTTTAAAACATTAACATCCAGGGTGGATAAAAATGGAATAAGTTTTAATTTTTTTTATTTTTATCAAATTTATTTTCATAAAATGGTTTTGAAATAAAAATCTATATAAGAATAGTTTTCTATTTAAGATACATTAATAATTTAGTTTATTCAGCACGAAATGGAGCGTAGTTATGTAGCATGAGGCTATATATTCTGCAATATTGGAGTCAGTGAGTCAACAGCAGGTCAGAAGAGGAGCCGCTGTAGGACAGAGATGACAGTTGCTCTTTAAAAATTATGATTTAAATCAAGTTGATTTAAATCAGTGCTTCTCAAATAGTGGGGCACGCCCCCCAGGGGGGGCGCGAGGCTCCATAAAAGGGGGCGCATTTGACCTCGGCATCTGATTGGCTGTCCAAAACCCTTGTGACACAAGCCTGTCGGAGCCATTTTTAGTGTGGGACGTCCGTCCACACTTACTTTGTTGCCCAACGGATGTGCACCCAATTGATGCTCAAATGACTGACAATGACCTTCTCCTGTGAAACATAACACTGCCCCAATTAATCAAACTTGCTAAAGAAATCGGGCTACCGCTGCTGACATTTGCATTGATAGTGAGCATTAAGCCAGTACATGTGACTGCGCATGCTCCTCCCTTTCAAGGAGAACAGACCTTTTTCTAATAATGATACTATTTACAGTCGCACGGGGGGCACGAAAAATGTTTTCTTCTTCCTAGGGGGGCATGACAGAAAATAATTGAGAAGCACTGATTTAAATCAAGCCTATTTACTAATGATTTAAATCGACTTGATTTAAATCAAATCCACCCTGCTAACAGTTCATTTTTGTTCTGTTTAGATCATGATCATCATCTCCAAGCTCTTGCTTTCATTGCTACTTAGTGTATAAACCTTTAAGGACTATCTGCTTTTGTAGGAAGTATACGGTACTCTCCAATATGACATATTCTAGGTATTTTTGCTAAGGAGTGTTGGCTCCTGGAGCCCAGGAAGAGAGCCTTTTTCTGCTGTGGTATCTGGTTTGTCAAACATTATTCCAACTGAGATTAGGTTAGTTCTTATCTTTGCCTTTTGCAAGACCTTTAAAACTTTGGCTTTGTTTCTGAGCCTGGGGGCCCCGGAAGAGTGATAAAGCCCACTAAAGACCTTTGGCTTTGCTGATGATTGGATGCCCAGCTGCTATGTTTTTATTTTATATTATGCATTTTATTTCCAGCCTGTGACTGTAATAAAATGCTGTTCTATTCTACATATTTCTTTTACCTTGTTTTTACAACTGTTTATTGTAAAATTCGATATAGCCAGCTGGCGCCATCGCTGGTTATTGGGGGTGGGCGAGGCATTGGCCCCCACGGAGAGGGCTCGCAACTTGGCCGTCCTCCTGGAAGAGCATATGACGGCCGTGGCCAGGGGGGCTTTTTATCAGGTTCTCCTAATACGCCAGTTGCATCCCTTTCTGGATCGGGACTCCCTATGCACAGTCGCACAGTCACTCAAGTACTCGTCACCTCCTGCCTGGACTACTGCAATGCTCTCTACATGGGGCCCCCCTTGGGGTGCACCCGGAGGCTCCAACTGGTCCAGAATGCGGCCGCGCGGGGGATTATGGGAGCGACGGGGCGCTCCCATGTGACACTTCTCCTGCGTGAGCTGCACTGGCTCCCAGTGGTCTTCCGGGTGCGCTTCAAGGTGTTGGTGACCACCTTTAAAGCGCTCCATGGCTTAGGGCCTGGATATCTACGAGACCGCTTTCTGCCGCCAATTGCCTCCCACGGGCCAGTACGCTCGTACAGAGAGGGCTTCCTCAGGGTGCCGTCGGCCAGACAATGTCGGCTAGCGACCCGCAGGGGGAGAGCCTTCTCTGTGGTGGCACCCACCCTCTGGAACGACCTACCCCCAGAGATACACACGATACCGGACCTCTGGACTTTTTGTCGGGCCCTTAAAACTCACTTATTTCATCTAGCCGGGCTGACTTGATCCATAAATTAATGAAGATGCTGGCTTAAAAACCAGTAAACTGAGTTCTGGTCCCACTTTAAACATTAAAAATAGCCTGGGTAACTTTGGGCCAGTCACTCTCTCACAGAGCAGAGCAGAACAGAACACAACAGAACAGAACAGAATAGAATTTTTTATTGGCCAAATGTGATTGGACACTCAAGGAATTTGTCTTGGTGCATATGCTCTCAGTGTATATAAAGAAAAAGATACCTTATTGATAGTCATAGGGTACAAATAAGCAATCAGGAAACAATCAATATCAATAGTAAGGATACAAGCAACAAAGTTACAGTCATACAGCCCAACTCATCTCCCAGGATTGCTGTTATGGTAGAAAAGGGAAGAGGGAGTGTTGGTATGTTCGCTGTCTCGAACTGTACATATTAAAAAAAATGATGGGACAAAAATGATAGATAGATAGATAGATAGATAGATGCAAGTAGCATCTGCATAAGCTATCAGCAAGAAAAGATTGTGAATTATTGCTATCATTTCTTAAGAGGGCTCAAACTCAAACAAAATACCGACCGGCGTTAAAGGGACCGTGCAGACTTCCGATTAGGCATGGAGGACCCAAGACCGAGGAAAGGAGCAAGGGACACCGCCCCACCCACCCACCCCCTTCCCTCTCCGCGGTTCCTCACCTGGTATTTGGCTCCAGGGCGGTGGCGGGCAGTGCTGACCAGAAGGCAGACGCCTCCGTCTCCTCCGGTTGGCTTCCCCAGGGCGAGCAGAGCCCTGGCAGCGCGTCCCGGGGCCCGCATCCCAGCTGAGGGCAGCAGGCGACTCACCACCACCACATCGCACGGGAGGCGCATATCCGACGAGCTCCGCCACAAGCGCCCTACCAACGCTTTCAAAACAGACCGGCTGAGAGGAAGGCGCTTCCCGCCACCTGCGCGCGCAACCCTCTGAGGAGGATGAGGTGCAGGCGGGGCCTTTCTTCCATCTCTTCCACGCTTGCGCGGAACTTGAGCAAATCTGCTTACTTGATGACGCGTCTCTGTGCCCGATTTCTTTCAGGGTCCGCGCCGACGCATTCTGAATGCGAGTTTCTCCCCCCCCCCCCTTTTTTTTCTTTTTTACTGTGCTGGGACTATTGTGGTTCTTGTGAAGAATTGTTCTGAATTGAGTTCGGTCTTCAATTCAGGGGCTTATTTTGCGTCATTCCCGCTAACAGCGTTAAATTGGGGAAGTGTAACATGGATTGATCTCCTCACTAGAATTAAATAAGAAAAAAAATGACAGGCGATTGAAGTAAACGCCATAGCAGAGCCTCTTTTCTTGCATAGGATGCTGTTTATCAATACAGTATTTGGTTCAATACAATATTTGGTGCAGTTACGTTTCTAATAAATGTTGGTCTTTTTGATAGGCGGTGATTTATTGTGTCCTAGTTGAATGTTTTCTGATTTAGCATTGCATTATATTCTGAAGCCCTTTGTATTGTTCCAACTAAGGAAAAGTAAGACTTAACCTTTCAGACTCTTCCTTAATTTGTTTTCTTAAGCATACAGCTGTTACTGAAACAGTACACTGCATTTCAAAATCAACTAATATCCTACCAAAAAATAAAATATTGTGAAATCAAGCCCTATTGGATTACACCTAATTGTTTCTAATTCTGACAGGAGAGAAAGAACTGCCCAAGCAGCTAATATTTTTAATAAGTATATAGCACAAACTAATTATTGTTACTGGGATTCAGAATTGGATTGTTCTGATAAGGTTATTTCCCTAATTCATGCAGAGTTGCATATGGATTTACAGTGAAGACTCTCATGTCATCCAGTTCATTATAAGTGAAAATGGTAAAACTAAAAGATGTGGACTCTAATTCCCAGAATTCCCCAGGCAGCAATTTTAGTTTCTGAAATAGTTGAAGGCATTTATAATTTTCAAGTCCTTTTTAAAAGGGCAAAGAGTTGTCCTTGTTTTGTAAAATACAAGTGTCCCCCAGCCATTTAAGGGAGATAGAAAACAACAACAATAACCAACTGTCCAGGTTTCCAGTGCTTTGTGTCTTTATTGAGTCTGGATCAATCTGATTATTTGGATTCAAAAAAGAACCTGCAACAGTGCTTTTGTAGAGGAGCTGCTGCTTTCTGGAAGCCTCATTTGCAGTGAGCCTCACATTTTGCATGGTGCTGCTGACATTTGGAACATAAAGGCACAAATGATCCCTGATAGAGCTTAGCAGCATCTTAATAGAATTAGGAATAAAATTTAATTTCTCGATATTTTTCAGCCATTAGACTAGAGCATATCAATGTGACTAACTTTCAAGAGTGGAAAACTTGTGAGACATGGATTGAATATGGACTTCAGTTGATTCACTTCCATATAAACTGTGTCTCTGTATGTTCACACATAAATGTTAGAAAACAGTGGTGAGATTCTTTCCTCACTGCTTTCAAATTCCACTAAACAGCAGGTTGATTATTTTAACTGGGAATGTTTGAACATCTCACCCACTCTGATCCTTATAGGATCAAAATAATGGGCATTTATAAAACCAGCCATTTCCTAAGATTGATCCATTACCTTGCTGAGACAGATATCCATGTCTGGTTCTTATAGTGGCTTTTCCTTTGTGTCACTAAAAATGTCTTCTATATTCTCTCTCAACCATTTTATACAGGAACAAAAAAATAAGTATGTTGAAATAAAAATGAATAAAAAACATGTACATTCAGAGTACTATATTTTCAAACTGATACATAGATATGGGGGAACAAAAGAACAAATAGTAACTTCTGCTCTTCTTGAAAAAGCCGCCCTGAGTCTTCGGAGAAAGGCGGCATATAAATTGAATTAATTAAAATAAATAAAAAACATCAGTGGTGAAGATAGGCTAGCTAGTTAGCAAACTCACCCTATGCTCAATTTACTAATCTTTTTTTAAGTTTCAGTAATACAGTTTCCCCATCATTACTGTCTTCTCTTTCTTACCATTCTATTTGTATCATGATAACAATATTCCAAAGATCCATCCCTGGGTTTTCATTTCACATCAGGAACAAAACAACAATGATCCCAAAGAAGTTTAAGAAGAATGGAAAGCCACAAATTTTATATTTAAGAAGATATAGGTAAGCTTCTGCTTTGAAAATTTGCTGTTTACCAAAAGTGGACACTGATGGAATGAATAGACACAGAACATACTCCTTTAGAAACTTTGCTATCTACAAATCTAGGACAGCATCAATACAAAACAGGTTATTCATTAGCTAAGGGCTAATGAATAACTTGTTTTGAATTATGAATTATAAATGGGTTATCATGAATCAGACATTTAGATCAGGAGTCTCAGATTCATAGCTGTGAGTTGCAAAAAACCTTCCAAGTAATTTTCTGCAGCCTGCAGCAAGGCTTTGTAAGTGGCAAGGATGATGATCAGAAAGGACAGAAAGTTGAACTCCCAAATAACATCAATGTGCACAAGCTGGACCATAGCAAGCAGTCCAGGATACTGCTCATCAAATCTTTAATCTGCTGTATCTTCTGATAAAATGGATTGCAAAAAGGTGCCCTGAGATCACCTGTGCTGAACAGCACTGCTTATCAAGAACTCTCCATCCACTCTGATGGTCTGTAATGGGTATTGCTTCTGAAGTGACATAGTGACTGGCCTTTTTGAAAAACGACAGCAGGTATTCAGGGAGGAAGGAGCAGAGGGTCTGGATTGAGCCCTCCTGTTGCAAGGGTCTCAGTGGGGCAAGGAATGAGAAAATAGAGGGCAAGCAAACAAGCAAGATCTCCCTGCTATGGGAGGGAGGGAGGGAAGGAAGTAGGACTTTGCCAGGCAAGGAGAAATAAGAGAAAAGAAAGTGAACAAGAAAAAGGCTGAAGGAGGGAAAGCTATTTCGGCTTAGGAAAGGGAGAAAAAGAAAAGCAGGATTTGGCAGCTCTTAATGGAATGGCTTCTTGATTATATTATCTGAGATCTGACTTGACCAAAAAATTGGACTTCATTTCCTTCGATTTTGATTCATTGGAGATTTTGGAATCAATGGTCAACAAGGCTTTTGTGTCATAGCCCAAGTGCTTGTGTAACATTTATGCTGATTTGCGTTTAAGGCCCCCTGTTCTCGATTAGTTACATCCATTTTTAAACGGCTGCTAGATCAGTAAGACATAAAAACACAATAAACACAATTTATTAACAAAACATTTAACAAGGGTTCCCACAAATACTTGTTGGTCTGCCGGCACATCATTTCTTGTCTTCCGCCTACATTTGATAAACACCAGTTTGCATACAGAAGAAATAGATCTATAGAGGATGCTATAGCCATCACTCTTCACACTGCTCTGACTCATTTGGAGCAGCGGGGGGGGGGGGGCTATATGAGGTTGCTTTTTGTAGATTTTAGTTCTGCATTTAACACAATACTTCCACGTAGACTAGTGTCTAAATTTATGGATCTTGGACTTTTTTATTCAATCTGCCTTTGGATTATGGATTTCCTGCCTGGCCGCTCTAGAGGGTCAGATTAGGTAATCATATCTCTTCAAGCCTTATTCTTAACACTGGTACACCCCACAGTTGCATATTGGGTCCCTTACTCTATACTCTTTATGTGCATAACTGCATTCCTATTCACACTAGTCATACTATTATTAAATTTGCAGATGTTACAACAGTCATGGGGCTCATCTCCATGGGGGGGATGAGTCTGCCTATCAAGATGAGGTGGACCAGATGCTTTTGTGGTGTGGAGACAATAACCTGGTCCTTAACACCAATGAGACCCAGGAGTTTATAATGGACTACAGAAGAAATAGATCAGACATCCAGCCCTTGCTTATCAATGGAGACCGAGTGGAGCTTCTGGGTGTAATCATAAAAGAGGACCTGACCTGGGGCACTCACATTGCAGCACTGATCAAAAGGACCCAGCAGATATTATACTACCTGAGATTTCTCAGGAAACAACAACTGAATGCAAAACTGCTGGTGACCTTCTACCGCTGCACCATAGAGAGTATTTTAACTTACTGAATCTGTGTATGGTTTGCCAATTGCACAGTGGTAGATAGGACAGTACTCCAGAGGGTTAATGTCATTGCCCAGAGGATCATTGGTTGCCCTCTCACCTCTTTGGAAGAAGTTTCTAGCTCCCACTGTCATAAGAAACATGTTCAAAACATTCTTAAAGTTCCATCTCATCCTGGGCACCCTTTTTTTTGAACTTTTACCATCTGGCAGATGTACAGGATAATAAAAACAAAGACAAATAGGCTGAAAAACAGCTGCTATCCCAGGGCAGAAACTATATTGAATTCTATTGTATAGTGCAATACTAATGCAATATCAGGTTTTCAGTTCAATTGTATAGAATGTGAAGGATGTGTGTTTGTTTTTTTATTTTTTTTATAGTTATAATGTATTTATTTATTTATTTATTTATTTATTTATTTATTTATTTATTTATT